>OZ010579.1:65549207-65726707 GCA_963932145.1 Acanthosepion lycidas
TTTTGAGGTGTTTAATTTGGTGGGTAAAGGAGTAAAAGATTTTCAGAAATATTTTAATTAGCACTGAATTTTATTTAAAACTGAAACAGTAAAAAAAAATTCAGAATTAAAAATATTTTAAAATACATCAACTCAGCATTTGAGAATAAACAATAGTTCTCTCCTAGTTCTCTTTTTTATGATTCAGCCAAAGTTATTGTGAAATGTAATAAATGCAATTTTTGCTCAAGTGAAACTTTTTTGAAAAATAAAGACATTTAAATGCAAATGGAATATTATGTAGGATAAGAGGTATTCTTAGAAAGCTTTGATAAACAATTCATTATTGGTTTATTTTATTTATTTACATTTCATGTAGAATGTCATTGCTGGGTTTGTAAAATTCTTCTGCTCCTATATATAGAGATTGGTCACATGATGTTTGGCAGTCTCGCTTTGGTTAATAAAAACCATGTGGGTTCAGAAAAGGCTCACCATCAACAGAGAAGAGACCAGACCTGCTCCAAAGTAACACAGAAGAAATTCTGTCTGCTGCCAATGGTATCAGTTGCTGAGGGTTTTAAGGGTACAAGCTACCTAGACGTAATTCACTCACCAGATGGGTAAGTATGCCTAACATATTCTCTCTATATAGGAAAGAACATAGTGTTTATGTTTTAACCATTGTATTTCATGTAAATAAATATCTTTATTGTATTGAAAATATTCTTCTTATCTGTTGTCAGTCCCAAATTAAAATGAGGCTAGCACATTATAGTCATTTTTAAATCATTGGAAATTAATTATATTGGATAATTTTATGGAAGAATAATTTAATACATTATAATTTGCTATTATTATTATAATTTTTAAAACAATTTAATCTGATTTCAGTATAATTATCCACTCTACTGTTATAAGCAAATGTAATGAAATTATATCAATTTGGCTAATTTAGCTAGTCTTACTTAATGGGATAATTTATTTGTATATTCAAATTAAAAGTCAAATTGTGACAAATTTGTTGTCATTCATTTCTAATCTGTTTCTTGTGATATTTATAAATAGACAACTGTTTTGTTTATAGCTTTTATAATTAGATTGCTATCCTGAAACTGTTAATGACTTTTTCCTTTCAGATTACAGCTTTGATTTAAATAAATAACCGTATAATAAAAAAACATATCAACAGTTGCTTACTTCCCTTCGTTTCTCATATTTTGAAAATCTAACGAATGTAAAATTTCTGAAATATTTATTTTTTACACTGAAAAATAATCATATAAGAATATTTCCTTCAATTAGCAGTTTAAAATAATGATCTCAAACTTTACATAGAATAATCACTAATATGAAATTTACAAATTTTTCCACTATTACATTTAAAGTTGTAAGTTTCAAATTCATTTTTAAAATTTCTAATGAAAGTTTAAATTTAAATTTCTTCAGTAATTTTTAAAAATGAAATAAAAATCTGCATTTTAAAAAACATAGTTTCATCTAAAATAGAGCAGCAGAAATGCTAAAATAGTGATGAGTTTGCTGTATATCACATTTACTTTCAAGGCATTCAATTGGGATCTTTAAAATATCAAGAGAACAAATGCTCATTTTGGTGGAATATCATTAGTGTTAACAGGAGACATTCATCCAGTGATACCAAAAGAACAAAAATGATCAAATCATCACATTTGTGGAAATATGTCAATAAATTAAGACTGGAAACAAATATGAGTGCTCATCTTTCCAAAGATAAATGCTCAGATGTTTTTTTCTAAATGACCATTAGAAGTTGGTAATAGAATAATTGTTGCGGACTATAATAGGAAGAAAATCAATGGGTGAAATTAGCTTTATTGTACTGATGATCCCAATAATCTCTACACCAAACATAATCACCAATGACTGTGTGAAAGAGCAATAATTGCTTCAACTAATCATGGTTCAAAACAGAATCAATGAACAAATTTTTTAACAGTTGCATGATGCTATAAATGTATACAAGTTTTTTGGCTCTGTTACTGATTAAAACATAGCTGTGAATTACTTATTAATGAGCTTGGAGCAACTTGGTGTTCAACCTCACGAGCTTTTACTGAAGAAAGAAGAAGCACCAATTATTCTGCAAATTAAGAACAAGAAATAAATTGTCTTTAAGAATGTCACAAAAAGGGATGTGAGAAAAATAAATAAAAGGATAATAAGCAAGAAATATGAATTAACCAGCAAGAAAACATTTGCAGAAGTTGATTTGCAAATGTAGATAAAGAGAAAAGATACAGAATATTAAGAACATGAAAACAACCAAACTACTATCTTTAAGTAAGCATCATAAAGAGAAACATGTAAGTTAGATGAAGAAGTACATGAAAATAAATTTTTCAACAGAAATATTTAGTGATGAATGTAGAGCTACATTAGATGGACATGATTGATAGGCTAAAGATTGGATCTTTCATGAAAATTATCAACCAACATGACTTAGAAAACAACAGTGGGTAGGTGGAATTATGGTTTTGGTAAGTTTTGTAGACAGTAAAATTATTGTTCCTTTCAAATTTGATGACATTAACAAGATAAATGTAGCTAATTATTGTAAGTTATTGAAAGATGTGCTTTAAGTGATATAGCTCACAACCAAAATAATTTAAGATGATGCTCTTTTACATTCTGCAAAGCTGAGTGTTAGCCACCTTACCAAAAAGGTTTCAAAGACAGCAAATTAATAAAATACTCCTGCTTTTCCTAATATTAATCCAATAGAAACTTTGTGGTTCATTATCAAAAGAGATGCATATGAGAATGGAAAACATTCAGGTAAAAAAGATCTCTGAGAAGCAATAAAAGATTTTGCAAGTAATGTTAAAATTGAAACAGGAGAAAAGTTAAGATCAATGAATGAAAGATTGATGAAGGTTATAGAATGTCAAAGTCATGGTATTCTTTACTAAAGGTCAAGTCATAGTATAACTCTTGTCCAGAACTGGACGCCTATCTTAAAGCTAATCATTCTACTAGATGTGAAGATTTTTAGTTTGAGTTTGCAGTAGTTCACTGTTGGTTTAAGAAATGTTTGATTTTTACATTTGGAATAACTTTAGCATATTTAATTGAAGTATGAGATTTCTTTATTTTATTTCCTTCAGATTTACTATATTACTGTATGTTCTCATTGTAAAAGCAAAGTTTTTTGTGGAAAATTGACTATTATGTGTAAGTTAGTAAACTTGGTCTTGTTACCTGGAAGTCAATTTAACATTTTTCACTTAAAGTTAATTTAATATTCTTCTTTATGAATTTTATATTCATAAGAGCAAAAAACACTAATGTTATACTCAGCTGCAATTAGATTTCTTTCTGATTCTTTCTGAATGTCAGCCAGATGTGAATGCCAAGAAGACAGAAAACAAGATAAAAAAGTTGTTTTCTGCATATAGGCTCTAAGCAACATGTTCGGTCAATGAAACAAGCACTACAATGAAAGTGACACAGGGGCCAATCTCGAACATTCCCACCAAAAAATGAGATATCCTGGGGATTGTCAGACCTGCCTAAAAGTAGGCCTCCTGTAACAACCAACAGCATTTGCTGGCCATAAGTCCACCTGCCAACAGGTAGGGCACTGTTGCCATTACTGCCATGATCACCTCTCTCAACATAACCGTTACCACTCCCAGGCTTCACTAACCTCACCTGACTCTTCACACATGGGATTCACTCAACAACTTCAACACTGGAGGTTCCTGAAATACACCAACATGATTTATGACATAACACATAGAATCCAACAAGCCAGCTTTGACATTTCCAGGTTCCCGATGGCAACTGCTGTGATCTATAACACCCAGCTACAAGCCTTCCTCACCCACCTCAGTAACCCAACTCATTACAAGCTACCCTAGCAATGAAACATTCCACCATGAGCCTACCAACCTACACAGGCCTAATCCCTTGTCACCATCACCGTCACCTCGGCAATCTGATTCGCTACATGCATGCCCTTGCAGTCACTGCTGCAAGCCCATTTTGTTGATGCAACATCCAACTCAAATCAAACTGAACATTCTACCACAGGCCTACCAGCTATACCTAATTCCTCATTGCCATTGCGGTCACCTTGAAAACCAATGCATCCTACCATGAATCAACCTACCACCATGACCTTGATCAATCAACAGGCATACCCTTGCAGTGAAACCAAGACCTATTCTGTGACCTTGGTCAAACAAACCCAACAAATCAGTCAACTCCTGGTGCTACCCTTACACCTAATCACTTTCCTGACAATCAGTAACCAAAACCAACATTCCAATCTCTAAGAATGAATATTTGTAAAAACTATACAAAATGTGGCACAAGGTTAAAAAAAATGGGAAAAGTGGATGCTAGTCATCACTATTCTAACAAACAACACATATTCTCCAGGAAATTCTAAACTAATACCCAATATTTACAATCATATTTACAAGCAAGTAGCTACCGTTATTGCCATCTTGTGCAGACATCTGACTAAGGTATTGCAAACACAAAGTAGGCTGATGAGTTTTAATGTTTGGCATTCAATAGCCACCCTCAGAAAGATGGAGGTTATGTGACACACCATAGGCGCTCTTTGATACCAAAGGAGAAACAAAACAGAGCCCTCTCTATTTCAGGTAGTTCAGTGGATGGGAGTGACAAATACAAGAAGACAGTAAAGGATAAGGGGGTAGATGTATGTAACACACACCTTGACTCTCTCATTTCAGGAAAGATTCCTTCATAGCCACTTAAATTCTGTTAGGATCTTTTCCAATATTTTCAGTCCATTTTTCCTCAGTTGGAGATCGGATTGAACTAGACATCTGACTGTAGGAACCCAGGAGAGGACAAACTGTCCATGAACCAAACCACAAGCCAACAGACTTATTGTAGTTAATTTTGGTCCCTGTAACTATTTCATGCATCTGGATTTCTTTACCAACTTCATTGATCTTAGCATGGCTTGTTACAAGTGTTGACATGTTGGTGGTGTACTCTTGTAGCCAAGATGAATACACTAGGTAACCTAATCCTGACAAGGGACAGATTTGCACTCAACCTGTGCAAGAAAGGCTCCAGCACAAGGATGTAGAGCAAGAGTGGACAACCTTGACCATTAGATTTAGATAATATGAAAGACTGATTTTACCCCATTCATCTCTACCATAGATCCAGGGGTTGGATACAGAAGGTGAATCCAAGAACAAAAGTGTGGCTTGAATTCAACTGCAGTCAAGACAGCCTCCAGTAAACTAAGGTCTACCCTTGAACTGATCAACGTGGCTTCACCATCAACTTTCTCTATGATTGCTCAAACCAAATGAAGGTTATCTGGGATCATCCCACCCTTCACAGCACAAGACTGTTCAAGGGATATTAGCTGATAGAATACAACCTGAAACTGATTTGCCAAGACACTTTGTAAGATAGTCCATTAATTCCCAGAGTCATATCCTTTTTGACCTTCTTCAACACTTCCCAGAGTTCCTAAATCCTCAGATTTTGACTGTTATGAGCATCTAAATGCTTCATTTGTCAAACTGGGTCAAACTCAGACTGGAAGTACACTATTTACATTATTCGGACTATTGTCCTCATCTTTGTCGCCATATTTATTACGTTTCAGCCATTGTATGCTCTGGCCTTCTTCAGGTAGTTGGAATGTCGACCTGAACCCTTTATTTCACTCACTGGGGTAGACTGTTCTAGTTCCACATGCCATGTTTAATGGATGTCAATTATCAGTTATTTCTTGTTAATTCCTCTCTCCAAGTTCTCCACTGCTTTAACTGGGTACTGAACTCACACTCTTTGGGTCCTGTCATTGGATCTAACTAATGCCTTTATCCATTGTGCCATGTGTCCTTGACACATGGAACTAGAACAGTCTACCTCAGTGAGTGAAATAAACAGTTCAGTTTGACATTCCAACCACCTGAAGAAGGCCGGAATGTACAACAGCTGAAATGTAATAAATATGGTGACAAAGATGAGGACAGTAGTTCGAATAATGTAAATAGTGTACACAATACATCATTTCAGAAATATAGACAAATCACAAATTTTCTCAAATATGACTTCATTTATGCTCTCCCATCCAACAATGTGATCAGTGCTATATACCAATCAGTAGCAATTTTGGGACCTTCTGCATGCAATTCTGCTGCCATATTCGTTACTTCAGTAGACATTCTATTTAACCTATCCCTGACTACGTGAGCTTGGTCCTCCTTGTTAAGCAAAGAGGCCCACTCCATTTTAGCTATCATCTGATTAAATAGCTCCCTCTAATCTAGACTCAAGTGCCTTTTATACTACCAGCCTATATAGATTGAGTCATCTACTACAGCTTTCAACAAAAGCCCTAATTGTACCTTTAAAGTGATCCCACTACTTATTCCCAAACACAGCTCCCATCCATCTCTACTATTTGGTTAGTAGCAGCTGGCCCAGAAAAATCCTTCAACAAGAATGTGTTGAATTTTCTGTAACCAGCCATACTTGATTTAGATTAACTAAATTTATTTGAACTTGGATGAATCTATGGTCCAAATAAACTATACTATGAAAATTTGGACAACCAACTCTCCTAACTAAAACCTGGTCAATGTAGCTAGATTCCTCCCCCATACCCATGTCAGCTCTATCTTTCCAATTCCACTCTACTTGTTTTAAATGTTCATTTCTGAATTTATTAATGAGATCAATCTGGCAATAAATTCACAAAAGTATTTTTTGTACGTCTAAAAGAATATTAGTGCTCTTTCTTATTTCACCACAGTCTAAATTGGGATCAAGGATGGCATTCCAATCATCAGTTAATACTACATGTTTTGGCCACATATACATCAATGAAATGGAATGCTTTCTCCTCTATGGTAATATCCATCACACAGAATCTGCCTGTCAGATCTGCAAAGACAAGTAAGCAGATTTTCCCAAAGAACAACTTACTTGCCAATGGACACCCCTTGAACAGCTATCAAAATATACTGAAAATAGCTGGAACCTCCTTGTCAGAATATCTTCAAATTTAATTGCAATAAATTTTTATAAACAACATCAACAACACTGAGACACTACAGGTCACAAGTGAGTTAAGCCCTGTATATTTGTTCAAAGTGTTTTAATTTACACTTAAGGTTATATTTTTATTTTTCATTTCCAAAATCTTGTTTATATGACATACAAGTAATGAAAACATTTCATGTGATTTATAATTTTTACTAAAAATGTTAAATTTTTTCATGATAAATAAACTGAAATATAATAATTGAAGTTTGACACAAGTAAAAAGAATTTAGGATTTCTCAACATAACATCTGCAAGAAAAACAAATTTTATATTTTTTTTATTTTATTATCAGCCCTTGGCCATTCAGACCAGTCATGAGTGAAACTTACTGGCATTGTGCAACAGAGATGAATATGCCAGGAATCAAGACACTATGGCTCTGTCCCATAGACACTTGGTCTATTTCAATCTTAATGGAGCTGTATTGGGACAGACCACCAATGTACCACAGGAACATTAGTTTTACAGTTCTATAGAGGGATGGGTGTAGAAAAATGGGGAAGACATTATGAAGGAATTAATCACCTCCTCCATATAGCCTATATTTGATGTGTGCCTAAACCAATATGAACAACAGTCAGTATCTTCTGTGCTTGGGGAAAATTCCTAGGAGCTTCTACATTTTTATTTTCTAGCCTATTTGGTATTTTCACTATTTCTTCTCAGCATACAAGGTAATAAAGCCACTAAGATGAAAGGGGTTACTGAGTGTAAAAGAATATGAGAAAAAGAAAAACATTATTAAGGAGAGAACAAAAAAAAGAACAGGAATTGAAAAGACATTGCATTTAAATTTATGAAGATCAAAGTTGACTGGAAAGCAAGAAGCCAGAAGAGAGTTCTGCAAAGTGAGAAGTGTGAAAGAAGAAACTGTTATCATAGAACTTATGGTTATCTAGTAATTTCAACTGTAAAATGATGAGACCTAGGTGTCAATCTAGTACTGCATTTAAATTCATAAAGTCTAGGTATCAAAGAGGAAAGATCATCAGAACAATTACCATGAAAATACTTATAGAAAAGGCACAATGAAGCTATGTTACTTCAGTGGGATAGTGACTGAAGTTGAAATGCCAGGTTAGGACTGATAACATTGCAAATTCTTCTTTAGATTTTATCAAGCATATCTAAATACATAGCAGAAGCACCAGACCAGATGTGGTAGTAATATTCAATGCATGGACAATTAGTTGACTTATAAATGTGTAAGATAGATTCAAATGAAAAAAATTGTCTAAAATGACACAGTGAACTAACTTTAGTAGCAGCAGATTTAGCAAATGATTCAATATAATTGTTCCACTTCATGTCAGTGGAAAACATTAGCCCAAGAAGATGCAATGAGTCACACTCCTGGAAGTTTGCATCAGCTATACGGATGGAAGGCAATAAAAGTTCTCTAAGAGGATTTTAAAAAAAGAAGTTTCATTTGGGAGGTATTAAAATCAACAAGCCATTTCTTACCCCAGTTAACAGCAAATTGAAAATCATATTTTAGATCAAATGCCAATTTCATCTGATTGAACTGATCACATTTATGATGAAGACAAGAGTAAATTAGAGAACTGATAACATTGGTAAAGTGAAAATTAGGAACAATGTATGTCCAAGGATAGAGCCTTGGAGGACACCTGCATTAATGTAAAATGATGTGGCTATTCAAGACAAATTTTATTTAGCAACATAATAAGTTAGAGTGAATCAGATAAAAAATTTGTTCAGAAATACCATAACTTTTCAACCTTTGAAGATCAGTATGCCAAATCCTGTCAAACACACCCTCAAGATATCCAAAGCAACAGCCCAAGCTTTACCATTCATATCTCTAACTTGATAAACTCTTTCAGCAGTAACTGTTAACACATCAGTAGTTGACCTAGAGAAGTAAAAGCTATATTGCTTTGTTTTTAATGGCATGCATTGGTCAAACACAGGTCATTGGTCAAGCATGTTGAGAGTGATGAAAAGAACCCCATAAAATGTATTCTATATGATAGAATTAAAATAATGTCAGTGGCTTTATTATTAACAAATTTACACTTTGAACAAATAAGTTATAGTTATATTTTTATTTTTTTTTAACAAAATCTTGTTTAAATACCATACAAGCAATGAAAACATTTTATTAATGCATGTGATTTATAACTTATAGTAATAATATTAATTTTTTTTCGTGATAAACTGAAATATAATTGAAGTCAACAAGCAAAAAGAAGTTAGTATATTTTGAAATGGCATCTGCAAAAAAAATAAATTTCATACATCATCCATTTCTTTTGTTACTTACGATTAATTCAATTTAATCATAAAAACTGAAAAATGAGAATTTTAGAATAATGTCAGCATCAAATTGATTTCGAAATCTTCAAATAAAAACAAACTTACTCAAAATGTATTTTTTGAATTTTTAAATTTCATTCATTCTTAAAGGCACTGCATGATTTCATTGTTAATTTATTGTATACAACACCATTTGGGAATGTGAATAAAAAAAATGAAAATTAGTTATTACTAAAAGAAAGAATGTAGAAAATTAAAAGAAAATAATATAAGCAAAACATATAAAATTATATTTTTTATAAATCTAACTCACCCATAATCCTAACACTTATTTCTTTTGCATTTGGTTGTTTGATGATAAAATCTGTACAGGAATTGCATGGGACACATTTTTTCATTTGGGAAACTTCTATTTGGTCCATATTTTGCACAATATATGTGTAAGGAGAATCTGTTTGCAAGAAATAATACAAATAAAACATATTTTAGAATGATTAAAAGTGTAAATTGAGTAACATTTACTAAATAGCTATTAATTTAAGCTTTGTTTACTCCACTCATTTTATTGACATATCTTCACTTCTAGTACTTGCCTAATAAGTTTATTTAAAGGAATAAGAAAAAATTATCACTCAAAAATTGATTTGGATTATTTGCATGAAGCTCACTTACCATGAACAGGCACATTGTTGAAAGTAACATCAATCTGATGAGGGCCACTTTTTACAGGAACAAAACTCACACTATAGGTATTTTTTGATATTTTTTCAACTTTATTTTGCAGTTCACCATTGTTAATCAAAATTTTAAGGTCACCATCTCCACATTTTGAAGTATCAACTGGAATAATATAAAACAGATGGCATGGAATTTTTAAGAAAAGAATTTTAATGATAATGTATAAATGTGAAAAAACTTTGCAGGCTTCTGCAGATAACAGATTACTTTTCTATATACAAGATCAAATGTGTAATGCTTACATAATTTAGTACTTACTAATTGGTAATTGTCAGTGTCAAGGACACTGTTTTTTTCCTGAAATAAGTCTTAAAAATTTGTATAATATATAGGAATTCAGTTTACCGTCTGCCATAACCTTCTAATAAGACAATAAGTTTAAACAAATTGCCTTCCTCTGGGCTTTACATATTCCTACAAAAACCCTAATCTTTGCACATCAAATTTTCACAAAAAGAACTTGCTGCTGGCAGATAGAGTAATACCTCTTTTTATATGATAAGGTACCCAATAAAATTTTATAATTTAAACGTTTTTATTCTGTATAAAATATATTCTTTAATTATTTTAATTTTACAGACAATAAGTTTAAACAAATTGTTTACACATGTAAGAAGTTTCAACATGTAAATATATATATTTTGGCATGAATGGTTCACTATAACATTGACATTTATATAGATTATAAATTCATTAGTTATTTTCTTCCTATTTAAATTATATATTCTATTATAGATTTATATATATTCTATTCTATATCTATCTATCTATATATATATTAATTCTATTCTATATATATATATATATATATATATATATATATATATATATTCTATTCTATTCTATATATATATATATATATATATATATATATTCTATATCTATATATATCTAAATCTCTCTCTCTCTCTCTCTATATATATATATATTAGTGAATATACATAATATCCAACATCAATAGCATGACTCGGAGTTTCATGCAAATGTGCAATCTTCAGGTGTGAAATACTGTAACTTTTCTCCATCAACTAGCATCCTACAAAAGACCAACATTGTATATCAATTTAAATGTCCTTTGAGAGATTGTATCTCTGATAAAAATGTTAATACATATGCTGTTTTTGTAAGAATGACGATGATGAGAACCCTTACATTTTACTTGAACGATCATAGTTCAATCTTTTAACATTTAAAGGAACACTCATATCCATATTCACAGTTTAGACAGATATTATTAATTGAAAATGCATCAATGCTTCATTATGATAATAATGAGCAAAAACTTAAAATTCTGGAAGCCCTTTATATAAGAGAATTGCAGCCCAAAATAAAGTCAACTACAAATATAGCAGCAAAGTACTTAAATCAGCAAAGTGATATTTAAAAAATACTAAATTAAAATACTAAAATATCTTATAAAAAATTAAAAAAAAAAAATCAACTAAGTTACCTCCCTTGCATAGAGGTAAATAAATATTTAGAATTTATGGTGTCAATACATAAAACATCTATAGATATGCAACCCTTGAAGATGGTCTCAGATGAGATTAAAAGTACTTGGGAGAATAAAAATAAAATTTAAAAAAAAAAAATAAAAAAAGAAAATTTTGGAATTTTTCTCAATCAATTTTCTACAGCTACCAAGAAATTAATTCATGGACTTGAAAGGATTAAGACTAAAATAAATAGACATAATACATACAGTTGTGCATTTGTATATAAATAATAAAGTGTTAGGAAATCATTTGACCCCTATTGCCTGAAAATACCAAAAGGTTGAAACCAAGGTAAACGTAACTCACTGATCTCCTAATTTTTAAAAAAATTATTCTATTATATATATATATATATATATATATATATATATATATTATAAAAATTGGCTATACTTTTAGCTATTATCAAGGATGAATTTTATTTTATCTTTAACTGAGTATATGGATTGTTTTATGTATGTATCTAGAGTTATAGGAATTTTTTATTTGCCAAACACGGTCATTACATTCTGGCCATATTCATAGTTGATATCATTTAGTCATTATTGCATTTTATTATTTAAATTTTTTCTTCTAAGCATAAGTTACACCTACCTCTGAAGCTGTTGGGAGTTTGTGCAGAGCCTAAAATTTTTCAAACTATTTGTGGGTTTAAATTTTTGTCCTTTAATTCCCAAAATCCTCCCCAATCTGACGATTGCTAAAGTGTGAAACCCAGGGTCACAAGCTTACATCTATCCAACCATATATGTTAGCTCTATCTCTGATATTGAGCGCTTTCTAATAAGTACTGCGCATATAATATATAAATAATTATACATATATATATATTTATTTATATACACACACTTTTCACACACACATATATATATATATATATATATATATATATATACACACACACACACACATACATATATATATATATATATATATATATATATATATACACACACACACACATATATATATATATATATATATATATATATATATACACACAGATATAGTTGACAATGAAATTATTCATACACCCATCAATTTTGAATATTTTTATCCATTTCTCAGAAACAAACACCCTTATGATGCCAGGTTTTTATATGTTAATAAGCACAAAAAAGGAACATAAAACTCAATTTTCTGAGCAATAGGTTAAATACCACAAATTTAATAGGCAAATTATGCAAAATAGGAAAAGACAAAATTATTCGTACAGTATAAAAAATAGAAAAATTTGAACAATTTTCACAATATTAATAGCCACTAGCATGGCCTTTAATCTTTATAACTTACTGTAATCATTTTCTAAAGTTTTTGATGAGATTTGAACAAGTCTTTCTTTTCTTCCATTGGTTACACGTTCTAATTCCTGAATGTTTTTTGGTGACTGATGACTTATTTGAACTTTCAATTCTTGCCCACTTCTCTTTTAATTTTCCAGTATTACTGGAAAATTAATTACAACTGACAGAGTTGTAGCATTTTTATTTTATTGTGTTTAAAACTTAACTTATGGTTATTGTATCTTTTTTCCATTCATTTTCAATAGCCTCTATATATATTTTCTCTTCCTTGGCTTTATTATTATTTTCTACCTCTGTTTTCACTAAATAAACTTTTCCACTAAGCAATTTCTTTAAGCTTTCTATGGGTCAGACACTTTTTAGTCTACAATTGCATCTGGCTTTATTTTGTTTACAATCACTGTTATTGAGCAACTTCTTATAGTTGTTAATAATCTTTCTCATAGTTTTACCATAACTATAATTAACTTTAATGTTATTTTTATTGAATAGCTTCCTGATTTTTCAGAAGTAGTAAAGTGTTTTCTGATTAATTTTAGGAATATGTTTTTACAAATTTACTGTCTAGTGGATTAGGCCATAATATTTTTCTACCCCCATTCTTTTTATTATTGTTTTGTTGTTGTTTACTATATTTTAGCTCATCTTTAAGTTCACTTTTTTCTAACACTTCTTGGCATAGGCTCTTAGCTTTCAGAAAGATTCCCCTATTTTTTAAATTTGTACATAATCTACCAACTATAGTTTTATATAGGTGTTTAGAAATGATAATAGGATGGTTAGATTCAGTGCTTATGTATAGTGACAAGTTTCCAAGTTTTTTGGACAGTTTGTATTTTCCTGTGGATAAGTTTAAACTCACATTCAGGTAGTTCACTTGTATAAGATTTGATTCTACCTCTATTTTGAGCCCATATTGCTTAAAAACAATTCCAAATCTTTACAGTGTTTATAGTTAACCCTACCACTTTTAATTTTTATCATGAGTGTATCATCTCTGTAGAGGCCTACAGTTTCTTTATTGTATTTATAATATGGCTTCTACAATAAAAAAAATCCTACAAATTCAGACACCTCTTATTATGGGGCACCTATATGCTCGTTAAGAATGATGAACATACGTGCAACAAATAAAAAAAAAAAAAGAAAACAGGAGGATACCAGTTGTAAATGAAATAATAAAAAAAATATACATGGGAAGGGAACTACTTCTCAAGACACCGATGAATCAGAGAACAAAAGAATAATGAATGCCCTTGTGAGATCACAGAAAACAACAAGAATGACAGATTTAAATTCACAAGCATTTATTTACAAATTATACAAATAGAAAAACTGGCAAAAATAAAATATGTATTTAATGGGTGGGGCGGGGGAATAGGAAATTACTAAAATAATCTATATGGGTAACTAGTGAGCATATAACACTTATACATATCCATATACAGTCCACAAAGAAAATACAAAGGTATTCATTTACATTAGAACAAATGGTTAGCTCATGGAGTAGTCAGCTCAAATTTCAATGTAAATACAAAACAAATATTCTCCATAAGGAAGTATAATGTACCAATTCAGAGTCTCTCATTCTTTCAATTGTGACAGCAGCAAATCTCTCAGAAGCTAGGGAGGCAATGAACTCTTTCTCCTGAAGAAATTCATTCACTTAGGTTTCTTTTTTTCTCTTTTCTTCTGTTTTTTTTCTCCTTGTTTTTTCTTCAATCAATTTTTAATAATAGCTGTGAAGTTTTCCACAGAAATTTTTTTCTTCCGTGAAAACAACCAGTTTGTGTTTTTTTGTTTTGTTTTTTCAAAATCTTAAATATATATTGTGAAGTCTCTTGCAGGCATCTTTTCTTCAATGAAAACAACCAGTGGTTTTTCTTACATACATCTATGTTGCAGTATTTCCTTATGGGCTTGTCATCCGCGGAAATATACCATATCTTTTCTCCGATACCCTCATGTATGGAGACTGAGTTTAATGCGCGTGCTTTAGTAGACTTCAAATAGTCTACTGTGTCTATATTGCAGTATTTTCTTATAGGCTTGTCGTCTGTGGAAATACACCATATTTTTTCTCTGATACCCTCATGTTGGAGACTGAGTTTAAGGTGTGATCTGGTAGACTAAGATGTTCTACTGTAAAGAAAGTCATCTTTTCAGCAGGAAAATTCAAACAGTTACATGATTTAGCCCAGTAAAGGTTGGAAGTCACATGACAGGGACTCAAGGTCAAACACCGGAAGGACACGAGACTGCATGGCTATATCAGACTGTGTTTCTAGACTGAAGGCAGCCGAGTTATCCAGCCTTTGCTGCTGTTTATTATCGTATTGCTGAGACTGGATCCATAGTACAACAAACTATGGATCAAGGAGGATCAAGATCTGCTCATACTCCTTACCATGAAGGACACATTCTACAGGCTGTCAGAGATGATCCAGGTATCAGCACATACCAAGTGGCCCTAACATGTCATACATCTCATAGTATCATTGTATCCATATCATTTGCAACATGTACAGTATCTTTTGCCCTCTGATCACACACCACAAGAGAACTTTTGCCAATGCTTTATTGCACAAACTGCTGATCTGTTGTTTGTCTCTTCAGTCTTGTTTACGGACGAAGCGACATTTGGAAGAGATGGAATAACAAATTTAGATAACAAACATTTGTGGGAGGATCAGAATCCCCATACAATACAGGCGAGAAACCAGCATCAGTTTACGATTAATATGTGGGTTGGAATTGTAGGTGACTGTCTGGTAGGTCCATATGTTCTCTCAGCACATCCTACAGGAGCTGCCTTCCAGACCTGCTAGAGGATGTACCCCTGTTAATACAAGAACACATGTGGTTCATGCATGATGGGGCTCCAGCACATTTTAGTCACATTGTTCGTAATGCACTGCCTGACATCTACCATGAAAGATGGATAGGTAGGAGAGGACTGGTTCCATGTCCTGCACATTCCTCTGACCTCAATCCTTCGGATTTTTATCTGTGGGGCCACCTAAAACAATTGGTTTAGGCAGTAGACATTAATAATGCAGAGATGCCTCATCAATGTGTCATGGGGCCTGTGAAACCATTCAACACCATGGGGGAGTATTTGAAAGGGTCCACCAGTCAATGATCCGGTTGCATGCATGTGTAGAAGCACATTTGTAACATTTTGAACATTTGTTATGAGTTACTGTGTTGAGGTACAACAATGATCTTTTGGACAAATGTTTATATGGACTTTTGTCTTTATTTTGGTGTGAGGAACCCACCAATGAAATTTTATAAGAACACTCAAGAAAATGATCTTTTCCCTCCTTAAAATGGATATTTAAAAATTGGAAAAAATATTTATTAACAATAAAATTATGAGATTAATAAAATCTAATTTTTGTTTTTTCTGTAACTGATGTTTCAGTGATGAAAGAGATCATTTTTGTTTGCAAGTTAGTTTTTTTCAGTTAATCTTTGGCCAGGGTTGTTTGTTGTTGTACAAACTGAAATTCTCAAAACTTAATTACTCACATTTTTGCATATTTATTCGAGTAAACTATATTACAAAAAAGGTTTAATGATGTTAAGAAACACAACTAAGTTTGTTTACCAATGTAAGCAGTAGTATGAACAATATAACTTCACCTACCATCTTGGCTACTTCTTATTAGCTACTATCGGGTACAAAATTACACACATACATAAGAAACATTAAAATTACACACATACATAAAAATATACACATTCTCACATATAGATGCATTTTCTTTCTTCTAAATTAATTCGGGTTGTATTGTAAATATAACAAAACTATTTTGTGTGAACTTGTTTCACAAAGAATCTTTGTATTTCATTTCTTTCAATTTGAAAGAAATTTAATATTCTATAATAAATATTTATTTAAATTTGTAGAGGCATGTTCAAGATTGTTTATATATATATAAACAAGAATATATATATGTAGAGGAATATGTGTGGATAAAAAAAGAAATAAACAATCTTCAACAATCCTCTACAAATTTAAATAAATACTTATTATATAAATATATATATATATATATATATATATATATATATATCAGGTACGATGAGAACAAATAGAGTACAATTCTAATGTTTGTAACATTTAGTTTACAGGGCTCAGTATAGAGTAGAACAATATTATTTATTTTCACTGAAAAACATTAAAAAATCACTACACAATTGCAGTCATGTTTCAATGCATATCAATGCACCTCCTCAGGCAATTGTAAATTATTGGCAAGTGAATGATTTATTAAGATTTAAAAGCAAAATATCTCTTTTTTGGGGAAAAAAAGGGGGTTATAAGGTTTGTGGGCTTTACTCTGATCAACCAATCAAATATAATGTACGTTAAATTTAAACTAAGCAAAGAAGCAAAAATTAAAAATGATTTGTTATATAACTTGGTCCTGACCCATAGATTGGCAGTTAACAGCAGCCAGACATGAACTTAAAGCAAATACATATGGTTACATAAAATATACAAACTGGACAATGAAGTTTCTTAAGAATTGAAAGGTGAGTAGAGAGATAATTTAACAAAATGTTAAACAAGTTATATGCTTTGTGAATTTCTGAGATAAAATTTTTTTTGTAGTTGATGAATAAATGGCTTCTTTAAGAAACTAGTAAATATATAGAATCAAATTAAACATATGTAATTCTATATATATATATATAATTAGACATATAGAATTATTTGGTAAATTTAATATGCAACTGTTAAATACAGATCCTTCATATAAGATGTTAAGAACATGAACCAATCAATGTAAAATGTTAAAAATAGCAACCAAATACCAATACAACTGTACAGCCAGGAAATTAATAAAAAATTATATTAAATTTAGATTAATCTTACAAATAGAAAGATAAGCCATATATAGTGCAATGGAGTGCAACTAAAATAAAAGAAAGAGCATTATCAAATTCCAAAGTTTAACTAAATTGTAAGATAAAACGTAAACTATGCTTACAATTTACTGTTAATTCACTTCTTTCATTTAATAATGAATTTTTGTCAAAAAATCTGATCATTTCAAGTTTTTCATATAAACACAGAAACCAGGGTTTACTAACCCTATTGCTAATTTTAAGTTTATCAGTAATATTTCTAGAAGCAGTGTTAATTTTATCAACACATTTAATATTGTTAATATGTATCTTCCTATAATTTTTAGTTAAATTGTTTTGTATATGTTTTAAATCTTAATAAATCATTCACTTGCCAGTAATTTACAATTGCCTGATTAGATGCATTGAAACATGACTGCAATTGTGTAGCGATTTTTATGTTTTTGGTGTAATATCCTAATATATATATAATATATATATATATATATATATATATATTCATATGTTCTGTTATATATTTATATATTTAGGTTATATATTTATTAGTTATTTTCTTTCTATTTCATTATCATTCTTTTTATTTTACACCAATTTCTTGATAAGATATTTAAATTTTCAAACAAAATAGAAATAGATAACAAGTCAATTTATTTGATGTAAATTATACTCACTTGTAAATTCTGTGTTTTCTCCAATCAGACCAACCTCAGGTATTTTTGACAAGTTAATTGCATTTGCATCAAAAACCTTAAATATTATTGGGCTTTGCTTAAGAGTACTTCCACCATAACTTATGTCTACTTTATGCGAACCTGTAAAGAGAGAATATGATTTTTTTATAGATTAACGATTGGAACAAATAATAGAAAATCAAATAGTTAAATGAGGTTATTTTTTTTATGTAGTTTTCATTTGTAATTAATTAATGTTAATATATAAAACAATCTTTTGTTAATAAAAGTATACAAATATGGGTTTCTAATGGAATAACCAGAAAGTACAATGATATTGCAAATTTTAATTCTATGGTATAAAAAATATGCATTTTTCTACTGTTTTGAGAAAGTTTTGTATGTGCATTCATATTCTCCCAATAAACACATTTACAAATGCAACTTTTCCCAAGGTGTGCAAGACAGTTTGTATATTAATGACAAAACTGGAATTAAAAGTTATGTTGGCCAAAGGTAGTTATTAGTTTTGGCTTACTTTCTCCCAAGGTAAAGAAATATGAACTGATTTAGATAATGAGACAGCAAGAAAGTGAGAATTGGATGAAGGGGGAGAGAGAAATCTTTAATTTAATCTTTCATTAATTTGTTTTCTTTTTAGGTGGAGGTATTTTATTTATTTTTTGTAAACAGATTAAATATTTTAAGATTGAGAAAGATATTTTTCCTTTTAGAAGTGAATTTAAAATGTAGAAAATGATAAAGTTATTAGTGGTTTACTTTTCAAAAAGTATACACTCAAAAAATTATGCAATATCATTGAAGACTTCATGCAGATAATAATAATGATAGTGTGTATCTATGTTGAAAGTGATAACAACGGTGCATACAACTTTATACACCTCTCAACTTTTCCCAAAATAATAATAGTAATGTTGTAGTGGCTGGTTAGTTCTGCCAGTAATTAGCAAATGTATGAGTAGACATTATATACAAGCTCACTACATGAGGTAGTAGCAATGGTACTTAAACAGTAGAACCAATACTCATTGCATACAACTGAAATCCTTATATGACAGTGTTCACAGCACCAATTATGATATATTCCGGAGCTGCATCCTGCCCACAGCAACCAATTATAAAACGGTGTTCCATGTCCGGTCTGCTTTGGTCACCAGGTATGGCGGTACTCAAGATCAATCTCAGTCTGCTCGCTTGGTCAGGATCGATCCTGGTATCAGAGAACAAGCTGTCAGCCTACTTGTCAATCGTTGATGGTGTCTGACACAGCAGCTGGTCTCAAAGTTGACCTCTTCAACTGTGAACTCTCTTACCCATGTGATTTTGATCTTAAGAGGATCAAGCCGAATTTCCACTGGGGTATCTTAACCATGCTAAACCAAGGAGTAGGACACATGCATACAAAATTGAAAAATAAATTGGACGATGCCCAAATAAGTCACGATATGATGTTTATATCAGAATAAAAAAAATATTTACAGTTCTTTCTTTGTTCTTTTTCTTCTTTTCCCAACCCATTCTAATAACTGGTGATGGAATGAAAATTGCAGGTAGCTTCTTTGAAGAATCTTCAAGTACTGTGATTTGTACTTTCATGGATGGCACAGGGTTATTCGTCAGAGTTTTTCTTCATCAACAACTGGTTTTAACTCCTCCGACTGCAACTTCAATGGCAACTAATCTCAACTCCTTCAAATCCAATTCCAACTTTCTCCAAATCCAACTAACTTTGGCCCACATGGGCACTTGTATTTATAGGTGTCTCTTTCAACTGGTGTGGTGCAGGTGAATAGGTGGGTTTTATGCAAATCTCCCAAAATTCAACCAATTGTTTTCTTTCATTTTCTATTTCACATTTCCAATTTTGCAAGATCCTCTCCTCTTTAGCCGTGTCTAGCAAAGTCACATTGTGTAACTTTTTTCAACAAAATTCATACATCTATCCCCATATCCTGGGAAAATAATTCTATTTCTGACAAAAATTTAAAATCCTTTTGTTTTAACCCTTTTCTTTTGTTCCATAGTTCTCTGTATTTTTAACAAAAGTCTCTTCAAACATGCTGGAGTTACTATTCCTAGGAGACAAGTGTCCCAATGATAACATGTCCGTCTGAGCTCTCAAATGCTCTAATAGAATTGTCAAGGATCGACTAGTCTGCCACACCCTATTAGTAATGGTGATCAACTGGAAATACTGTTGAATAAACCCCGTCAACCCCCGCAATTCAGTCGTCATGGCCTCTGAACTATTAGCAACTTAATTCTCTCAGGTTGCTTATTAACGCATTGATACTGGCTCTATTCTTTGCCAATTTCAGTCTTGTAACGTTCAATATCGAAACACTCTCCCGTGCCCTTTGGGCTAGGATTTTCTGATCCTTCTCTACTAGATTCCTTCTTATGACTAACGTCATCTTCAGTTATTGTTCCAAATAAGGCATTTAGCGCCTTCCCAATGATGGGAGCTACCACTCATTTTTCTCTAGTCTGTAGTAGTTTCCTTCATGTAATTCCTCATATCCTTCCACTGGCCTTCCATTACAGCCGTTTCCAACTCTAAAGAATATAACAGTCTGAGATACTCTTCTTCTCCTGGATAATTCTGTACTACTCTTACTCTTGCCATTTCCCAGCTTCCTTATCTTATTCCTCAGTTTGTTCAGTAGCAACTTGTATGGGTTTAAGTCTATCACAAAAGTGACTACCCATTCGATCTTGTGATTATCACTTCACTTGTCTTCTTAAATATTGTACTTCCGCTGTGTCAGCAAGCTTCTATCTTCATCATCATTCTTTTATTGGGTCTCTGGAACAGAGCGATGATATTGCAAGGTCTTCTCCACAATGACTCAGACGACGAATAGACATTGCTGGCTGACACTGATGTGCCTTGCTCTGACACACAGACTTTCCCGTCCAGACCTCTATGGTCTATTGTCATTGGTTGCTGACCTATCTTCTTCTTCCTCTTCTGAATCTTCATCTGTTTCCAGCCCTTCTGGCTCTACAAGGGTCGCTCTCCTTGTTCTTTTCTTCTTGGCTTTTGGCTCACTCATTTCCCAATTAGCCACCTCAGCTAACTTCAGATCATTGGCATGAACTCTCTTTGTTCGACCTGCCATTTGATCCCAAATTACATATGACACTGGACTTGTCTGCTCTATTACTCCCATCTTTGGTCCAGTTTTCCTTCTCTTAGGTGAATTTTGTAATACACAGGGTCCCAAATCCTAAATTCTACTACCTTCCTTCTTGCATTTACCCTCCCATTCCTCCTTTTTGGGCTCTTTTTATTCACTTTCTGGCCTGTACAAACAACCCATTCTGTTCTATTATCAACTGATGATGATCTTCTCCCATATATTTCCTATGGGGTTTCAATAAATTATCTATAGGCAAGACCACATCTCTGCCAAACAACATATAATACGGTGAGAATTTAGAGGTCTCATTGATTGTAAACCTCACTGCGGCTAGATCCTGTGTCAGGTACAGGTCCCAATTCTCAACATTGTCTCTCGCTAATTTAGCCAATACGTCTCCCAAGGTCCTATGAAATCTCTTTACCTTAGTATTACTCTGAGGGTGTTAAGGAGACATTGTTATATGCACTATATTCAAGCTCCTTACTACTTCCTTCATTATATAATTCACATTCTCAGGCACATTATATTTCAACTAGCACACAGGAGCGCCATAACTGGGAAAGATTTCATTCACAATTAAGTTTGCTACAGTTTTAGATTTCTTATCAGGTACTGTGAATGCTTCCGTCCAATTCGTCAACCAGTCTACAAAACTCACTATGTAGACGTTACCTCTGGAGGTTTTCTCAAATGGTCCTGACATATCCATGCTTATCTTCTAAAAGGGAAAATTTGGAATATCCATCTCTCCCAATGGTGCCAATTCCTGTCTTCTACTCTGCATTTGGCACACCATACAACCATTAACATAATCAGTAACCTCATTATACAGCTTAGGCCAGCAATAATTTCTTCCTATTAATTCATGGGTTTTATCAATTCCCATATGGCCTAGCTTCTCATGACAGTGTTTCAATATCTTCAGCCTTAGATTCTTGGGTATATATAATCGGGATCTAATTTCTTCATCTCTCCCTGAAAGATAATACAGCTTCCCTTCACGTATCGTATACTTGGAGGTTTCTTCTGCCTCCACTTTTTCTCTGATGGTAGCTATTTCTTTGTCTACCTGCTCCTTTTCAACCTGTTCTATCCATTGAGGGTCAGTTATTACTTGTATATTTTCTTCTTCATCTGTCTCTAACACAGGGCGATCCTTCAACCTATGGGAGTTGATTACCCCTATTTGAAATGCTCTGTCGTTTACCCCCAGCTCTACTCACAGATTCTTCTTCTAATTTTTGGGGTATTCTAGAGATTAAATCTGCACAGGTGTTACCTTTCCCTGCTAGGTACTCTATCTTACACTTGTATCCACTTAATTTCAGCGCCCACTGCTGTATCTTCTTGTTCGCCCAATCTGTTTCCAGCAAATACTGGAGAGGCTTATAGTCAGTCTTTATGGTAAACACCATCCCACTTAAATAATAATCCAGTTTTTGGAGTGCTTCCATGATAGTGTATGCCTCCCTTTCTATCACTGGCCATCTCTGCCATGTCTCTGAAAGCTTATGGGATAGGAAGTATATTGGTACTTCCTCTGGTATACCAGGCACTGAACCATCCTTCTCAGAACATGGCTGAGTAAGGACTGCTCCTATACATCACTCACTAGCGTCTGTGTATAGTATCATTGGTTTGCAGAGATCTAGGTATGTCAGCAAGGGAACAGCAGTTAGTTGTTTTTTCAAGGTATTGAAAGCCTTTTGACAGTCTCCTGTCCATTTAAATCTCGCATACTTTTTCGTTAAGGCTATCAAGAGAGTTGCTATCCTAGAAAATACTGGGATAAAATGTCTGTAATATCCTATGGCCCCTATAAAGCCTCGTACCTGTCTGTCTTTGGCTCAGGCATTTCTCATATCACCTTTACTTTATCTATGTCAGACTTAATTCCTTCATCACTCACTATAAAGCCTAGGTATTTGGTTTTGTTTCTTAAAAAATTGACACTTGGGCAGTTTCAACTTCAATCCGTGCCTTCCCAATCATCTAAAAACTTGTCTGTGGTGGTCAAAATGTTGTTCTGGTGTCTCTGAGAATACCAGAATATCGTCCAGGTAAGCCATAGGAAAACTCTCAATTCCTTCCAGCACTATGGACATCAATTGCTGAAAAATCCCAAGTGCATTGGTCAGGCCAAATAGCATGACCTTGAATTGGAACAGGCCCATGTGACATACAAATGCAGCATTTTCTCTATCAGCCTCACCAAGGGCTACCTGCCAATACCCCGACCTCAGATCTATTGTGGAAAAGCACTTATTGTTTCCCAACAATGCCAATATATTGTCAATCAATGGCAAGGGCACTGCTAATGGTTTGGAAACAGCATTCAGTTTCCTGAAATCTACCAAAATCTGTGCCCGCCATCTTTTTTATATACCACCACTATGGGGAAGCTCCAGGGAGACCTTGACCTTTCTATCATGCCTGTCTCCAACATATCCTTCACTGCTTCCTCAACTAAGGGCCTTTTATGAATAGGTTTCCCATAAGGCCTTAGCTTAATTGGAGGGTGATCACCTGTGTTAATGCTCATTTTTATGGTGTGAGTTTGGCCCAACTCTTTATTTGACTTAGCCAACTGTGATGTGGTGGCTCTCAAAAGATCCCTAAACCTCTCAGGAGCCATTATTTCTTCATCTGTTATACTGTCTATCCGCTTTAAATCCTCTTTTTCCTTTTTATCTAACCTTATTTGCTGCATGATCCTCAAAGGTAAGGCTCTTCCTACCTCCTTGCCTTTCTTGACTTTAACTGTCCTGCTGGCTTCGTTCACCAGCATCATGGGCACTATTTCTGCCACATTCACTACTGTTTCACACATAACCACTTCGTTTTCTTCAGGTGTACCCTCTTCTATAGGAACTAATTGAATGATCCTTTTTCTCCGTCATCAGTCTTCCTCTGCCTGATACTGCAGTTTTAGGGGTAATTTTATGTCTTCTGCCACTACTGTTATACATTTGTCAGGTGAATTTCCCAAGGGCATCTTTACGCCATCTACTACCAGTACAGTAGGATTAAATTCAATTCCAGCCCTATGCTTATGCAGCCAATCATCTCCTAAAATCATTCCAACACACAGTTCGGGGGTTACATAGAACCTCTGGATGCTCTGTGTCCCTCCTACTTTTAATGGAAGTTTCACCATCCCCTTTATCCTCATAGACCCACCATCCACTTGGATGATCTCTATATCAGGTTTTCTCATTCATCCTCGATTCCTCTGTTTCCTATACTCTTTTTTCCTCAATAATGACACCGACGCTCCAGTGTCTACTAAGGCTTTCACCCCCGACCCCCCCTACCACTACCTCACAAGAGAGCTCTCTCTCTCCTGTGTCAGCAAGGAGAATATCTTAGCTCTTTTTCTCCTTTGTTGCTGTTTTCCCATCCACCCAGCCATGGGTGCTGTTAGAATGGTTGTAATTAAATTGATGAAGTCGAAGTTTAGCACTAGTCAGTCGCTAAGCTTGTCTTCGTCCCACGTTATTCTCAGTGATGAGTTATATAGGCTTTCTCTTGCACTTATGCAAATTAGGCATATTAATTTGCCAGTGTCACTACATCTCCCTGAAATGTATAGATTTTATACCTCTAGTAGTTCTTCTACTTCTTCTCATGATAGTTTCATTACTTTGCTCTACTTCTCTCTCTCCCATATTTCTTTTTCTTTGAAACCTAGATCTGTCCCACGCTAAGCTGTAATCATAGGCATTTTCTTGCATTATTTGATCTTCGTCTAAACATTCAAACTCATTCTGGCCCACTTGATCCTGCATTATTTTGTCTTCTGATGTTTCATTCTGTAACGGTTGTTCTAATAAATCATTAACGGACGGAATCGTAGACATTTTTTCATCATTTTGCTCTTCATATTCACCCTGGGTCCTTATTTGATCTGCATGGGCTAATACACTGTTGCCGTTTTCTCTATTTATTATAGCTGGATTGTGGCCTTTTTGCATTCCGGATTTGCTTCTTTGTTCTTTTCGTACCACATTTTTTAATTTGTGGAATACGACATCATTAGCGGAGCTCTAATTTGTCTTCCCATTAAAGTTGATGGGCTTTCTCATCTTCCAGCATGTGTGATAGCTTAAAAGCAGCCTTGGTAGAAAAAACTTCTACTTTTTCTTTTTGCAGAGAGCATGCTTTTAGTCCCATTTTTACGGTCTGCACCATTCTTTCCGCTAACCCGTTCGACTGAGCTTGATATGGGGGCCAGCCTGAAAAAGAGTCTACTAGAAATTAATAAGAGTCCCACTCCAGTAATATACGCATGATCCATATGCACCTGACTCCATGGCTCCACTTCTCTGACCCACAAATGTAAAGTAGTCTGTGTAAAGTTTCTTAATTCTTTACATTTTTTGCACTTTTTTATATATTCTTCAACATCTCTTGAATATCCCGGCCACCATGCTTCTAATTTTATCCTTTTTTGTGTGGCCGCTACTCCACAGTGTATATCTTCATGTACACTTTTTATTAACAATTTTCTTTGTGTTTCTGGGGGAACTACCCCATTACAAATCACTCCATGTTCTATCATTAATTTCTGTCTAATTTCTTTGTAGGGCCTTTCCACCCTAGAACAATTTCCCTATGAGTTTTTTCTTATTCTCAATATTATCCTACTTAGTACTGGATCATGTCTAGTTTCCACAACCCTTCTATCTAAAGACAAAACATCAGTCTCTACCCAATGTAACGAATGCATCTTCAAATTCTTCTCCTGTTTTATCTTTTGACTCCTTGTAAAATCACAATTTTGATAGTGCATCTACGTGTGGAATTGAATTTCCTTTGACATATTCTATATCAAAGTCAAATGCCATTAATCTTAGTCTCCTCGATGTCGTGACTTTGGGTAATTCTTTCCTTGGGTTAAATATAAACTCTAATCGTCTATGATCACTTCTTAACAGAAATTTTTTCCCAATTAAAAATTGTCGGGTTCTAGTAGTTGTCCACACAATAGCCAATGCGTCTTTCTCTATATTTGAATAATTAAATTTGGTGTTCAATAGTCTTCTTGATAAATACATTATCGGATGTCCTTTCCCGATATTGAATGTTTGCTTGCATCTGTGGTTAACGTAATGTCCTTTTTTGGATCAAACATTTTCACTACTGGTTTCTTTGCCATAATTACTTTTAATCTATCAAAAGCTTTTTGTTGTTCCTCTGACCAAATAAATTCAACATTCTTTTTTCTTAAATTTGCAAACGGTTCAGTCAAGTCCGTGTATTTTGGTAAATATCGCCTGTAAAAATTCACCAATCCCAAAAAAGACTCCAGTTCTTTTTTATTTGTAGGTGTAGCTACTTTTAGTATTTTTTCTATCAAGGCTTGGTCTGGTGATATACCTTCTTTTGAAATGGAATAACCTAAAAAAAGATATTTTACTACAATTGCTTATGCATTTTTTCTCATTTATTGTCATTCCAGCATTTCTTAATCTATTCAAGATTATGTCGGTTTTCTTTTTTCATTCATTTTCATTAGTAGCTACTTATACACATATCATCTTGGTAACAAATCATATTTTTCATATTTTCTAAAACCTGTTTGATGGCCCTTTGAAATATGGCGATTGCGGTTTTTATTCCATATGACATCCTTTTCCATCTTAGTAACCCTATTGGCGTATTTATCGTGGATACTTCTTTGAAGTTATCATCTATTGGTATTTGGTGGTATGCCGTTTTTAAATATATTTTTGTAAAAATGCTCATTCCTGCGCATGTAATGCAACTTCAGCATTCGGTATGGGATATGAATCCAAACAAACTTTGTGATTTACGCCTATTTTGTAATCTCCACAAATACGTAAATCACCATCTGTCTTCCTCAAAACTACAATGGGTGATGCCCACTTGCTACCCCCAGGGGGAACATGTTCAAGAAGGTCTTATTCTATTAATTTTCGTAGTTTTGTTACTACTAATGCAATGGCAACAAATGTAATTTTTGTAAACTGGTAATTTTTGTGCCTCATAATAAGAGAGGGAGGCATCTTCTTTAATTTTAAACTTGCTTTATAGTTTTTTAACTTTCCGGTTTTTTCCATTTTTATCTCATTAATTAATTTGGTAGAATTTATGTTAAGTACGTCGTTTCCAAGAACTCCGTGGTTCTTTGTGACAATTATAGGTATTACTTCAAATTTATCTTCTAACTCCAAGGAAACTTCAAAGTATCCTAAAGTTTTTATGACCGACCCATCAAATTGGTGGAGTTGTAAACTGCTCGTTCGTAAAGGTGGCTTTCCAATGCGTTCCCTAAAATTTTTTGGTATCAGCATTACTTCACTCCCAGTATCAATTTGCATATCTAAATTGCAGTTGTTGATTTTAACCTTTAGTATAATGTCTTTTTTCTTTTGTTCAGTTTTTTCTATATTCTTATTTTTTAATGTGAAGACTTCCATATTGGTTCCTTTTTCTTCAACTCTTTCAACGTTTTTCTTTTTGAATTTGCATACTGCTTGAAAGTGGTTTTTTTTTAAGCAATTTGTACAGGTTTTTCCAAATGCTGGGCATTTTTCCCTTTTTATTTCGTGTTCACGTCCACAATACGAATATTTTCTTATCTTTTTTAACATGTACATATCAGTGAATATTTGTCCGTTGGGTTGACTTTTATGATGGTTGTATTTCTGTATTAATTCTTGTTGCTGTATAAAGTCAATGCATGTATTTAAAGACATATTTCCTATTTGTAGTTGTTCCATTATTTTATATCGATGTGATGCATTGCACATACCTTCAATTAACCTTAATTGAATCAAGTCCTAATCATTCACTCTCTAGACATACTTTGAACCATTAGGTTTTCAAATTCATTTGACACACACATCTTTGTCTTTGTCACATGTAACCATTTATTTTTAATACATTATCATTTGTTGTATTTATATATTGGTTCTTGTTGTTACTTTACATTTCTTTATGTTGACTCACATTCTGATTCTGCCATGTTTGTTGTGGGCATTTTAAAAGACACATGTGTTTCTTCCTCAAAACATATACCAGCCCACAACAAGTTGGTGATCCTGATGTGATATTTATTTTTCTCCTGAAAACAAGAAAAACACAAGACTATATATGTACAGACTCAAATACACATTTACACACCTTTTTCAAACTGAGATCCAGTGAAGAAAAACATTGACAAAGTTCTCTTCCTACCCTACCACACATGGTAGAACCTATAAAT
This sequence comes from Acanthosepion lycidas, assembly GCA_963932145.1. NCBI lineage: Eukaryota > Metazoa > Mollusca > Cephalopoda > Sepiida > Sepiidae > Acanthosepion > Acanthosepion lycidas. The sequence goes on from OZ010579.1 coordinate 65,578,050, forward strand.
TTATAGCAAAAAAACAATTTCCGCAGCTACAAAATTCGTGATTAGACCCTATGAAAGTGCAAAATTACAAATATCAAATACTACATGTCTATACAACACATGATGTTCTCTGACCAAGCAGATAGATTTTTTTTTGCAACATGTGGGACAATGAATTTAAGTGTATGATTCAAGCATTGATTGTGAAAACAAGGATTTCACCAACAAATGAAATAGAAAAATACACATAGATCTCTTGTGAAAGGGAAAAAGGGAAGTCAAAATGAAAATACAAATAGATGAAGAAGCTTGAGATCAATAAAGGGCATAAAGTCTTTTTGCTTCAGGGTGATGTAGTAGTGGTTGGTTAGTGCTACCGCTAATTAGCATATATGTATGAGTTGATGTTATGCATAGGCTCACTATGTAAAGGTATTGGCAATGATACTTGGATTATAGAACCAATACTAATTGCATACAACTGCAATCCATACTTGAAATATCATAACGAGTAATAATAATAAAACTAGAAAGTGATGGTGGGAAGTTTATCTCATGTGAGAAAAGTAATTTAAGTTCAAAGACATGAAGTAAGAACATGAACAGTAAGGGAAGAAATTAAAAAAAAAAAGATTTACCAATTTTAGGTAAAAAATTGTAACTATGCTTTTTAAAAAATGACTCCAGCTGACTGTGGGAGTAGTGGTCAAGTTAATGATTAGAGATAAGAAAACACAAGCTAAAACATAGCCTTCATTTACTAACTTCAGGTTTGACATTTTATCTTATACCAGAATTATAAGTATCACTATTGGGAAAACAATATAAATTTTTTATATATATCAAGAACAATTTTACGGGGGTATGAGAAAGTAGAAAAAGTTTTCATGTGACATGTTTCAGATGTAATCCTGAAAGACAAAAATGTGTCACAAAAACTTTGAGACAAATGTTAAATAAAATTTTAATCTCATATATTTTTATTATCCCTGTTGAATCTTTCAAATATTACAAATTCTAGAAGGCCTTATAAAAGAGTCAAAAATATATTTACATTTCTTTTTAATTATTTCACCCCAAGCAAGGGGATAAAGCCACTAGGGGGTTACTGAGAATATATGATACTGGTAAAGGAAAAGGGTTAATTTAAAATATAAACTACAGTGGACAGAGAGGGTTAAAAATATAACATGTAAATTGAAAGAAGGAATGAAATGGTTTCCTATTGAAAGTCTAGCTTGAAGAAAAGACAAACCTGAAAAGAATGACTTTATTGGTTTTGGGAAAGATATTATTAGAGGCCATGTGAAAGGCTTCAACCCACGACGTCCAAAGGAATAGTGAAAGTACATTTGAGGTTAGTTGAGAATTTGGGAAATGAAAGCTGGAATTGAGAAATTGATATATGTTTGCTTAATTAAAATGAACATTACAAAAATATGTCTCATGATTACCAGACAGAAGAAGGGGTTAAATGTGTTATAATATTTGATAAACTTTGAAGATGAAGGCAGAATCAAGAAACTGATTTATGCCTGCCTGTCAAAGAGCAGAAATAGCTTTGCCAATTTTGGAAATGTAAACAAATTGAGAAATAGGATTTTATCCTTCACTTGAAGAAATTGAAATACAAAATGGAACTGTAAGTTTCATAAGTACGATTAAGTGAAAAGATATGAAGACATGTTTTTCTAATGGTGGGTCAGTAAAATAGCTGGTAAATATCTGTTTAAATAAACAGGACTGAGAACTGAGAAAATTCCTTGATAAAAATTAAGATAATTACAATTAATGATTAAAAGTAAGAACCTCCTTTTTGCTCACTCAGTTTAAAAATCAGATTTGTCAGATAGACAGCTGAAGAAATGGGCTTAGATGAATAAGAAAGAAGGAAGAAGAAGGGGAAATTACTTCTGCCCATTTTAAAATAATGGTGCAAGGCATAAATAAGAGAAGAAATGAGTTAAAAGGGCAGGGCAATACCTGCAATCACCACCAGTAGGGCAAATGGTTCACCCAAATTTGGAAAGATAATTAATATTGCGAATCAGACAACAAAGAACTCTTGTTCAAATTGATACAGACACCTGGGGAATCACCAGGTTCCCAAATACAGTCAACCCCAATCCAGTCTTGGGTCAAAGTCAATATAAACAAAATGCTTAAAAGAGAAAAGTGACAAGCAGGGAAGAGCAGATGAAGGTGCTACTGAAATCCACGACTTGCTGCCAAGAGAACCCCCAACTTTGAGTCCTCTTCCAAGAATTAACACCAATAGCAAAGTAGACAGAAATAGAGATTTTAGTGGGAAGGATTAATGTTGTTATACAAAGTACTACATAAACCAAATTGAAAACTGGCCAGAAGAATCTTTCATTTTTATTCTGTCTGTGAGACTATTTCTTTTTTTTCCTTCATAACACAGCTTTGCCATGGTTCAAAACTGTGCTATGATTGCTGATGATACTTGATCTCCACTGATCTGTGAACAAGGAACAATGTGGGCAGAGCAGATTGTGGACCAGGACGGTCAGCAACCAAGGGCCCATTGACCAGCAATAGGATCAACCAGCATGGGACTGACCCCGCAATCAACTCATCATCCTGAGTACCAAGTCATCTTCTGGTATAGGTGGTGTCTAGCAAGAGTCACTGTCGACCAGGTTCGACACAGCAGGATTGGCCAAGGCATGTGTGTTATATATGAAATAATCTGTGAAAAAAATGTTATCAGTCTTGATTTGTTGCCAAATCAAGACTGATAACATTGCAGATTTTTCTTTGGATTTTATCAAGAATCTCTAAATATTTAACAGAAGAACCAGACTAGTTGTGACAGCAATATTCAATGCATGGATGAATGGTAAACTTATAAATATATAAGATTCTAATAAAATTCTAATGAGAAAAAGTGTCTAAAGGGGAGACAGTGAACCAACTTTCCTAACAGCAGACTTAGTAATTGATTCAATATAATCATTCCACTTCATGTCAGCGGAGAACATAACTCTGAGAAGGAGCAATGTTAGCAGAAAATGTAACCATGAATAGCCGCAATGTCAGTGGAAAATGTAGCCCCAAGGAGGTACAATAAGCCATTATAATAGTACAGTAAAACATTTCCTTAGGACTATTACAGGGATACTATCAAGTCTACTTACCTTGTGGGGATCCAGTTTAGAGAAGACAGCAGAAACTGTGGGTAGGGTCGTATGCATATCATACAAGTCCAGAATAAAATTGGAAGTGAATTTATGAGTAAAACATTCTGATTTATCAGTGAATGAAGAGAGGAGAGATAGAGGACTAACCTCATCTAACACACTTATAGTGCAACCAGTAGTCATGAGAACCAAACTTGTTAGAGGATATACAATGCCACATCCTGTCAGCAACAAAGACTTAGCCACATTAAGGAGACATTTATAATTATGAGTGGACACAAATAAATTTCTATACAATTTCTATTACAATAAAATATTTATTAAGTGAAAGATTAATGTAGCTTATTCAAGTACATACCAACAACTTCCGGAAGAAATTCAACTTGTAACTTTTCATCTGCTTGTACTGTTGATTTATGATCTGAGCTTTTGTCCCATGGTGCTGCATACAAAGTAATGGAAGTAAAATAAATAAGTACTTAATTTTTATTATATATGTAATTATAAAATGCATTGAGGAAAAAAATAAGATACATTTTATAGGTTTTATGATATATGGATTAAATTGTTGCTTTCTTAAAGCAATTTTCTAAATAATGCAGTACTTCTGTGCAGTTTTCATCATATCTTTGGAATGGTCTAATAAAGAAATAATACTGAGAGTGAATAACATTTTGTTTTATTTATTTTCAACTTCAGTTTGGGAACTCTTATTTTGTACATTTATATTTAAGTTAGCTTTGCATGAAAATTATATCTGCACATTTCAGTAAGTAAAAATAAATATGTAGTTATTTTTAAACAAAGTTACTAGTGTGAATTTTACAAGTACATGAATGTATACCTGGTGGTCAGTTGGGAGGGGAATTATGAAAAACATAGATAGCTAAGATAGGTAAATTGGATTTTACTAGCATATCAGCAGTACCCTGTGGTTAGTTTTCTCTATTTAAAGTTGATTCACCATTTTCAACTCAGAGAAAGATTTGAATATAAGTTGATGTCAAGTTAAGATGTTGACAAGAAGTCAGACCTATTTGGATATTATGTATCTTGTTAATGTTGTGCCATGCTAAACAGCCAACAGTAACAGTGAATAACAAAACAAAATGTATCATGTGATTATCTGTAGCAAACCCTTTAACTCTGACTGCTAGTAGCATGCTTTATTGAAATGTGATTGGTCTCCATAAATAGTTACAAGGGAATTAATTCTGTATTTATTAATACATCATATCTACTATATGAAAATATGAGAATTATAATGTCTATCATTGACAGAAACAAAATATTTATACATTATATTTATAAATATTTATAGTTACAAGGGAATTATTAATAGATCTTATTGGATAACATTTGCAGCAAGAGAAACCCAGGAAAAAATGTCAACCTAAAGAAAAGAGAATTATTTTATGGACTTCTAAGTAGAATGTTAGAAAAACTGATCATGAGAAGGAATTCAGTTAGGACTAAAAGAATAAAAATTAAACAAGGTTTTTTGTGGACAATTTCTGTTGTTTATCATTAAATTCCACCCCCATTTTCTGAAGGAATGGACAGATAATACTAGAGAAAATAAGAAACCAAACTGCAGTTTAAAAATGTATTGGTAGATGAATGCTTGGAAAATTATAATTTTATCAGGCAATGTGAATTGATTGAGGGAATCTAGTTGGTAACTGAGCTAGTATGAACCCATCCTAAGAGTGGCGGTAAGAAGTTTTTCAACCAATGACTACATGAAAAACTAGAAGCTGGTTTAGAAACAATCCAAATTTAGAGAAGCTTAGCCATGCAGGGATAGCTCAATATTAGGAAGCCAATTTTGACACTTAAGGTAAAGTCAGGATTGGACAGCAGTTGATTGACACTGTAGTCATAGACAGTCATGTTTTATTTGGCAGTCATGCAATCAAGTCATGTGTGGGGCATCAGCTGCAGTTTGGTTTTCAAGGAAGATGCTGCAAGTTGATGTATCACTCCACTTTCACTACCTACATCACCACTCCTTGTAAGACACTAGCTAAGAAGAGTAGATCAGTTCTAGAACATTTTCCCAGTCTAAAAGGCCCAAGACAAAAGTTCCCTGATAAAATTGTTGATCTCTCTCTCTCTCTCTATCCATTTGCTCACATATTTGTGTTTGGTGATTTTAACGCCCATCATACCAAGTTGCTTAAAAACGCTACTACTGACCTTGCAGGCATTCAAACCCTTAATTTTTCAACTTCTCAATCCCTCACACAGATAGTAAACTTACCCACATGTTTTCTTTACAACCAGGACAGTAAGGCTTCTCTTCTCGATATATGTTTTACCTCCATCCCCGAGTCCTGTAGCGCCATGCATCTCCGTCCTCTTGGCAATTCTGATCTTGCTGTAGTGTCTATCAACATCTCCTTCAACTCCGCCCCCTGCAAATAACCTACTACTACTAGAACATTGTTTTGCTATCAAAGAGCAGACTGGGACTTGTTCCAGGATTTCCTTTGCAATGTCCCCTGAGATGTTGCTTTTATGCTCCCTGTTCAAGAATGTGCTTCCAAGTTCTCCTGGGTTAAAGCTGGAATCGAGGCTTTCATCCCCTCAAGTAAATATGTCAAATAAGACTCCTCTCCTTGGTTCTCCACTGCTTGCTCAGCTGCTATTGCCCATAGGAACCATTTCTTCCACCTATATTGCAGCGACATATCTGACTACAATAGATGTCTCTTTGTCTCTGCCCATAATGAGTGTAAGTGTGTCCTCAATGAAGCAAAGTTACTATTTGCTACTCGAATGAAAGAATGTATTGCATCTCGCAAATTCGGCTCCAAAGATTATTGGCATCTCTGCAAGAGCGTACTTAATAATAGCAAACCTTCTATATACCTCCTTTGTTCAACCAGTTTGAGGTTCTGACCTCTTCTGACGACAAGGCTGAATGTTTTGCTCGGAAATTCTCATTCAATTCAACGCTCGACTCTTCCGGTGTATCCACACCTGATTTCCCCTTTAGACCTGAGGATCTATTGAGTGAGCTGTACATTACCCCATCATCGGTATTGGGCATTATCTCTAATTTAGACTCCCTCAAGGCTAGTGGTGGAGATGGGATTCCCACCAGTGTCCTGAAGAAATGTGCGCCTGAACTGGCCCCTGCCCTCTCCAAATTATATAACTACTGACTCAATGAATCTTGTTTTCCAAACTGTTGGAAGTCCTCATCCATTGTTCCTGTCTTTAAGAACTCTGGTGACCCTTCTGACCCTTCTAATTACTGTCCTGTCAGTCTCCTACCCCTCTTCGGCAAAGTCTTTGAAGCTTAATCAATGCTGAAGTGGTTAAGCACTTTACATTCCATGATCTGCTCTCTGACAAGCAATATGGTTTCCGCTTTGCCTGTTCTACAGCTGATGTGCTTATGACCATCACTGAAATTGTTTACCAAGCTCTTCATAATAACAGAGAAGCTTGTGCCGTGGCTCTAGATGCCTCCAAAGCGTTTGATAGGGTTTGGCATGCCGACCTTCTTCACAAGCTTCAGGGTTATGGAATTTCAGGTTGATTATTTGACAATACAATCATTCCTGTCAAACTGTGTATTGAAAGTTGTTCTCAACGGATTCTCCTCCAGCTTCTATCCCATGAATGCAGGTGTTTCCAAGGCTCCATCCTAGGCCCCAATCTATTCCTTATCTTCATCAATGATCTTCCTGATGTCATAGATTCCCAAGTAGGTATCTATGTGGACAACACTACAATTTACTCCTGCCTCAAAAACAAATCTAGTGTCGTTGACAAAACTAACCTGGCTGTTCATCTCAAAAAGGACCTAATCAGCTGTGAACTGAGGCAGGATTTGTCTGGTTAACTTTAACATCTCAAAAACAAAACTGCTCCCTATTACTCATCACAGAGAACCATACCTGCCTCCCCTTAGAATGTCTGATGATCAACTTCTCGAGAGTTCCTCTTTGCAACTACTCGGCCTCACATTGACTGCTGACCTGAGATGGAACAAATAAATTGAGTCAATAGTTTTGTCGATCGCAAGGAAAGTTGGCTCCCTGTGCTGTGCCAGGAAATTTTTCTCACTTGAGTCGATCCTTCAAATCCTTGCATGGAGTATTGCTGCCATATATAGTCTGGTGCCCCTTCTGTTTGTCTCAAGGTTCTTGATAAGATCCAGAGACGGATATGCAATGTAATTGGCCCTGATCTGGCATCTTGTCGGCAGTCACTCTCTCACTGATGTGCCATCGCCTCCCTCTGTCTTTTTTACAAATACTTTCATGGTAACTGCTCCGATGAGCTGCTTTCTCTGGTTCCTAGACTTCATGAATTTAAGCGTTCTACTAGGCTGGCATCTCGCTCACACCCTTTCACTGTTGAAACTGTTAAATGTAGCTGTCTCTTCTACTATAATAGCTTCATGTCTCATACCTATTGCATGAGGAACTCCCTCCCTTTTTCCTGTTTCCCTGATAGTATAATCTCCAACTATTCAAATGTAATGTTAATCGCCATCTCCAGATGCCTTGATCTATCCCCTATCCTTCTCTTCATCCTTTCCTCTATCACTCCTATTTGCTCTTGCTCCAACTCTCTGTATACACTTGCATGCTAGTGGCTTCCCGCCCTGCTTGGGGTGAAATGCTTAAAAAAAAACAAAAAAAAAAAAACTAAAAGTCCAGGCCATTACTATTGTTTTAGTGATGTGTTATGAATAATGGCAACACTGACAAACTCACCAACCAGCTGTAGTTAAGTCAACTATATCACCACAGAATTGGGATGGGTTAAAATAATAATTTAACTCTCAATAAATAAACTCTGTTATTGTTTCTGTCTGCAGTCTGTTCTGAAAGTTGTATAGAATATAACGGTGTTAGTGTATTGGAGGTGAGTGTGTATTCACATGTAAACAATTAAAGAAGAAGGATAAAAAATGTTGGGTTTCTACTATAAACTGTTTATTCTTTTTTTTATAGATAAACTGTAAACAATGTCCCAATGTCTTTTAGGTATGTTCATTTTTTTTTGGGGGGGGGGGCACCAGAAGTTAAGGTAAGTAAGGATAAGTATCATAAGAATAGGCAACCCAAGTTAGCCTTGTGCCAAGTTGGAATGACCAAAGAAAATCATTGAATGACTCCATGATGTCTATATATTATATTTGCAAATGAACTATGATAAAAATATAAAAGAGATAGATATTAATAATGGTATATAATGATTTTTATGCAGGGATTCCCTGAGACAAGAAAACTATTTCAAGGGGTCCACAAAGGTAAAAAGGTTGATAAAAGCTTGGTTATCTGATGATATCATATCAATTTCGAACTGATGGTGATTGAACTATGGAAGAGCTTTGCTGTAGTCATGCTACAATAGTAGAGGAACTTGTGACAGACACTGACAGAGAAGGGTTAATAGGTTTCATTTATAGAAATAAAACTGGAAACAAACCATCATCAAATAAACAAAATAATAATAATAATAATTAACTAATTATGAATGCAGATATTTTGAATTTTAAAGATAGATGTCTAAAAACTTGAAAAGTGTTTTTTTTTTTTCATTGCTTAATGCTACTGAAGAATTTGAAATATATTTTGTTGGTTGACATTTTTTCATTTAAAAATTAAATGGTGTAAAATTTTTTTTACATAAATTATTTTCTAGATTTGTGAAATACAGTATGCACTGAACAAATAAGGTCATTAAGCAATTTTGAACTTTGTATATCTGCAGACAAAGCATACAGGAAGAAAACAATTCTAGAGAATTGCTCCAATATAATAACCATTATCATATGTTAGTAATTTTCAAGACAAAATACAATGCAGTTTCATAATTGTTTTAAACTGACAATGACAAAGAGTTAGAGTGGTGCTTACTAAAGCTTTATTGATGGCACCATTTAGATGCATTTTATAATTACAAATGTAGAAGTGTTACAATAGTGAAGGGAGGTAATTCAGACAGATTTTATCATCACAAAACAAATGAATTTATTAGTAGTAGATAAATTTACTGAATCAAGATAGAATTTTCTATTTTTTCAAAGCATTAATATTTTTTAAAAAATAGTTAAAATTGTTTTTATTATTTTATAGAATTGATTTAATTTTACTAAAGAATGTCAAAAAAAAAAGACAAATGACTGAACAAAAAAAGAAAAGATGAAAAGAAATAGCAACAGAAAAAATTTGAAAAAGAATGTCAAAATTATAATTATTGAAATTTAAAATATTTATCATGTTTTTACCTGTAACATTGATTTTAAGATTTTGTAGAGCAGAAACTGGTCCGAGAATTGTACATTTTGCAAGTGTCTTTACAGCAATATATTTAGTACCTCCATCTAAAATAGTAAACTTTGAAGTGTCTACCATTTTAATGATCCATGGGCTTCCTGTAAAATATTTGGTAAACAAAATAAATCAGGAAAGGGTTAATGTTGAATAGCAAAAAAAATTGCAATTTCAAGTTGAACAAATATAATACTTGTAAGCCTGTCTTAAATTATGGTAGGAGGAGTTTGTTCCAGTGATACAAGTTATAAGTATTATTTGTGCATGTGTGTGTGTATGTGTATGTGTCAACCTTGAAAATTGAAGAATGTTGGTTCATGAAAACACTTTATTTTATAAGAAAAGTAAACTTATAATAAAAACTTTGAGGACTGGAAAATATGGTAAATATTCACTTTTATTTGTGTAAACTTTTTAATCAAATGGAACTGCAGGGATACATTTTATACTTTCTTACTCTAAACACTAAATATTTTTGTAATATTTTGTATTAGTGAACATTTAAAATGCTTATTGAAAATTAATTACGAATAATGAATAACAATTTAAACCAATTTATAATGTATGCTGAGCTGTATTTATAAGGTAACACTTATTGCTTTACGCAGCCTACTGTCGTTTGGTGATTCTTTCTCTTTTATTCCTTCTTTTTTGTCTTTGTCATATCATCTATTTACTCATCAAGTAGGTCTCAGCAAAGTCCAAAAGTGTCTGCATGTACTTGTTGGTGAGTAATTATTTTCCACCTTACAACCCCTTTCTCACAGATGAAACATCACAAGCCTCACACTGCTCTATCACTATTTCCATGAAAAATGTTAAGACAAACTACATTCTTTAGTTCTAATATTTCTAATCTTTACAGCTAAGACTTGCCATGCCATGCACATTGTAGTGAACCACCATCATTCTTTTCAGATTCCAGAAGGAATACAATTACAATACACATTAACCCCTAAAAGTTTATATATATATATATATATATATATATATATATAGAGAGAGAGAGAGAGAGAGAGAGAGAGAAAGAGCCAACGAGAAAATTATTTGAACATCTATCAATTTTTAATATTTTTTATCTATTTCTCAGAATCTAATGCCCGTATGATGCCAATTTTTCCCCATGTTTATGTTAACATGGTATTTAACTCTTAGTCCACACTGATAAATTATGAAATAAAAGTACAATCGGGTTTACTGTTTATTTATTTAAAAAAAAATAAAACTGGGGATATGTTAAAAAAAAGACGCTACTTCTAAATCGAGAAAACTTTAAAAACTTTTTACGAAATTAAAAGATAACTTGTGGCAGACTTCACCACATTTGTTTAACTTAGATTAGGAAACCAAACTGATGTGAAGTAAAAAAAGGATAAGTCAAAAACATCATTACACATAACATTTGTATTTAACAAGATGTACAAACAAGGATGTGAAAGAAAAGCATGCAATGAGTAAAACAAGAGTTGTCTCTCTTTAACTAATATTTATGTTCCAAAGTTCACTGAAAGCAATAAGGTTGTAATAGTTTCTGGTAATAAATGTTTTCAACAGTTTTGCTGTGTAAGAAAAAAAGTTATGTGAGTATAGGGAATATTCAGCATGTGCGTAGTGGTGTGAGTGAGAAGATTGGTGCATGGTTTCAACTGTCATGGATTTCTGTGGCAGCTGAGATCTCACTGATTTTCTAAGAATTTTCTTTGCTTATATAGGTGATCATCGGCTCCGAAAGTGCTGTGCGGGAAGAATCGCTCTTCACGTGCAGACAATCTGATTGGTTGGTATTGACCAATCAGCGAGCAAATTTTGGGAGACTCACGAAAAGTGTGTGTGATGATGATGATTGTCACAATACCCCTTCGAGATTAAAGAAATTATAAAAATCATAACAAAATTCTTTAATATGTCGCGTAGGAGTGATACTTAGAAGGTCAATGCACCCTCCTACCTGTTTTGGTAAACAGTGGTTCTGATTGGGAAGTACACTGTTGACTTTGGTTTTATTATGATGATGATGATGATGATGATGCTGGTTGCTGCGGAATGTTACGTTGCTGTCAATCTGGATGGAGTGGTTTGGCAGCTTGCTTAAGATATGCTGGCTTCAAATAGTCGACAGAAATGGTCGACTGGCCGTTGTGTATCTGAATGGTAAAATACTTTGGTTGTTGTGAAAGTACTTTAAAAGGTTCTGAGTAATTAGGATTTAGCGTTTTTTTTTTACTGTGTCTTGTCTAACGAAGACATAGTTGCAGTCTTGTAAAGATTTGGGAAAATAAATCTTCTTAGGGTGTACTCGTGTAGGAGTAAATGATAGTTCAGCCATTTTGTTTTGAAGGTACTGTATAAAGGTAAAATTTGGTTCTATAGAATTATTTCTGTCCAGTAATTGACCTGGTAATGTAAGCAATGTACCAAAAACAAGATCTGCAGGAGTGCATTGAAGAGCTTCCTTCATCATGAAAGCATAACTAATGGTAATTTCTTCAACTAAGTTGGGGCAGTGTCGGAACTTGTTAATGCAACCTTAAGTTGACGATGGAATCTCTTGACAAGGTCATTTGCACATGGGTGATATGCAGTTGTTGAGATGTGAGTAGCTCCAAGCAAGTGCACAAATTCCTTGAATAAAGTTGACTGGAACTGTGGACCACAGTCTGTCATTATGACCAAAGGGCAGCCGAAAATGGAAATCTATTCCCGCAATATTGCCTTAGCAACAGATTCTGCTGTGGTGGACTGAAGGGGTATAGCTACTGGCCAGCAGATGAATCTGTCAATTATCGTTAAGATGTATTGATAGCTGTGAATTTTGGATAATGGACCCACCAGGTCTGCATGAAGATGCTGAAAGTGGCCATCAGGTTCTACAAAGAGTCCTGGGGGTAATTTAATATGCTGATGTATCTTAGTTCGCTGGCATCTGACACAAGTCTGAGTCCAGCATTTAATGTCAGAACTCATTCTATGCCATACAAAACATTCACCGATTAACTTTGTTGTAATCCGCTGTCCAGGATGCTATAGTGAATGGAAGTGGTCGAATATCTGTCTTCTCATGGAAGAAGGAACTGGTGTCACATAATAATTGCCTACTGCTGAAGGGCACGGGATGTGGCTCAATCCGTAATGATGTATCTGCCTTTAGGTCTGACAGGGTGTTGTCTCTTTTATTGTTCGTCAACCAGTGTTTCAAAATTCAATGGTTGTTTGGTATACGTATTGATAACAGTAGCATGTGAGAGTGTATCAGCAACAGTATTATGATTCCCTTATATTTATTGAATATCCATCATGAATTGGGAAATATAGTCCAGCTGTCAATAATCACAAGGGTTATATTTGTTGTTCTTAGCATGTAAAACGTAAATAAGAGGTTTGTGATCGATAAAAATAGTGAAATTGATAACGAAAGTGTTTGATGGCTGTATAAATAGCTAAAAGCTCACGTGAAAAAGTGCTGTATTTTTTTTTGGGAGGAGTAACTTTCACAGAGAAAAATGAAAGTGGCTTAGTTACTTCACCTGTATGCTGATGTAATACAGCTCCGATTGCTTCTGAAGAAATGTCAGTTGTAAGAGATAAGTGTGTTTAATCATCTAGCTTGATTGAATGCAGTGAGAGTTTCACTATTGAGTGTAATTTTGGCGTTGTGTTTCCCCTGGTTACAGAGTTGATTTGTCAGAGGTGCCAGTATATGTGAACATTTAGGGATAAATTGATGGTAGTAATTGATTAATCCTAAGAATCTGTGAAGCTGTTGAAGTGTTGTCGGCAGTGTACTGCTTTTACTTTATCGGCAACAGGTGTAATGCCAGTACTGTCTATCTCAATTCTGAGAAAAACTAGCCTGGGTACTGTGAATACATATTTATTGAGGTTAATTTTAAGACCAAAGTGGTTGAGTCACTCGAAAACTTGAGTTACATGATCATTGTGTTTGTTCATGTCTTTGCTAGATATGAGCAGGTCGTCGATGTAGGCAAATGAATGTGGTAACCCACGAAGGGCTTCATCTATTAGCTGCTGGAAAGATTGTGCAGTGTTCCATAGTCCAAAGGGCATTCGCAAAAACTCGTACAATTTGTTATTACAGTTTTATGAATGTCTTCAGGAGCTACCAGAACTTGGTAGAATGCTTTCCATAGGTTGAGCTTCATAAATATCTGAGCACCTTGAATACATTACTGCAAAGTCTGCTAGGTTTGGTACAGGGTATTTATCCGGCACAATCTGTGCATTAAGTCGTCGAAAATCTCTACAGGGTCTCCACACTCCTGATTGTGTCTTAGATACCGTATGGAGTGGGGAAGCGAAGGGGCTGGATGATGGTCGTACGATGCCGAGGGTCTAACATGTGTTGAAATTCAGCCTTCGCTAGTTTGTACTTATCTGGGCTTAGTCTGCAAGGGGATGAGAAAACAGGTCCAGATGTCTGAATCCTATGTACAGTGTTGTGTTTGACAGACTCCATATAAGTGAGCAGGGAATTTATCTAAGACATGCTGTAGCGGGTTGTTTTCAGAGAGTGAGGCACAGATCGTAGTGGATGTATATGTGAAAATCATGCCTGTAAGTGTTAGTTATGTCGTCTGGTTGATTAGGGTGTGGTTAGACATGTTCACGGTGAGCTTGTAGTGGGCTAAGAAGTCAGCTCTGAGGATAGGAAATTTCACCTGTGCAATGGTAAACAACCACAGAAATGATCGTCTTAAACCGATGTTGACTGTGAGAGATTTGACAATATGTCTCAATCTTGGTACCGTTTGCTGCACACAAGGTATATGCTGATTCACCTGTTGTGGTGTTAGCTCTGGGTGGGACTACACTGACCTGAACTCCAGTTTCCATTCCATCCAAAAATAACTTGCCTGAGTTAGTACCCTTAACAAATAAAGACGGTTAACTCGATTTCCCTCGTCTTCATGCACTGTTGGGGGTCGCCTTTTTCCTCTTGTTTTTTAGTAGTTAATGTTGGTTGACCGTTGAAATGGCAAGGTTGTTTGCACAGTGTTTTGCAGCTTGTCCAAACTTTTGGTGGTACCAGCAAATTCCAGTGTTTGGTTTACTCCTAGTGTTCAAGTTAGTTCTGCTATGGTGTTGAGACTTGTATGTGTTGTATGCTGGATGTGAATGCACTCTACTCAGTCACGGCAGTCATGTGGACAATTTGTTGATCTGCTGCTGCATTTTCTTTAGTATATTGTCATGTGGTGTGCTGTCCGCCGAGGTAATATGAGTGCTGTTAAGAGTCCTTGTCTCCACGATTCTATCAGCTATTGCAGCCACTCGTAGTAGGTCGAAGTCCTCAGGAAGCATTGCCAAAATCTACATGGTGTGGGTCGGCAGCTTGTCCAGCCAGAGTTTCCGTAGCAAAGCCTCTGACATGGTGTTGTTACCCAGAAGGTTTTTCATCTACCAAAGAAGTTGTTTTGTTCTGTTCAAATTGAAGCATGTTGAACAGGTTGTTGATTCATTGTTCCTCTGACTTTCCAGTCCTGTATATAATGGCTTCTTTCAGAACGTCAAATGGGTCCTCTGATGGGATGTTATCTAACAAGTCAGAAACTTCTGATGTGATATTGAGAGTTAGTTTCTCGACTACATAAGCAAAACGAGTATTCTGTTACTGGATTCTCTTGGCCTGAAATATTGTGCTCAGCTGCAAGAACCAAACGTGAACATTCATCGTGTTGAAGACAGGAAGGTTGACCAGGACTACAGCTCAGTCACTGTCTGGGACTGCCATGTTGAGTCGCGTGAATATTTGCATGTGGTGACAAAATTTTGTGCACCAAGTAGATATGCTGATTCCGAGATGTTTCTCACAATTCTCTTACTAGGTTCACTGGTGAATGAGGTAACAGTGAAGTTTTGGTGCCTTCTTTTGCAGGACAAATACAAGCCAACTAATCTATGTGGACTTTAATAAAATACCAATGAAATGCAGCCCACTCAGATTACGTCAGCCTTTCCTAATCACGTCAGCAGTCACCAGTGAAATGTGGCCACCTTCCAGATCACGTCAGGGTCACCAATGAAATGTGGCGGACTTCACCACATTTATTTAACTTAGATTAGGAAACCAAACTGATGTGAAGAAAAAAGTCAAAGATATCATTACACATAACATTTGTATTTAACAAGATGTACAAACAAGGATGTGAAAGAAAAGCATGCAATGAGTAAAACAAGAGTTGTCTCTCTTTAACTATCAATTGTTCCAAAGTTCACTGAAAGTAATAAAGTTGTAATAGTTTCTGGTAATAAATGTTTTCAACAGTTTTGCTGTGTAAGAAAAAAGTTATGTGAGTATAGGGAATATTCAGCCTGTGAGTGGTGGTGTGAGTGAGAAGATTGGCACATGGTTTCAACTGGGTATGTTTCTGTGGCAGCTGAGATCTCACTGATTTTCTAAGAATTTTCTTTGCTTATATAGGTGATCATCGGCTCCGAAAGTGCTGTGCGGGAAGAATCACTCTTCACATGCAGACAATCTGATAGGTTGGCAGTGACCAATCAGCGAGCAAGCTTTTGGGAGACTCATGAAAGGCTTCTGGGATCTGATTCTCCCAAAAGTGCACGAAATTGACAACATGAAAATAGTGTTGATTTACTATCCAATGAATGCTTGTTGTTGTATAATTTGAATTTGCATAAATATGTATGCATGTGTGTGATGATGATTGTCACAAACTTGTTTTTGTTTATATTAAAAAGAATAACAAAAGAACACATTGTGAACTTTTAATTCATAATCTGTCAGTTTTTTAATATTTATTTCAATTGTAAAAAGTGAGGAGTCATAAAAACAAAAACATGGTACAATGCAAAAAAATGAAATGTTTTTTTTAATTATTCTATTTTATGTAGTTGAAGTTATCATTAGCAAAGTAGTAGACTAAGAATTAAAAGTCTGATAAAATTAATTTCACTTTTACAAACTGAAATACTTTTTTTTAATTCTTAGTCTATTTTTTTTACTTAATAAAACTTCAAATATCTAAACAAAAAATAAGGTGTGAAAAAAATTTAAACATTTTTTTAAAATGTCCAAATTTTTTTCACACCTTTTGATCATGTCTTGTAAGTGAGGTTTATCCCCACTAGCTGACAGCGAGTTAGGAAATTTTTTTTTTTTTTATTGCTGGCTTTGAGTCAGGCATATTAAAGACAACTTGGCTTCACTTGAGCCCCTATCTTCTTCCTTATTGCTGACAACATACAACATATCATCTAAATCTGAAGGTCAAGTAAATTTATTAATCCATCACAGTTTTGTCTACTGATAATAAAGCCTGGCAGGTTTTTTAGTCATCTTGTGCTGATCTATATCACACATACATACATACATACGAAAATATAAATCTCATACAATGACAAGCATTCATTGGTTAATAAATCACCACTACGTTATTATAGACAATTTACAAATTGCAGCAATGTGACAATTTTGTAATCGCTCTATTTTCATGTAGTCAATTTTGTGCATTCTTGGGAGAAACTGAAGTTTTCTTAAGTTTCCTCAAAACTTGCTTGCTGATTGGTCAATGCCAAGTGATCAGATCGACTGCACGTGAAGAGTAACTTTTCCCGTGCAGCGATCTGGAGCCTATAGTCACTTATATAAGAAAGAATTTTTCTTAGCTAATTAGTGAGAATTCAGCTACCAAATGAATCCATGACAGTTGAAACCATGTGCCAACCTTCTCACTCACACACCCCACTCATATGCTGAACATTCCTTATACACTCACATAATCCTGTCATTATAAGAAACTCTCATAAACATTTTTCCAGTGAACTTTGGAATACTAAAAATACAGTTAAAGACAACTCTTGTTTTATTCAACCTCTTCTTACTTAAATGCATGCTTCCTTTCACATCATTGTTTGATATTGTACATATTGTTAAATACATATTTTATGTGTAATGATGTCTTTTGCTTATCCTTTTCCACGTCAGTCTTGTTTCCTAATCTAAAGTTAAATTAATATGGTGAAGTCCGCCACAATCTTAGGATTGTCTCACTCTACAGGCTAAATAAATCTTCATGATACTTCCCTTTCTGTTTTTCTATATTTACTCAATTCATCCTGTGTTCCTGATGCATAAAAATCTAAAAGGACTCAGTAAACTCCCTATTTGTGAATCCCAGGGATGCACCTCAATTTTCCCATGAAAAACAAAACATTGCACACAATGAACCTGTAACAGTTATGAAATAGTAAAAGGGATTTGTTTTTTGATACAAAGTAAACAAGGACATCATTTCAGTGATGCATCCATGTTTAATCTAAATTTAACATATATTCTTTCTGAAACTGAACACAAATTATTTGCTAAACCATGATAGATATTAATGGCAATTAGTAATTAGATATTTTATTTTTTAAACATATTTTGTATTTTTCTTGTTAAATATGTTATAAAATGTATTTTTTAAACTATTTGTGTCAATGTTTTAATTAACTAACTTATTATTGGCAGTGATAATATGTACTTAATTTTTTAGTGACTGTTCCAGTTGTCATGATAGTCAATTAAGTGGAAACGTGACAAACTAATAACTTCATTTACTGGTTTTGAACCCAGCTACTGACCAAGTATGCAAATAAATATAAATTTTAATTTATGTAATTGTCTTCACATTGTGGAATGAAACAGACAAA
This sequence comes from Acanthosepion lycidas, assembly GCA_963932145.1. Classification (NCBI taxonomy): domain Eukaryota; kingdom Metazoa; phylum Mollusca; class Cephalopoda; order Sepiida; family Sepiidae; genus Acanthosepion; species Acanthosepion lycidas. Next base: position 65,596,168 of record OZ010579.1, read on the forward strand.
ATTTTCCTGAGAAATATATTACTTTAAACAATCTAAAACATATTCCAGACATACAGAAAAACCAAGCCTCTTAAGGTGAAGCATGGATGTATTTAAAAACATATCTAGTCTAGATAGTAAGAAATAGGTCAGAAGTGTCAGTGAAAACATGCATTTTGTCTTAAAAAAGAATTTTATAATTTCAAAATAAGTGTATTTCTAATCTTTAATGTTTTAATATCTCCTGGATGATGAAAATTTATTCCCTCCTCCCTCTCCTAGTTCTTTCTCTGTAATTTTCACCAAAACTTGTCAATTTCGGTCAAAGTAAAATGGTAGAAGCAACAGAAAAAAAATAAAAGACATTTTTTTTACTTTCCCTAAGTTAAATCCTTTTGTTTTACAAACATTAGAAAAAATTAACTTTCTTTCATACCAAACTAAGCATTTCAAATTTACCTCTGATGAAGTTTCTTTGGATGATAGATGCAATTTTGTGATGTGATTGGGTCTGAACATACATCATGCGATTGTTTTTCAGAAGTGAGTAGTGAGAGGAAAAGTTATAAGAATGCCATCAAAGTAAAAAAGATAACACAGATTGCTGACCAGCAGACTATTGCAGCTGCATTTTCTACCTCTGAACTCCTTCCAGAGCATAATGAGTTCTCTGAGAGTAACTCAGTACAGTTTGTATCTACATCTGCCTCCTCTTCTACTGAGACTGATGAGTCAACTGCAGAAGAGCTACAATTCCTTTCATATTCCCCACCACCAAATGAACTTTTCTTCAGCAGTGATTCACAATATGCAAATGGCTTCATTTTTCAGATGAAAACTTCATGTACTGTGACATTTGTACTAAATATAACAAAACAAAAAAATCTCTGTATAAACCAAACAAATGCACCAACTTTCAGCACTTCACTCTCACTCTGCATGTTTTAACCAAAGAGCATCAGTCCTGCTTCAATATTCCTGTTATGCAAAAACTTTTGAATAAAGGTGAAGTTGGACAGTCAGCAGGAAAAAGCAGTGGTGATGCTTTAAAAGTTACTAACTTGATGGCCCAGAAGGGAGTCCCTGATGTGAAAGTTTGAGATGTTACACCAGCTTTCTGACAGACTGGAGTTCCAGATCTACAGCAAAAAGCAGTAGCATACAGTTCAGAAAAAGCAGTAACATACAGTTCAGAATATCCAATCAAGGAAGTGCTGTCCAGTATGGCAGGTATCATGCATGCAGCTCTAATGAAGTAAATAGATCCTCATTTGTGACATTGTTCATAAATAAATTTAGAAACATAACCAACTGCAAACACTTTGTTGTGTATGCATAAATTATTAATCCTGGAACATTTCAACCAAGCACTCATTTTGTGGTAAATAAAGAGCGTATTGATAAGACAAACACAGAAAAAACAAAATGCACCCAGGAGGTGATATCAGAACTGGTAATCCCATTAACCAAAGTGATGAGTGTTGTAAGTCTTGGTAACTGAAGATTGACATGAAGTGAATCCAAGCCTCACTCAACTACTTGTCAAGTACAAAACTGCTAGAATCACTGACTAAGGAAGGGAGAACACTAACTCACATGATATTTAAATAGTTTATGACATTCTTCCCTCTTTGAAAATAAAGACTTTTTTGCTATCATATATATATATATATATATATATATATATATATATATATATATATGCACATATACATATATGTACACATATTCCTATACACATAAATGTACACACATAAACATATATATGTATCCACATACACATATAGAAAAACACAAACAACTACACATAAATGCATATGCATATCCATACATATACACATAAGTATATGTAAAGAAAAATACTAAAAAATAAAAAAAAAATACTAATAATAAAAATAATAATAATAACAATAATAAAAAATAAATATTATAGATAAAGAAAAGAAAATTAATTCATAATTTAAGATTATAGTTGATGAAGGGAAGAAAACCACATAAAGGATCATATATATGAAAACACTGTGAATGCTTGTATGCATACATGTTAGTACTATAAAAAAATATTCAACACTTCATGTATAAAATTCTCCAAAATAAATGTTATTAGGGAATTTTAAAATGGTTCTTACGTCTACATTTGAAAACAAGTTAATTTCATTGGTTCAATAATTCATCAGTATATCCACTATTTACATTGTTTGGGCTATCAGAAATATAGACAGATCAGTATATCCATATTTAATTATTATAATTTTTTCTTTATTGCAAAGATTGCATCTGTCCCTGAAGTTGTTTGGAGTCTGTGATTGATAGATGATCCTCCATTTGATTTGTGGAGTGAAGAAGCCTTGATCTTTGAGATCCCAGTAATGTTTAGACAGAGCAATTTGGGATCTCGAAGATGCATTGGTGAAGGAATGCCAGTGATTGCAAAATCTAAAAGCATCCAATGCCCAGCTGATATTCCTATGTATACTTTTTTCTGGCTGATATTTTCCTTAAGAAAAATATTAGCTATAAAATTTCTTACATGAAAGGTTATTATGTGAACTAATTATACTGTCTATATTACTAGTACAAGAGTAACTACTATTTTTCAACCAGATGGCTCTTAAATGACTTTGGCATAGACAAGATCACTGAAATAACAAATGAAATCTACAACAGTGGGGATATACTGGAAGACATCAACACATCTATCTTCGTAGCTATGTCTAAGAAAACAGGCACAAACAAATGTGAACTCCTCCAAACAATAAGCTTATTGAGCCACGTGACAAAACTCATCATCCATATTCTAATGAAATATTTTCTAGTGCAGCAGAATCAGCCCAGATATAGGACAAGAACAGTGCAGATTTGTTAAAGACACCAGAGCAAGGAATGTGATATTTATGCTTAAAATGTTATCAAAAAGAGTGATACAGATGTAACAATATTTAACATGGCATACAGACGAAAAGGGTTAAACAAAACAATTTTAATTTTTTTGTTAGAAAGAGACTTATTTTCCCAGGATATAGGAACAGATGTATGAATTTTGTTGAAAAAGTTACACAATGCTATTCAGCTAAACACAGCTGGCAGGTTGAGGGCCAGAGGTTAAGGTGTTTGCTGAAAGGTGTCAATGGTAAAATTGTCAGGCAAAATTTCCCTGAGAAAAAATTAAAAGCAGATGACATCAGGAAGACTGACATCATATAATGGCTCCTCCTGACAGAGGAGGGGAACTTCCAAATTTGGAAGTGTGAAATAGAAAATGAAAGAAAACTGGTTGAATTTTAGGAGATTTGCATAAAACCCACCTATTCACCCACACCATACCAGTTGGAAGGGACACCCATAAATACAAGTTCCCATGTGGCTAAAGGCAGTCGGAGGCAGTGACAGTTGGAGCCAGTTGCAGTAGCAGTTGTAATCACAGTGAGGTTGCGACATAACGCTGTTTGCCAACCTGATGAAAATAATAATATTTATCCGCTGACAAAAACCTTGTGTCACCCGTGAAAGTACAAATCACAGTACTTGAAGTTAAATCCAGTTGTCACTGAAGAAAAACTCTGACGATAAACCTTGTGCTGTCCATGAAAGTACAAATCACAGTACTTGAAGTCTGGCCACCCTTAAAAAAGTTACCCGAAATTTTTGTTCTGTCGCCAAATATTAGAACGGGTTGGGAAAAGAAGAAAAAGAACAAAAAAAAAGAACTGTAAATATTTCTTTTTGTTATTTTGATATAAACATCATATCATGACTTATTCAGGCGTTGTCCATTTTATTTTTCAATTTTGTGTATGCATGTTCAACTCCTTGGTTTAGCGTGGTTGAGCTACCCCAGTGGAAATTGGGCCTGACTCTTTTAAGATCAAAATTACAATGTGGGTAAGAGAGGTCACAGTTGAAGAGGTCAACTTAAAGACCAGCTGCTGTGTCAAACGCCATCAATGACTGATGAGTGGGCTGATGGCTTGTTCTCTAATACCAGGATCAATCCTGCCCAAGTGAGCTGACTGGGGTAGACTCAGAACACTGCCATAACTGGTGGCCAAAGCTGGCCATGGCCCGGAACACCATCATACAGATGCAGAAGGACATGTACCTACGTTTCATAGACTACATAAAGGCCTTCAACAAAGTACTGTTGGAACTTCTCATTAACTTTGATATATTCGCTAAAAATATTTGAGTAATCAAGAACCTATACTGGCAGCAAACATCATGCATGTGCATAGGGAATGAGTTCAGTGAATATACAAAAATAGAAAGGGGTGTAATGCAAGGATCTGTCTTCTCACCCAATCTGTTCAACCTATACAGCAAAGCAATCCTGAGAGAATTGGAAATCCTACTCGGATTTAGCTTTAACGGCCACAATCTTAACAACATAAGATACGCAGATGACACAAGGATATCATGGATCAAGCATGTGAGCAATGATGAGATCTTAGAGAGGTTGCAAACAAGGAGGAGGCTTATACTTAATATCAGGAAGAGGCAGCTGAAGTTTCTGGGACACATAATGAGGAAGGAGGGCCTAGTGAATCTGATGCTCACAGGTCGAATAGAGGGAAAGAGAGACAAGAGAAAACAACATGTGACATACCTAGCAGACTTAAGCAAGTGGATGACAGAACGTGGTCTGGGGGAGGAAGCAGAGGGAAGGAACTGCAAGAGGTAGAGGGAGGTGGAGAGCCATGCTCGCCTACATCCTGAAAGGACATGGCACATAAAAAGAAAAGTTATATATGGTTTCCTAAGATGGACAATTATTTCTCTTATGGTATGGCACTGCCCCACAAAAGAAACAGGCTTTCTTAGTACTTCTGGGCTTGTAATTTGTTGCTACCATTGTTGTTTCAGGTGGGTTTAAGTAATTAATTTTATCTTTGCCAGAATGATTACTCACACAGACTGCAACATTGGAGAAGAAATAGAAGCAACATGAGCTTTGTTATTCTTCTATGCTAAATCCTAGGTTGAAGCTTGATTGTAAGTTTTCTGTAAATACAATGTTTTATTTTCTAGCAAGCTTTGACATATTGCTGGAGAAGCAATTCCACGAATAAAAGCGTCTCACATAGCTTCGTTCCCACACTGTTTGGCTGTACAGCATTTGACATCACAATCCCGTCTTAGTTTTTCAAGTCCCTTGAAAAAGTCATCCAAATTTTTGTTAGGTTCCTGTTTTCTTGTAGCAAAAATCTCATTTGGGGTTTTAATAAAAATAGCATCCAAATTAGCTAGTGCAGTGTCATAATCTGAACAAGTTTTGATTAACTTGAATGCTCACACAGCTTATCAGGGCCCTAAGGCTTGTTAGGAATTTTTTCTTCATAATCCTTGACATAGTTCATAAAAACTATACACCAATGGCACCATTCTTCTGCTGTGGTGGGTGAGCTAGGATTGACTAGCTTTTAGGTCACCATCCTATACTCAAATTAGATTCAGCCATTAGACTAGTTGAGTGAGTTGTTGCAAGACTTGGTAACTGAAGTAAGACTTGAAGTGAATCCAAGCCTCACCTAACTATTTGTCAAGTACAAACTGCAAAAATGTGCAAAATCTGCTATCAATGGCTATCATACTACAATGCTCTTCAGACTGTACAGGACAATTGATAGCTTGCTGACATACTTCACTGAAGGATTTTTGGATTTCAACAAATATAAACAGCTCAAAAAAATTTCAAAAGAGTTCATCAGCAACACTGCTCTGATGATGGATGTCAGGGTATCTTATCCCAGTTCCTACAAACAAAATGTGGATGTGGTTTTAAAAAAGTGAAGCTAAATCTTACTGTCAAGGATCTGGAAAATAAACCAATAAACCAGACATCAAGGGCAACATGTACAAGGGTGATCACAAAAATCTTATTCAGTCTGGAACAAGTGTGCGCCAAATTTATCAACAACTTGATAAGTAATATGCACTTCATGTTTGCAAAGAACTCTTTGTTGTGCACATTTGGTGTATTGAGTTTCCATATTCTTCATGAGTATTGAAGAGCTGAAAGTCAGTGGACATGAGCAAACTCACAAATGGATTGAGGATGGAGAGGATTGCTAGATGACTACCCACCCCTCATAAATGCTGTTCAGTCTCAACTGGAGTGGGAGCTGCTGAAAAAAATTAGCAAATCACAGCAGTACCCCAGTGACCACATGTGGAAGCTTTGGGTATTGGTAACAAAATATCACCTAAAAGATTTCTCCAAACTCCCCATACTTGCTCGGTTAGCAACCATCTTAGTTGTGCATACAGCTAGCTGAGAACAAGGATTCTCTGCTCAGAACCTCATCCTTACCTCTCACCAGAACACACCATCACTTGAGCATCAAGAGAAACTTCTTAAGATCAACCTGGGGCCCAGAAATTCAGTTCTCTTTTGAAGAGGCACTGGCTGGATAAGGGTCAAGCAGAGAAGGTTGTTTTGTTTTTCTTGACAAAACTCACTGCTGAATGTTTGGGTGCTCATCCACATTTCCTTCTGTGCAAAATGAGTCCTATGTTGGATCTGAAGAGACATCTATAGCCACCACATGGTAGGGTAGGAGGATACAGGGGATGGAGAGCTCCAGCTTTTTTTGGGATTTCTTCATCTCTTCTATTTGCCTCCTTGAATTTTTGAAGAATGTTGATTTTTGTGGATTGTTCTCCAATTGGTTCTTTTTGCACCTTCTATCTCCCAATTGATCGGATCCATTTCTGTCCTCAGGAAGGTTTTTGACATGATCCTTGAATTAATGATGTGGGGTCCATCATGGTCTCTTGCCAGATACAAGAGGATTTTTGGGGGTAGGTGGATGTCTGGTATTTGGGCCAGATGTTTGGCCCATTAAAGTTGGTGGCAAGTGATGATGGTTAGTAGGCTCTCCATCTTTGTGCAGAGGGGAAGTTTATTGCTACATGTTCTGTAGGATTTGACAGTTTCATTTAATGGAATTGTTCAAAATTTCTCTCCAGTAGAGCACCCAGATCCTGGAGTCAAGATTACAACAGCTTGGTAGACCATGAGCTTGGTTTGTGTTAGCTCAGGATTATCAAAGACTCTTTTGAATAGCTTCCCACGTGCTGTGTGGGGGCCTTTCATTTGGTTATCAAAGTGTTTTTCAGCAGATGCATTTGACGTTACTATAGTGCCAAGGTATGGAAATTGTTCATCTGTTGATGGCGATTTTGGCTTCAGGTGGTGGATGAATACAAGTAATCATTGACAAATGCTATTGAGTCTATTCAAATTATTCTGCTCATACATAACATATATGCATCATTAGACCTTTCTCAACATACTTTCTACTATTTAATTGTTGTTCTAAATGTTTCATCGTGATTGATTGGGTTAATTTTCTTATCAATTAAAATCATTTGATTTAGTTGATTATTTTCAGATCTTGATTTCAGTTTGTAGATTGTTAAGGTGATGAGAATGTTTTATTTTTGTGTTAAAATCAGCACTCTTATTATTAATTTAACCTGGTGCTACTTAGGCCATACAGAGACCATTACTTTTGTGTCATTTTTTGTTCACATGCAGTTTACTCATCTCTATTTTTTTGATAATTTATTTTAGTGCTACTTATGTTGTATCAGAAAAGTATTTTTTTTTAATTTTATATCATATAGATGTGAACATATTAATTAGACAGAAATGAATCCACTGATTAATTAGTTCAATATTTGTAAGCTGAAGGGAGATTGCTTAAATTATTTTACATTTTTTATAAGAAAGTTCACTAATTCGCTTCTTCTAAGAAACCAAAATCAACACAAACAATTTTATAATTTAAACAAAAAGTAAAAAGAACTTTTCTTCTGTCAATTAAAAAAAAAACTTTTGTTCTGTCATAATTCTTCAAATCTTAATTGAACTGTGATTAAGTGCAGATACTCTTTTTTCAAAATTAATGATTTAATGAAAAAAAAATCTTTCATTCTATCAATTTAAAAAATCTTTGAACTGACAATTTAAATGATTCAGGTCAATTCAAATTGTTTTTTGGAACAATGGTGAAAAAATTTAAAACTCTGTCAATTTATGTGATTCAGGACAAAAAACTTATCATCACTCCATATAGCCCTAAATAGTAATTATGGTAGTGCACGTGTAAAATGCAAAATATGGGGCAGTACAAAACAAATTGAATAGAAAATCAATGAGAGTACAATAAGCAAAATAATGAAAACAAAACTGAATATGCTTGATTAAATGTTAAGATATAGAAAAATGTGTGAGGCAGAAAGATCTGATTACTGAATGAAGAAATTTTGCGATAATATATGAAGATGAACTATAAGAAAATGAATGAAATAAAATATAACAGAAATTAAGGTAATGTTGACATTTCCTTACCTTTGACCTTAAGTTCATTGAAGCTCATTTGTACAATTTGGTGTTCTTGAGTGACAGGCATGAAAGAAGCTGAAAATTTGTGGTTACCTAAATTTTTCACATAACAAGGTACTCTTCCTCCATTTACTTGAATTTCCAAATTACCGGAACCAGCTTGTGAAGCATCAACTAAAATATAGAAAATTATTAAAAATTTTAATTTATGGTGACAAATAAATCAAGAGATCTAATACCTATTATTGTCTGCTACTTAAATTAAAAGATTCAGTTTCATATTTAAAAACTGTATGATTATAAATCTTATGTTCATATTTCACGTAATACAGATTCTGCTTTGTGCATATATCCTTATCATTAATTTTCTAAATGAAAACTAATTATATGATAATGATGTCCCTGAAAGGGATATATTTGTTCGAAGTAGCAAGTGGTTGTTGACTACTGTAACTGGGTAGGACAATCTAGCAGGTTACTGTAATGGACTGGTCCTCGTCGTAGTGGTAGTCAATAGGCGAAGACAATAGGCATTGTCAATAGGCATCCCCCATACCTCCACATCAGTCTGTATTTATGGCAGACACCAGCCAATCATATTACTGTGAGGGGGAACCCAGGTGTATGCATATTCATTACATCACCTTCCCCTGAGCTAAATTTTCCCATGAAATTTAGCTTAAATATTTTCTCTTTTTAGGGTCTGGACTTAATTTATTGATTTTTTTCCAAAGTCTTTTTCGCCTCACTCCTCCTTGCAGTGGTGGCATTTGACACATTGGTACCTCTGGCCTTGAGGTCAGGGATACCTCCATTGGCGAATGTTGACTTACTGGAATGGGAATTTCAAATGTATCATACAGGACTTCAATTGGAATCTCTTTGGTATTTTCCGTGACCTTTGTAGTGTAGTGTGTCTGGGTCTCAATTGATTCCAATGTTTTTTGCACCAAAATTTTTCCCCTTTTATGTCATATATAACCTATCCAATTCTTTTGGTTATCATTTCTTCTTCCCAATACATTTTTCCAGCCCTAAAGTTCTTGAAAAATCTTTGTCACCTGACTTAAATGCTTTAGTTATCTTCACCGGCTTGGCAAAAGCCTGTCGAACACAGAGCATATTTTTCTTGCAAACATTAACTCTGTTGGCAATAACCCTGATGTCATATTCGGGTTTGGTGTGATTCTATATACTGCCAAAAATTTCTGAATGTTTCTTTCATTCGTGTCCACGCCTTGGTTTTTCTTCAACGCTCGTTTAAAGGTGTCCATGAATTTTCCACCTGTCCATTTGATCTTGGATGATATACTGGCATTGTCACATGATCAATGGACAATGATGTACAGAATTCCTTGAATTCTCTTCCCGTAAACTGCATTCCGTTGTTGCTGACTAAAGTTTTAGGGAGTCCAAAGCGACTAAAAATTTCATTAAGTGCATTTATTGTATTTGTTGCAGTTGGGCGTCTGCACTTAAGGATTTCTGGCCACTTAGTGAAACTGTCCACAATGATCAGGTAATAAGATCCATTTATGGCCCTTGCATAGTCGATATCCAATCGAGTCCATGGGACATCAGTCTTTGGCCATGGTTGAATCTTTACCAGTGGATTCCTTGCTGCCATGTGACACCCTCTGCACTGTTTCACCAAATTTTCTATGTCTTGGTCCATCCTCGGCCAATAAGTATAGCCTCTCATTAGAGATTTCATTCTTGAAATCCCTGGATTGCCAGTGTGAAATTCTTTCAGAATTTTCTTTTGCAGAGTAACCGGCATTACAACTCTATCTGCGTATAGTAATACCTGTTCGCAGATTGAAAAAAGTGACACACCAATTCCTTTTTTAGTTGTCTCGTTCAACCACACTTGCTTTTTCATTTTTTTTATGAAATCATTGTTCACTGCTGCTTTTTTCACATCTACTAGTGTAAACGCTAGTTCTTTAACAGTGTTGCATAACAGACCTGACAATTCACTTTCGTCTCTTAGCGCTGCTATTACTGTTTCTTCCAGTGGTTCTGTATATTTAGGTATCAATCTTGATAACCCATCGATGTGACCTAGCTTCTTTGAAGGCACATATTCTATTTTGAAATTATAATTCAAATAGAATTATACCCCAATGCTGTATACGATTTGCCGTGTGAGTTGGTATACCTTTTTTTGAACCAAATATTGTTAACAGTCGTTTGAGGTCTGTTTGCAGAATAAATACTCTTCCGTATAGAAACCTGTGAAATTTTTTTACAGCGTAGATTATTGCGAAACTCTCTTTTTTGATTTGACTGTAACTTTGTTCTATGGGCAGTAACATTCTTGAGGCATGTGCAATTGGCTTCGTAGATCTGTCCTTGAATTTATGAAGCAATACTGCACATAGTCCCTCATTACTGGCATCTGCTGCTACAATGATTTTCCTCTTTGGGTTGAAATGCGCTAACGATAGGTCTGCTAATAGATAGCTTTTTATTTTTTTAAAAGCCTGTTCACATTCTTTCGACCATATCCACTTTGCGCCCTTTTTCAGCAAATTATTTAAAGGAGCTCTCATATCATACATTTTTTGGGATATAAATGCTATAGTAACTTACTAATCCCAAGAAGGCCTGGAGTTTAGCCACATTATCAAGTGCTGGCATATTTTTTTATAGCTTCAGCCCTTTCTGGATCCGGTTTTCTTCTTTTACTGTCAATGATCTGCCCTAAATATTTTATCTTAAAGAACTAGCATTTTTCAGCACTCAGCTTGAACCCGTATTCCTCAATTCTCTGAAATACCGCTCTATGCATTTTGTGTTGGGCCTTGTTTTCACTTTTAATCAAGATATCATCTAAATATGCGATTGCATACACCATACCAGCCAACATTGTGTCCATTATTTGCTGGAATAGGCTTGGAGCTACCTTCAAGCCAAAAGGAAGACGATTTAGTTTAAAAATCCCTTTATGCGTGTTTATTATCAGATACTTTGAACATTCTTCACTGACTTTAACCTGAAGGTAAGCCTCCAACAAGTCCAACTTTGAAAACACTCTACCTCCATTTAATTTAGTGGATATATTCCACCAGAGATGGTAGAGGGTATGCATGGTCTTTCACACAATCATTTAAACCTGTTGAAAAATCAGCACATACTCTGATTTTTTGGTTTTTCTTTTTTATATATACGTTTGGAGACATCCAATCTGAGTAATCAACTTTTGAAATTACCCCAATTTTCTCCAACCTTTCTAATTCCTCATTTATTGTGTCTAGAGCCGAAAATGGTACTTTTCTCTTTGGTTTAAAGATTGGTTTAACATTTTCTTTCAATTTGAAGTTGACTTCTGTTTTTGTGCACAGACCTAGTCCTTCTGAAAAGACTCGAGGGAATTCGCCTTTCAAATCTGTAATAAATTTTTCTGTTTGCTTCGTCTTAGAGTTCTCTATGACGTTAACTTTGTTACAGAAAGAATTTACCGGTAATTCCCATAAATTAAGCATTACGATCCAGTCTAAACCAAAGAGGTTTACTGAACCAGGGAACACATACACTTTTGATTTGTGAATTTTTCCCATGAACGAAATGTTAAATTTTAATTCACCTCTAAACTTAAGTCTTTTTCCTGACACTCCCCTGGCAATTTTGTCTATGTTAGTCAACTGCAGGTAACTGATTTTTTTTCCATGTTTGCTTGTTTATTACCGAGATATCACTTCTTGAATCGAGTAATAATTTTACCCATTTATTTTTACATTGAAGTATTTTTTCTTTGACCCTCCTCAATTTCGTTTTTAGACAAAACTATGTTCACCTTTGTTTGGAACTTTGAAAACTTTGCTTTTACTTTTCCCTGGGAACTTCTATGGCCTACATGCCCACAATTAAAACATACTTTACCACTAAAGAAACAATCCTTCTTTATATGCTGTCCTCCACATGAACAGCATACAATTTTTCTTTCTTTATTTTGTATCCACTTCTGTTTTCCTACAGTTTGTATTCGCGAAATGCTCTTCTCACTCTGAGTAATATTTTTTTTTATGTTTATAAGTTGCTGACATTCTTCCGTTATTTTTTGTAGCGTAATCTTCATATCCTGTTCCATGATAGTGAGGATTCTTGATCTAATTTCTTTGTCCTTCGGTGTCGTTGGACCTTGCACAAAAATTAGACACTTGAACATGTCGCTTGACAATTCCTTTAATTTAAATGCCTCACACTGTGCATTAACCATACCTGCATACGTGACAAAATCATCATCATCATCTTGTTTTACAATATTTAGACACTTGTATCGTGTATGAAACAGACTATTTCTTTCATCGAAAATTTTTGACAAAATTTCTATTGTTTCACTGAATGTAATTTCTTCTGGCTTCTTTGGGAGGATTAAACTCGTGTATTTTGCATTTTCTTCTGTTCCCAACTTCTGCAACAATAGTGATTTTTTCCTTGTCAGACCATTGTACACATCTTTTGTTTGTTTGTTTGGGTTTTATGGCATATCAACCACTGTGGGTTATTTAATGCCAAATCCAGTTTATATGAATTTTAAATGCCTATTTTGTATAGAATAAAAAACGTATAGCTGGCAACATTATTGTTTCGAAAAAAAAAAAAACGTATAGCTGGCAACATTATTGTTTCAAAAAAAAAAACGTATAGCTGGCAACATTATTGTTTAAAAAAAAAACAAAAAAAACGTATAGCTGGCAACAATATTGTTTAAAAAAAAAACGTATAGCTGGCAACATTATTGTTTCAAAAAAAACAAAACGTATATCTGGCAACATTATTGTTTAAAAAAAAACGTATAGCTGGCAACATTATTGTTTCAAAAAAAACGTATAGCTGGCAACATTATTCCTTTTCTACAAAAAAAAAAAACTTAGAGCTGGCAACATTATTGTTTCAAAAACTTAGAGCTGGCAACATTATTGTTTCAAAAACTTAGAGCTGGCAACATTATTTTTCTGAAAACATTATCTGAGACCTTGCTGTTGGATGCAGTTTATCGCCATACCCAGGACGCGGATGTAGTTTACCGTCATACCCAGGACGCGGATGTAGTTTACCGTCATACCCAGGACGCGGATGTAGTTTACCGTCATACCCAGGACGTGAGCAAAACCTGGAAAACTAGCAGTTCACTATTTACCCATAGCTGGGACTCTAACAGGTGCTACCACCCCGGGTCAAGGTGGACCTGGGAACACCAGCAATTAAGAGGTGGTTCCACGCTCCTCAAAACCTCCAGATCAGAGGCCTTGCTGTTGGATGCAATTTAACGTCATACCCAGGACGCCTCATTGGGGGGGTCTTACCCCTCTACAGATGTGCAGTTGGCGTATTCTAAAGCCCCAGCCGACAGGGCCGTGGATGCAATTTAACGTCATACCCAGGACGCCTCATTGGGGGGGTCTTACCCCTCTACAGAGGTGCAGTCGGCGTATTCTAAAGCCCCAGCCGACAGGACTAACGCATCTTTTCATAAATATTGTTTTAAACCTATGAAAAGAAGCTGGAAATGTTGAATCACTGTCAAGGTCGTATTTAAATTCAGAGAGTGAATTTGAAATTCCTTCAGCAGAAAAAATATCTATAACCCGGTTCTTTGTTGTCCTAGATAATACGTCTTCCCAAAGTGATTTATTGTCTTTTGCATGTTGTTTGAATAACTTTTCAAACCTTTCTTGTTGCTGCATAAATTGTTGTTGTTGTTGTTGTTGGAATTGTTGCTGTAAAGTGAATTGTAGCACCTTAGTTAATTCCACAATTTGTTCTATTCTACCAACATATCCACAAGAAAAAATTTTGCTCTAATTTATGTAAATTTTCTAAGTCCAAACAAGAGGTGGTGCAATTTCTTACTTTCTGTAAACATTGCACAAGTTTTTCCTTTTCTAACGTTCCTCGTTAATAAGCGTTAAACAAAATAAGGGAAAAATTATTTAATTTCGGTAAGCGTCGAACAAGTCTATCTAATGTTCTTCGTTAGTAAGTGTTGTCAACTGTATATTTTTTTTTCTTTTGTTTTCACTCGTGAGGTCGTTTCGAATCTTGTCGCCAACTGATATGTCCCAGAAAGGGATATATTTGTTCGAAGTAGCAAGTGGTTGTTGACTATTGTAACTGGGTAGGACAATCTAGCAGGTTACCGTAATGGACTGGGCCTCATTGTAGTTGTAAGCAATAGGCGAAGACAATAGGTGTCATCATCAGTATCTCCACATTAGTCTGTATTTATGGCTGACACCAGCCAATCATATTACTGTGAGGGGGGACCCAGGTGTATGCATATTCATTACATCACCTTCCCCTGAGCTAAATTTTCCCATGAAATTTAGCTTAAATATTTTCTCTTTTTAGGGTCTGGACTTAATTTATTGATTTTTTTACAAAGTCTTTTTCGCCTCACTCCTCCTTGCAGTGGTGGCATTTGACACATTGGTACCTCCGGCCTTGAGGTCAGGGATACCTCCATTGGCGAATGTTGACTTACTTGAATGGGAATTTCAAATGTCATTTAGCTTGACGTGCCTAACCGCTCGGCCACAAAGGATTGTTCGGTTGGCAAGGTCGAATTTACTGCTTATAAACTTCAATCTTCCATGAAGTTAGGCACGTTAAGCTAAATGACGGTTCCGTATAGGATGCAGGTTCAAATCCTGTCCAAGTACAAATATTTTCTATGAAAATTTCTTGGACATTCAGGCCGGTAAATGTTATTTAATACTGTTTATTATAAACAATTTATATATATGAAAATATATAGAAAGTGCTTTGATTGCTAGATCATTCACAGTAAATCTACATCTTTAACATTTCCTGTCAGTGCATAATTATAACTGATGCTCACTTTTCCACATACAATTCCATCAATAAAAACATTACTTTAGTTCAATAAAGTCCTTCTAGAGGACAAAATGCATTACACAGAATTTTTTTCCACTTTGTCATTCATTTGCTTAACATTCATATAAATATATTTTAAACATTTTATTAACACCAGTTGTAAAAATAGTGATTTGCATAATAAAATCTGATCTAGTATGCATTTGTTTACATTCAATGTATGAAATATAATCATATATACTTAATTGTTGACATTAAATTTTTTCAAGTTATACTTACTATCAAAATGAATATATTTCCCAGCTTCATATGTTTTTGGCATGTTTGACACAGAGACTTTATCAACATCAAACACTTTACATGTATATGGGCTTCCTGAGACATTCTGTTCATTATATTTGATATAAATAATATGATCCCCTAAACAGACAAGAAAATGCAATGAGACAGCTGTTAACATTAAACATTATTAAAATGGCTTAAAATTCACGTTTTTTTTTATTTCATACATCTCAAAGAAATAAACAAATAAATATTTTATTATGTTAATGAAATGTAAATTTAAATTTACCTCTAGCAATTATAGCAGTTATAGTAGCTGAAGGTAATTTTTTTTCTACATTATTCATTTGAAAGTTTTTATTTTTCTTCTCGCAGCAATAAACAAGAGTTGATACATTAGTATATTTTTTCTTAATAGAGATCATTATTTTCTTTTGTAGTTGTCTATTTAATATGTTCTGGAATTAATATTTGACTTCAACCATGTACCAGCTCATCAAGATTGTTCAGAATTCAAGTTTAGATCTTGAAGAAATTTGTTCATATATTCTATTCAGTTCTTACAAAATTAATCTATAGTAAATATTGACAGAATTTAATGATGCAATAATTTTCTTGAAAAATATTTTACATTTAATAACAAGACCATTTCATAATATTTCATTTTTATCCACACCAGGGAAATTTGTTGAGATATAAGTAAATATTGAAATAATGTTATTATGCCCATATAAAATTATATCATATTAAAAAAATAATGTCAATATTTAAAAAGAAATGAGGGCAATTCAAATATATTTTTCTTTGCAATATGAAGCTCTAATTAATAGCTAACTTATATTCTATATGTTCATAATGTACATTTGAAATGTAAACAAAGATGAAACAAACCTGATATTTTTGGAGTGAACTGAATGCTATGTACTTGATTATTTTTGCTAATGTCAACTGGTAGGCTTTGATTTGATGGCGCTTGAGAGGAAAAAAATAATGAATGTGGACATATATGCAGATATCACATATAACTATGGCTACTTTCGAGATCAGAGGAAAACATTATAAGTTATAAAGAAAACATGTTACAATTAGCAGAAATAGATTGAATAAGTGAAAAGA
The DNA here is from genome assembly GCA_963932145.1 of Acanthosepion lycidas. Lineage (NCBI taxonomy): Eukaryota > Metazoa > Mollusca > Cephalopoda > Sepiida > Sepiidae > Acanthosepion > Acanthosepion lycidas. The sequence continues at coordinate 65,612,735 of OZ010579.1, forward strand.
GAATTCTTTAAGAAATTTCTCAGTTGCCTTTTATTTATCTCTTTATAATTATTTTAAAAAAATAAGTTTATTAGGTTTTTTGTTAAGATTTGTGATCATGTGGTTAATTATTTTGATATTAAATCACAATGAAATAAAGAAATGTAAATGATTACTGAAAATCAATGTTTGTGATCAAAAGGAAAAAGAAAATGATTGATCAAAATGTTCTTCATAGTCAGCTGGATTTTGAGTATTTGTTAAAAGTGTTATTTGAGAAAGAATGACTATCACATTTGAAAAATATAAGTAAAAATTAAAACAAATTAATTTTATCTATAAACAGGATACATATCTAATTTCTGATATGATAATCAATAGATATCTTAAGAATATTTCAAATAGTAATTTTTCTGTTCATGACTGAATTTTTTCAGACAAGGTATTTTGATTCACTTTCTAATTTTCTTGTCTTTGTTGTATTGTATCACAATGTTTCATCACTATAGCAGGAGTCGGAGGAAACCCAGAAAGTTCAGTGCCCAAAACATTGTGATGAAAAAAAAAACAACAAAGAGAAATAAATTAGTTGAAAATAATCAAAATACAATGGTAATATTTCTGATTTGAATGAGAATGTAATGAATGATTTTTTAAATAGAATTTGTTTACAACCTGAATTTTTGGGATGAGTATTCATTATTTACAGTATTTTTATGTTGACAATTATCCTTATCTTTAACTGAGCAGTACTAAAAAGTAAGAACTAGACAATATCGCTAGACATGGGCAATGGAATGAGAACAGTCTACCCCCTTAGATTAAATAAAGGGTTCATTTCATAATTCCCTATAAATCAATATATCAATATGAGGAAAGTCAGAGGGCACAGTGGCCAAACATCAAGATGAGAACAATAGTCAAAATATAAATAATGTAAATAATACTCCCAACCTTCCCAGAAATTCAAACAGAAATTATTGAATCAATATGGACCCAATGCAATACGCCAAAGGAGATGATAAGAAAAACTCCATCAAAAATTATCAAAAACCTAGTTCCACAAGGTTTATCAATCAAGACATCAGTTCATACCAGGAAAGCACAAATGGTATTGGGAAAAGCAGCAAGCTCTTGTGAGAGAAAGGATTCTCCAGATCCAGCTGGAACATGAAATATCCAAACAGACCTGGACATTATTTAGCAAAATAAGTCTTGAAATGGACGAATACAAAATCCAACAAGACCTGTATAAGTCATACAGTCAGTCAAGAATTTCAAAGGGTCAAGGCTCATCTTGTACATAAACTCACATGGATGAAAGAATTAGAAGTAGCAACAAGACCCACCACTGTTCAGTAAGAGCAGTTGTTAATATTAGCAATCAGCAGTTGAGTGCCTTTGAGGAATTAGCACTAAACAAAGGCCTCAACTTCACCACAGCAACTTCCATATTTAGATATAATAGCTCCAGTGGAGAAGATAGCCTTGAAGATACTAAAGGCCCAGGCAAATGAGTGAAGATGGAAAATGAGACAAACACTAGAAAAGGTCAAACCACCAAAATCAAATATCATAAAAGAAGAAAGGTTGTCAATCAATGCCTTACAGATTGACACTAGTATCATCATACTGCCAACTGACAAAGGCAACACTTCAATAGCAATGGACAAGTTGGAATACTCATAAAAATTGGCAAGCTTAGTTGTGAATGGCAGCTATAGCAAAGTGAAAAAGAACCTGACTCTAAAAAAATGAGATGAAGCTGTCATAGATCCTAAATAAGAACAAGGACTACTTCACACTTAATAGGTCTAAACAGCTGACTTAACGTGATACCAATCTACTGCACATGTATGGTTTCCTCAAGATTCACAAATTTGGTATTCCATTGAAACCTAATGTCAGCTGCAGGGGCTTAGCATGCCACCTACTGAACAGATTCCTAGTGGATATAGTCAAACCACTAACAGGGAAGTCCTTGTCCAATGTTAGAAACTCAGAACACTTAGTGGAACTGTTCCAAGGGACTCCCATCCATAACAATCAGATGGTAAGCTTGGATGTGGTAAGCCTGTTCTCCAGAGCTCTTAAAGATAAAGCCCTGACAATGGTTTGAAACCAATTGGAATCAGACTCCACCCTGAGAGAATGTATTTCAATTGATAATCTGATGAAAATGTTGATGTTCTGTGTACAGACAACATTCTTCCAACGAGAATTTCACAAATACCAACAGCAAGAAGGCTTAGATATGAGCTCACCATTGTCACCAATGAGGATGGACATATATATGGAATACTTTGAGGAAATGGCTTGAGACACGGCACCACTAAAGCCAATAGTATGGCTGAGATACATAGATGACACCTTCATACTCTGACTGCACCAGGAAGCTGAACAAATACTGCAGGACCATATCAACTCAATAAGACTTTCAATCCAGTTCACAGTGGAAGAAGAAAGTAATAATCATCTACTTTCCTGGATGTACTAATAACTCACACAGGGAATGGTTTCAAAACATCCTTACATCAAAATATTCAGAAGATCTGTGGTCCACCTTCAACTTTAATTCCCACCATCCATACAATGTGTAGAAAGTGTATCAGAGAGAGAGAGAGAGAGAGAGAGAGAGAGAGAGAAAAACCCCTCCATTAATCAATGGTTCTAAAGGATTGGGAAGAAGGTACTAATTAGTTGGGTAGAAGGGATTCCGGAGTAATTACAGAAATAAGTTTTTCTTTTTACTTAGTTGTTTCTGGGATTGAATTATTAATTAACTAGGTGAATTAATTCCAGAGTAATTAATGGACGGGTTTGTTAGGTAAAGCTTGTGATAAATGGTGAATTGGATTTTGGGTGGTCTGCCGGGCAAAATCCAGTCAGAGCCCTCAGACAAGATAAGTGCTTTTCACCACGATTAAGTGGACGCTGTCTGCCGAAAACCCAGCAGGGAGTCTGAATCTGATTTTAGTACCTCTTGAAAACTGAGATCCGGCGGAAAACACATGGTGGTCCAGGTGATTTGCATATTAAAATTCATGGGTGGTGCCTAAAAACTGTTTAGCTCCACCTCTCTCTATATGTAGCCCGCACGCTTGGGTTGAGAAGGTGAGATCGGAGATCAGATCAGATAGGATCGCAGAACACGAGAGAAATGGCAGAGAGAGAGAGATCACAGACAGATCAGGGACTGCAGATCAGAGATCGCAGATCAGAGAATGCGAAGGAAAACACGGCGGAAATGGCTTGGTGTGTCTTGCCGATCTGGCCAGTTAGTTGCATACATCAAAAAGTCCGAATCATACCCAGAGATAAAAATCGAACCCGTGAGAAAATCTGAGAAAAGCCGACTGCTATATCGGAGGGGGCGGATGAAGAACCACAACTTATCTCCCTTAGTACAGCCAAATTTCAACCGGCATAATTGTGTCTTCCTCTCCCTGTGACGTTCCAACCCAAATGAGTGAATCTCATTAAACAGTTTGTATTCGTGCAATTTCGTTGGTAGTGATATAAAAACAGTAGCTTTAAAGGGCTCTTTGTACAGGAACTGAAAATGTTGCTTATATATTTTCTTTCTTTGTGCCCTTGCAGTTACAAGAACCTTTCTGCACAAATAGCGATTTCTTTCAGCATGGAGCCCAGTCATTTATTTTATCCAACCTCCGGATCGTTCTGAGGGATCGAAATACTGCTGTTCGGATCAAAAATTCATAACGCGGCGGATAGTGGTGGTTCCTTCAGTTCACCGGAGGAGGACCGGGTGGTTTACTTTTCAGCCAGAACCACCGGAGAGACAGGACAGAGCTGTAGCCGACAGAAAAGGGATTGTTCAATGCCTACAACCCTGGGCAAAAAGCATAAGTTGCAAACCAGGCACATTCCAACAAGAATCAGCATCAAACATATCCTTCAAAATAACAATTACCTGGCAAACATAATATCAGTATCTGCACATGAGAAAAGAAGGTACAAGGAGGAAGACCAAAAGATTTCCATGCTTTATCTTCTGTCAGGTTGGAAAATATTCAGAAGATCTGTGGTCCATAAAACATCAAGACAATATTCAGAAGCAGTTTCATTCTATAGGGGAGAATATGACTAAGAATTGCATGTACTCAATTCCTTAAAGTTGTGGCATAAAAGGTGAAACAAGATGCCCCCTAAAATTAAGGCTGGAAGAACTTCACAAAGCTGTAGTAAGAGGTGAGACAATGAAATCGGGTATATCTGATCATGTATAGAAGGAAGCCCCTGTAGAATAAAGTGGACAAGGAAGAACAGTGGAGAGTTAGATATCTGAAAGAATCAGCACATATTCTAGGCTATGAGTACTTCCTTACTAGGTGTAGCATAGAAGTAAATACAATATGGGAGCCATTAACAAAGAAAGAAAGACAAATGACAGCAAGTCTTCAACAACAGCAGCTAGCAAAACATCACAAGCAGCAGCAGTTAAAACATCACTAGCAGCAGTAGTACTAATCAGTATGTAGTTTAGGTTTAAAACTCTAAGTTCACGACAGCAAATATGGACAATGGCCTAGTGGATTAAAATGGTGGTTCATGAATTTGGTGACGTAGTGGTTGTGAATTCAATCTGTGGAACTCTTTTGAACAGTGGAAAGAGGTGAGCAGTAACTGAGCATTACTAAAGAATAAGGACTAGACATTATCTCTAGATATGGGCAGTGGAATGAGAACAGTTTACCTTTGTAGATTAAAAAAGGGTTCAGTTCAGAATTTCCTGCAGATTAATATACACGTGAGTAATGGTGGATTGTACAATAACCAAAACATTGTGATAACAACAACAATGATGTGGATAATAGTCGAAATAAAAATAATGTAAATATCAGATTTGTATAATGATATAATTAATGAAAATCCTACTGAAATAAATTAAGAAATTCATTATTTAATTATTTACTATGTATATGAAATGAGAATTTTTTACAATAAAATTTTTTGTAGTTGATTGATTACTATGTAAACATTTTTTTTTAAAAATTAGCAATAATTTCATTAACATTTTTGCATTTATTAAGCATGTTTCTTAAAGGAGATAATAATTAAAATTTTAAATAGTAATTAAATTACCTTTTGTTCTATAGATAAAAATGGGCAATTTACTAGACATTTCTTTAATAACATTAATATCTGATGACATCACAATGATATATAATAAATTTATAATCTGACAAAAATTTCATTATATTGGACATACATATTTCTTAAAAAAAATTTAAGATCATCATATCCTCTGATAACTGTCATATTATAATGAATCCAGTCAATTTCATTGAATTATTCATAACTTTGTATAAGAAATGCATATACTACTTTCATCTGATTTTTCACTACCCAAGTAAGGTTGTTTTCAATTAGCTCGCAAAATAGTGAAATCAAAAGAAATATAACTCAATCATTTTTTACTGAATGACCAGAGAATATGATGTAATACTCTGGATTTTGTTATATATCAAGACCAATTACCTTAGAGAGCTTAAGAAAAGTTATATAAAAACACTGCGGCTATACATAGCCAGTGTTGATTTCACTAAACTATCTCTTCTCTGATTTCTAATTAAGATATACATAGTAAATATCATGCAAATTTTGCTGTTGAATAGAATTTGCATCTTTCATTAGAAAACTTAAATGCTACATTTAGAAAATAAAGTTAAAAAAAGTTGTTATCCCTTCAGACTTCTAATTAAAACACATTTGAAAATATTGCATTTAGCTAGAATATTTCAGTAATACTTTTGAAGAAGCTATAACAAGCAAAATAATTACTTCACAATGACCTTTTTCCAATTTCTATGCACGACATGCATAATCAAATTTTACAAAAAATTTGGTTAAAATACTTATGCTTGATTTGCATAAATGAAGTTGCTGTGAATTCTGTAAATAGAATTTAATAAGTTTCTTTAAGCTAGAGTTTTGTTTATAAAATTAAAAAAAAAACTATCTTTAATTGAAATTGAAAAAAAGAATTTAATTAACATTGAAGAATAAGAAATAATCACAAAAAGTAAGCTTACCTTTGTTCTAGACAAGCAGGAAAAAATTTGGAAATGGTCTGTGTAACATCTATCAACTGTGCAGTTTCAATGTCTTGATTGGCATCATGATTCCCAAAAGTCAGTTATCAAAAGAATTCAATCTTATATGCAAAAGGAATCCTTTTACATAATATCATAATCAAGAAAATTTATGGGAATTTAAAGATGGATAACTTACAAACTTAATGAACTAATTTTTTAACCATAATAACTTACACATAAAAAAAAAAGTAGTGATTAATTTTGCAAATTAATAATATTTACAGAGTATACATATACTGTAGGATACATTAGTATTGTAAAAAATTATAGATACAAGTTTAAAATGACAAAATGATATGTAAGATTTTAAGGAATATTTAAACATTAGTATATATATTGGACTTAATGAAATTATTTCTACATTATTTGGATTTTAAAGTTTACTTGAATAAGTTAAGAATTTATGAAATATTTGTTTGATATTGTGAAATCTTTATGTGATGGCATATATGCCATCTATGAATATACTCTTGAAAAATATGACATTGATGATGATTATAGAATATACAGATCCCAATGGGATAGAAGTGAAAATAAGACATAAAACCATTGGAATGAAATAATGTCCAAATTAAATTTAATAAAAAAGAACACACACACAAAAATACATCATATATATATATGTGTGTGTGTGTGTGTGTGGGTGAGTCATCCCTGATGCTAGTCTCACAGCAGTCTCTGAAGTGATGACTAGTTTAGATCAGATGGCTCTAATTCATATGAGCAGAGGCTTGAGAAACTGTTTAAATATAGAAAGGCCTTGGGAAAATGTGTGAGGAGGCTTGATTACATTTAATAGTCATTGGAATTAAATATTTAAAAAGAACTAATTAAAAAAGTTAATCAGTTTGAAGAAATTAGTGATTAATATGTAATTAAACTTCAATATTAACTTAGAGTAACTTAGTTTAGCTAGGTATGATCTTGTACACGCTTGCTACATTTGCAAAATCAGGCAAAAATGATGACAAGTAATAAATTATTCCTGGGCCAAAATAAAAAGTTATTGCTAGAAAGCTTTTGAGATTAAGTTGTTTACATAAAGACCTATTTCCTATTACCATAAATATTATATTTAGAAATAATATAGAATTAAAAGTTAACCATTAATTGCATAATTACTAAACCATCAGATTGGTTTGTTTACTTTGACAGAATAATTTCAGTGAAAAGGCTTCTGAAAAATTTGATAAAAGTCAATCAATAGACTGTATGGGGTTAAAGAAAGAAGAAAGAAAAGAAAGGGAAAATGAGTTACGTAAACCTTCCCTTGTAGTGAGTTGCATTATGAAAGAATGTTAGAGGAAATAAAGGGAATAAGGAAAGAAGTTCTGGTTGTCTAATGGATTATGTCATGTATGTGAAGAAATGGGGAGAGGAATGGAGGTGATGAAGAGGAAGCAAAGAAATAGAAATGTACAAGTGACATTGTATTATTCCCATTTTGTTCTTTTTTCCATCAAGGTGACAGCTCAAAACCTTACAACTCCAGAAAAAGAGAGAAAATCAGTGTCAAAGTGTATATGTATATTATATATATATATATATATATATATATATATATATATATATATATATATATATATATATATGTCTATTTATTTTCATTCCCCACCCTGCTGTTTCTTTGTTACCCCTCTTTTTTTTTGCTAAAAAAGTGAGGCACCTGATTTAAAAATTGCAATAGCACTAGTGAGTGGTAAATTATTCCCTTTTCTTTAATTTAACATTAGGAGATGTGCATAATGAAAAGAAAAGCAAAATCCAATTTTCCAATGAGCAAGGTAATGAATTACAAAACTTAATTTGGTTGCTAAGCTGCTGTAAATTGATGACATAGAAAGTTTCATAACATTATTTTTAGTAATAGATATGCTATATCTATCTATATATGGAAATGAATCAAGAGGATCAGCTGGATGCTAAAATGATTGAATTGATGCTGAAAAATTATTTACAAATACCTTGTATAGCATATGCGAAATTATCAAAAATACAATAGACAGGTCAATCGGTCACCACCAACATCATCAGATGATTAGTAGGGATATCGGGTTTTGTTGGATGAGGTTTGGTAAGAATTGTTAAGTTAGTCTTCATGATCAGATTGGTTGCTCTTCAATAACTGCCTGGTGTAGGAAATGTGGAAGTAAGTGACTTGATAACAGCTGCATGGGTGTTAACTACTGAGAGGACTAGATGCAACAGCAACTATAGTGCAAAACTCCTCCATCAGTGGGGAGGAACCATCGGTAAGCAAGGGAAAAACCTGGAAGTTTAGTGGCAAACATTATATGTATCAACATTCATAGATGGTAAAAGATTGTAAAGAACAGCCAAAACCTAACTCAATGTGCTATGCATGAGGGGAAATGAGGCATATCACAAGATTTTTTTCCATGGAAAATGGGTAAAGGGGGTTTTAAGGCAAAAGATGCTAAGATGTTAGCTAAGAAAACAAACAGACCTTAAGTGCATTAATATAGCTGAACTAGAGGCAGTTATGAAGAGAATCAACTTAGATCTGAAGTGTGAGCTAAAAGAAAATGAAATAAAACAAGTTCCAATTTTGCCAACTATAACAAAGTCAAGCTGACAGTAAGACCTCAACAGCACATCCCTTATGTCTCTTTTAGATTCATAAATTTCCAATTTTATATTCATGAGCTTGACATTTTCACCAAATGCAAAGTCAAGTCATGAATTGGTTAACATAATCTTACCTAAAAAAGGTAAGATGACACTGTGACAAGGATTTAGATTATGACAAAATATTATTTAAAGAGAAATGTATTATTATATTTCAATTATTCCTGTCAACATGTACATCATTAAAAGAGTAGAGAATGTGCATTAATTTTGAATGTAACATTATTAAAAAAGTATTGCATAAAAGAAAATAATATCTAGTATTGCCATCCCCCTAAATTAAATGACACACTATAAGTATCATTACTACACCCTTCTCCTGGATTACTTCAAATGATACTGAAGTTACAAAACTATGCTTGAAGTCAGTCATCAGGAAGACATTTGGGGGAGCACTACTACAGGTACATTCTAACAGTCTGTATGAATATATGTTTACAAAGATTGAAAATATACAAATTTTCAAAGAGTAAAAATATGCAATTTTTAATTCTGTTTATCTGTTATCTCAAGTTGTTTAGTGTTTATAGTTAAGTTTAAACTTCTAAAAGACAAATGTCTATGATGGGGTACCATTATTCCTTTTATTAATTAATAAACTATATCTTAACTGTAATTTTTATCTTTCTCCTGGAAAATTATATTTTAAAAATTATATATATATATATATACACACACTGTGTGGCAGAAATACCTTCCGTACTTTAAACTGTCACCTGTGTCTTGCTAGTGAGCTTCAGCAAATGCCGATGATGTCTTCATCTACCTAAGTTTTACCATTTTTTTCTGATATCATCAGTTACCATCAAGGCTTTGACCATGCATTTGCTGTTGAAATGTCTTTTTTAAGACTGGTGAATCTGTAATTGCAACATGCTGTGATGATATCCTTCAAAATGTTCCTGCAAATGCTGTTCTGCTTATAAAGTCATGAAAATCTCTTTTATCTCTCTGTCTGAGAATTTTTGTCACTGGGCGAAAAATAACCCTAAACAGCTTTATGAATGACCTCTACACACCCATCAAATGACTGTGTAGTGTGCAGTTGCAAAATTTAGTGCATGGGGTCCTTACTTGTTTGATGTGGGAGAACAACTTGATTACAGTAACATCTAACTGGTATGTGGAGATACTGCAGACCTTCCTGGAACCAAAACTCAAACCTTGGGAATCCAGATGTCTGGTTTCAACATGATGGTGCCACAGTACATATGGTTATAAGATCAATGGAAGCTGTGAGAGAGAAGTTTCCAGGACATTTTTTCCTTACTCAGTAACATTGGATAGTCTGCACACTCACCTGATCTCACCCCCTGAAATTATTTTCTCTGGGGTTACTTGAAAGCTAAGGTCTACAAACACCAACCAGCAACCATTAATTAATAGATGTTATTCACCAAAAAGTGGCAGATATACAGCCAGAAATTACTTTTTGGGTGATGGAAAACAGAAATTGTTTACAAAAGTGTATTGGCAAATAGAGGCCACCTCTTGGAGAATGTCATTTTTAAAACCAAAGGAATCAAAACTATAGCCCTTTATTTAAGCAACAGTGAAATCACTTTTTTTTAACAGCAGTTACATTGGTCTTTTTGTCAACCTTTAAAATGTGGGAGGTATTTCTTTTGACCCTGATGTCTCACTGATATGTAGAAACAATAGAGAGAAAAAAAAAAAAAAGCTTCCTCTTCCTTTCCTCTTTCTATTGTCCTTTCCTCTCCACTGTCCTTCACTCGCTGACACCATTTGCAAAGGGAAAACAAAAAGCTCCCTGCATCATTCTTTCCAGCTTTTATGCAACCACCACTCACCCATAATGCATTGGCACTTCCCTATATAAGTGTTATTTACACTTTCCTAGCTTTTCTGCTTCTGTCATTGTTAAGTTTTCACTTTTTTTTGCTTTTTTTTCCTCTCATCTCTTTACCACAGACCCCCAGTATATATGTGTGTGTGTGTGTGTGTGTGTTTGTGTGTGTGTGTATATATATATATATATATATATATATATAATGGCCTCTCCGGTAGGTTTTAATGTATGAGGATCTAACAACTTAATTGATTCAGTTATGAATTTTTGTGTGATAATCTTAAGTGACACTTAAGAGGTGGCCACATATGGAGCAAGAGTAAGGATTGTGGAATGAGATCATTGTTAGATTGGCTGACCTTTTAGATCTTGCTCTCACTTCTTGAAGATGATTCAGAGAAGCTGAATGAAAACTGCTGCGTCCACTAAAACACGATCTCCATTCTACCCACTCCAAGGCTAAGCACTCGAGATTGTTATGAGGTATATTGACAGCTGACAAGTTGCTCTTCAGCTTGTCTTTGTATCCTAGTCATGGGCATCTTACATTCCTGTAGCCTAACTGGTTGTACATTAGGATCTTGGTTATCTTGTCATCAGATGACCAAGATCAAGACATGACCAGTCCACCGTAACTGAGACTGCAGGAGAAAAGTCTCGATTCCTCCAATATTACACCTGTTAAACAGGTCTACGTTAGATGTCCTATCTTAAAGGTTAACTCCACAGAAGGCATGCAAACAGCTTTTATAGAAAACATCCAGTTGGTGTATATGATAACAGTGTGGAGTCCACGACTGAGCTGTATGAAAGGATGGCAAGTACAACAGCTCTGTAAACCTGAATCTTCATATCCAGTCGAATACCTTGCTCCTTCCACAAGTGATGGCGAAGCTTGTCGAAAACACTGGTAAGCCTTAGCAATCCAATGCATGATTTCATCATCTAAAATTCCACTGTAGTTGACTTTGCTACCAAGATAGGTGAAAGACCTTACATAGTCCAGGGCTTTGTCTTATACTTTCAATGGTCTCTCTGTAAATTTGTAGACTGGTGGTTTTTGTTTCTCACAACAGAATTGCTTTGGAGTAGGAAAAGGTTGGTGCACTACTTCAGTTTTCTTTATGCTAAGTGTAAGACCAAAGGCTTTACATGCAGCAGAGAAACAATTTATTAGATGTTGGGCCTCCTTTTTTTAGTCAGGCTATATATATATATATATATATATATATATATATATATATATATATATATATAAAGAAATATAGTCTTAAGGTGTGCTATATTTATGGAATAAAGTGCTCAATATCAGAGATAGAGCTTGTGAATATAAAAGTGAACATAGAAGTCAACACTTAGAGGCTACAGTCTGTTTCATGCTATATGCAATCGTCAGGCCACATATGCTGTTATTTTTCTCGGCTATTTATATAAATACGGGTTAGTGGTGCCTTGTGGGTATTCTGTTATGGCGGTTATTTCACCGGAAGTCGTTTGTTTATCTATTTAGGTCAAATTATATTGCTTGTTTTTATTTTTTTGTTTCTTATTTTATTTATTTATTTATTTATTTATTAACGTAGTAAAAATTTGTTTATATCACTTATTTAACAGTTTTGTTTTGGTTTGGGAATTTAATTAAAGTTCAGTTTTGGGGTTGATTGTTGTAGTTCATTCTAAGTATTATTTTGGCAGGAACAGTTTTTCATTATCTTTATTTGGGATTGGTTTGTTTATTTATTTACTTGGATGAATTTAAGTTAATTTATTTTACTTGTATATTTTCTCTTTTCGATTTTTAAGTAACAGTATTTATTTATGTTTTATTTCTATTTTTTTATTTTTTTTATTGTTATTTTGTTTATTAGTATATTTATTTGTTTTTATTTTATTTTTTCCGTTTTTAATTTTTTAGGTTACATAGTAAAAATTTATTTTCATGTCTACATTTTGAGATGAGCTCGGATCTTTTGTTTAATAATTTATTTTGGTCGGGGAAAGTATAATTTCTTTGTTTCCAGGGTCCTTCAGTTACTCCTATGTATACTTTTTCTTCATTATCTGGTGATTTTATCGTGGCTTGGTATATTACATTGTTTTGTAAACAATTTCCGTTTAAGGGACATTCGTTCTTTATTCTGCAGTTGCACGTGGGTTTAATTTGTTCGTGTGGTTTGTTGATAATTTTCCTATTGTGCTTTTTTATTATTTGTGCCATTCTCTCGGTGCAGCTGTAGCTGATTTTTACTGTGTTTTTTGTTGAATATCTTGTGTAAGGTGCTTGATTCTGGGAAGTGTTTGTGTAAGAGTTTGAAGAATATTTTTCCTACGTTTGTTTTTACGTTCTTGCTGTACGGTGGGTTGAACCATATGATATTTCTTCTTCTGTTGGCCTTTTTTGTATTCTGTGGTGAGTATTGCTGGTAATCCTCTATCTTTTAGGGCTGTTTCATAGTCTTTCTTAGCTTTGTTAAATAGGGATTCATTGGAGGAATTGTCAGAGAGCCTGCGGTTAATCGATTTTGGTATCTGTTTAATTATAGAAGGTGGATGGTTGGAAGATGTGTGTATGTAGAGTGGTTTGTCATTAGGTTTTCTATATGGTTTATGTGTGCCTTCTCTTAGGTTGAAGGTAACATCTAGAAAATCTACTTCGTTTAGGTTAGTTTTTATATCTATGTCGAATCCGTTATTTTTAAATATCTTTATTATTGCTTTTCTAGTTTTGTCTGTGTTTTGTTTGTTACAGTTTCTTAAGATTATGAGACCATCGTCACTGTAGAGTCCTGTGTCATTTCTATCTATTATTTTGCTCAGTTCGTTTAGTAAGTAAATGCCTATGATTTCGCATGCTTCTGCACCGTCAAAGCTTCCCATTGTAGTGTCAAATATTCCATCTTTCTTTATCCATGCTTCTTCATTGTGGAATAATAATGATTTACGGGGATGCTTAATGATATTGATTTCACTTGGTTGTATTATTACTTGTTCCTGAGCTAAGTTGATGGCCTTATCTAGCATACGTTCTGTTATGGATGGGTAAAATTCTTTTATGTCTAATTGTAAGAATTGGCAGTTTTGTTTGTTATTTATGCTGTAGAACCAGTCAATAGTTGTTTTCGTATTTTTCCACTGGTTTACTCCTAATTTCTTCCTAAGTTCAGAATTAATTCTTTCTAGTATTGTTTTACTTATTTTACCTAGTTTACTTTTGGCTGGGTTTATGAGTCTACATGCAGGATTGGTTTTGAAATTTTCTTTATGGTCTTTTAGTGTGATAAAGGCTCCTGCCTTGCTAATACAACTTATTTGGTCATCTAGGTCTAATTTTTGGGCGATTGTTTTAGCTTCCTTATTGATATCGTGTTCTGTTGTTTGGGGTGCCTTTTTATATGTTTTGGTTATGTTGTTCTTGAGCAATTTATTGTGTGTAGGAGGACTTAGTTTGTATAAATTTCTCGTTTTGTCAGCAGCGATAAATACATATATATATATATATATATATATATATATATATATATAGCTTGACCAAAAAAAGATGTCAAAATGATTTTCATGTTTGACTATTTTGATTTTATGAATCAAATATGTATAAAAGGACAAAAGGAAAACTTATTTTAGCCAATGTGTTTCGTCCTCTCATGGACTTTATCAAAGTAAATGTAATTATTTTGCAACAGGTATTTATACACAGAAGTAAAATTTTAAATTTAAATTCAAGAATGCTCATAAATATACTTCAGGCTAACTGAAAGTCAAGGTAAATTATACTGAAAGATAAGTGACGAAATTTAATGTCTAATAAACACAAATAGGTAAATGTTGTCAAACTTTTTTTATAATGTGATAATTATTTATATTATTTTAGTTTGAGAAATTTATGTATTATATATTTTAAATAATAGATTTTAAATTTAACAATTTATTTTTAATTTTTTAAAATAAGCCTTGTATGTTGGTTTAGGAAAGGAGTATTTCTTTAGGAAAGCATATTTAAAAAATCTGGGATGCAGATTTATATTTTGGTAAGATTCAATAGCAACACTCTCAAGAATTTTCCATCTAAAGTGCTTTCTTTTAGATGTAATATTCTTTAGATCATAGGAAGGTTAATTAATTTCTCAAACAAAAATAATATAAATAATAATTACATTATAACAAAATATTTTCATATGAACAGTCCAAAAAAGTAGTGACACAGGGTCTAAAGCTCACATGAGATGTGAAACTGACATCATAAAACAGTGTTGATTCCTATGCCCACATAATCTCTTTCTCTCTCTCTCTCTCTCTATATATATATATATATAGCATTCTGAACTTGAGGAAAGATGATTTATTTTTGTAGCTCCCCAAAAAATAATGGAACCAAACTTAAAAACATAAATATTGTATAAAACTAATAATTTAACATAATTCACAATTATTATTTCTTTTATAATATATATTATATTATATATAATTTTGATTCTTATATGTAATTGTATTTATATATTTTATTGATTATTATTTATCTCAACTTTTTTTGCAGTGTTTTTTTTCTATATTAGCACTCTGGTAGGTGGAAGCATCCACAAATGAATGCAGTGGCTGACACCATGCTGTTCAAGGAGGCATCACAGAGGGTGTGAAAAGGCAAAACCAACTTTTGGAGATAAGACAATGAAAGAAGCAGAGGGAGAAATGTCGGAACTTCATTCCACATTCCAGCTTCATTTGAAGAGAGTGCCATGCAAAGATAGGTTTGTTAAGCCACTCCAAAAAGACTGGTTGTTTAACCAAAGAGGACCTTCATCTCATGATATAAATGGATGCCTACTCTCTCTCTCTCTCTATATATATATATATATATATATATACTTTCAAAAGAAAGTGTTACCTAAGGTAACCTAAGCATGTTAAAAATGAAAAATCTTTCTTGAAGCTTTTATTTTAGTCTTAATTTCAAGCTAACAGATTAAATTGAACATTTCTAATAAACAAAATACTTTGCTGCATTTCAAGCTGAATTTGAATTAATTGAAATTATTTCTTTTGATTATCAGTAAAATTGTTAAAATCATACATATTGAAAAATCTGTCAACACAGTATATTTTTCTTCATTAAAAAATCTTGCAAAAATAAAATATACTTTTCTGAAACTTTATTTGAGGAAGATTAGCTTGTGACACACACAAACGCACATACATATATTTTTTTTTTTTTTTTTTAGTGAAATTGGACTGGATTTGAACAGTGAAATTAGATCAGAGCATTTCGTTTGCTGATGGAAAATCTGATCTAGGGCTGTACCCATTAGAACTGGGTCATTAGCAGACAATGGAAATGGTCAAAATAATTTTTATTGATTAAAACTTGGAATAGATTTGAACAGTGAAATTAAATCAGAGCATTTTGTTTACTGATGTGGAAATTTGATCTGGGGCAGAAGTTGTACCCACTGAATCTGGGTCGTTAAAAATTATATAAAAAAGACACTCATATTATATTCATTAATTAATTTCTACCAATATGCTGTTGGTTAAAAGACAAAGGCTTTTCTTCTGGAATTATGGGATTGAATCAAATGATTAATCACTTTCTGTTCTTTTTTTATTCTTGCATAATAGGAAAAGTTTTTTTTCTCTTTTTTATTTGTAACTACCACAAATATATATAAATGCACACACACACATGCACCTCCCCACACACACACGTGTGTGTGTGTGTACTGCCAAATAAAAGTGATACATAAGGTTTAAAATGAATCACAGACCTTTATGTGCTCCTTGAACATGAATTAAGTATGAACTCTTACAAAGCTTCACAGCTCAGTGACTAGCTGATCTCAAATAGTTTATTACTTTGGTATTTTCTTACTCCTGCTCCATGAATTAAAAAAAATACTTCAAAGAACATTTACTGATATGAAATTTCTTTGAATAGAGCTCATTCTTTGAACACATTAAAAAGGAACACATCTTATAATTCCAGAACCTCTTTATAAGTACTGTGTTTCAATACATTTATCCATATTTTTGTCTACACACACCTCAAAAACAAGAGTTTTTGTTATATATTTATGCACTGAAAAAGCACACATACATACAGTGACATAAACAACAACAATATATATATATATATATATATATAGTGGTGAATACCCCCAGACAGTATATTTCACTGTATTTATGAGGATTGGGACATACCCATTATAGTCCATATGTACAGTATAACACCCACTCTTTTTAGGTTTACTGTGCACAGTCAATATCTTTACCTTTTTGGTTTGATTTTTATTCTCTCTGTATCTCATCTTCATTGCCAAAATGTTTTAATCTAGAAAAGGTTACTGAATAAGAATAACCAAAATGAAGGTTGGAAATGAAACGGAAATCTTTATAACATTAACAACATACAAGATTTGCCAGTGGCATGTAGTAAGTAACTTACTGCTAGTGGTGAATCCCCCACCAGACAGTATATTCCATTGAATTTATGAGGATTGGGACATTTATAGTCCATAGGTATGGCATAACCAAAGTCAAATGAACTTGAAGTTTTTTTTGGGGGAGGAGTTTTTTCCACATGAGTTGTATTACTGATGAAATCTAGTAGTATTGGGCCAGTTGTTTGCTTCGATTGAGGTTGTAGATGACTTTTTTTTGGAAACTGTATTTACTGAGTATGCTTAAGTTCCTATTTAAATCTAGAATGTATAAATTTATTTTAAAAATATATTTTAAGTTGGACTTCCATCGTTCTTGTTGGTATTTAAATGAAGACATTAAAGGATGCATCTCTAATGTTATCAATACTATGGTTCAGTTGGTTGAAATGAGCAGCTACAGTGAAATTTATGTTGTTGTCATTGATAGTTTTCTTATTGTTGTTAAAGCAAAGATGGAATTCTGTACCTGCTTTACCAATATAATTTCCTGTTTTGCATTTGTTGCAAAAAAAGTATACATATTATATTTGAACTGCCCCAAGTGAAGAGAGGTGGTTGGATTACTCTGTGCATTCTAGGTGGTTTACAAATACTATTAGTCATAATATGTTTACAAACTTAATATCGGATTTATTACATGCTATGTTGCCTTGGTAAGTGGGTGATTTTTGAAGTCTAGATGAGGTTTCATATTGTCTTTTTACAAATATATTTTTAGTTATATCTGAATTTTTACATATATGTGTGTGTGTGTAAAGAGAGAGACTTCAGGGAATTTAAAGTATTTTATTTGTATTAACTGTTTCACTAAGGTATCATTAATGAAGGATCAACTGATTCTCTTGCCAGATAAAATTATTTATTTCCATCTTAATGCTTCAATATGTAAGGATATTTTTCATGTTTTGTGCATTCAAGTCAGATATTATTTTTTAATTGATAAGAAGTCATATATAAATATTTCCTAATAAATGATAATGCTAAATATGTGTTCATATGATGATGCTTAGATAACAAAATGCATTAAGCTGCTATGAAATATCCAATTTTGACTAAGTGTGCTAAACCTTGAAGGTTAGTTAAGGTCACCAGATGTCATCACAAAACGCAACATGGAAAAATGGACTGAGATTTGTGTTTGCCAGGAAGCATTTATTTGAACTTACAAATAAATAGTAGGACAGATTAGGTGTAAATTCAACCTCTATAGTCACAGAAATTCATTGGAGATTGAATTACTTTGTAGCCTTTATGATTGGGATTGCAGCCAAACAATTACATTAAACAAGGCACAAGAACAATCTCTTTATATTGCTAGCCTCAAACTGACTTCTCTGTTGGATTATTCTAGGGTGGGATCCCTAAAAAACTTTCCATGCAATACAATAAAAGGAGTACTAATGTTGTGTACCTAGAATCCCTGACAAACTGAAAAAAGATGACATCAGAAAATTTTTTCAATAACAGCTACATTTTCATGTATAAATAATCATTTGTTTTTTCATTTTTGTGTAAGAAGAAATATTTTATAGAACATATTTTTCTTTGTGTTGTTACAGTTGAAATTATTTTCCTTGGGCAATGCCAAATATCACTGCTTTTATTTTCTAAACTTAGGTTGAATACTTCATACAGTCACTTCAGTGAGCACCTAGTGAGGAGTGAAATCATTATCAATGATTTATAAGGATAGTTTCTTTATCACTAAGCACATAACAAACAGTTACTATATATAAATGTTTGTTTTATCAATCAGAAGGTAATATATTAACATACTTATGATTTGACTTTGATCAGTACAGTATAATACACTTTTACACAGCTGCTGTATTCAAAGGGTTAAAATTTTTCATGATTACCTTATTATTAACTAAGTTTCTCTTACCATAAAAAGTAACAGAAAATTTATAAAATATGATTAAAAATGCTTGAAGTGATTTTTACATATAAAATTTCTCATTGACATTTTAAAATTTTTAAATATTATGTTATATATGTTATCATAAAAGCATTTTTAATGTAATTCAATATTTCTAACAACATTTAAAAAAATTATATGATCTAACTATGAGAATATAATGTACATTAACTGGCATGTGGGAAAATGATTTCATAGATTGCATAAAAATATTAATAAAATCTATTATTTCTCAAATAAAATCTACAATTTCATATCAATTGCCAAAGATATTTTAATTCTACATGAAATAAAAATAAGTATTTGCAGAAAGTTTGAAAAATATTAATGTCTGCAAAAGTTTTTTTTCACCATTTTATATGATTTCTTTTTCCAATTATTATCAAATTTTATGATGAAAGAGTTAGCATGAATTTTATTGTGAACAAGGCAAGAAATTTGTAGTAGTTACAGAGGGAAGAAAAATGTATTCATTCATGCAACATCTTGAAGAAAAGGATAGAATTTAAATAATCACATGCAGAAAAATATTAAAAAAATTATATGAATTAGAACCCAATGTTCACATAAGAAAATACTTGTGAAAAAATTGGAGCAGCATGGAACTAATTATTAATCTTTCTTTGTGTAAATTCAAAATATGATAGATATTTTTGTGATTATTTATTATTCTCTTTTTCTGTTCAATAAAAAGAAAATACGCTAAATAAAAGAAAAACATTGCAAACACATAAATACAATACAATAGACATGCATGAAACAATATGAATAAAAACATTAGTAAATAGAAAGAAAGGAAAAATAAGAAATAAAATCAACCTTAAGCAAAATAAAAGGGATAAAAGTAAATTTGAAATGCAATCATTGGATCCTCTATGAATAAAACTTCTGAAAAACTGAGAAAACTTACTGATAATTTAGTAAAAATATATCAGGAATGTCCACAAATCTGAAAAAGGTTACAGGTTATTTTTGCTTGCTTAAATAAAAATTTCACATTGATAAAAGAATTGCTATTTCAGACATCACCTAATCTTTTGCTCTTGTTAGAAAAATTAAATGAAATAAAATCACAGAAGTTAATAAAATTCCTCTGTTTAAGGGAATAAGTTATTCATGTAAACATATCTTATCATTGCACATTACTGAGTAAAGCTAGCTGGTTACCTTTTTAATTGTAAAAACATTCAAATGAAAAATAGATATTAATATGTAAGTCAGATTGGAAATATATTAATTACTTTTTATCAATTTCAAATTCATACATTCATTTAATGTTTTTCAAAATATTAATGCATTTTGAATTCACTGCATGTGTAATTGTACGTGGGAGACACAGTGGAGTAATGGATAGTGGCTCAGATTGAGGAATCAGAGATCCGAGTTCAAATTTGTTGAATCCATTACATTCACTTACGTGATAATACCCTTGGGAAAGGTATGAATCCTCTTCTTCTCTCCACCAGCTATGGGTAAATAGCAGGACAGATCAGGTTCTATAGCCTTGGATGGCAACTTGTCTACCACAAAAAGAAATGGCAACCTACTGCGGGAAAAAAAATCTGCCTTGCTAGCCATGTATAGAAAGTTACATGATCACCTAAGTATGCATGGTACATAACTGAACTGTAATTTTAGTAAAATAATTATTCAAGATTTATAATATCAAAAACTAAAATGCTAAAAGAAAATATCTTTATCACAGTGCATATACAAAAAAATGATGTACTCTAAAAGTCTAAGTTTATTCTAAGTTTATATTTAAGTTATTTAATATAAAAAGTATTTTTATGATTCAAATTACTAATGTAAATCTTAAAAGAAATAAAATTATGATTTAAAACTATATGTCCAAATTCTAAATTTTGTTTAAACTCTTAATCTAGTTATGATTTAAAAAATTAAATTAGTGCAATATAGTTGGAATAAAAAATGTATCTGATTGTATAAATCCAGATTTTAAGTTCTATAATGGTGAAAAATGTTTAGAATATAACGATACTTACCTGATTAAAAGAAAACTTGCTTTATGATTAATGACAAAATTAAAGAGAATGACTGCATCTATGCAAGATAATTGTACAATAGCAAATAAAATAGTAGCACCAGAAAATGTAATGCTTAGCAGTTGGCTGTCAGTCCTACATTTCAATTTTCTGCATATACACATGCATCTTAAAAAGCACATATTAAGAACAACAGTTAGTATTGTTTATGAAAGTTAGCAGGATTATTAAGAGTATTAATAGCAATTATAGTTAGTTACTGTTATAGCAAAATGCAAGTATTTGATGATACTAAATATATAAATTGTGGCCAAAAATGAATTCAATATACAAGAGATTAGGGAAAATATTGACAACATTTGACTTTATTATCTGTTTTAAATATGAAGTTAATTGATAATAATATTGAAAAGACTAACTTAAGATGTTTCCATTTGAAAAAATACTGAACATTACATTGTAAAATGAAAATATTTACAGTCAAATAATCAAATAGATTACTCATAATTAAAATTATCATCATTAATATTTGTGTCAAAAATGTAAGCAAATATTAAAAAATTGATCAATCAGTTATGCAGTAATGATCGAGATGAATTTATTTCCAAGCCATTTTATTTATTTTCTCTTTTGAATGCTGTTCATCTGATTTTTTTAATTTGTAACTAACCCTAAAATCAAATAAATCAAAAATACCTGAGAAGTAATTTATAAAAAATGAGAATAGAAAATTAATATTTAGAATCTTATGCCACAATGAAGAGAAATTGCTTTTTTGAAAAAGTAACAAATTAAAAGGAGAAATGTGATACAAATTGAATATGACATGTCTGACCTAGGGGGTGAATTAAAACTAATCTTTCATGATCTTAAAAGACTATAAATGTTTACAAATTTGAATAAAATTCTGTTACTCTAAATGATCAAGAAAGGTTTTTAATGGTTATAACCAGTGAGTCCATTAAATAGACATCCAAACGATGAGATTTATTGACATAATAAGGATACAAGATAAAAGTTTCTTAAAGCAGTTTGCTGGGAAATTTGTCCCAGCTTTACTGCATCAAAGGATTAAGGTTAAAAAATTGCAACAAAACACAAATAAAAACAGCAAGATTAGAGCAGACAAACTCTCTCTTTTAGGTAAACAAATAAAGAAAAACTCCTGTTCGATGTGTAACAATAAAAGAAAGTGTTTATTTATATAGAAAAAAAAGGGTAAAGGGATAAAGACAATTAGGAGAGAAAGAAGGGGAGAAGAAAAAGTCCTTTAAGGGAAGAGAAAATGTTCATAACAGAAAAAAGGCTTGCTCAAAATATTTCTCTGAGCGCCTAAAAGTTCTTTAAGAGAGTAGATTTTTTTTAATGGTTAGAAACACTCACAGTTTTCTTCACAGTTCTCGCAGAGTAGGAAAATGTTGGTAGATATAGGAATTCTGCAGTTGAGTGAGTTCATAGGTCAATGACAAAGTCTTGTAGGTGAAAAGAGGCAGCTTTCCACTGGTATAGTTCTTGACAGTTCTTTGATTTAAAGTGGTTCTGAAATTGACTGGTGCTCTCTATCACTGACCTCACAGACAGTGGGCCAAAATCAAGATTCTCCAAAATTTATGGAGATTTGGGAGGCTCAGAAGGGTCAGGGACTTTTCCCTCCAAAATCATTATATAAATTTCCTGGCCCCTTCACTGGTCAGAAGATATATTCATATCTCTGATAAGAAACAATGCTTTGGGAGACAATTTTGAAGGTAATGAAAAAGGTTGGATTGAAGAATCTGTGAGGTTTCCCCCAGACTTTATGGCACCAGGGAAAGAATAATGGTGGTGGAATTCCATTTTATATTTTCCAGCTCTCTTGTTTATTCAAAATATATATAAAAGAATCAAGGCTTTGGGAGCCGGTTTTGAAAGTAAGAAAAAAGGTTGAAGTGAAGATTGGAAAAATAGGCTACAATGTGAACTTGTAAAACATTGTTCTCAAATTAAATTCCAATAAGTTATCATTTATTCAATTATCAATATTTGAGAAAAATATTTATAATTACTTTTTATTTGATGCTTTAATTTTTCACTTTCTTAAAAATATATTAAATATACAAAATGTTAATAAATACATTAGGACATACCTAAGACTGTTTATCTATAGGTTAAGCACCTTTGTTTACACCAGTTGAAATATTTTACTGTTGTTTATATATTTTATGTAATCCTGAATGTAAAAGTAGTATTATTACTGGCAAACTCATCAATATCCCACTATTATCTGATATTAGAATGAATGATGGAACCATTTCAGCATTAACAAGAGATTATATATATAACACATTTGTCCACAAAATCATTATTTTTTTAGCTTCCAACAATTCCTAATGGAATACTTAAACTTCCTTTTCATTCTGCCTTCCCTCAAAAATTGAATTAAACATTCCTTCACAGATCTGAGTAGGTGATACATTTGATTATATTCGAAAATTTCTTTATCTTTCATCATACATTGTATTCAGTAACCAGTGAATAATTGCACACCTTAACACATGCATATACACACTGGCAGGGCTATATTTAATAAGAGAATGAATTAAAAATAAAATACTGAAAGTATAAATAAGTAAATAAGTGTAATCTAATGACCACATGCTTACATATTAGATGCATGCCATTTTTTCTTTATTGGATTTTCATTAAATTTTTCTATTCTTATTTATCAATGAGCTTTAATTATTAATTATTTTGCTGAAAATTATCTTCTGTTGCATTCACTAAAACGTTTCCATTTCTCTTTTCCTACTGTATATTTACTCTGTAATACCTCAGAAGGAAAACTATAAAATCTTCTAGAGAAAGTAGCAAAGGAAAACAAGAATAAAGGACTATTAACTATAAGAAGACAAAATGCATGGTTGTCATCAACTAAAGGTGTGAGCTTCAAATTGGAGAAGAATCAAGTAGATACAGATGTATAATGATCTGGTTAGTATAACAACAGAGATCCAAAAGTACATTGGAATATTAAAAAATACCTTCCAGAAACTAATCAAAATATTAAAACATACAAAAATTGCATAAGAAACCAAGAAAAGAGCTATTATGTCATATCTATCCTCCCATATGGGAGTGAATGCTGGACAATATTATACTCTACTTCATTTTAAATCTCTTTTTGATTCACTTTACCTGTTTGCTGGAAAAGAACATTAAGAAAGCAAAAATAAAAATAATAAAGTTGCTTTCTGCAAAGGGGTTCTGAGCATCATAATCAGCTCACAAAACAAATCCCCTCAAAATATATATATAAAGGAGCCAATCACTAATGTTGCCACTAAAGCAAAAATATGAAAAAACCCAGTGAGTCATGATGCACCAGATCTGCTTTTAAGAATGCCTCTCAAAACACTGTAAGCAGCTGTGGTGAATAGGCAAGGTGTCAACATCACCACTAACCAGTAACCTCAGTCAATTGGCCCATTACATACATCAACTCCAGACTCTCCCCTTTGCTTCCTTTGACCACAAAGAAACATTACTTTTATTTTATTCAAAATATATTTAAAAAATATTTTACCCATATCACACAAATTGTGTTCACTAAATCTTTACCAGTTAATATGAATTTTTTCTCCAAGAGATTTCTTTCTATTTGTTGTATAAGAGTAAGTGTTGTTGCTGACACTGTGGTTTGAAACTAGATCGCCAGTGAGTAACACGGTGTTTCCATAATTAAATAGATCACGTGATCATAAAGGAAGGGAATAAGTTGGAAGTAGCGTGATGACTATATGCACACTGTTCACTCTTCTTGTCTATCCACTATTGCTGTACGTTCACTCTCTCTACTCTATTACTAAACAAATTATGATTCTCTTCTAATCATTATACTGTTTGGTGATTACTACTTGAACAACTGTTACTAGTGTGAATATTACTGGAAGACATTACTACTAGTACTGGCATCTACAAGGTTTTGACTACAACAAGCATTTTTTTGAAGTGATAATGAGCTTTCATTTGACATAAAAAAAGTGACAAGCAAAGTTGTCCAACATCACAAAAGTGGTGACAAGGATTTGCAAGGATTCCTTGAATTTATACAGATGGAAAAAAATTAATCTGCAAAAAGTTCAGTAGGAAAATGGAAGAATTAAAGACCCTTATGGCTCAAATGTTGCAACAACAGAAGCTACAGCAGGAACTACAATTACAGCAACAGAAACAGCATCATGAACAGTAGCTGCAATTACAATTACAGCAAGAAAAGTTTTTTCGAGTTGTTCACTAAAATGATGGAAACAAAAACTTCAGATTTGTTTACTCCTGATGCTGTCGCTAATTCAATCACTGATATTCTGTACAATCCAAATGAAGTAATAACTTTCCCATCATAGAAGATATGAAGAGGAATCTTTTGTGCATTGGAGTGATGAGAAAAAAGTTTGATTATTGTTGAGGAAACTATCACGTGCTGAACACATAAAATATGTAAACTATACTTTGCTGAAGAAGCCAGGAAAAATAACTTTGATGAGACTAATACTATCGAGAATATTTAGAGACAGGAGTTAGCTGTTTAAATTACGTTGGAAATATCTCAATTTAGTGAAATCTGACAAAGAAGATTTTGTTATGTATGCAGGACTCATAAATCAGGAATACAAAAAGTTTAAATTGAATGAACTAGCTCCTGATATGTTTAAATGCATAATATTCGCTCAGTGTTTAACATCTAACAAGGATGCAGAGATCAGATCTAGGATATTCTCTAAACTGGAAATGGATCCAAAATTAACTCTTCAGAGAATAGTTGAAGAGTGTCAACACATTGTGAATTTGAAGCTCGATACCGCAAGGATTGAAGAAAAAGAAAATTCACAGATACACAGTGACTGACCAACTAAGAGTAAAACTTACAAACATTTTCCAACGCCTGATAAAAATATTAGGAAACATTACTCAATACCTAATATTTGCCACAGTTGTGGTGGTAAACATTTTGAAAGGGATTGTTTCTTCAGAAACAAGAAATAATATGAGTGTGGAAAATTAGAACACAAGAGTGCATGTTGCAGATCCAAAAAATGGTGAAGAAATAAAATGCATGTGAGCAGAATAGATCCATGCAGTAATATTAAGAAACCCAAAAGGCAAATTAATTCTACTTTGCAAAAGATGAAATATGTTTTTGTGCAAATAAATGGTGTGAAATGTAGGTTGCAATTAGACACAGGATTAGATATTACTATTATTAATGAGAAAACTTGGAAGAAAATGGGCAAATGTAGGTTATTAACTCCTGAGAAAATTGCATATGGAGTCTCAAGGAAAAGATTAAACTTTTTAGGAAAATTCAGCTGTAATGTTTCATTCATCAGAAAAACCAGAAAAGCAGTAGTATTTGTATCGAAAAACACGCCTAATCTGTTTGGTACAGATTGGATGGCATTGTTTGATCTGTGGGATATACCTATTAACACGTTTTGTAACAATATAAAAATTGTTGCCAATTCTAATACAGCAAATGAAAAGTTAAAAAGTGAACTGAAAAAAACTTTTTCAGAAGTTTTTTCTGAAGGTCTTGGCACATGCACAAAAGTAAAAGTCAAGTTTCAGTTGAAAGACAAAGTAATACATATGTTTAAACCAAAAAGAAGTGTTGCATTTGTAGTTTTAGATCCAATCAATAATGAATTGGACAGGCTGGAAGAATTGGGAGTAATATCGAGAATAGATTATTCCAAATGGGCAGCACTGACAGAAGCGGAATAACAGAATACGAATGTGTGCTGACATTTCAAAGGGACTAAACAAAAGTTTGAAACAGCATAATTACCCATTACCTAGTCCAGAAGAAATTTTTGCAAAACTGAATGGAAGAAAATCTTTCTCAAAGTTGGACATCTCAGACGCATACTTACAAATAATGGTGGATGAAGACTGTACAAAATTGCTATTCACACCCATAGAGGGTTATATAAATTCAACCATTGTGCGATGGTGTACTGATGTATGCTGAGTTATACAAGTGTTGTTACAAAAATGAAAGTTGAAAGAGTTTTATAGAGGTCATCCAGGGATTTCAAGGATGAAATCTTTAATGAGATGCTAAACCTACTGGCTGAATATGAATAAAGATATAGAAAATGTGGTAAGGTTATGCAGAAGGTGCACTCTGGTAGCAAAGTCACCGCCTATATAAGTTCAACTTTGGCTGACAAGTGATAAACCATGGTCTAGAATTTGTACTGACTTTGCTGGGCCAATAAATGGTGTGTACTATCTGGTAGTAGTAGTTGCTTTATGAAATGGCCAGAAGTACTTAAATGCAGGAGACTGACTACCACAGTAACTATTAATTTTTTGCATGAAATTTTTGCGAAATTTGGTGTTCCTGACTCAGTCATGTCTGACAATGGTATGCAATTCACATCCAGTGAATTCAAGTTCTTTTGCAAGTCACTAGCAATTGAACACATTACTACTCCTCAGTACCATCCTAGATCGAATGGAGTAGCAGAACATTTTGTTGACATGTTTAAGAGGGTTTTAAGGAAATTGGAGGGAGAAGAGTTGGACAAGATTACGACTCAAAAGTTTTTAAGTGTTTACTGTATTACGCCAAACCCAAACACTGTGTTGGGAATGTCACTGGCAGAATTGATGTTCACTAGAAAAATCAAGTCCATGAATTCTTTAAATGAAAGAAATTACCAAAGAATGTTTAAAAGGATTAGAAAAAGTGCCTTCAGCTTAAGAAATATGCCACACTTTGCTATATTGGATTTAATGATAACCTGTTTTTGTATGAACTCAATAGAAATAGGACTTGAAGAATCATAGCTTAAAGCCTGGATTCAAGTTATTCAACAGTTCAATAACATCTGCAATAATTTGGAAATCATAAATCAATTGTGAACATCAACCTACCCTAGTATGGATGCATTTCATCAATTTAAGGTAAAGTAATGACTGCTGATAAAAAATGATTATTTTACAAATGATAAAGCAATGAATTTCCATTCAAGGAATTTGGGTAAGATTTTGATGAATTTGATCCATTTTGTGATCGCTCAAGGTTACTATTACAGCAAACATTTACTATCAGCAATGTTAAAGAAAAAGAACTAGGTTTAATCAGTCACAAAGATGTGATGTTCGAAATATTAAATCATGTTCCCATACAACAAAGAGCACATTTGAAAAGATTTCAACCATGGAAAAATTTCACACACTCCCTATTCTCTTGATATCGATTCATCTGATTACCACCTACAGAAATTTACAGGACCATCTTGATGGTTAATGGATTAGTTCTTAAAACACATAAAGAGGTGAAAAATGCACTCTCTCAATTCTTTTCTTCCAAATCAAAATACTCTTACAAAAACAGATTTCTGATGTTTGTGAACAATTGGAAAGAGGCTATTGATAATGATGGAATCTATATTAACGAATAAATTTTAATTAAACAAGAATTATTAACATTTTTTACCCTTAATTCAGACATTACTTATAAGATTACTTCCTGTTACTTTAATCCTGGATATTTAAGCTTCAGTTTAATTTTGTCAACACTGTGATGAAGAAAACTTGCATTTTGACAGATGATAGAGTTTTAATAAACCATAAGTTGAATCAAAAGTTTTCAGAGCACATTTTTTAGAGCAAATTTTCTTAACATAAATAATGCGATTTTTAATGATTGAATAAAGTCAACATTGCTGAAAATATTTTCTCTCTCCAAAATATTTTAAAATAAAGTATCCAAATTTGTACTTACATTTAATTTCAACTTCTACATCACCTCCACCAGCACCCTTTGTGTTCACATGAAAAGAAGCCAGCTTATTGACTGCAACTTGTTCTAACCCAGAGCCACTAACACTCACCATATTGGAATCCACTATTTCAAGTGTATATGGAGAACCTGCAATGAAAATTTTTTTCAAATATATCACTTCATTACTCATGTGCTAATGAAAATCAATGTCTTTAAATAAATATGTTTCAATAATACTTTTTATGATGAAAAAGCTTTTTAGATTTATCAAAGAATGCTATCATGAATTCTAATATTTTGTCTGAAGAAGTAACAAAGGGAAAAATATAAAAAGCATTGTCTATAAAAATAGGGATATGGAATAAATGAGGATCCCTACATGCAAGTCGCTAGTGGCCTGTTGACAGGTTACTGATGACAACACTAACAGTCCTAACGGTCCACCAGTGGTAACGAACACACTGGCACTCCGACTCCAGTAGTAAATGCTAGTGGCATGCCATCCAGTGGCAGATTGGTGGCTTGTGTGTATGTCATAGCTCAAAAAATAAATTTGATAATGATAGAATATTTTCTGGGAAGAATGATTAGAATGTTAGGTGAAGAAATGTTGAAGTTTCAAAGCAAAAAATCTTCTCTTCATACTGATTAAAATAAGCAAAAAATTCAGTAATCAAAAAAGTCTTTTATATCCAATTAGAATAAAAAAAAAACAAGCTTTCTAAGCAAAATTTAGAACTCGAGTAAAACATCATGGAATGTACATTATTCGGACTATTGTCCTCATTTTTGTCGCTATATTTCGTTTCGCCATTGTAGGCTCCGGCCTTCTTCAGGTGGTTGGAATGTCAAACTGAACCCTTTATTTCGCTCACTGGGGTAGACTGTTCTAGTTCCACGTGCCATGTTTGATGAATGTCAGTTATCAGTTATCTCCTGTTAATTTCCCTCAAAGTTCTCCACTGCCTTAATCGAGTATTGTTGAAAGAAATATCTGTATTACAAGAATTCTTACACAATACAGATCTACCAGCATCAGTGCAACAACTTGCACAGAATTCCTTGAAATTTTGAACAAATATAAGGACATTACAAAACTTTTTAAAAATACTGACAACATCAAACATGAAACAAAAGACTGGATAAAAACTACTTGACAGCCAGTATTTTCACTCCCACGATGACTACATCCACACAAATACAAATTTATCAAAAGGAATTTAACAAAATGTTATAGGAAGGGATAATCAGCCCATCTGAAAGCTCTTATGCATCGCTCTACACCTTGTTTCAACACTAGATAATAAAGGATTTCACTTCTAATTTTGCTTCTCTCCCTGTTACCTTAGCAACAGCAACAGCTAAACATTACCAGTTTTCGTATATATGTAAATAAATTATATATTTATTTACCTCTACTCAATGTCCTTTTGTTTCAATGCTTGGATTTATGTTTACTGAGAGGGAGAAGGAATTAACCTCCACAACAGTAACAATATTCTGTCTTCCAGTTTAGCCATTTCCACCTTCACAACAACCATTATGATCTGTTGATTTTTTTAAAATTCAAATATTTTGCTTTCTGACAACTGTCAATTGAAATAGGCCATGAAATTAGGAAAGGAATACAACTGTACAGGAATTCAGGCTTCAATAATTAATTTGAAATTAAAATAATTGATATCTGCTAATTTTGAGTCAAATTATACATACCTTTAAAAATTATACATATAATTATCAATTATACATAAGCAACAATATATACTTGTACTATAAATAATGATGAAGTGGAAAGACATTAAACACCTTTTATTTCAGCATCATTGAACAAGCCTTTGATTTCATACAATCCTGCTCCTTGGGGAGTGAAATTAACTTTGTAGAGTGCATTAGTTTCTTCACTTATATGCAGAGGAACATCTCGTCCTTTGTATTTGATTTTCACTTGTAAATCTCCTTTGCCAGCATGGCAACAGTCCACTGTAAAAATGAAAATTTACCATGAATAAAAATTAGTTTAACAATATATATTAGAGTAATATAATATAAAATAACAAAATAATATAATTCACAATTCCAAAGAATTAAGAAAAATTCAATCTTTTATAACACTCCATCCTTTTATAATATAAACAAAGAAGTAATCTGCTCAAGAAAGAATAAAAAAGAATGAAAGAAACAGGTATTTTGATATATACTTTCAGAAGGATTAAACAAGAAATATCAAGTAATCTGACAGTTTAGTGAATGATTAGATTTTAAAAAAGAGAGATTTTCAAACCAGAAATACAAGTTATAGCAAAATATATTTAGAATGCAAATAAACATACAGAACAAAATTTTAGAAAATGTGAACAAAAAAATTTTCCTGTTAAATCGGTATTTTGTTGTAACAGCTGAAATAAGATTATTTGACTATTATTTATTTAAAGTTGTTTATATCTCACTGAACTGACAAGAAAAATTTTACACTTAAGAAAAGGAATTTGCTGTGCCCTTAAAAATATAAATCAGAGGTTTCCAACATTCTGCCTGTAGGGAACCATTTTTGTAAACAACATTTTCTTCAAATATTTGTCCTTCACTAAGGCAATCCATAACTGGGCCTGTTGAGTCTGTAAATTTTCAGTCACTGGGGATGAACAGTTAACATGTGAAAATTTGTTGCTGGAATTGGATTAAGAAATTAATTTTTTTAAAAGAAATTTTTACTTTCACCTTTGAATTAACTTAAATTTCTTATTTAAGATACGTATAATGTTTATTTATTTTATTTGAACTTGTAATAAAAATTTAATTTTTATGAATAATTTGTTTATCATTAACAGAACAGGTATTTTTTGAAAAAAAGTATATTGTATTTTTCTGTCCTTCATAAATAAATAAAAATACATTAAAAAGGTAACATTTTTTACTGCAAAATTAATGAAAAATAACATTTATTAAAAAATTATCACATAAAGTAAATCTCAAAATTTAAATTCAATAAATTGAATATTTTAAAACTATGTAAAACAAAATGTAAAAGAAGATATTGTTTTGTCAATATCATTTTCCTTTTTTTACCTTTTTTGTGATTATTTAAAAACAATGAAATTCACAAAAAATGTTATTGCAAAGAATTTTATTGCAGAAAATTAATTTAATTTTTTCTTTATGCTATTATTCTTTATAATAATGAATATCTTGATTATAAAATTAATTTTATAATGAATAATTTGGGTTTTCTTTATAACACATGAAGTATGTTGATACCATCCTTGTAAGAAAACAAAAAATGAATTTAATTTTTTGCACTGCACAAAGTACTATTCAGAAATTTGCATCTTTGAAAAAAAAAATTTGAATAAAAATTTTATTCAATATTTTTTTTTGATATTGATATAAAAAACCCCAAAAAACCCCAATTATTTACACTTATGGGTATTTTAAGATAGTTCGGGTGCTTCAACCTGACATGCTTTCAGCTACTTTCATGCTCAGACAGTTCACCTTCTGAATTAGATAAGTTGGTAGTAGAGTGAGCCTGTTTATGAGGTCTGAATAGCATAGTCCCAGGTTGTGAAAGCCACAATGGGAGGGTAGTACCTGTAGAGCTTCATTGCAGGAAGAAGTAGAACCATTCACGTAGAGTGGCATTAGTTGCCATATACAGCAATGTTCTCATAGCATATAAAGCCTCAGGGAAGAAACTTTCCCAGCAGTCTATTGAGAACCCGTGTTTATCAGCAGCCAACTGTATTGGCTTTCATATTATGCTGTTATACCTTTCACATTGTCCATTACCATGAGGGTTGTAAAGTGTTATTCTACTTATAGTCACTCTTACAGTGTTCTTGAAGAGTGGATGTAAGTAGATAATCTGACAATGGTAAAACGAAAGCAGAGAGCATGAATCACAGTTGTTGATGCCATATCTGGGCAAGGAATAGTGAACAGAAAATGAGAGTACTTGATAATTGCTAGTAGGTACTTATTCCTCATTTTTGACAGAAGTGGTCCCTTAAAATCCAGGACAAGTCTTTCAAAATGTTGAATAATTTGTAGAACTTAGACTTGAGCTCTGCATATATTTAGCAGGTCTTCACAGCCCCCATCACATCAACCGAGAAGAGCAAGTTTGTAATTCTAACCATGTGGAGCATTTTTGTCATGCCAGGGTGGCATAGTTCTTTATGTATTTTTAAGTAGATCATCTGTAATAACTGCCTTGTTAAGACAATCTGGATGACCCATAGCATTCTTTTCAAGACCTTTCTCACTATCTGAGCGGTGACACTTGGCAGTTGAAAAAGAGACACACACTATTGTTCAGCTATGAAATAGAAATCAGTCGCATTTATGTTCAACCCTAAAACAGTGAGTAAAATAAAAAAATGAGAAAATAGCAAGATGGAGGATGGAACTTATCACCTCAGCAAAGAGAATGCTGTAGTTGACACATTCTCAAGGGTGTGCAGTTCAACTACCTGTAGAGATGATCTACTTAACCCAGTCCGACATGTCAGTTTCAACTACCAGGGGCACAAAAGGATTGATTGTTGTGACAGTGGCTTTTGCAATGTTCTTTTTTAGATTTTCAAACAATCTGATAATGTGAGGAGGCAAGAGGGATTTGGAAATTACTCTTAATGGATGTAACTTTTTCAGAGAATGAAGGTATCCAGTGTGTGTAATGTGCAAGCACCCCAGTGGTTGTCGAAGAGGGAGTAAATTACTTGGGATCAGCAAATTAAGAAATTGTCTTTGTCATTCTGGATGTGGCTTCATGTTACTTTTACTAACATCATACCCAAGTAATTTAATAGCATTTTGCCTAAAGAAACTGTTATGAAGTAATCTCTGGAATAGACATTGTCAGGTCAACAGATGGTAGCTTGACTGTGGCATTCTGCGTTTATAGCAGTATCTAATTTACATACAATACTACAATTATTATTATTATTTGCAACACAATCAAGTATTCTTACCTGTTTGCCAAATAAGCTGCCTTCAGGAAATAAAAGAGAATTAGAACTCTAGAGAAAGAGAATTAAAAAAAATTTCCACAAACTTAACTAGTTATGAAGTAGAGTAATCTCTGGGATAGACATTGTCAGGTCAACCCATGGTAGCTCAACTGGCATTCACTGTGGTGTTCTGCTTTTATAACAGTATAAGTATTACATACAATATTACAGAAACATTTATCATAGTTTAGCATTAAGTTATAATTTTCTACTGCTTCCATAAACTGTGTAAGATTCCTGACATGGGTTGGTTATGGCCACATATGGTTATATTATCTATATAGGTGAAGGTGCCTTTTAATTTTTCTTTTAAGATTTGCATCTATTATTCTTTGAAAGCTGGTCATACTGTTCGTTACACAGAAGGGAATTCTGCAAAATTGGTACAGTCAACCTCCCACCTCAAATGCAGTATAGTCTTTGTCACTTGGTTTTATTGTGACCTGGTGATAAGCACTTTGAACATAGTGTACTATATATGTCATATTTAGCAGTCCCACCGATCATGTTGTCGATACATGGTAATCCTGCAGGGTGACCTTATTAATAGTCAATAACCATTTGCTTTTTGTGATTTTCTCAAGACATTTCAAGGTTTTGCATTCTTCATAGAGATTGGCTTGATTATATTATCCCTTCTCTAAACATTCTTTTAATCTCAGTATTAATAAAATGTTTGTCTCATATGTATGAAGTCTTGATTTTATGGCTATTAGTTTGCAGTCAGGAGTTAAATCTGTGAAGAGTGCATGTTAGCTGTTGTCCACATAATTTTAATGATGGTTTTGCTACACCAAATTGTATATTGACATGAGAATGTTATTGAAGAAAATTATGTCAGAGTACTCACTGCAGTCGAGGTTCTTCATTACTAAAAATTTCACTTTATTGTAAGAGGCCTCTTTTATTTTCAAGTAAACTAAACAGTATTCAGGTACTTGAGATGATAATGCTGCATTAGCCATTGCTACTCTGCTAAAATACAGAAAAAATTTCCAATGGTTTGAATTTGTGATAACTGTGTCAATAAAATATTCTGTGCTACTTGTATCAACCAACACGTCCAGAGGGAGTTCCTTGGTCTTGATTTTTATAGTAGTATTTGATAAGCAGTTAAATGAAGTTGATAAGTATGCATCAGGAACTAAGACATTTTTTTTGTTTTTACAGACTTTAGACCAGTAACCAGTTTTTCCACATGCAAAACTGTTATTACCTTTCACTGGACATGACAAGTGAGAGTGCATTCTGATACCACAGAAAAAATAAGAGGCCACAGTTTCTAGTGAGTCAAGAGAATCCTGCAGTTGAGAGAAGGCAGAAATGGGTTACATTATGTATTTGTTATTAGTGAAGA
Source organism: Acanthosepion lycidas (assembly GCA_963932145.1). NCBI lineage: Eukaryota > Metazoa > Mollusca > Cephalopoda > Sepiida > Sepiidae > Acanthosepion > Acanthosepion lycidas. The sequence continues at coordinate 65,647,784 of OZ010579.1, forward strand.
AGATAAAGGAGCTCGGCACAATAACAAATTTATTGTTTAGTTATCATTATAGGAAGCGAAATTCTCCTTTTCTGGAGAGTTACGTAAATATATAATATAAGGAGGATAGGGAGAGTATCTATACATAACATCTCCCTCCTTATGGGGAGAAAGAGGATTGTTTGTTTAGTTCTTAATGAGGTGGGGAATTATTTGAAAGATGGAGTGAGTACTGTCATTCAGTGTCTCTTGCAGGCCTTTTTATGACTCAACCTGATCATGTGCCCTACTCAGCTGCAGGTTTCCTTTTGATTTCACCTCATTCTCCCTGATTATTTCTTTGTCATGTCATATGCCCCAGTCGACGAATGGGTTATAGGGCGATCATACGCCAACTAGGAGATATATACACTCTCACACCTGTGGAGAGATACAAGCTATCTCTCTCAGATCATGAGAGTGGACAATTGGTAAACAAAAATATTTTTAAGACCACTGTTCGATTGGGATAATCGAACAGTAATCTTTCCCATGTCCGCTTCGATTTCAACACGAGTACTGATCCACAATACAAGGATGAACTATAAGGCTTAGCGATTTTTGATAAATAATTTTAATATATACAAATATACATATATAAAAAATAAACGAACAGATAAGTATGAGTTAAAACATCCGACGATCGGATCTCGAACATATTTTGGGATATCAAATTCGCCGAACACCAGATGGATTCAACTGAACCCGAACATACAAAATACAAGTATGAATTACTATGAATTGAATGCAGAAGCCAACACACATATACAAAAGAGATGGGAGAGGAGTTACAATTATTGTTTTACATGTGGAAAGGTGTTTGCGAAAAAAAATATAATATTCATGTGTGTGTGTGTGTGTGTGTGTGTATCTTTTCTACTACGGGTCCAAAATGTGATTACTTATCTTTTGTAGTCAGTTCTCTCTTTTTTTTTTTATATCAATGTCCTTTCTTTCCTTTTCTTGGCACAAACACAATTTCACACACTGCTAGTCTGTAATAGAAGTATACACTTTCTTTCTCTCTTTGTTTCGTCTTTTTCTTTCCTTCCTTTCTTCTGTAGACAGCTCGATTTGCAACAGGGATGTACACTTTCTTTATGCAGGTTGAACCACCAGCATATATTTTTATCCACGTCTTCAAATTGGGATTCTCGAACAGGAATATTTCTTTATACTTCTGTCCGGAGTTGCCTGGATCGAACTGGATAAGTCATCACTATCAAATGCGTCTTATCTTTCCGTTCGTGAACCACTAGCGCCCCGGCTTCGGTCTTGCCTTTTCAAAGTCCAGAGAACAACTGATCCTCGAGTGAATCTTTGACTGTCACGTGACTTAGGTTTTGGGCGCGAATTCTAACTTACTTCCATCCCCTGTCTAGCTTCTGTCTAGACGTTTTCCTTTATGGGTAATTGGGTCAGTCGACCCTTTTGACCTGCCTTCCCAAAATGTCATAAGACTTCACGTAATCTTAATTCTGTTGCTAGGTGGAAATTAACCTTCATATGTGCGTATATGCGTGTTTAGCTTATCTGCTTTTAATACCCGTCACAGTCAGAGGTGAGATTTTTCAAGTTATGGAGAGGCTTTATAAATGCCATGAGGTTTGGGATAAATTTCCAGATATAATTGATCATGCCAAGAAATCTGCACAGGGCTCTCACCATTTCTGTGGCTCACATGGCCTTCACTTTTAAAGGGATGACTACAATGCCCTTCCTGGTAATGAAATGTCTCATGAAGATTATTGCATCCAAGCCCATTTCCAGTTTCTCAGGGTTGAGCTTGGCTCCTAGTGTGCTGCATTTTTCCAGTAGTGCCTAAATATGCCTGTCATGCTCTTCATGGTTCGTTTAAATCTTAGCAATAATGATGACCTCTTCCATATCTTGTGTTTCAACATTTTTTGGAATATCTCTGCTGATGAATTCAGCCCAAATGGCAGTTGAGGTTGCACAGAAATGTGTGTTCTTCTGTTAGTCAGCACCACAGGAATGGTACCAGACTTCACTTTCAGTGTTGTCATTCCTGGTAGTTCACCTCCCTCGACATCAAATACCTCCTTAAATTTAGCATCCAGAGCCACAGCTGCCACATGGTGAAAATTCTTCTTCTTTATTTTCACCAGGTCCATTTGTTCACTTGCATGAAGGCCTGGCAGAGGCTGACAATGATCTCCATCTTTGAAGCCAAGGCACTCAACTGAGTACTTTTTGTGTATTTTACAATTCTTTATGGTCCTTCGACACCTTGAGTGGTCTCAGTAGGGTCATGTTTCACATCAACAAAACCCCATTATATGGTTTTATTTGTCTAGCAAGGGGTTATCAGAGAAAATACAAAGGATCTGCAGTCCATATAACATCAAGACAAACTTCAAAAGCTGGATGACACTTTGCACTTTGACACTTTGATGACACTTACTTTCCCAAGTAAGACCCCCCACAGAGGAGAACATGACTAAAGACTGTGTGTATGCTATCCTGTGCAGCTGCAGAAAGAAATATAAAGGGGAGACAGGCCGCCCCCTTAAGGTAAGGCTTCAAGAACACCAGAAAGCTGTAACACAAGGGGAAGTAGAAAAATCAGTCATGGCTGTCCACATATGGAGAGAGAAGGGAGATCACCACCCTCTGTGGGATCAGGTTGAGATCATAGACAAAGAACACCATTGGAAAATTTGTAAACTTAATCAGCACATATGCTAGGCCACAAAAATCTCCTGAGCCAACCAAGCATAGAAATGAATACAATATGGGAACCAGTAATATGGAGTGCCAGAGAGAAGTGATAATAACAACAAAAATTGCAATATGAGCTCTGGTAAAAACATATAGTGATAACAGTAAAAATTGCAATATGAGCACTGGTAAAAAATGTTGCTGTAGATATTAAGTTTATAATATCCAGAAATTCATACACAGATGCTTTCATGGACACATAGTACAGTGGATAAAGACATTGGTTAGATCCAGTGACAGGACACAAAGAGTATGAGTTCAATACCAGGTTAAGACAGTGGAGAACTTGGAGAGGGGAATTAACAGGAAATAACTGACATCCATTAAACATGGCATGTGGAATGAGAACAGTTTACCCCAGTGAGCGAAATAAAGGGTTCAGTTTGACATTCCAACCACCTGAAGAAGGCCGGAGCATACAACAGCTGAAATGTTGTAATAAATATGGTGACAAAGATGAGGACAATAGTCCAAATAAAAAAATATATTTAAATTTGGAGAAAATGTTGATTGCTTTGATATAATTTTTTACTTATTTTCAGATTTTTCAAAATAACTCTAAATCTGAAGAAAATATTCCTTATTTTAATATTTTTACATAAAAATATCTAAATTTAGTGAAAATGTTGATTACTATGATATTTGTGAATAAAAAAGGTATAATCTATTGAAAATGTTGCTTATTTTCTGATTTTCATACTAAACTTTCTAAATCTGGAGAAAATGTTGCTTATTTTCATATTTTTACATAAAAATGTTTAAATTCAGTGAAAATGTTGATTACTTTGATATTTCTGAATAAAAAGTTTAAATCTAGAGAAAATACTGCATATTTTAAACTTTTTTTATATAAAATTGTCTAAATGTTAAGAACATAATGCTTATTTTGATATTTTTCATACAAATGTCTTTATTTTTTCAAAAATGTTGATTATTTCAATATTTCTGAATAAAAAAGGCTAAATCTGTAGAAAATCTTGCTTGTTTTCATATTTTTATATAAAAAGTGTCTAAATCTGAAGATAATGTTTATATTCATATTCTCGTATGTCTAAATTTGATGAAAATGTTGATTACTTTGATATTTCTGAATAAAAAGGCTAAATCTGGAGAAAATGCTGCTTATTTTAAGATTGTTATATCAAAATGCTTTAATTTGGTGAAAATATTGATTACTTCAATATTTCTAAATAAAAAAGTTTAAATCTGGAGATCTTTTTTACTTTCAGATTAAAACAGTCTAAATCTGAAGAAAATGCTGCTTATTTTTACATTTTTATATAAAATATCTAAAGTTGGTGAAAATATTGATTACTTTGATAAATCTGAAGAAAATGTTGCTTATTTTCATATTTTCACATAAAAATGTCCAAATTTGGTGTAAATTTTTATTGCTTTCATATTTCTAAGGTCTAAATTGTGAGAGAATATTAGATATTTTCAGATTTTCATACTACACTTTCTAAATTTGAAAACAAATGTTGCTTATTTTAATTTTTTATATAAAAATATCTAAATTCAGTGAAAATGTTGGTTACTTTGATATTTGTGAATAAAAATAGTCTAAATCTGGAGAAAATGTTGCTTATTTTCACATTTGCATATAAAACTGTCTAAATCTGAAGAAAATGTTATTTTTACATAAAAATGTCTAAATTTGGTGAAAATTATTTTGATATTTATGAAAAAGCTAAATCTGAAAAAATTCTTGCTTATTTTTACATGAAACAATGTAAATCTAACATAAATGTTGCTTATTTTAAAATGTCTTACTTTGAGATTTCTGAATAAAAAAGGCTAAATATGGAGAAAATATTTCTCATTTTCTGATTTACATGTGTTTTAGTCTGAAGAAAATGTTGCTTATTTTTATAGTCTTTCAAAAAATGTCTAAATTTGGTGAAAATGTTCATTACACTGATATTTCTTAAGAAAATGTCTAAATCTGGAGAAAATGTTGGTTATCTTCAGATTTTTATAAAAAACTGTCCAAATCAGAAAAAAATGTTGCATATTTCTGATTTTTACCTAAAAATATCTAAATTCGTTGAAAATGTTTATTACATTGATATTTCTGAATATAAAAAGATCAAATCTGGAGAAAATCTTGCTTATTTTTATAAAACTGTCTAAATTTGAAGAAAATGTTGCTTTTTTCATAGTTTTACATAAAAATGTCTAAATTTGTTGAAAATGGTGATTACTTTGATATTTCTGAATAAAAATGACTAAATCTGGAGAAAATGTTGCTTACTTGAAGTTTTTTTTACATAAAAGAGGTTCAATCTCAGAAAATATTTTCATATTTCTAAATAAAAAAGGGCTAAATTGGGAGAATATATTTATTTTAATATTTATACATTTAAAAGGTGAAATGTGAAGAAAATGATGCTTATTTTGATGTCTTCAAGTGAAAAAGGCTAAATAAAGAGTAAATGTTGCTTATTCTAATATATTTATATAAAAATGTCTGAATAAAATATATTGCTTCTTTAATATTTTTGCATAAAAATGTCTGAATAAAATATTTCTTTCTTTATTATATTTACATAAAACTGTCTAAACCTAGGAAAATAATTAAAAAAAATATAAAAATATTGCTTCTTATAATATTTTTAGATAAAACTATCTAAATCTAGAGAAAATATTAATGATCTTTTTATATCTGAATAAAGAAGACTCAATCTGAAGAAAATCTTGCTTATTTTCATATTTTACTCAAAAAAGGCAAAATCTGGTGAAAAAAATATTATTTATTTTCAAAGATTATGGGAAAAATGTTGCTTATTTTCTAAATTTTGCATAAAATTGTGTAAATATTGTTACTTTTAATATTTTTACATACAACCGTCTAAATTTAGGGATTTTTTTAATTAAAAATGCACAATCTGAAGAAAATGTAGCTTTTTTTCATATTTTGAAATAAAAAAAATGTAAAACTGGAGAAAATGTTGCTTATTTTAATATTTTTTATATAGAACTGTCTAAATTTTGGAAAAAATTAATTATTTTCATATTTATGAATGAAAAAAAGGATAATCTGAAGATGTTGCTTATTCTCATATATTTATTTAAAAAGGTATAAATTTGAAGTAAATATTCCTTCTTGTATTATTTTTACATAAATCTGTCTAAATCTGGGGAAAATATTAATTATTTTGAAATTTCTAGTTATAAAAAGGCTAGATGTAATAAATATGTTTTTCATATTTTTATATAAAAAGTGCTAAATCAAGAGAAAATGTTGCTTATTTTCCTATTTTTACATAAAAATGTGCAAATTTCAAGAAAATATTTCTTCTTTTAATATTTTTACATAAAACTTTCTAAAACTAGGTGAAATATTATTTCCTGTTTCTTCCTCTCTGGCTGCTGTTCACTTACAGCTGGACACCTACTTACTTATTGAATTCCTGCCTCTCTCTGCTCATATGGATACTGGCTGGAGTCCAACCACCCCTATCCATCCTTTTGTGTTCCAGAACAAGAGACCACTCATTTGGCTTTCTGAGTGGTCAGCTTCTTCAAAGTACGGTTATGTAAAATCATTGACAAAATTTTATGGTTGCCAAGTCAAAGGTGGCTGGAGATAGAAATCCTAAATACCGATACTTAAGTTGACACAAAGATGGACTGGAGACAAATTTCTTAAGAAACTAAAGTAATTAAGTGAACTTAAGAGGAAAAGAAATTTTATCTACTTATCTTCTAAGGATGTGTTAGGATATTGTTACATATGAAAATAAGCAATATTTTCTTCAGATTTTTAAGTAAAATATGAAAATAAGCAATATTTTCTTCATATTTACATTTTTTTATTCAAAAATATGAAAATAAGCAACATTTTCTTCAGATTTTGTTTTTTTTAAGTAAAATATAAAAATATGCAACATTTTCTTCAAATTTACATTATTCTGAAATATGAAAATAATTAATGTTTTCCCTAGATTAAAAAAAAATCCTAAATCTGGTGAAGATATTGTTGACTTTCATATTTTCAAATAAAAAAATTCTAAATCCAGAAAAATGTTACTCATTTTCATCTTTTTGTATAAAAATGCCTAAATTTGAAAAAATATTGCTTCTTTTAACATTTTTACATAAAACTGTTTATAAAACTAGGGAAAATATTAATTATTTTCATAGTTGTGAATAAAAAGACTAAATTCTGAGAAAATGTTACTTTTAATATTTTACATAAAAGTATCTAAATCAAGAGAAAACATTATTTTCATACTTCCAAATAAAAAAGTCTGAATCTGAAGAAAATGTTGCTTAGTTTCATATTTTTACTTAAAAAAGGCTAAATTTGGTGAAGATATTGCTTACTTTCATATTTTCTATTAAAAAAAAATTAAATCTGAAAAAACATTGCTTATTTTCATATTTTTTCATAAAAAGTCTAAATCTGAAGAAAATATTGCTTCTTTTAATAATTTTACATAAAACTGTCTAAATCTAGGAAAATATTAATTATTTTCATATTTCTGAATAAAAAAGTATAAATCTGAAGAAAATGTTGTTTTATGACATGTGATCAGTAGTCAATTTCCTATTGTCTGACTCTTTACTCTACACATTATAACCAACATATCAAATAAGTAAAATCCTATTTGCCAATCTGATTACACCTCTCTGAACTGGGGAGGTTTAATGTCTTATTGAACTTCTTTAATATTTTTTCTCCTCTCCCCTTTGTGGTTTATGTCTTGTTCTTTTTAATGGAAATCTTGGTCTCATTTCATCTTTTACCATGTCTGAGTCATTCCCAGTATCAGCATGAGCCATTACATTTTTCTCTTTTATATTGTGATAATAATGAATTGTCCTGTCCTACCCATTTCAATATTAATCGTTCAGTTTAGCAGAATAAACCTTAAGCTGATATTCAGCATTGTCTGTTCATTACAATTTATTCTGCTAATCTCACTAGTCAAAATGTTCGATAGTAGTTTAGCAAACTATTATTTTTAGGAGGAATGTATCTCTGCTCAGACTTCCTGAGGTTGACCTTAAGGATCAGATACAAGACAAAATAAAGGAAGTCAATTTTGATTGGCTGAACTAGCATGGGAATGTTAGATAGAGAAAGGTTTTTCAGTGAATCAAGTCTTAACCATTGAACAATAGTAGACATGTTTTTTCATGTCTGGAAATGTCTCCCCAGTGGAGGGAGAGCAAACCCACTGGTTAGGTAGAAATGTATACGTCAATGCTAATAAAATAGTTAAGTTAAAATTCCCTGTGTTGAAGTTTTTTTTATCTCTGAACTAAAATGACTAGCAATCACCAGCTGGGAGAAGACGAGCAACAGAGAAGAAGGCAACTTTATTAATGAATTGATGTCATCGCCCAAGGGCTCCCCAACACGAGGGGGCTATACAGCATTGTACTAATTTGGCACAGTAACCAAGACCTCCCAACATGAGGGGGCTATGTAACACAAAGTAATGATGGAAAGGGGGCTCTATACAGAGAAACTGCTGATTCTAATTCAACAGACGCTGAGGGGAAGTATTGCCACTAACAAAGAATCTAACAATTTTCAGAAGAACAATCACAACACTAATCGCAATAAATTGCATTACTTAATGAAATTCAAATCTGCAAATATTTTTTAATTCTTTTCCAAAGTGACTACCTTTGAGGAGGCTCTGGGAACCCTGGACAGATTGCCATATATACTCATGTATCATGTGACATTTGAAGACCTAATATTGAACCTAATTTGACTACAGTAAATGGATATATAGTTTGGTCAATGGCATAGTCAGGGCCAGCAGTACACATACTAATTTTATATCTTGTGTATTATGTGACCCTTTTAAAATTAGCTTCAAAATTAAGTCTTCAAAAGTCATATGATACATGTGTATATATGGTATATATCAAGAAAAAAAATGAAATGATCTCAAGCCATCTGCTTGCTCCCAGGTGCCAGCAGCCGTCCAAATCTATCGATAATTTCCTCAAGGAACTCAACATACTTAATAAGAACCGTACCTTTACAGCCATCTCTGCTGATCTGATATCAAGCGGAATTGGTGAGAGATGCTTTCATTAACAGATTGCTCTTCGTAAACATCCAGCAGTGCCTTTTGGAACAATAAAGACTCTCCTTCCAGCAGGCATATGAATTAGCTAGAGCATCAGAGATTGAACAACATAATGCAGTTTTCACTCCCTCACTGAGTTCTGTAAGTATGACAGAGAAGAAACCTATTTCTGCTCTCCTCATCCTCCAAACTCCCTAGAAAACCCTGAAGCCGTGGCTTCTGCTAGACATGTGCATTTTTCTGTGGGAGCAAAATACACTCATGTCTGAACTGCCCTGCTAGCGTTGGTAATTGTTTGTCTTGCAGAAAGAAAGGCCACTAAGCCAAGGTTTTTAAAAGCAACAAAACAAAAATCTCTGTATCCTGTACCATCTTGGTCTAATCTAGTTGCTTATTGAATGCCATCATAAAACTATAAAGGCTAATGACCTGCCCTTAAATGCTCTGGTGGATACAGAGAGCTCCAAGAACTTTGTTGATTTGAAAGCTAACTGGTGGAAAATCTTTCCATGCACCAGCTTAGTAACAATGTTCAATGCTGTATTGTCAACACAAATACTGGGATTTGGCTATAGAGAATTAAAAGTAAAAGCAGTTATGTACAAAAACGTAAAACAATGAAGACTCTGTAATGATATAATACTGGGCCGCAATTATTGATTTCTGATAACTTATCCTTGCTAAGATGAGCACTAGGAATGTTTGCCCATTGAATTCTATCACTTTCAGATAAAGTTTCCTCTTCTCCCTCACGTGGAAATAGATGCATTGGACTGTGCTATTTATTGCCAGCTCACTAAGACAAGTATGATGACCTGTAACATTCTTCCCTAGAATACTTTCACAATCAGAAAGCCGACAATCAACAAGAGAAAAAGAAGTATACACCATTGTAGAATCTTTAAGAAAATGGCAGTATTACCTACTAGGCTGCCATTTAAAATTATTAACAGATCAAAAGTCAGTGGTATTTATGCTCAACAATAAAATAACTAGTAAAGTTAAAAACGAGAAAAAAGGTCAGTGGAGGATGTTTCTCATTAGATGTTACATACTCCACACTGGGAAACAAAATACTGCAGTTGACACACTTTCAAGAATGTGTAGCATGATAACCTGCAAAGAAAGCTACACAAAAATTTGTGCCACCTGGGTGTAACAAGAATACAACCTTTAACTCAGATTAGAAACTACCTTTCTCCACGGAAGATGTAAAAGAAACTATAAGGAACTGCTTGATATATGCTGAACTAAAACTAAAATTTTATAAATCCGACACACGAATGGCAGTAATAGCCACACAACCATATGAGAGTCTTGCCCTGGATTTCAAGGGGTCACTAAACCCATCTAAAACTAAAAACAAATATCTATTAGCAATAATAGATGAATTCTCACACTTCATGATTCCCTGTCCTGATGTAACTGTGAAAACCATAAACTAGGTTCTCTGTATTCAGGTTACCTGCCTATATTCACTCGAACCAAGTGAGTACCTTTATGCCTGATCAGCTCAGACAGTTCCTATATGAAAAGGGAATAGCCACTAGTTGAAGTACCCCATATAACGCACAGGGCAATGGTCAGTATGAGAGATATAACAGTATGATTTGAAAAAATATACAATTAGCAACGGCCAACCACAGGTTTTCCATTGACAGTTGGGAAAGTCTAATACCGACTACTTTACACACCATGAGATCACTATTATGCATGGCAATGAACACCACCCAACATGAAAGATTCTTTTCATTTCTGAGAAGATGCTTTATGGGCACTTCATTGCATCATGCTTGTCACAACCAGGGAGAGTGCTATCAAAATGCCAGAATAATCAAGAACCACTAATAGATGGACTAGAACTGAAAGAAGTTAATCCTCAATATGCCTTAATATGCTAACCCAATGGAAGTCAAGATAGTCTCTTTAAGAGATCTTGCCTCAGAAGAAAGGGGAGGTGAACAAGAAACCTCCCAAGAACCAAGGATGCCAGCCCTTGACACTCTGATGACTCCCAGAACTACTACTAGCCCTGGATCCTCATGGTATGAATTGAGCACAGAAGAGTGATTGATGCCACAAAAAACAGGACCATCCTAACACTGATAATACTGACAATTAGGGTAAACTAAACTATCAATGGAGAAGTCTGAAATGTAAGAAAGTGAGACCCTGTCATACTGAATCCCAGAAAAATAAAAGCTTTGAGACTTCCTTTGAATCAGAGGAAAAGAACCTGGAAAATCTTGACAAAGTTTAACCACAATGAAGACCACAAAGGACCGACAAGATGTCCAGACATCTGAAGGATTTTCTCCCATACAAGTAAAACAATAACCAAAGGAGAATGTGCTAATAATGTACTATACTGATCTACCCATTTCAATACTAACAACTCTGTATAAAAGCTGCCTGATTACTAACAGTTCAGTTTAGCAGAATAAAGTTGATAATCAGCATTGTCTATTCATTAACAGATATAATGGCTGCATTATGTCCCCTTTGCCTGATGAAATTAGCTCTCTCTCAAGGCATGCTACTTTGTCTTTCTTATACTACATCTTTTCATTTATCAAGTCATTGTTTATGGAGATCTTGTCTTCCCATTAAGACATATGGGCTTTGTAATCTGTCTGCATGTGTAATCTGTCTGCATGTGTAATTGTCCTATAACTAAACAATAACCTTGGTAAGTAACTGCCATTTTTACTGTCTGCACCATTCTTTCAGCAATCATATTAGATTGTGGGTGGTATGGTGGTGTTTTTTAAGGGAAGCAGCCAATCTACCTCAACCAATTACATAAATCTTCATTATAAAAAGTTTGATACCAAGGTTTTAGGGACCCCATTTTTAGAAAATATCACTCTTAATAAATATTAATGATATTAAGAGTGATTTATTGTAATTGTTTTTCTATCTTTAACATTAATGACCTCAGACTATCCAGGGAAGAATTAAATTAGAAATAGTCATATGACATTAATGTGTGCATGGTCCATATGAACATGAGACCATTGTCCCGTTTCTTTAGGCAATGAGTGTATTCTTTGTCAAAAATTGTTTATTTTTGCACATTGGGGCATTTATGTTCATATATCTTTCTATGTTCTATACCCTGGTCACCATGCTTCCAATTTTAATGCTCCTGTGTAGCTGTTATATCACAATGAACATCATCATGTACTTTTTAAAATATCTTTTCTTACTGTTATGGTACTATCACATCTCCATTGCATATCACCCTATTTTCCATCATTAATTTATGCTTTATTTTCTTTATATTTTCTTCCAACTCTAGAACAATTACTACATCTGTTTTTTCTTATTCTCTCAGCAGTCTTGCTTAATATTGGATCATGTAAAGTTTTCAATACAAATCTTTGTAAAGATAATATCTCAGTTTCAACCCAACGTAATATTCCTTCATCTGGGATTTCCATCTTTTCTTTTTGATTCTTATTAAATTGTAACCTTGACAGTGCACTGGCATGTGATATTGTATTTCCTTTTACATATTCAATGTCAAAGTCATATGCCATTAATTTTATTGCCTACCTTAGAATTCTGAAATATATAACTTTTGGTAATTCCTTTCTAGGGTTAAAAATAAACTCTAGAGGTTTGTGTTCCAGACAATGGATAACGTCTCTTTTTCAATATTTGAATAATTTATTTCCACTGTTGACAATCTTCTTGAAAGGTACATTATTGGATGGCCTTCTTGCAATAAAATTGCTGAAACAACTTGTTCACTCACATCCGTAGATCAAAAATCTTTACAATTGTTTTTTTGCAAGTATCTTTTTTAAATCCTCAAATGCTAAGCTTGCTTTCAAGTCTATTTGAATTCACTATTCTTTTTATATAATTCAGCAAATGATTTTGTAGTATTGTATATAAATTAGTTACTGCCATAAATGCAGTACACCACAGTGATTGCCAATTGAATGAATCAAGCTACTTTCTGTTGACCTGACAATGTCTGTTCCAGAGAGTACTCTACTTCATAAAAATATGGCATTGCTGATAGGATTCCTAACTACGTTGGATAAATCAAAGCACAAAGAAATGTGGATTAGATGTTTTGCAGCATTGCCTGGGGTAAAGAAACTGAAAACAAGAAAGCCTCCAGAGGGGAGAATAGAATTACTGATTTATTTTTGGCTTCAGCAGGATGTGAAGCCATAAAGAAAATATCCATTATGGCATGCCCCAAAATACTGGAAGACTTAACATATGAGGAAATTTCAACCATTACAAAAGAAACATGTGAGCACCCCCCCCCCAAAAAAAATCTGGTCATTGCAGAAAGAACAAAATTTCTGGAAAATAGACAGAATCCAAATAAAACCATAATGCAATATTTGAATGAAGCACTAAGATATTGCAAAAAAATTGAAAAATTGGGTTTGAGAGAAATGTCTATAGAAGACAAATTGATCCTTCTAAAACTAACTGAAGGCATGTATGACAATACATACAAACATAATAGTCTATAACAGCTACAAGCAAGTGTAGAATTCATGCAGCAATTAGAATTAATTAATAAATTTAATAACTCTGAAAACAATGTGGAAGCATATAAACACAATTCAAATACTAATTAAGTGCAAATATTGTGACAAAGAACATGAAATAAACAAAAACAAATGTCAAGCCCAAGGAAAATTATGCTCAAACTATAAAAGAAAAGACCAATTCCAATCTGCATGCAGATACTAAAAGAGAATAGAAAGAATAAAAAGTATAAACCCTCACACTGAAAATACAGAAGTATATTTGACAAGAACAAAAAAAGTTGCAAAAAGTAGAGAGACAGTAAAATTGAATGGCATAATTTTTCCCATGCAGGTTGACATGGGGAGTGATGTTAGCTTGATCCCAAGCAATTTCTGAAAAAAAAAAAAAAAAAAATAGGTAAACCCAAATTTAAAGAATTAATACCCTTACTAATATGCACTTGTCTTCCATTTGGAGATAAGACTTCATGACATATTTTTCAAAAGGGAATTGAAAAAGTTCTATCAGAGGAAGTAAAAAATATAATTATATATCAAGACAATTAAGGCATAGGTGCTTGCAGTAAAGAGGACAAGTTTTAAACAAATCAAAAATTATGATAAATAGTGATAAATGTGAGTTAAATTGTGACAAAATATCATATTTGAGATACCAAATATCTAAAGAAGGAATTTCACCTGACAATAAACTGATAAATAAAATATCAGAAGTACCTACACAAAAAAAGAAAAAAGAAGAAATAGAATCCATTTTGGGATTGACCAATTTTTATAGCAAATATCTACCTAGATGCAGCGACCTAACAGAACCATTCGCAGAATTATGGAGAAAGAATACAGAATTTAAATGGACTCAAAGGCAAAATATAGCTTTTGAAAGGATTAAAAAAGGCACTAATAAGAAAACCAATTGCAAAAAACTTTGATCCCAAAAAAGAAGTGACATTGATTATGAATGCAAGTGAACATGCCGTAGCCACAATTTTATTGCAAGAAGGTCATACAATAATGTACCTGTTGAGAAAATTAATGTCAGCTGAAGCTAACTACTCAAATATTGAGAAAGAAGCTTTAGCAATAGTATTGAGCACGACAAGAGCTCAAAATTTTTTGTCAGGATAAACATTTTTGCTAAAGACAGATCATAAACTTTTAGAGTTTATATTTATTAGGTTGGTGCAAAAATAATGTCCGTTTTTGACATTAAAAATACGTCAAAAACCGACATTATTTTTGCACCAACCTAATAACCCCAGAAAGGAATATACCAAAAGTCACAACTATAAAATTCATGACCTTTGATTTCAACATCATATACATAAAGAGGAATACTATTCCACATGTGGATGCACTATCAAGACTCAATTTTGACAATAAAAAATTAGAAACATCTGGAAATTCAGAAGATAAAATACTTGGTTGAAATCGTCTCAGAATGGAAACCATACAAGATCTAGTGTTAAGTAGAATTTTAGAGAAACATATGGAGGAGTTGCACAATGGCAGACAGACCTTACAAAGAATCAAGACATAAGTTAACTGTAGAGAAAAGCAAAACATGCAATGGAGATATTATAATACCCCTAGAAAGTTTAAGAAAAGAAGTACTAAAAGGTGTACACAATGATGTACATTGTGGTATAATGGCAACACAAATGAGATTAAAATTATAAGCGTGGTGGCCTGGATATCCTCAAGAAGTAGAAGACTATGTAAAAAGATGCTCAAAATGTGCTGAAATTGTGACACTATTTAGCTATGGTAATTGGCTAACTAATTAAGCATAGAAATTAAAAAACGAGAAATACTTAAGGCGAGAAAGAGCTATAATGAAAGACAGACTGAGCAATATTTTTTTTAACAACAAAAAAAATGAATGGGAAAAGATTTTATTTCATTTATGAGGAAAGATACTTTTTTCCGCAGAAGACAGAAAATCTGTAAGAGAAAACCAGATTTTGGATTCTGTCAGAATTAATTAATGATCAGATAGTAACGCAACAAGGAAAACAGAATTCTAAAAGATAAACAAAGCCGGCCCATGCATGCGACCAAAAAGGAATTTCAGTGAGACCACCTTAAAAGAATAGCCACTAATTATCTTTCAGAGATATCATTTAGTCTTGGTTCTTGTGTCAAGCGAGGAGACCCATCTGTTGTTTGTCTGGATCTTGACATGAGAAGAGAGAGTCGAGGAGGGTATCATTGTTATTGTCAGACATGGTGACTCAAAAATGAGCATCTGGTGACAAAAATTTTAAGACATGAGAAAAATAAAGAATTTGTTTATCAAGTGAAAACTACTACCGAGTCGGTGGAGATTCTGCTAAGTGGATTTTGGGTGGCTCAGGATAAGATAAGAATTTAATTATGGCCACGTGGAATTCATAAGAATTCTGGCCAATAGAAAAGAAGGAAAGAAAAGAGAATTTTTTTTTTTTGGACGATAATTTTAAGAGGGCCAAGTCTAGCCACTCCCATGCTGCCGAGCAATCATTGAGTGAGTGGTGGTGTGAGTGATAGGCGAAGGTGAATGTATGAGAAAGGTGAGGAAGTTGTTGACACCCACTAAGAGGATTGGTATGAGATACCAATATGAGAAAGGAAGAGTCTAGGAGGATAATTCTCCTCCGACCTCTCCTCATGGACGAGGGAGAAAAACCCCCGAAGGGGAAAGTGATTAGCTTCCAAAAATGGAAAGTAATAAATTTTCCTATACTGGGGACAAAGAAAATTTTTGTTGGGAATTGAGAATTGTCAAAGAACCCAAATGACGATAGGCCCCAACCTGGTTTTGGTCGGTGTCCATATAAACGAACGTCACCTGGCATTCAGGGTGGAGTTGAGTTGGGTTGGAGATCGGAGATGAAGGCACAGATCTACAGAGAGCTGTTGGGCTCGGAGAATAGTGCCTTGCAGGAGCTGACCAAGATTTCAACGTCCTTTTCGAAAAAGTCGAAAAGCAAGTTTTTTATTGACGACCGACTTAAGATACCATAACTTGCTTAAGAAACGCAAAAAGTGTCACAAATCCATAGAAATGGGCCGGGAAAGAAACACACTCCTTTATTCAACAGATAGATAAAGTTAATTGTTATTTCTCAACATATTTGAACCTCGTGAGTTGTTTTATTATTAGGTTGGTGCAAAAATAATTTCGTTTTCTAACATATGTTACTATGTGAGAAAATGAAATTATTTTTGCACCAACCTAATATTTTTCTTTTACTTACACTTGTGCGATATCACCTTTACCCCGGATTCAGCTTGCACTATGGCCCGATGTCTGATTGATTTTGTCTACCTAAGGTCAAAGTCACAACGTGGGTAGGTTAGACTTGAGATCAAAGCAGTTACCTTGGTGACCAGGTGTTGGAGGCGAGCTGAGAATGACAAAGTTGGTATCGAACCAGAAACGACCAGATTGACCAGGATACAGGCTGGTGGCGGCGACAACGAGTCAACCCCAAACGCTGATGGAAGAAACCTTACAGCTTCGCACTGCAACTGGGAGTTAACTACGGGCTGATGGCGCAGTGTCAGATATTGACGTCGCGACCTGTGGACGTCACATATTGGGGCTGTACTGCAACCGCGACCAACGGTGCGTGTCACAAAATAAAAATACATTCAGCAAAACAAAATTCATTTGTGGCCTAAAGAAAAAGAACCATGGGCTAGGGTACACATGGATCATACCCATATTAAAGGTATGGGGCTATTTTTTATTTTAGTGGACTCATTTTCAGGATGGTAATTAAAGTTGCTGAGAGAAAACCAACCACTGTAAAACAAATATTAAGAACAATATTTTCAAGGAATGTGGTGCTTAAAACTTTGGTCTAACACACCAGAAATTTGCAATGAAAGCTTGTGCTCATGGCTAAAGTGTATTATGTGCATCCCATATAAAACACCCCAATACCACCCACAATCAAATGGAATTGCAGTAAGAATGGTGCATACTGTGAAAATGGGACTAAAAGCATTTTCCCCATGTAATGATAATACAGAAATTTACTTTACTGTTAAACTATCGGACAATTTCACATGCTGTAAGACTACAAAGTCCCTTCACATTAATGGGGAGACAGACTAGAGCTCCCATAACAATGTCATTTTCAACAAGTGAAAGTGTATGGTATAAGGAAGAATTTAATCCAGAGAAAGTGAAATTTGTAGTAGAGAAAGGACACAACAAAGCAATACTAACAAAAAAATAAACAAAATATGCTGGCCAAACAATTCAGAAGCAGAAGAGAACCTGAGGATATAGAACCTGAAAGGGAGGAGGGGACTAATGAATCCAGTAATGAAACTGAACAATCTATGGATGTTAATGACCAGAAATCTGACAAGGAGTTGGAAGAGGTCCCCTATAAGAAGAAATCAAGATAACAAAAGACAGTTTAGATTCCCAAGAATTATTAGAAGTCAAAGATCAACAAAAGGCATAAGGCCATTTCGGTTCAGGGAGATGTAGTAATGTATGTAAATGAGGTACTACTATAAACGCAGTATGCTACAGCGAATGCCAGTCAGTCAAGCTACCATCTGTTGACCTGACAGCGTCTATTCCAGAGACTACTCTTCTTCATAACAGGTTCTATTAAGTTGCTGTATTTTGGTAAGTACATATTATAATGATGAAATCACACCTATGCAAATGTATCAACACCTGCCATCTACTATATAAGTGGGTACATTGCTTGCTAGGAGAGAGTAGTAATTCTGTAGACAAGGCTTGTGGTGTGTAGTAAGAAAGAGAAAGTGGTACAGGTGGCATAAGCAGAATATTCAATTACATAACATGTATAACTTCCACAACTGTAGTTAGAGACAAATTATTCAATTGTAATTGCTCCAATATCTTACATTTATGAGATATATCAGCCATACCTTCAATCAACTGTAATTGAATCAATTTGTCCTCTATAGTCAAATCTTGAGTTCCCAGTTTCTCAAATTTGCAAAATCTGCTAGATTTTCTTAATCTGTGAAGATATTGTATAATTGATTCATCTTGTTTCTGTTTAATGGACAGAAAGAAAGTTGTTTTTTTCCACTATGACAAATTTCTTTTTAGATTGTAAATTTCTTTTTATAATTTCAAATCCTCCAATTCTTCACAGCCTTCCAAAGCTAGGAAGAGGTCAGTTATTTCATTTTCTCCCCATCTTGCCTTACAGTCTTTCAAGCTTTTAGTCTTTGCCTGAGCTGCAAAACACTGGATCTAAGTCTCAACAAATTCTGGCTTGTCCAAGCAACTTAAACATCTTATCAGTGATGCCATACTGTTGTATAGTGTTATTCTATGACATGTGATCAGTAGTCAATTTTCTGTCATCTGACTCTTTACTCTACACTTTATTTATCCTATAACCAGCATATGCAAATAAGTAAAACCCTATTAGCCAATTCCACTACAGTAAGAAAATAGTATAAAATTAGCCATAAAAATACTTTTGTACACTTGAAAACATGTCCTAAGTGAGGTAAAGTCACTATTCACTGATAGGAAACACTGTATAGCCTCTCACAAGTTTGATTCTAGAGATTACTGTTCACTCTGTAAGAGTGTGCTGAACAAGAGTAAATCCTTAATCCTTCATCTCTTCAATCAGTTTGAAATATTGACATCTGCTGATAAAGAAAATTGAAAATTCTCTTCCCACTCTCAGGAGTATCTTTGCCTGATTTTACCCTTTTACCAGTATAGCTATTGTCAACCTCCAGGAAAGCAATTCTTTGTACCTTCTTGGGTTCATATTTTTCCACTGGCAGGAAGTGGAGTGATTATATTGAATCAGTTGCTAGATCTACTGATAGGAAAGTTGGTTCACTATGTTGTGCGAGACTATAAATCTACCATTTGTCCATACAGAAATGTTTGTTATGTCAATTTAAAAAGAAAAAAAAATTGTTGTTTTAATTCTCAAAAATATAGTTTAACTGAACCATGATTAAGTGTAAATACTGTTTTTGTTTTAATTTATTGAATCAATTAAAAAAAAGCTTTTGTTCTGTCAATTTAAAATTTTTGTCCTGTTATAATTCTCAAAAAATAGTTTCTTAATTGAATTGTTGTTATATCCCAGTTTGTTTTAACACATAATAAAACAACTTTTATTCATTTACTGTCTGAGAACAGCAAGGACTTGTTTGGATTGAAACCATGAATTCCACGTGCATGTCAGCTTTTGACTATGTTTAATTCCAAAGTGCCGTGCTGTGCTGGTCTTCCACAAAGGAAGTAACTCAGTTGTATTTTGAGTTATCACCTTTTACTGGGGAAGTAAATTAGCTTTCCCTAACAATTGTGATTAAGAGTAAAAAGTGTATTTTTGTATTGAATTTATTAATTTAATAAAAATAAAATATTGTGATTTGGCATGATTAAAATTATTTTTGAGATGATGATAAAAACAAAAAAAAATAGCAATTTAATCCAATTTAATTTATTAAGAAACTTTACTTGAGACCAAACTGAATTTCCCAGGGACCCACCCAAATTACCACCAGTGGGTCCTGGAGACTCACTACATTAAAAATGTATCAGGAACACTGTGTGTGTGTGTGTATAAATATGAATAAAGACAAATGGAAAACAATTTTTTACCAATGTGTTTCATCCCCTGATGGACTTTATCAAGGAAACTGAAAGGATTTTGTTTTGTAACATATATTTATAAACATAGGTAAAATCATCATTAGGTTTCCAAATTTTTAAATTTTAGAAAGCTCATAAATATTCCTCAGGCTAACTGTGAAAGTCAAGGTAATGGAGAATGCTAAGGGATATAATTTAATGCCTAATAAACAAAAGTAAATGATATTGTTGATTCTTTCTTATTTGTTTATATATATTTATTTTTTATTATTAATTTAATTCTTATTTATTATTCTTTTTTAATTTGATGAATTATTTATGCATTTATTTAAATAATACAAAGTTTTGATTTAACAGTTATCTTTTCATTGTAATGGCCAAGTATGTTAGTTTTGGAAAAGAGGATATCTTTTAGGAAAGGAGATATTTGAAAAGTTCTGGGGTGCAGATTTACATTTTGGCAAGATTTGTGTGAATGTGGATGAAATAATAAGGTAAATATTGGGGCTACATATTCTTAGTTCTCTTAAATAAATGTTGCAGTGGTGAGAATAATAAACTAACCACTACAATAGAATAAAATCTGAAATAATTATAGGATTATATTTAAGAGGACTAAGATTCTGCAGCCCCAAAAATTTATCTAAAGAAGAAATATACATAGAAAACAACTTTAAAAACTTATATTCTTATTATTTTGTCTACAGTGTTAAGAGAAAGGCATACAAAATATACAACTACAAACAAGATAATGACATTAATAAATACACTGACAATAAACTAGATAAAAACAGGCATATAATATTACCTACTAACCCCTTAACATCTGTGTAGCAAAGCCAAAAATAAAGACCAAGACACTCATACATCCCAAAAGACCTACAGACCTGTGAATATATTTTTCTTCATAATGACATGATAAAGAAACCATTATTCTCAAACTACTCTGGACCATATCAAATCAATGAGAAATATGAAAAATTTTTCACAGTTCTCGATGATGCTAAAAGAAATACAGTGTCCATAGATAGACTCTGACCTGGATATGTTCATCAAAAGAAGTACACTTTTAGTACAGAACAACAACAACCTGCAGCAACACAATTTCCAAACAATACTACACCACAAACTATAAAATCCTCAACCAACCAATCAACCTGCTCCAACTACTAAGAACTCTACAAGAGATTCACAACAAACAACAGATAATTCAACAACTGAAAGAAAACATTCAACACAGAGAGTGACCAAATCTACTAGGAAGGTACCTTGGCCTAAACATTACAGAACATACATAACATATTAATAATACAGTACACTCATTAATATCTCTATCTCTCTCAACTCTCAATTTGATGGGGCAGGGGAGGGGATTATTTGTGGAGCCAGAACAGAAATAAACACCAAGTCAGTCAAATACCAAATGACAAAAAATGGTTTCTGAGTTGGAGGAATGCACATTGTTCCAGTTAATAAAAATCAATGCTTTGAAAATAAATATTTAACATTTTTCAACCAATGGTTCGTGTTCCTGCCAACAGTAAAAAAAAAAAATGCTTTGTGATCCATTTGAAGGGTATTTAAGCAAAATTTTCAAACAGACAAAGCAATAAGGAGACAATGGCAACAGACAACAAAAGGTCATGATGCTGGATTTAAAAGAAATTGCCTTACAAATTTACCCATCTTCCTCACCAAGCTATGGGACACTTAAAGTTTCCTCCTGACTTTCTCCCTTACCTCTTCTTTCTCACACATGAAGAAATCACATTTATATCTTAACAAAGCAATTACAAACTATTGTAAGAACTTTAACACTCAAAAAACACTGAATAAAGAAAACACTGAAGTAAACACTAAAGAAAAATTTTTAAAATAAAATCTTTTATTTTTATATTTTTCAATGTTTTTCGTTGTTGTGGGTTGATACAAATCTGCAACACATCTATTCAAAACAATTTACCCAATTTTAACAATATCAAAATTCATGCAGTCATTGTACCAAGAAGGAAAGTTCATCAGAACAATTGCCATGAAAATATTTATAGAAAAACAGAGTTAAGCCACATCATGGCAGTGGCAGAAAGTAACTGAAGTTGAGATGCCAGTTCAGGATGGATTACATTATAGATCCTTCTTTTAATTTTGTCAAGAACATTGAAATATATAGTGGAAGCACCAGACCAGATATGGTAGATCAATTGTGACAAAAAAACAACTTTCCTAGCAGTAGCAACTGATTCAATATCATCATTCCACTTCCTGCCAGTGGAAAACATGAGTCTAAGAAGGTGCAAAGTTGCTGTTCTGGAGGTTAGCATCAGCCATGATGATGGTAGGCATAAAAGGTTTGCTATGGTGATTAAATGAAAGCAGTTTCATTTTGGAGGCATTAAAATTTACAAGCTATTCCTGATTGGAGGTCCTTTTCAAGAGCAGCTACAAGTTTTACTTTGTTGGATCTATCAGACTTGCTAAGAGAAAAGTAACTAGGTTTTTCATCAGAATAAATATTAGTTGGGAACTGATGACATCAGAAAGGTCATTGATGAAGATAAACAACATAGGTCCAAGGATAGAGCCCTTGTCAGCCCCCACATTAATGTGAAATGAAATGTCCATTCAACCTGACCTTCTTTACAGATTGTGTCACATGATGGAAAGTGCAAATGCTTCAAGTTTTTGCATCATGATGAATCAAATGTTTCATTTTTACTTGTGACAAGATGCCAAGGTCAGAATAAGGATCATCAATTAGATGGAGCAGGACCAACATCTCATTCTAAAAGCTGTGACTGCAGAATGCAAATACTTGGTTAATCTGAGACACAATATAGAAATGGTGGTGTGCAACCAACCAACAATGGTTTGGACACTTGTATCAGATAACACACAACCAAAATGGAGATAAAGTGGGCTGGCATTGTAGTGAGTAGCATTATTTTAAATACTGCAAATTCTGTAACCACAAATGTAGGAGGCAGGGACACAAAGAAGATCCATGTCAATAATAGCCATGCAGTTGTTGCCAGTTGTGTCAAATAGAATATTTCCAGCATCAAGCTCCTTGCTACAAAACTGTGTCCTTAATAAATGGTACTGGTTCATCAACCACTCAAAAGTACATCTTACTGTGTGTTATTGACATTCATGTTTCACATGAGGTCAGATATTATGTTGATATCCCAGTACATATAGTGCTTACTGGGTCAACCTACAGTGCTACCCAACTGCCTCAACAGCCCAAAGTGCTTCTAGTAGTCCTTTGATGATCAATGGTCATATTAATTTCACAGTTATACTAGAAAACTGTGTGATTCACAGAACAATTTGGATATTAATTTCTTTACTGAGTTTCACTCATATAGATGCCAAAGATTAATGATTACTGTAAAAACAGATTTAGTTACACTGAACTTTATAAAATAAAAGCTTGAATGTGCTTTTCCAAATACAGAAATTGCATTTTGTATATTTTTGACATTTATGATCAGAAATAACACAAGGGAGCATTCATTTCTTTTTCTCTACTGATGCTGCTTGAAAATCCATAGAGAACAATTGTTTAGATGCTTCTTCTGTTATTGAAGCAGTGGTAATTTTGAAACTTGATTATCGACTATACATTTAAAAATAGAAGAAAATTTTTAAAGTATAAATAAATCCATAAGTATTATCAAATATATTTTAATCCATGCAATTTTGTATTTGAATTTTCTCACTTTGTTCTTTAGATTCTTCTGGATCAATCATAATGGAGACAGGCATGCAAATAAGGATGCTAAATCCACAAGTGGTGTAAAAAACATCATCAAGAAGAAACAGTTTTTTTTTTATTCTGGTTTGTAATCCTGACCTTATTCAAATTGTAAAACATCCTTTTAGAAATACTGAATAAATTTCCCAAATTCTTTATACTACAATCCTATAACAATTTATTTAAGAAAATAATAAAAATATTAAAAATGTGCTTTGTATTCATTTCCCTAGGTCTTGGTTGATATTTGTTTAGTGTAAGATGACCAGAAAGAAACCTGTATCTTGTATTTCAACATCAGTAATCATTAAATCTTAATCAGTCTTTATAAGATGGCAGTTAAAAGACGTTTAAAGGAGGGCAATATTGTTGGGCAGTATTTAGGGCATCAATTGTTTTTAATCCTGAAAGAAAAGCTATACTATAAACATATTCTGCATCCACTGTTGTATAATATAGTTACATATTTCGCCTATATTTCTCAGCATTAAAAATTGATTTTAAAAAAAACTTGCTTTATTTTTTGCCCCAAAATGTACAATCAATTATTTACCTTCATTAAATTTTTTAAATGTTTTCAGATGTAAAAAATAATGAAAATAACTGTCAGATTTAAATCTTGTTTCAATAAATTAATACTGAATCATAAAAAAAAACAATCAAATAAAAATTAGATGTAAATTTCATTTTTTTAAGTGTTAAATTTCTCTGGTATTTCATCCACTAAAATATTCAACTGAGAAATGTACTGAGAAAGACAACTTCAAACCTTATGATTTCTCCACCAAATTGACAAGCGTCCTTATTAGATAGGACTATTTTGATATGTATAGACACAACTTGGACCAAAACACAACTATGAAATCATCAATTTTGAAAATACAGAAAATTGCTGTTCATTGTTGAAATAGTGACATAATTTAAAGAGACATATGTAATAAAGATTCATTTTTATTCTGAGAAATCATTTTATCTTTAGAAAGAAAAAAGATTAAATTTTGTTTACATATCAAAATAGCCTTGAGAATAAATAAGAAATGGAAAGAAATTTCACTACTTTGACACATGTTTGCACTGTAAATGAAGGCAGTTAGGGATAACCTAATAAGACCTTATTTTGAATTAAAAAAAATTGTTTAGTCAATACTTTTATATACATGAAATCTTTTGTTGGATGGTTGGCAACTAAACCAGCTCCCCCACTCCATTTTTGAGTGAGGATAATAGTCACCAACACTGTTTTCCAGAATGTCGGTGAGCACTCATCACCATCTCCAGTATAGACCAATCAGCCTCCACAGTGTCATTAGCAAACATTTTGAAGCTATAATCAAAAAGAAGGTTGTTGATCATCTCAGTAAGAACAACCTCTTGAGTGAGAAGCAGTACAGATTATTCACAGAATCAATGAGGCACTAGACAATAAATATATCTCAAATATGATCACATTAGATATTTTAAAGGCTAAAGGCGTGGCATAGATGGTTACTACAAAAGTTCTCTCACTAGAAGAGTCTTCCTAACAGGTAGGTAAAACTCTCTGCTTTACATAAATGATCTGCCTAAGAGTATACTCAGATCTTTTGTGAATATCTATGCTGATAATACAACAATGTATGGCTGCTCTGCCAAAACTCTAGATGACCTCATCCTGGTAGCTGATCTCTTTTCTAGCCTAGCTTTAACAGCTCAGTGGGGGAAAAACTTACTGGTCACATTCAATGCCTCAAAAACCAAATTAGTGACATTCCATCATCTGAATTTTTGCGTATTGAGATGAGCAGGTGTTCTCTCAGGGAGGCCCTGTACCTTGAACCCCTACTTCATGAAACTCATACATACAATCTGTTGCTAAAGATGCTGGAAAAATGGCTGGTTTCCTGTACCATTCCAGTAAGTACCTGACTACTCTTGCTATCCTCTAACTTTCCAAAAGGCCAGATCAGGCTGAAAATGGAGTACTGCTGCCATTTATGGGCAGGAGATACCCAGTTTTCACTTTCCAGTCACAATAGAGTCCAAAATCATCTTCATATCCTTGTGAGTGATGAATTATTTTCTACTTTAAAACCTCTATCCCACATTTGCAAGCCTCTTGCTTCTCTATCGCTCTTTCCATGGAAGGTGTTCAAATGAAATACATTCCTTTGTTCCACTAGTTCTAACCTTCACAGTTAAGATTTGTCATGTCATTCACATTGTAGTGAACCACCCATCATTCCCTTCTTATTCCATTGATGAGATGTAGGGTCCACTTGAGTAGCTTCTTCACATGAACTGCTGCTTTATGGAAATCCAAAGATGATGTTTACTTGGATCACTACAATCTTAATCTGGATTAACTGTTATCTACCCCACATATCACCATAAACTGTGACTTTTACTTTATAAATGGCTCTTGAGCCTTGTACAAGGTGAACATTATTTTTTAAAAAAGATATTATAAGAAGAAAATCACACAATATATTGTTTATATAAATCTAAATGTATACTGAGAATTGTGCAACATCAGTTGGTTAGTACTAATTTTATTGTAAAATATTTGTGATGTGCATAATAAAATTTGACAGTTTATGTTAAAAAAATCCTCAATCCCTACTCTTTAAGAATAAAGAATTAAAGCTACATGAAATAAGTATAATTTTTTTTTATTTACATTCAGACCAATGTCCTCATTGGCATAGCTATCACATTTCAGCCATTAAGCCCTCCAGCATTCTTCAAATGTCTGTAGCTTCAGTTAACATTCTGGGAATTTCTAAATGAACTCTTTATTTAATCACAAATCAATGTTTTTATCCACTAGACTAAATGGATTGCCTTGTGAAACAATCCTGAACATAGAAGTCTTAAACATAATGTTCCTATTACCCACCTGCTTCTATTCACTGCTGCTACTGCTAGTACAGATTACCTCCTTTGCTACCAATTTGTCACTGCTGCTTCAGAGGTCTCAACAGGGGTGAAATTCACCCAACTACCTGGGGGTGAATTTTGGATTTTCATGGGGGAATTGTGACCACAGTAAGTTTAGGAGGTGAGGAGAGTAATTATAGAATTTGGCCTATCTGGCCTGTCACCTGGCCTGGGATTATACATATGCTGACCCATGGATTAAACCTAATAGTATAAATAGTCTGTGATCCTACAAGTTAATCCTAAGGTTAGAAAAGGTACTAAGAAAAGGATAGATAGCAATGTACATGTGACCACCCAAGTTAATCATAGGATTAGAAAAGGTGATAAGAAGGGAAATAATTCAGTTTGAGCATGTCCATTTTAAGTTGAGCATTTAATCCTTCTGTTTTAGATTTTTATATACTGTTTCAGGTAGGAATGGAACAAAGGTTAGGGAGAGCCTACTGGATCTACTTATTTCACTAATATCAGCCAAATTAGATAAATATATCACAATTTTGTCTGTAGAAATATTAATTTATAGTTTTGACTTGTTTTATTTACAGAATTTGGAGCCCATCATGAGTATGAAAAAAAGTACGATCATTCATAAACTGAATATGGATTTACATCCATCATCATCAATGGAGAAGAAAGGCCTCAATTGTGTTATTTGTCATAAAGCTTTGACAAATGATCCTATGAAACCAGCAAAGATGAAGCAACATTTGCAGAATGTTCATCCTCAACACAGAGACAAGAACAAAAACTTTTCTGAATGTCATAGTAATGCTCTCAAAGATGAAGCTAGTTTCAACAGATTTTAAAGAAAGAAACCAAAAAGTTACTGAAGCTTCCTATGTTGTAGCACTTGAAACAGCAAAGCAGAAAAAAAAAACACATACAATTGGGGAAAATTTGATCAAGCCTTGCTCTCTCAAAATGGTGGAAATTGTGTTGGGAAATGAAATGAAGAAAAAAATTGTAGCAGTTCCACTATCAAACAGTACTGACATCAAGGATCAAGTTGTACAGGAGATCAAGTCTTCATCATTTGGCTTATTTTCAATTCAACTTGATGAATCAACTAGATGAATCATCATGTTCCAAGTTGGTGGTGTTTGCAAGGTATGTTCACTCAGGTTCATTTAAAGAAGAGTTTCTCTTTTGTTCTCCTCTTGAACTAATGACCAAGGCCTTGGATATTTTGGAAAAGGTTTCATTTTTTTTTTTGAATCAGAAAATCTTTTGTGGGATAATATCAGTGAGTAATGTACAAATGGAACTGTGGTGAACAGCCCCGTAGAAGCAAGCGAGCCAGAGTGGCTTGCATCTGGTGTATAGGAAAATAAGGGTCTTACCTTAACGTGCGGCACATGACATCAGCAAGTTTGCTTCGTGAAAATGGCATTATTCTCCCGTCCAGCCATTCTAGCAAGGATGAGAGTTTTTTGTACAGTTTGGAATGCTTCCACCAATAGCAAGTCATGTGCTGATTGGTCGAACTGAAGGAAGCAATTTGCCTGTGTAACTGAGAATAACAGCGAAGAACGCTGATTGGCTGGGGAACCGCGGTGTTGGCCTGATAAAAGAATGCTGGAGCCGTGAAACAGTGACAGAAACGTTGGCTATATGTAGTGACGTGTGTAGAAAGCGAGGACGGTGAATTGAACCAGCGATATTGTGATTTGTACAAGTGACTGTTGGGAGAGCAATAGACTTATTTAATCTACAAGCCATTTCGGCATTTTCTCTAATCATGGCGGACAGAAGTTTCGATATCAGGCTGATACCTGAATTCAGTGGAGCTGCTACCGATCTACCAATTGTAGAATGTGGGAAAAAAAAGAATGGCTTACCTCCCAAACGCCCTCGCGTCTGTCTGGCCTGTGGGTTAAGAAAGGAAAGGGTCCAAGATGGCGTCCGTGACTTTTAATATTTACGGTCTCGTGCAGTCACGCAAAGTCACGTTACACGCATGGTAATGGGGTGTTTCTGGACTCCATAAAAGCAGGTCGCTTGGAAAAATGAACAGAACAGCATTACACCAGTGTTCGATGTACATGGCTTTGCGTTGCAGCGTGTAAGACATTTTCCGACGGAAAGAGTTGCGTCCCTTTCACCTTTGAATTTGACACCCTTGCTACATTTCGATATCAGGCTGATACCTGAATTCAGTGAAGCTGCTACCGATCTACCAATTGCAGAATGGATTGAAAATGTGGAGTTGGTTTGTGAACTTTGCGAGATGAAGAAAGTCGAGCGGTTATTGCCACTGCGCTTGCGAGCCGGGGCTCTCTCTGTATATCAGCAACTGACAAAGGAGCAGAGGTCAGATCCAGAGCAGATTAAGCAGGCCCTTATAACTGCATATGCAGTGGATTCATTCACTGCGTATGATTAGTTTGTGTCATGACGATCTTGGCCAGGGGAAACGGTAGACGAATTTTTAGCAGAGTTGAAATGGCTAGCTTTGTTGGTTGGTGGCCAACTGCCTGAACGATGGATGACGTGTGCCTTCGTTTCTGGACTGCCGCAACAAGTCAAGCAACTTCTCTGTGCATCATCCAGAATGGACACTATGATGTTGGACCAGATCCTGACTCGCGCTTGGCCCGTTATGACCAATAGCAAAGAGCCGGATGAGTCAGTTGCCGCAGCAGCTCAACAGATGAATATAGAAGCTCAACGGACGGGCGGCATTGTGTGCTTTAAATGTTTTGGTACCAACCACCTGGCAAAGGATTGCAGGCAAGGCTACTCGGAGAAGACAGCTACCCAGACCCGACGATCCTGCCGCGGGATACAGTGTTTTCAGTGCAACAAGGTTGGGCACATTTCCTCAGAGTGCCAGGGAAACGGATCCGGGGAACAGACGTCAGCACCGGTCTTTTCTCCAAGCGACTAAAAAACACGGCGCTACCTATCATTGAAGTGGCCGTAGACGGAAAGAAGTGCACGGCCCTGGTTGATTCTGGGTGCTCACGGACGTTGGTGAGCAAATGCGCATGTCGCAATTGGCGACCAATGAAGACACAAGTCCTAACTGCCGACGGTAAGGCACTAAAATGCCGTGGACAGGGCAATATTGCGTTGAATGTTAGTCGTGCTCAACCCGTGTACATTGATGCTCTAATTGTGGACGAACCACTGCTTGGGTTCGATCTTCTTCTTGGGATTGACGCAATTAAAGAATTAGGAGGAGTGCACATCAATTCCTCGGGAGTAGTTCAATGTGCTGCTATTTCTATCATTGAACCTGACTTTAGTGTGGAGTTCGACCGTCATAAAGTATGGACAGCCTCATGGAAGTGGAACAATGGACAACCGCCTATAACCCTGAAGAATAGAGTGGCAGAATATTCAGTACCTGACTATGCACAGGATGAATATAAAAGGGAACTGGAGTCCTGGCTGGATAATGGATGGCTGCAACCATACCCTGAAGACAAACTTGGTTCACCGAAGTGTCTAATCCCATTAATGGCAGTGATACAAGAGAGCAAGCAGAAGTTCCGTCCAGTACTGGATTACCGCGAGTTGAATGGTTTTGTAGAACCATATACTGCTAACTCAGAGGTTTGTGCACATAAGTTGCGATGATTGGGGGCCGATGTATCTTTGTTCGATTTGCGGAGGGTGTAGCTGCAGATACATGTGGAGAAGGCACTGTGGCCCTATCAAACTGTCATAGTGAAGGGGCAAAGATACTGCCTCACTCGACTGGGTTTCGGTTTAAATGTGGCACCTCTCATTATGAAAGCCATAATTGATGCAGTATTATCGCAAGACAAAACCATTGCGAATGCCACATCGGCATATGTTGATGACATTTATGTCAACGAGAGTCTCATTCCTGTTGCACGTGTGAGAGAGCTCCTGTCCAAGTATGGACTAGTGTGCAAGGAACCAACGAGATTAGAAGACGGAGCTAAGGTGCTGGGCTTACAGGTCTGGAGTGACAATGGAACTCTCCGATGGAGAAATCCCCGATATCCCTGTGAGGATAACTCGCCGACGCATATTCTCGTTATGTGGAAAACTTGTGGGCCACTTTCCCGTTTGCGGCTGGCTACGAGTGGCCACTGCATTTGTGAAACGACAAGCAAGCGCTCTAACCACAGGATGGGATGACGAAGTTGAGAATGCTTCTATTAATTGCATGTTAACCGACATCATAGCCAGAATACGCGAGGCCGATCCAGTAGGAGGAGACTGGTGTGTGAGTGGCCGTGAAATGAATGTATGGGTGGATGTGAGTTCTGTAGCCACAGGTGTCGTATTAGAGGTAGATGGAAACGTTATTGAGGATGCATCGTGGCTACACCCGGTTGGAGATGCTAAGCACATCAATTTGGCCGAGCTAGACACAACGATAAAGGGTGTAAATTTGGCTCTTCAATGGCAAGTGTCAACAATACATCTTTTTACTGATTCAGCATGTGTTCATCAGTGGATTTCGATTTCGAACACCTTAACTGGCAAGGCTCGAATAAATACGAAGGCGTCTGGGGAAATGTTAGTGCAGAGACGGCTAAACACACTTCGTGAGTTTGTAGCTGAATATGGCTTGACGGTGGACATAATACTCGTCAAATCCAACATGAATCTGGCAGACTGGCTGAACAGGGTGCCATAAAAGTGGTTAAACCTACACAAGGAGGAAACGGAGCCAGTGCATTCAGGTGGACGCATGACAAGTGGCTAATGTCCACCGAAAAACCGGACACCCGGGCATGAAAAGGACCCCGTACTTTGTTAGGTTGATAGACTCTTCAGTATTGTCAGAAGTGGTAAAAGCCGTTGTCAAGGAATGTGAGGTGTGCCAAACCATTGACCCGGCTCCAGTGCATTGGCGAAAAGGAAAGCTGAACGTGAGGGACAACTGGAATAGGTTAGCAATAGACATCACTCACCATGGTGGTAAGCACTTTCTGACAATTATTAATTGTGGGCCTTCTTGGTTCACAATATGGCGTCCACTACGTCAACAAGATTCTACTAGCGTAGTTCAGCAGTTAGAGGCAATTTTTTATGAACGGGGTCCACCACTCGAGATATTGACAGACAATGACACAGCATTCACGTGCAAACATTTCAAGAATTTTTTGAGTAACTGGGGTGTACAGTTGCAGTTCCGGTGTGCCTATGCACCTGCTGGGAATGGTATAGTAGAAAGAAGTCACCAAAGCATCAAAACCATTGCAGCTAGAAAGCAGTGCTCTATACCGGAGACAGTTTACTGGTATAACGTTACACCTAAAGATAATCATTCGCCTAGCACTGCACCAGCTGATGCACTTTATAGGTACCATACCCGTGTATGGGGCATCGAGGCTATGTCCCCCATTGAATCGCAGAATATTCAAGGAGCATATGAAGTGGGAGACGTCATTTGGGTGAAAACTCCACATGGGAAGTGCACGACTAAATTTAGAATGGGTCACGTGACTCAGGTTAATAGCCCACAGTCAGTGCACATTGATGGAGTTCCACGTCATGTGAAGGACTTGCGTCCCTTTATGGGAACGGTCCCGACAGATACACAGGACAGCGATTCTGAAGAGAGTGAGCAGTTAGTAAATTTGAGATCAACCCCGTTAGGAGACACTGATCACTCGCTTGATACTGAATCTATTATAGACGACACAAATGGGGAAGATGACTCCCCAACTGTTAGCGTCCAAAATATTAATGTGGTACATCCTGCTAGCTCCCCTGATGACAGTTCATCTGAAGATTAAGCTTGTGCTGCTTGTACTCCCTCGACGAAGTACCCAGCAAAAACGACCTGCTCGCGACTGTATGTTTTGTGATCATGAGATCAGGGGGGAGTGTGGCGAACAGCCCCGTAGAAGCAAGTGAGCCAGAGTGGCTTGCATCTGGTGTATAGGAAAATAAGGGTCTTACCTTAACGTGCGGCACGTGACATCAGCAAGTTTGCTTCATGAAAATGGCATTACTCTCCCATCCAGCCATTCTAGCAGTATGTGTAAGGATGAGAGTTTTTTGTACAGTTTGGAATGCTTCCACCAATAGCAAGTCATGTGCTGATTGGTCGAACTGAAGGAGCCGTAAAACAGTGACAGAAATGTTGGCTATACGTACTGACTTGTGTAGAAAGCGAGGACGGTGAATTGAACCAGTGATATTGTGATTTGTACAAGTGACTGTTGGGAGAGCAATAGACTTATTTAATCTACAGGAACACAAGCTATGTTAGGGACAAAGTCAGCTCCAAAAGTGAGAGGCATATTTGTATGATCCATCGTCAGGCACTAGCCTCAAAAACACTTCCATCTCCGCTAGAGAAGGTTTTGGATCAAACAATTCAAATTGTGAATTTTGTCAAAGGAAGAGCCCTCAATTCATGACTTTTTAAGCAGTCATCATTCACTTCTTTTCACACAAATGTTCATTGGCTATCAAGAGGAAATGTAACTGAGTGAATATTTGAGCTTAGCGTTGAGCTCAAATTGTTTCTTGAAGTTCAAGGTAAGATGAAATTTTTTGCCTGGCTGTATAATGAGGAATGGATCATGTGTCTTGCCTATTTGGTTGATATATTTGAACAGCTGAATAAACTAAATCTTCAGATGCAAGGAAGGAATACAAACATAAAATTCATAGATGCCTTGAAAGCTTTCATGAACAAGTTTGAAAATTGGAAGAGAATGGTCAATACAGAAAATGTAGCAATGTGAAACTGTCATCCATTCTTGATGTTTATGGTGAAGACAAGGTGCTTCCACAGTTTGCGAAAAAATGAAATTTTGTAGCATTTGACAGCATTGGAAAGTGAATTCGGTCAATATTTTCCTGAACTAATGATAATGAGTTGTTTAATCAGAAATCCATTTAAATTATCAGTTGAAAAAGTTCCTGATCACTGTCAATATGAATTTCTGGAGCTAAAAACTGATTTTGGGTAAGAGATATTTTCGATAAGAAATCAATCACAGAATTTTGGTCCCTAATGTGCGATTCCTACCCAAAAGTGGCAGAAATAGCATATCTTTGTGAGTCAGGCTTTTCACTTTTATTGCAAATTAAAACAAAGCAATGCAGTAGATTAGATGTAGAAAACAACCTGCATTGTGTACTTTCAAGCACTCCTCTGTATATCCCAGAATTGGCTAAGAAAAAACAATCACAGATTTTATCAGTTGATGAACTGTAATCTTCTGAATAAAATTAAATACAAATTTATAATATCCTGTTATTTTATAGAACTTTTTGTTTATTGCATTAGCTTCAGTTTGGACTGTAAGGTAGTTCATTATAAAGTTTAAAAAAATATTTTACTTTTATTCATGTTTTATATATCCATTAATATTTTCAATTTGCATTTAATTTGTAAATCTCCATTATAAAAATAATCCAAGTCGTAAATATATATATATATATTAATTTGGAAAAAAATAAAAGAATTTTTAGTAATATTTGCATATTATTTAGAATGTACTTTTTGAGACAATCTTGAAAAGGAGGGTGGGGATGGCATTCTGACAAATGGTGAAAGGGGTGCATGGGGCAAGCAAGGTTAAGAACCACTCTGATTTAGACATCTGAATCTCCAGTGTTGTTGTGTGTCTAGTACTTTTATTACCTCATAATCTCATGAACAATATGTTGACTACCTTTAATTGGTAAGACTAACCATTAATACATCTATAAAACTGTAATCAGAAAAATCCTCTTATATAAGTATTCATTTTGTTGGTGATACTAATATAGACAAGACACACAGAACTGAGCATTGGAATATTTTGTACAGTTATGTAAAAAAAAAACAAAAAAACATTATTATAGGGTTGATCTTATTTTACCTTTAAAATTTAGTTCTTTTCCCACAGTTCCTCCATCAATGCCATAAATTTGTACTTGGGCAGGATCAAAAACATTCACATCAAAAGGGCTTCCACTGATATGCTCTCCATCATAATACACAGACATTTTCCAGTTACCTGCAACCAAAAGTTAGCAAATAAAAAAGAACACAATCAATAATTTAAAAACAAACTTACTCGTATTGGAAACAATCTTTTAAAATGTTTTTTTTTTTCTTTCACAATACCAATCACCACATGAGAATGAACATCCTTAATTAAATTTTCATATTAATTCAGTTAAAATTTTCCACACATGAAAAAAAATGATTTAAAAGTGAATATTTAAGAAAATAAATATTCACTATCATGATATTTTGCTGGAAAATGTTAATTCATATCCATTTAAAAATCTTTACTTTATTTAGAAATATTAGTTAAAAAATTTAGGTGACAGAGAGGAATCTTAAAAACAATTTTAAGAGTACTTCAGTTTATTTTAAACAGAAAAATTAATCTAAACAGTAATGCAAAAATTAAGTTTTACTTTGGGTACTGAAATAATTTTCATTTTTCAAATAAATATCTAATGATATTAAATTAGAAATGATATTAACATACCTAATGATTCTAACTTTCACAAAGAATGCTTTTCTAATCCCATGAGACTAATAATTTCAGAAATACAAACTTCAAGAAATTAAAGAATAATACATATTTTGGAAGATGTATGTTCCTCTGGTATCTGTCAAAAGTTTTTATTTTGGAAAGATTTGCTTTAGTATTTTATGAATAAAGTCAATTACAGTTTGGTTCTAAATTTTAATATTAATATTAAAATAGTTCTTAATGCAAAATTAATATTTTCATAGATTAGCAACAAGGTCATGAAACATGGATCATTTCCTAATGAAAATACTTTTGTGAAATAAAAGCTTAAAAGGACATTGCCAAATTTTTGCTAAAATCATTTGTGAATACTTTTTCTATCACCAATTTCATATAGCAATTTTCAAAATGACAAGCATTCATTTTCAAGCAAAATGTAAATACTTATTTTCACATTTTTTAACATCAATGTATTTGCTTAGATTGAATTGGATTGTTTTGGTAATTCCTAATGAATGAATTATTCAGTTTTTCAAATTACATTAAAAATTATTATGGTTAGTCTTTGCTGTTTTGTGTGGTATTCAATATCTGAGGGAAAAGGAACAAGAGATATTTTTGAAAACATTAAATGTAATAACACTTGAGAAAACTAATAACTTTTATGTGGTGAAGTTATTTTCATAGAAAATAGAAGATATGTTTAAATTAAAATTTATTAAGCAAGAAAAGTATCAATCACATAATTCTTTTAATAATTAAAATGAACAATTAAAATTAATTTTATCTAAAATATATTTTTAAGCCAAAGTTTAGATATTTGTGGCCAGCTTAAATGTTATAAAAGTGTTACATTCATTTTTTTTTTTTTTGCAAACTTGTTCTTAATAATCAACTCAAAACTATAATGTAAAAGTTTCCAGCATTTATGAAAAATTCGAGCATTCATATAAATTCATAGAATTATTATTGAGTCATTCTGGGATTTTGCTGAATTTACAGCAATTTTCAGAAAAATTGCATATTCCATTATAAAATAATGATACTGGTATTGATTTAATAGATTCTTCAAGAAAACTTTTGATATTTTGAAATTATTAAGACCACTGATAAGGCAACAGGTGTTGCACAGAGTGAAATAAATGATATTGAGAATATAACAAATCTGAAGAATACACAGTAGATGGAGGAAGTTCCTATCCAAGATTGTATGAGTAGTGTTTTTTTCATCACATTTGCAAAATGAGGACAGCAAAATCACATGTCATTTTTTTTTTGCTTAAAAAGCAATTTTTTCTCTGTTAATATGTCATCCAAATAAGCCAATTACCCATTGCAACATGGAAGAGTAATATTTTGTTCAAGTTCCATAAATTTCTCTAAGAATTAATTTTGAATCTCACCTATCCCTAGTAGCTGTGTTTATCTTCATTCTGGTTTCTTGTAAGAAATTCCTTATTCATTGTCACTGACTACTTTATTCAAAAGTGACTTTTTCTGGACTGAGCAAGAAAAAAAAAGACTGTGCTAATGTATGTTCCTTTCTTTTTTCAGTTAAGAATAATAAATTTTACAAAATAAAGACTGTATTTTAAGAGTAAAAACAGAAATCATACATATGTAGATTAGATTATTTTATATGTAGGAGTAAATTTATTTAATATAGTTGTAGGATTATGAATTCTATAATCCACCGATTAGTACAGTTAATGTGTACATTAAAAAATATGCACTAATCAAAAACACATTAAACAAATAACTTATAGGAAATGATGTAATTTGTACCTCAAATTTTAGTCTTATTCACAATTAATTTCTAATTTGCATACTTTTAATTAAAATATAGGTACATATAAGAAGATAGAATAAAAATGCTATAAATTAATGTTTATTAATCTGATTTTTATGAAAAACTCATTTAGAGTCGTTTGCCACATAGTATTCTTCTGTTCTTCATATAAATGGCAGTGCTGAGAAATTGCCCCTTCAATTTTTTTGTAAATTTGCCAGCTTCTGTCCTCATCAGGGTCTGCTTCTAAACATTTTCCTTTAAATTCTTTAATGACCCTGAAAAATTCTTCTAATTTCTTCTTTTGGCTAGGTATGATTTTTTCACATTCTTCAATGTCTTCACTTCAAAAGCCATCTTTGTTCTATTTTTGCATCAAAAAAATTAGCTTAGAAATTACATTTTTATCGATGTTATTTCAAATATCTATAATTTCTTCTTTTACTTCATCAATATTTTTAAAGACATGGTTTCATTTTTCTTTTCATTAAATTCCATGAGTACTTTCAATAGGGTTCGAATTGGTTGACTGTAGCACCCAGTTATAATTTAATTTTTTTTCAAAAAAAAGAACCCTATATTATGTATATTTTCTAATTCTGTAAATTTTTCAAACATAGCATAATCATTAGTATTTCAGCCTAAAAATTATATTTATAATCTTCTCCTAGTAAATGCCTACATCTTTTATATTTCAAAATTTTTTTGATAATTGTAAATTTCTGTATCTAATTAAATCATTCATACCAGAGGAACATACATCTTCCAAAATATGTATTCTTTAATTTCTTGAAGTTTGTATTTCTGAAATTATTAGTTTCATGGTATTAGAAAATCAGAAATTTCCATAACAAACAAAATATTCCAGAAATTTTAATAGAGACAAATATTCAAATATGTATTTTTAATTTCAGCTTATATTATAAAATTTTTCTATTTATAACTGTATTTTTTTAACATGACTGAGATAACGTAATACTTGACAAACAAAATAGTTATCCATTTTCCATTTTTAAATTTTAGAAAATTTTTAATTAATCAGTAATTATAAAAAAATCAATTTTCAATTACTAGAGTTAAATTGAAGAATGTTTTACTGCACTAATTGAGTATTATGCATACTCTAATTGAATTTTGGTATAAAAAAATTTTAGCACACTAATTGAAATGCATTAATCAAGGGATTCCTGTATTTAAAATATTAAATTATATATATTATACAACATAAAAGCACACTGATTTTGACTTACCAACTTCAGATGGTGTAAAATTTGCATTGTAAATGCCATTCCTTGACATGACTGGTAGATTATTGACGTGACCACTAGGAGATTTTGCTTCAACCCTGACACTACCTTGACCAGCAGATACAGCATTCACCTGTTGATTTAGAGGAAAAAAGCTGATATGTGTAACACCAAAATAGATAAGTTTTTTTTCCTAAGTTCTGGAAGTGAAATAGGTTTTGTTTGGTATCTTGCAAAAGAATAAAATAAGAGTTTACAATTTCTTTCAAGTTGTAAATTTTTAAGTTATTATTTTATTCTTCTTCTGTGGGCCATGTCCCATCAGAATGTGGGTAATAATGACAATTTCCTATCTTTTGTGGCTCTTAGTAAGGTTTGTCTTTTTGCTATCGTTCCTAATTCCTGTTTTGCTAACAAATTACACAAGCTCTTGAAGTAGGTCATTCACTGCTTTCTGCTGTCTCTCTGGCCTTCAATATGTCCTGTGAGTGT
Organism: Acanthosepion lycidas; assembly: GCA_963932145.1. Classification (NCBI taxonomy): domain Eukaryota; kingdom Metazoa; phylum Mollusca; class Cephalopoda; order Sepiida; family Sepiidae; genus Acanthosepion; species Acanthosepion lycidas. Next base: position 65,686,354 of record OZ010579.1, read on the forward strand.
CAAATTCTGCAGGTCTGCTTTCCTAAGAATTTCAGTTGTCACTGTCTGATTCTAATTTTTTCTAAACTTCCTCGTTACTCATATGTTCAGTTCATGGGATTCTCAGCATCCTCTTGTAAAACCACATTTCAGTTGCCTCAAATCTCTTCTTCATTTGAGAGAAGATTGGCCAGCAATCACAGCCACATAGGGGAACCAATAATATATATATATATATATATATATATATATTACATATCTGTTTAGTACTCTGTAAAAAAAAATTTCTGTTTCTTAATATTTTGCTTAGCTTTTGGAAATGCACCTTCAGATTTTGGTGTCACATTTTCCTTCCTCTGTTAAAACACTTCCTAGATATTTAAATTTTTGTATTTGCTCCAGTTTGTAGTTCGTAACTTCTGCTGTTCCTTTTGTAACAACCATATAATCTGTATTCTTACAATTGATGTTTAGTTCTTTCTTTTCACTTTTCTTTACTACCTACTGTAGGAGTTATTTTAGTCTTTTCTGTGTCTGCTATCAATACTGTGTCTTCTGCATACCTGATGATGTTTTATGATAGTAGATGTCAATAATATGAATATGGCAGAACTTTTAACTTCCACAGGATAGCTTCAATATAAAGGTTGAATAAGTCTGGTGAGAAGACACATCATTGCTTTATGCCGCTTTCTATTTTTGTGTATTTACTGAATTGATTTTCTATCTGTATGGGTTTTCTCCCAGTATAAGTTCTGGAATATGCTATCTTTCCCAAATAAATCAAGCTTACATACACATTCAAAGAGTTCTTTGTATCATTTTTTTGTCAAATGCTCTTTCATAATCTCTATAAAACATAGATATACAAATTTTGTATTTATATTGCTCTTTCTGATATCATTCTGAGCATAAATTTATCATTCTTTGTTCCAGTTTCTTTAATGAAACCTTTACCATTCTTGTCCTATTTTCAGTCTAATTCTGCTATGTGTTTTATTCATCAGAATTCAGATGATAAATTTTCTCTATATGGTTCATTAGGCTGATTAATCAATGGAGTTTACATTCATTTGCACCTGGCTTTTAGGTAGCACAATGAAAATAAATCTACTAAGGTCTTCTGTATATCACTACTGTCATATATATCATTTAAATATTTCTGTAATTTTGTCAATGCTGGAATTATTGAAGGCTGTTACTGTTCCATTTAGTTCAGATGCTTTTGTTATATTAAGCATATGGTAACAAGAGAAAGGAATAATGAAAATTAGTGTGAAACAACGTTTATTGTTGGTAGAAAGTACAGAAATAGCAATCAGGTGTATGTGCAGTGTCAGGAGTTGAACCATTTCTTATGCTAGCATGGCCGAGGTCACAGGATATGGTTGGTGCACATTTGATTGATGGAGGCCATGGTTGTAGGTCGTCTTGTAAATGATTTGAGGTAGGCCAAGGTGATGGTGGGTATTGGGAGGCTAGTTCTGTGGAACAGAGGTCACTGTGTTGTGAAGGGAATGCCTTATAAACGAGTCGAGGTAGAGCTGTTCAGTGGAGTGGATGTCACTGGGGTCAACTGCAAAAGGAATGCCTTATAAAAAATTTGAAGTAGGCCGAGGTGACGGCAGGTGTTGGGAGGCCAAGGTAGTAAGTCAAGCCAGGAAGTGGTAGTGGTCATTGAGATGTGCAGTCATGAAGGTGGCAACAGTGATGGTAGTATTGATTTGTGCAGTGGCTGGTCAGCAACTCTGTTGTCATGGTGACAAGGTCATAGTGGCAGGGCAGCAGCAGCCTGTGTGATGGCCAGCAGCTGCGACTGAGTCTGGTAGTCCTCTGAGCCTGCTTTTAAGTGGGTCTGGTGGTCCCCAGGGGTGCCTGATTTTACTGGCAGGAATGTTCGTGATTGGCCACCCCCGGAGTTCATTTTTTAGACTGGATGTGGTATGTGGAGCTCAATGCACAGAAAATGACTTTTGTTATTTTGTCTTCTGCTTTCATGGTGGTCACATTCGGTCAGCATGCAGAATGAATCAGAATGAGATCTAATTGTGACTGAGTATAACACTTTGTTCTTGTTCAAGTTGACCAGTGATGATTTCACTTCAGACTTTATATTTCCTATTTTTGTGTATTACACGTTTTCCTCCTTTGATATGGAAGAGTTATCCAATGTATTCATTCCATCTTTGAAGTATTTTTTCTTTTTCTATTATCATGCCCTCTTTTGCTTTTATGTATTCAAATCAATGAGCACATCTTACTGAAGATTAAAGAGATTAACCTCATTTTAAAAGACAAATAGAGATGGAGATATTGTCTGATGAAAACTTATCCAAATTAAAAGAAAACAAAAACAATAAAAATTAGCCACTTCTCAAAAGTTTCAGTATGACAAATGTTATGTTATAAGGATAAGATTTTACAAGCCAATGACAGTACTTTGTTTAGTTAAGTAAAATAGAATTTACAACCTACTGGTAACAACCATGTAGTTAACCAAGTGAATATAAGTTTCCTTTTTGTTTTCAATTTCTCTAAAACTTTGTCGTTGCTCACATGTTTCGTCCATGGTATCCTCAGTATCCTTCTGTAGAACCTGCTGCTTCAAGTCTCTTCTTCATCTGCGAAAGATTGTCCAGCATTCACTATTATGTAAGAGGAGTGATATTATGTAACAGTTCAGTCGTCTTTTCTTTGTTTCTAATGAAATTTTTCTGTTTCTTAATACTTTGCTTAGTTTTTGGAATGCATCTTAGGCTATCCAAATGTACTTTTGGATTTCAGTGTTGCTCTTTCTGTCCTCTTTTAAAACAATTTTGAGATACTTAAATTGTTGTACTTGTTTGATTTTGGTATCTCCAATTTGTAATTTGAATGTTGGGCTGTTCCCTTTGCTAACAATCATGCATTTTCTCTTATTGCAATTGTTGTTTAGTCTTTTCTCTTTGATTTCCTTCACTACCTTCTGTAGGAGTTCTTGTAGTTTCCTTTCCATGTTTGCTATCAACACTGTGTCATCTGAATATGTTGTTAAGATTATGACTGCCAATAATGAATCTGTGTAGAAATTCTATCAGAATTGTCTCACTGTATAGGCTGAATAAGTCCAGTGGGAAGACAGGTCCTTACTTACACCCCTTTCCATTTTTGTATATCTACTAAACACATTTTCTATCCATATGCAGGCAGTTTAGTTCCAGTATAGGTTTTTGATTATTCTAATATCCTTCCCAAATGTGACACTATTTAGCTATGGTAATTGGCTAACTAATTAAGCATGGAAATTAAAAACAAGAAATATTTAAGGTGAGAAAGAGCTATAACAAAAGACTATTATTTTTTTTAACAAAAGAAAAATGGGTAAAGATTTTATTTTCATTTACGAAGAAAGATATTTTTTTGCCGAAGACAGAAAATTCATAAGAGATTTCAGATAAGATAAGAGATAAGAGGCTTCAGATTCTGTCAGAATTAATTAATGTCATGATAAGAGAGTGACGTGCCAAGGGAGACAGAATAAGGGTAAAGAATAACAATTTCAGTACACACATAGCAATAATAAAAATTTCGAATCGGTCAGCTACATGTATGCCGAAGTAGTCGAAATACAGTTATCTTCGATTCCGACGAAGAAAGCCAGCCGTATAAATACAGACCTTGATATGGTCATTGTTACTGCCTGTTCAAACTATTAATGACAGACTTTCTATCACCGAGAACGGGCATCTGAAAATGCGATAATATTGAGACGAGAAAGACAAAGAGGTCTTCAGGTGGAAAACGACCACCCAGTTAAAAGTTGACTGCAGTAATTAATGAGTCGGCAGAGAATTCTGCTAATAAATTCCAGGTGCTCCCAGGATAAGATAAAAATTTAATGACCACAATGTGCGGTCCATAAGAATTCTGGCTGATAGAAAAGAAAGAAAGAAAAGGGAAGATAATTTTTTTCTTTAGGCGATAATATAAACTAATGCCAGTATAGCCATACCCACACTGCCAAGAGATCATTGGCTAAAGTGGTATCATGGGTGATAGGCAGAGGTGAATGTATGAGAAAGAAGGGAAACTTGTTGACGCCCACTGAAGGGATTGGTATGAGATACCAATATGAGAAAGGAAGAGTTTAAGAGGATAATTCTCCTCTGACCTCTCCTCACAGAAGGCGGTGAACCCCTCTAAAACAGAAAGTAATTGACTTCCAAAAATTGGAAGTGATAAATTTTCCTGTTCAAAGACAAAGAGAATCCTTATTGGGGATTTGGAATTATCGAAGAACCCAAACCATAACAGGCCCCAACCCAGTTTTGGTTGATGTCCATATAAACAAACATCCCTGGGCATTCAGAGTAGAGTTGGGTTGGAGAATGGAGACAGATCAGCTGTTGGACTTGGAGACCAGCCTCACAGGAGCTGACCGAAAGATTTCCACACCTTCCGACTTAGACTTACATCACCAAAGCAAGTTTTAATGAATATCGACTGAAGATACCAAAAAGCAGTTTATTGAAAAACAACTTAAGATATCAAGACTTGCTTAAGAAATGTAAAAGTGTCACGAATCCATAGGAGCGGGCTGGGAGAAAGACGCACTCTTGTATTCAGCAGACAGATATAAAGATACTTGTTATTTCTCAACACATTTGAACCTCCTGAGTTTGTTTCATTATTTTTCTTTTACATACACTTGTGTGGTATCACCTTTACCCCGGAGATTGGCCTGACTCCTGATTGATTTTGTCTACCTAAGATCAAATCACAACATGGGTAGGTTAGACTAGAGATCAAAGCAGTTACTTTGGTAACCAGACATTGGAGTCGAGCTGAGAACGACAAAGCTGATATCAAATCTAACCAGACATCGACCGCGACCAAGACAACCAGAGGAGTTAGTGTCACAAATGGTTCCATGGTAAACCAGGTTTTCACCGAAACCAGCCAAGGGTTAGATCATCACAAATGGTGCTGCAACCAGCCCAGGGTTAGAGTGTCACACAAATATGTCAAGTTTACTAAACATTTCCAACAGTTCTTGGAAATGTACTTTATCAAATTTTTTTTGCATAATCTATACAACACATGTGCGCATCCTTCTGCATTTGTATTGCATTTTCTGAAATCATTCTGAGCATAAATATTGCATTCTTTGTTCCAGTGTTCTTTAACAAACCCACACTGTTGAATGTTACAATGAACTTGGGAATAAAATGTCTATTATTTACCACAAAATCAAGTTCTGTACTTGCTGAATGATAATTTGAGAAATCTAGTAGCAAATGCTAAAGCAATAACCAGCCAGTTTCCCTCTGGCCATGGAAACTGCAAGTGTGTTCTTCAGTGACAACTGTCTTACAATGCATTTCTGGGCAAATCCAAGCAGACTATCTCCTGGGCTTGTTTCCATGTGTGTCAGCCTGATTTATATAGACAACTCCTTTTCAAAATTTGACATTGTTATATTTAATTTCTCCACCCCAACCATCTTAAGCTTAGGAAATCTGTTAATAACCATATGGCATCAGTTTTTGTCTTTAGAATTTTCTGTCCTTTATTTCTCTAAAGATAATGGTGTTGGAGCAAATAGCATCAACACAAACAAATCCCATGTTTGGGAATTAAACAAAAAAACAGATGCCTTTTTGTTTAGAAGAATTTGGGTCACTCTTTTCTGTAAGAACACACATATATTTTGGACAGATAGCATAAATGTAACAAACACCTGAATTTAATTTCACAGGAACAAAAAATTTCAAACAACACATTAAACAAGTGTATAGCTGGGGAATCTTGGTTTTGTTCAATTTTACTGAATCTTAGCTAGTTAATTCTGGGGTTGATTCTCTTTAGAATGTTTTTAAATTCATTTTATTGTTTTAAAATATAATTTTTAACCTGTTTCTCTTTTCATTTTTTTCTCAACCATTTACCCTAATCTCCTGAGAATTTTAATAATTATTATCCAATTAGTAGTCCCTCCAAATAGCATCCTTAAATTTTATACAATTAAATGTTTAAACAGAGTCAAAGCCTTGTTATATTTGTATGTTCATACAACAGAAAATTCTAGGATACTAATTTTAGTATAGATAACTACAAAGACTCAAGTAATAACAGTCTATATGAGGTTGATCTCTGAGGTTATTCAAGGTTGCTAGGGGTCATCAAAAAGAATAACTTACCATTTCCAGCCAAATGAAACAATATCAACCAAAATGTACCGAGTTTGCTATGAAATACAAAACTGTTATTTGAACTTACAGATAGTAGAGAAGATCAAGTGTAATAGTCACAGAAATTCTTTAGAAGTTGAATTAGTTTGAAGCTTTTATGATCTAAATTGCAGCCAAGTAATTACATTTTTGGATATAAATTGGTACATAGGTAGCAAAAAATGATAAGTGCTAAACAAAGTAATTTAAAGAGCTTTAAAAAATTGATTTTTTTCTGATTTTCTTTTAAAATCTTATACAACCCTACATTCCTGATAAAAAATTTCAGTATAAAATTTGATTTTTCATCACTGGTTTTAAATGTACAAAATAGCTCCAAACTATAAAAACTGTGTGGAATTCTTGTGACAAAGAATGATGCGATCAACATAATAAATTCAAAATTGTTGTAAAAGGTTCCTGAAAAGGACCTGCTGTACAGAACATTTGACAGTACTAGACTGATGCTATTAACAACATAACTGGTTTCATCAATTCTCTTCAGGTACCTGATGTTTGTCCTAAAAGGTTTCATCTAAAAGCTGGGATTGCAATAATGTTTCTTAGAAATCAAACAGTGAAACTCAGCAAACTATTGAGTAGATTCTCCCATATCCTCAAGTCAACTATTCTAACTGGAAAAACTAAGCTTTCCCATAGTCATCAACAAGGTACAAATCTCTTAAGAATGTTAACCTCAATTTAATTTCTCCATGCTTTTCCTAGCTCTATGCTGGTTGTTCTGTGGCTTGATCTTCAAATATACTTTTCATACTGGCATCATGTGGGAAAAGCTCTAAAGCTGTACAACCAGAATCCCTGTCAACTTAAGAGCCAACATCATTTGTTTATAAACAATACAAGTTCATTCCAGTCATAATCTTTACACAGAAATTTTGTTTAAAATACCTCCATGGATCATAATGAGATAACTTAAGCACCAAAAGTATTGTACACAGCCTTTAGAAAAATTTGTAAATATATAGAGCAAGCATCCATAATTTACCATATTGCTTCTATCAAATAAGAAAACAATTCCATGTACATGTACAATATATTTTCATTTGTATGGCTAAAATATTCACTGGCAAATGGAGAATTTTTTTCTTTTTATAATTGCCATAAAAACTCTACATTTAGCTCATAAATAGGTAAATTTTTAACTGACTTTGTCAAACTGGTGCTGCCAAGTGTAAGAAATTTGACACAGACTCATTCTAGCTTCAAATATAATAGGATACCCAAATAACAAAAAAAATTTTATAAACAAGACATGATTGGATTATATTGGGGATAATTCATTAAGGAACTAAAGTAAAACATGTAGTGCACACACATTGTTATGAAATCATATTGATCATACTTACCTTAACTTCAGTTATTGTTCCTACACAGCAATTTTCTATTTGCAAATAGCTGACCTTGGAACGGTCTGCATTCACCTTGAAGTTTTTAGGGCATCCACTTATTATTTGACCATCACACAAAACTGTCAGCTAGTCATTAAAAAAAGCAGTTATATGAGAAAAAGCAAAATAAAAGATTTCATACACGTTTTAATTCTGGCATCAAATAGATGATCCCTGAGTGTCTATTAAATTTACTACAAGAATTTATCATATTTGAATATTTGTGAGGTTTTGTACCTGTCAACATTTTTTCTTTTCCTGTTATTGACTAAAGTGAGTTAGGGAATGGCTGAGATGATATAAAAATCAGATCAGTGAGCAAAGATAAAATATGTTTAGAGATTAATGAAGATGCTTAATTAAGAGAGCAGTTTGACTCAATTGAAGAAAATATTCTAAATACCAATCATGTTACTCTTATAATATATAAGTGGTATGAAAAATGATATATGCAATTCCTGATAACTTTTATCAGTGGAGAAGAAAACACTGATGTTACCAATTACTTACTTTCAGAAATTTGACATTCTATCTATAAAACAGTGCACCACACTATCATATGTTAACTTATCACTTGTCAAAATAGTACCATCCATGCACATATGGATCATCACATTACAAATAACTAAAATACAGATATCAATATAAAACAAATATTAGTAGATAATACCAAAATACTGTGCAATTTATTTTGCTCTAATCATTACACATGACATCACTTTGAACTGATTCAAATCACAGCTCTGTAAAAATACCAGGATGTAGCCAACATAATCTGGTCAATCAAACTGACAACATCCAGTTTTTGATAGTGACTGAGTGAAATAATTGAAAGTATTTGAACAAAAGAGAAAAAAAATGAACTCTTGATCAATAATTTGGATTCCAATGTACAACATCTCATTAGAAAAATGCAATAAAAAATTAAACAGACAAACCTTGTCAGTTGAATTTAACAAAATTTGTTTGGATGAATTTTTGCTGATTAAATATATCTTATTTAAATAGATATAGTAGACAGCAATTTTTATAAAGAAATCTTTTATATGCTAGTTAATATGGTATTCACTTATAATTTTGATTAGTAATAAAATGGTTTCATATTAATTATCAAAGATATAAAAAAAAATGAAAGATAATATTGAGAAAATTTTCTACTCTAATCATATATTTGTAAGGTAATAATAATAACAATAATAATAATAATACATGCTCTGATGCTGCATAATCCATGACTTTCATGGCTTCTGATTGTAATCTGTTGGAGGTTTTAACATGAACATGTCTTGGAGAATTAATATGATAGCTATACCATTGAGTACTACAAATTTGCTTGTTAATTGCCTGGCAAGCATATTCACAAGTGGCTGTTGATGAATGAAAATAGTAGGGGGAGCATCAAGTTTGGATATTGTGTTTTTTTAAGTTTGAAGTATGAGGCAGCCACAATAACTTGGGAGTTACACATCTAAATACTTGAGGATACCCTCAATCAGAGACCATCTGAATAGACTGGGTTACTTAACATGAAGGTATTTATAATTGGGCACTACCTGCAAGGTTATGCACAGCATTTTCAAATCCTGTTACCATATTGTGCCCATTTGGTTGAGATTCACATGCCTGGTATACACTTATCAAACTAGATATCATGATGTGTATATTAGACTTTACATATTTGTATCCCAGTGTTACTTTCTTGGCATGGGACTCTCTCTCACTCAAGAATAATAATATAGACAAAACAGAATGTTCCAAAACAACAAAAGTAGATTAAAACATAAAATAAACAAGAGCACTAAAATAAACAAGTAAATTAACAAGAACAATAAATAAAATTGCTAACTGAACAACAAGCTAGGATAAAATCCATAGCTTCTGGTTCAAGTGATTTACAGATATACATGCAAGATTAGTAGAAATGATATGCAAATATCTGATGGAAGCACAAAAAAATGACAAATATAAAAAAAGAAAAAAAGAAAAAGAAAATATCAAATAACATACAGATAACATTCCTATTAATGATGTAAAAAATCCTAACTTGTTTGATTGCTGAACAAAAATATTACTCACTAGAAAGCGAAGAACACCTTTCTGTGAAACAGAAAGGATTTTGAAGAGGAACTAGAAGATCAAGTCATTCATTTGTAGAGTATTTGGCCATCATTAAATGTAATTGGCAGAAATGCCCAACAAATAATTTACAAAGTTTTCAATAAACGATAATAAAAGAAAGAAAAGAACAGGACAAAAAATAATACTAAGCAAACAATATATGCAAGAGAAAAGTAGGCAAAGTAATGGACAAAATTTCACAAAATAAGAATGGTTAACACACAAAAGGGATTCAAATAAGCAATCATAGTGTTCTGACTTCAAGACAATAAAAAAACAGAACTAAATCGGACGAGATTGAGAAGTGGCCTATCCCATTGGCTAGGAAGAAACCCCAGCATGCATCTGTATGTTTCATCTATAAATTTGGGAGGGGGATGTTTTTGCAGTCATTCATCTATGAATTGAAACCAACATCATAATGAGGACAATGAACAATTGGATATTACAACTCCCAGCAGGAGAAAATTCCATAGTCAACATCAAAACAAAAAGTTACTTTTAGGGAGATTCCCTGTCCACATTACTATTCATCATAGTAATGATGCTGCTTGGCTATACTTTATAAAAATGTCACAGGGATGTAGATTTACATGAGAAAATATATATATATACAAATGACCCGAATATCTTTGCCAAAAGCAAAAAGAGAAATTGTAGATTCTAATATAAACACTGATGATCTTCAACCAAGATATCAAAATGGAGTTTGGAGTCAAGAAATGTGCAATGTTAGTGATTAAAAAAGGAAAAAGTGAAAGAAAAGAAAGGATTAAACTGTAAGATAGAATATTCAACAAAAAAAAACTTAGAATTATTTAGGAAGTGAATATGATCAAACAGAATGAAATAAAAGAGTAAATCATCATAAATATCTTAGAAAAACAAGAAAAATATAATAAATATTTGGACAATTTTAACATCATTTTTAAACTGGACAAGAAAAGAATTCAGAAATGTGGACCACAAAACTGATAACAATCCCATGACAAACTATATGTAAAAAGGTATGGATCAAAGACTGTATGGACACTTTGATCAGGAAACTTGAAGGCAGAATAAAGAAAGACTAATAATAAGAACCAAATTTTTACCTAAGACAAATAGTGAACCAATTACAATCCAAAAATTGAGAAACAGACAATTGTACAGACATTTCAGAAGAAATCAAATTACTGTTAATGGTGGATGAAAACACCCTAAGAACCAGTTATAAAAAAATTAAGATAGGATACTGAAGAAATGCTAATGTGGAGCTAAAGACAACATAATAAACAAATGCAGCAAGTTAGCCTAGAAAAATACAAAAATATTTATGACTGGGTATCCTACAAGGCTGATCCCATTGGGAACTGTTCAAGTAAGTGTGATTTGACAAATCAACACACAGAGTAGACACAGACACGCTGAACTAGAATGAAAAACACAAAATTTTTCAGTATTTTGAAAATTCACATTGTCACCCAATTGAGACCAGAAGTCCAGATATTCTACTTGTGATGAACATACTAGATAATGGTTTCACAGAATCAAATTTAAAGAAAAGAAAGAATTTGAAATATCTGGCTCTCACTAAAGAAACTAAAGAATATAAAAGTAGCATTAATGCCAGTTACAATAAGATCATCTAGATAAAGACATTACTAAAAACAGGTAGAATACTTACAAAGATATGGGTGTATTTAGAAAATTTGCTGTCACTTGATCTGCAGTGTAAGCCAACTGTTGTGGAAACAGTATAAATAATACTCAAAGTTCTGCTTTTCGTAAAAATTAGTAAAAATTTGTTAGGTGCTATAAAATATATTTTAAATTTTTATAGTATGTAAAAGGTACTTTAATAACTTTTAGTGATTACATATTTTCTCAATTTAAATATATTGTAGCTGATCAGATTTATTTAACAGTAAAATAGTCTTACCGTGTGTTGACCAGTTTCTGTTGGAATAAATGTAACAATTCCTGATTGTCCAGTCCAGCTCATGTGGACAGGCGGTTTAGAATCAGGTCCTGTCACATTAACTTGTATATTTTCTTGAGAAACATTACTATCCACAATATTGATGTGAATTATGGTCTGCAATAAAAATGCAAGCACAAAATGTATATAGAACAGAAACTCCTGATTAAATAAATTCTATAAATGAAAATACAATTATAAATGAAAATTTGTATATGATAAAAGAATAAAAGGAAACAGTAGGAATTTTCATATCTAAAAAAAAAAAAAGAAAAAAATATTAATTGCAGTGAAAATATAAACTTTAATAATAAATTTTACATTTTTTCTTTATACTAATAAAAATTCAAAAACTTATCCATTTTTAAAAATTTTGTAAAAGAGGATATTTTATCTAATTTTTTACATTTTACCACATTTTCAAGAAATTATTTTAGAAATTAAAAATCTCAAGATTGCTTATTCAAACATAACAGAAAATCAGAATTAGAGCAGTTTTTGGTTAAAAGTGGACATTTTCAAAGTTTTTTTGAATTGAATTGCTGTCGAGTTTACCAGCATTTCAACCCTTATTAGGTCATTTAATGCCCAAAGGTTAATTGTTTCATTGTAAGGTATGTGTATGATTGGATTGTTAGGTTTAACGTCACATCAGTCTTTATTAGTTCTTCCAATGCCAAAAATTTGTTTCATTGTGAATTAATCTACACATACAGGGTTGGATTGTTGGGATTGGTGGTAAATCAACCTTTTTATTTTTATTCATTTTTTTTGGTCTGGATATGAGAGAATTTTCCCAGAGTACCAGGTCAAACAACACATCCAGAACCTATCAAAGATTTCAGACTGTTCCAATGGCAACAACTGCTGCAGTTATACTCACCTAAACAATCTGATATCCCTGATGAACCCCAATACTCTGAGCAGCCTAGCACTATCAAAAAGGTCCTTCATATTATTTGTCTGAGTCTGGTGAAAATCTGCACAGTATATTAGGATGTATCTGTGTATGGTTCCTGACAGGCCATACATATATCATTTTTGAGCAGGTATTGATGCATGGGGCATATATATATACAGAGTCTATCCTGGACTACTTCTCTTCTTGTTTTCTTGTATCTGGGAGCCATTCTCCAATGTTCAGTTTGATATTAAATAGTTTGAGTTGTTCCATGATTGTTGCCATTTTTTCATAATATACTTTTTAATATATGGTTGTAGGTCTGTGTATGGGATTTTAGCATTGCGGGGGGCAGATCTAGTGAGCTTTTATCAGCTTTTTCATTTCCATGAATATCACTGTGGCTAGATGTGCAGAAGGTGTTGTCTTTATTTTTTTGAGAGAGAGATTATTGATTTTATTTAAAAATTGTATGATTAAGGTGTTTGAGGTGTCTCTGTTTTTCAAAGATATAAGTGTGGATTCATCAGGGATATCAGATTGTTTAGGAAATGACTCTAGATATTTTCAAAGGGTTCATTTTCATTCAAGGTTTAACAGTTAAAAAATATGCTGAAATACAAGTGAAAATTGTAATGAAAATTGAACAAAACAGTAATATTACACTGCAAGAAATAGTGGATGATTGCCAGTCAATTCTAAGTCTGAAACACGGTGCTGAAGAAATTCAGAAAAAAGAATGTGCATTGCTACAAGCAAAGGACAAATGTACAAAAAGGAGAATAAATTCTTGTTTCAAATGTGGTAAATTACATCTTGGAAAAGCCTGTCCATTTAAAAATGCAGAATGTTACAAGTGTGGTAAACAAGGACATATAGAGTCATACTGCAAAACCAAACCAAGAAAAAATCCTCACAGGAAGAAATTTGTACATAGCATTGCAACTGAAAAAATGGTCGCAGAAAACAAAAGGAAATTTGTGAATGTGAAAATAAATAATGTAGGTGTCAAAATGCTACTGGACACTGGAAGTGATATTTCAATAACCATGAAGTTACATGGAAGGAAATTGGAAAGCCTTTATTAAAAAGGACTTCCAAAGTCGCAATTTCAGTTTCTGGTGAGAAATTATTTTTGGGGGGGAGAAATGACTTGTAATGTTTCATTTCGTAATAAGCATGTAAAAACTAAAGCTTAGGTATTAAAAATGCTACAAATTTATTTGGTATGCTACTGACTGGACGGAACTATTTGAACTTTGGGATTTTCTGATAAACGTTTATTGTAAAAACATGCCACTGGGTGGCGTGCCACTGGGTGGCGTGCCACTAGTGTTTACTACTGGTGGGCTGCTGGCATGTTTTTCCCAGCAATGTTACCACTCTTGGACTGCTGGGGGCTAGTCAGTGGCTACCACCAGAGGACCACTGGCGTTGCTATTAGTGGCCCACCAGCAGACCACTAACAGCTTGCATTTAGGGAACTATGAATTTAAAAAGTCAGAGCAAAAAACTTAAGGAAGAATTAAAAAATGTTTTACAGATGTTCTGTCAAATGAACTGGGTCAGTGTTCAAAATTCAAGGCAGATTTTCAAGTAAAAACGGTTCCATGACAGTATTTAAGCTAAAACAATTCATGGCATTGGTACAAGTCAACAAAGAGTTGGACAGACTCAAAAGAAGTGATGTAATAGAAAAAATTAACCATTTAAAATTAGCTTCACCAGCAGCATATGTAAAGAAAAAATATAATAAAATTTGTGTTTGTGCAGATTTCTCAACAGGATTAAACAGTTGTTTAGAAACACCTAACTACCCATTACCAAGTCCAATGGAAATTTTTTTGAAGTTAAACAGTGGAAGAATATTTTCAAAGCTGGATTTCTCTAAAGCATATTTACAAATTCACATTGAAAATGAATGTTCAGAATTAACAACCATGCATACGCACAGAGGATCATATAAGTGTAACCAACTTCATTTTGGTATAAAGGTGGCACCAGCTATTTTACAACAAGCTATGGATACCATGCTAGCAGATTGCGATTTCATAGTGGTGCATCTGGGCAACATTTTAATTGGAAATGTATCTAAAGAACAACATGTTGGGTATGTGAAAACAATTTTGGAAACACTAAGTACAAATACAAGCTTAGTGAAAAAAAAATGTAAAGTTTTGGGCCAAAAATTAAATAACATAGTCAAATTATTGATAAAAATGTTCGTCAACTAGATCCATCAAGGGCAGATATAATTAAAAATATGCCTCCACCAAACAAACCACAGACTGATATTAACAATATATGGTTTAAAGAAAGGAATACATATGCATACAGCTAATAGACTACAACAGTGGAGTACTATCTTATTAAATTATGATTTTACAATGGTGTACCAACCATCTAAACAATTAGGACATGTGGAATGATTATCAAGGTTAATACCTAAAAACGTGAAACCATTTGAGGACATGGTCATTTTAGCACAATGGAAATAAAAAACATTTTGTGCAATGTAGTGCAAAATTTACTAGTTACCCTGGAAAATATAAAAGAAACAGTGGAAAATGACATCTTTATTGCAAAAATTAAAAAGCGATTGAGAGAAAGTAACAAAGAACAAAATCTAGACTTAAACACTTGCTCATTATTTAATGATGTAGTAATGTTTGGTCAAAGGGTTGTAATACCGAGTGTGTTACAGCAGCATATTTAAAGAATTTTCAGAGTGGACATCTTTTATTTATAAGTGCAAAAATCAAACATCTTCAGTGACACTGATTTTTTTGCATGAACTGTTTGTGAGATATAGTATACCAGATAGCATAGTCCCCTGGTACTGGAATGTAATTCACAGCTAAAGAATTTGAGGACTTTTGTAAGATATTCTCCAATGAACATATTACAACCCTGCCATATCAACCAAGGTTGAATGAATAAGCAGAACGGTTTGTGGGAAAGTTCAAAAGAGCATTGAAGAAAGCGGATCTTGATAAAGTAAAAGAGAAAGCACTTCAAAATTGTTCTGAGAGTTTACCGTGTAACACCTAACCCCAATACACCATCAGGCATGTCGGAGGTGGGTTTATGTTTGCTAGAAATGTAAAATTAGTGTTTGACAAGTTATTATTAAGTTGAAGAACACAAATAGATAACAAAGACGACACCAAAAGTTTCAAGGTTGGTGATAAATTGTTCTTTTGGGCATATAAGGATGGCAAAGAGATGTGGGAAGACAGCATAATATCAGCAAGAATCGGGAAGTTGATTTTCACAATGAAAGGGGAAAGATTTGAACATAAAAGGCACATTGATGAAAGACCTGAAATATTGGAAGAACCAAAAAATGTTATATGATGTTTTTGATGTGCCAGCACCACAAAAAGTCATGGAACCTACAAGAACATGTTCCAGAAAAAGAAAGTATACTGAAGAACTGGAAGTGGATCAAAGACAGAAAAACTACAAAGTCAAGTACGTTGGCGAACACCCCAGAAAGAAGAGGTGGAGATAATAATACTAATAAAATATAAATCAGTATTAATCTTATAAGGGGGAGATGTTGTGGAGTAAATAGTACACCCCCAGTGACTATATGAACTAGTCCTTAACTATAATAAAAAGCTCCAGATCAGAGGTCAGAAGAAGCCGTTTGGAGTCAGTTTTCGGACTAATTAAATAAAGGCATCACAGCAAGTAGCCAAAGCATTACTTATAATTGCTATGAAGCATGTTATAACAATAACAAAATTTATAAATATCAATTTTTGAAGTTGAATTAGCAACAAAGTAACCAAGATTAAAATGAATTCCAAGAGCATGTTCTACTCTTTTGAATGTTGACTTGTTTTTATGATTGTACATCTTTATTTAATTCTGGTTATTAATTTCAAATACAAATTTAATGATAACTCATTTACCTCATTTCCAACATGTACATTTTTCAGATGGGCATTCATTGTTATTCTTTCAGCTCCTGGCATCATAGGTTTCTTGTCTAAGAACTGAGCTGCATATGCCATGATTCCAAGATGCTCTTCCTTCTCAGCTGCAATTTCTTTGGCTGACATCAATGGCTTGAATCCTAATTCTTTGCCTGCATACAATCCTAAATATGACAAAAATATTGTTTTTAGTTTATAAAAGTATTATTTCTTAACATACAAATTATTAAATCAATTTCAGGGATCATTGTTGGTTTACTCTGCTGCAAATTACATCTTTTTTTTTAAATTTTTTTTTATTCACTCTACATGTTGGTCAGATGTGAGTGCTAATAAAGCAAAACCCAAAATAAAAAAGTTGTCTTCTGTGTATGGGCTCCAAGTATCACATCATACCCACAAAACAAATCCCTGCAAAAAATACACAATAAAAGAAGCCAATCACAAATGTTGCTGCCAAGGGAAAAAGATGAATCTGGAAGCCACTAGATTTGCTTTTAAGAAAGCCTCACACAAATCACTGGCACAGAACACAGCCTACAAGTCATCTGTCATTCCAACCAGTGAGCTCTTGATGTCACCACTGTAATTTTAGTCAACCAATATGCCACACATATCCATTTGAGACCTAGGCCTCTCCTGATGTCACCACCATGACCTCAGTTGATCAAACCAACAAAACTCTAGGCCTTACATTAACTTACCTTCCTTCAGAATCACCTTCCTTATACATCCACTGTAACGGCAACTAAAGAACCATATACAAACAATTTTGTTATCTTTTCACACCACATCACAGCCTGGTTATTGCTGTTTTTTATTGTTATCCCATCCAATGACATATCAGCTGGATTTAAGTACTAAGAAAGCAAAACATGAAATAAAAAATTTGTCTTCTATGGAGGGGCTAAAAAACAAATACTCCCAAAAATCAAAAAAATGCAATAGCCAATCACGAACATTACACCAAAAAAACAAAAAATAATAATAAAAAACCCCCAAAAAAACAAAAAAAAACATATCTCCCTAAGATACTATATCTGTTAAAACAAAGATATAAAAACAGCACTTGTCGCATGAAGTTTGACTTCAACACTTCGGCCTTATCATTAGACACCTCACCACCAGCCTCTCTCCTGATTCCAACTGTAACCTCAGCCAAATCCTACCCCTACTGACAACAGTAACTAAGAACCATATATGAACAATTTTTTGCCACCTTTCATACAAATATGTACATATTCTGAATTTTGACCAATACATATTGTTGAAATCTTAATCACTTTTTTTGTACCTTTCCTTTGCAACCAAATGCTCATTATAAGTCTGGACTAGCAAACTTCAGTTTTTCAGTATTTTCTTTATCCTCTTTTTTATATGAGAGTTACTGTCTCATTAGCCAAGAGAAAAGTATAGAGAGAGTAGGTAGAGTGAGAGAGAAAAGAGATATGAGTTTTTAAGAAAAATTTGAATTTCTTTTATTTTCATGTTTTATTTTTACATTTGGGCACACCAAAAATTCTTTTTTTTTTCTCAACAGTAAGTCCTATTGCTGTGAAGTTAGTTTTGTCAGACCATAGAACAGTTCCAAAAACATTCAAGCATCTTCAAAAACTCCTTTGCAAGATTCAAATGAGAAGTGGTTCTTCAACAATGGCATCTTCTGGAGATGCCATGCTTTCAAGCCATCTCTATTAAGAGTTTGAGTAATTGTTGATATTGGAGCAAAAACTCTGATAGCTGTCAAATTGGTTTTCATCATTGAATTTGTTATGTTAGGATCATTGAGACCATTCTAATTAACCCATTCTGAAAAGAGCTTCTTTCTGCAACAAACCAGTATCTAGGATGCTTCATGATGATGTTACAGACAGTTGATCTAGCCATATTGAAATTCTTAGATATTGTAAGTTCTATTATTTGATATGTATTCTTATATTGTAGCCCAAGTCAGTGTTTTTTTGCAATGCAATAATCAAATTGTTATATAGGTGGCCTATAACTTTGAACTGTGCTTGAAATTTTTTATCAGCTAATATTACCATATTAAACATTGCCAGATGTTCTCCTTTGGCAACATTGATGCAATGCTTGTTCCCATGATTATGACATAGGGGTATTTTCATAGAGATCTAATTTTAGCAAGAAATTCAATAAAAAACAATTTTGGACAAGGGGTGTCAATAATTATGTGCATGAATGTATATTTGAGTTGCAGAAATATTTCTTTCTGATTACTTTTGCTAGCCTCATTGCTGTATATCCACATTCTTTTATATTTCTATTCTTTTAGTTATATCATTTATTTCACTAAAATGAATTAAATTTCCTTAAAATAAGGTAATAAATTTTCAGACTTACCTTTTTTGAGAACCTCTTCATTTGTTCCACTTGTATTAGATATTTTACCTCCAACAGCCATGACAAGTTCACATATCAGTTGGCCATCATTCCAGTCAGTCTAGGAGGAGAGTAGGATCATAGGATTGTAATTAGCCATATTTTTGCACATACTTTATTTTTATTATTGATTATTTCATATCAACTTAAGTGGAAAAAAAAAGACTAAAAAATAAAATATTAGAAAGATTTTTTAAAGTATGGAAAAAAAGTGTTTGAATTACCAAATAAAATTTAGTGAATATTTTCCAATTTATATTTGCTCAGTGAAAAGCAATGATTCAAAAATATCTTCTAAAGTTAACTTTGATAATAAATAGTAAAGAAACAAATACCACAAATATGACATCTTGTTGAAATTAGTTCATGAAAAATATGAAGAAAAACAGTGCAAGAAATAAAATTAGTGTTTTCATGAGAAATAAATGATAAAATTTTACTGAGGAAAATTTATAAATATTTGACAGAAAATATTGCTCCATTGAAATTATATTTTTTAGATGTGATTAATAAGCATTATATATAAAAACATATGTGAATATATTCTTGCTTCTTTAAGAAATTTAATTATTTTATTTGGATTGATACTGTTTACTTGATAATATTTTTCACAGATTAGACTTAAATCTATACATTTTATAATTAAGTGTTCTGCTGTATATCGTTCATTGCAAGTATAGCACATAGGTGGATCTTCTTTTTTTAGTATGTAGCTGTGGGTAATAGAAGTGTTGGAGTTGAGCTAGTACTGATTCCACTTTTCTTATTTTTCTATAATCAGCTTTCCATTCTTTGATGTCTAGTTGGATTCTATAGACTATTATTTATGCGTTTGTTCCATTTTTTTGCCATTTGTCCATTATAAATTTTTTGATAATTGATCTGAGATTGGTATGCAGTATTTTAGGTTTGATGGGTTCCTCTTTAATGCTTTTCTTGTTTCTTTTTTGGCATTCTCAATACTGCTAATGTTAGTATGGCCAAGTATCTAACATACTATTATACTTTGTTCTTCTATTGGATTTTATTTAGTACTTTTGTGGTAATCAGATTTGTAGTTTTTTAAATTTTTTATTGCCACAAGTGCTGAAAAAGAATTGAAACAAATCATAAATGTACTTCTGCTATCTCTTACTATGTCAAGAGACAAGTTAATGGCTGTGATTTCTGCTGTGTATATCAAGATATTATTAGGTAATCGTTTTGTGATTTTTTTTATTGCTAAGTATGGCAGCACATCGAAATTTATTCTCTTTTTTTGATCCATCCATGTAAATCTAAGTGTGATCTGGATATCTGTTTATTATATCAAGCATTTCATCTTCATATATAATTCAGTTGGTTGTGATTTGGGATGTCTTGATAAGTCTAATATTATTTTTGGTTGTTCAATTAGCCATGGTGATATTTTTAATGTAATGGAATTGTGTATGATGTTAGTATATATTTGGGCTTCAGAAAGAATTTCCTTCATTTGTAAGCTAAATTAATAAATAATATTATGAATGATTAATAAAATAATAATTATAAGATTAATTTTTCTCTGATTAAAGAGCTTTGTCTATTGATGGTATAAAGAACACTTGTGTGTCAGGTTTGAGGGGGTATGAAGTGAGTTTAAAATAGTATTGGAGAGCCAATTTTTGCCTTCTCAGTTCCAGGGGCATTTCATATAATTCTGTAATTTCACTGGTGTGGTGCTATAGGCCTCAAGTGCCAATCTCAGACCCTTGTGATAGATAGTATTTAGTGTTTTGGGGCTAGTTTTTCTACCCGATCCATATATAAAGCACCCATAGTCCAACTTTGATCTTATTAATACTCTATATAATTTTAACAGTATCTTTTTTGTCAGCACCCCAGTCTTTATGTGCTACCATTCTCAACAGTTGTAAGGCTTTGTTGCATTTTTCTTAGTTTCTGTATAAAAAGCATGTTTTTTTTGACAAAAATGATACCTAGAAATAGAGATGGGCGGTTTAACAAAAAAAACGACTTTTTTCAGTTTCATCTTCATACCATGAAATTGCATCAAAATTTTTTACAAAACCAAAATCGTTCATTTTTTTTTTTTTTAAGTGTTATAACTACTGAGTGACCATATCCAAAGAAACACTATGGAAAATGACTTTCAGATGTTAATAAAATTAAATTTTACCAACATTTATACCATTGTAAGAGAAAAAGATTGATCAAAAATATGTTAAAAACATTTAATTGACTAGATTTAGGAAATAAATGTGAAATCTATTTGTTTACAAAAGAAATGAAGATAAAACAGGAAATAAACATGATGTCTGAAATCTATGTTTCAGTTTTCAAAAAAAATAACTTTTTGTGGTAAAATTAAGTTAACAACAAAAAGCGAGTAAAAATAAAAAATAGTTGCCAGTTTCGTCTTATGTTAAATTTTATGAAGTTGTATTTTTTGTAATGCAATGGTTTTCTTTCTAGTAAGCCAGTATGCCAATCACAAATAAAGTTGTTGTAAACAAGAAAAATGAATTAAGATCTTTTTTTTATAAATAAATTTGTTTTTTATCGAGGGAATGCACCTAAATTAGATATTAAGAATAATTAAAATAGTTCTTAATTTCACTTTAAAAATATTTCCAGATATGCAAGTCTCTAGTGTAAATATAAGTAAAAATTATTTGTTTTCTACAAATAAAATTATGTTTCTATCGAGTGAATACACCTAAAATTAGATATTAATAAATAAAGTAACTTTTAATCTTAGTTTTAAAGAAAAATGTGTATATTTTTAAAACTGCGAGTTATTTTTTTAAACCCAAAGTAAAAATTATTCTTTTTTAGCCACTAGTGTTCAGTGTTTTTTTTGTGCCTATAAAATTCTTCTAAACAAGGAAAATTAATTAATTTTATTTTTCCAATTTCTATATGATTTTAGCTGGTGAATACACTTATGTAAGATTATATTAAAATGATTAAAATAGTTTTTAATTTTCATTTTAAAATGTTTATGTAAAAAAAAGAACTAAGAACAAGTGATATTTGCAGATTTGGAAATATACACATTCTAAAAATGAAATTAAAAGCTTTTAATTATTTTTAATATTTAATTTTAGGTGTATTCACCAAATAAAAACAAATTTATCCATCCTGGGTAAGATGATAAACTATATCCAACAGCAAGTCATCTAAACAGGAGCTTTTGAGTGTGGAACCACTTCTTAATTGCTGGTGTTCTTAGGTTCACCCTAACCTGGAATGGTACCACCTGTTAGGGTCCCAACTATGGGCAAATAGTTAACCCCCCCAAACTGGGGTCAAAACACTATGAAAGTGAAAAAAAATGTTTTAATACCAGAAATACTTTGTAAAAAAATATTATTACCAGCAACACATTTTTGAAAAAAAAACAAGATATTACCAGCAATACATTTTTGAAGAAAAATATTACCAGAAATAGATTACCAGCAATAAAAATTTTGTTAGCATTAAATAAATGTTGTTAGCATTAATTAACCCATTGAGTTTGATATTGCCATAAATCAAAACAAACAAAACCATAAATTTATTTAGGAGAAAAAAATAACTCATTCATTTTCCTTTGTAAAACCCCAATAACAGAAAAGAAGTACTGTATTTTTAATTATTTAAACATGAGGGTTATTTACATTATTCGGACTATTGTCCTCATCTTTGTTGCCGTATTTATCACGTTTCGGCTGTTGTATGCTCCGGCCTTCTTCAGGTGGTTGATTAACTGGGTCACATATTGGTGGTAGCGACTAAGAGTCAACCCCGAAATGCTGGTAGGAGAAGAATACAGCTTCATGCCACGATTAATGGTAGTTCATGACTAAGAGTCAACCCCGAAATGCTGGTAGAAGAATACAGCTTCATGCCACGATTAATGGTAGTTATTTATAGTTGACAATTTATTCGAAAGTTTAATAAAATTTAATCTAAGTCACAAATTCTATGACTAAATTACCTTTAAAGCCTAAAAACTGACTTTAGGTGAACGATTCCTACTTTATTATAATCACCCCAATTAGCGGTTTTTGGGTTTTATGCACGTTCATAAATTTTTATAACCCTTGCTTAAAACCAAATATTAACCAGTTAACACACTTCCACAATGACAGATATTTCAAAAAACAACACTTGAAAGTTGAAAAATGTATGGGGTGTTTATTTTAATTTTACGTGACAAGACAGTAGTTTCGATAATTCGAAAGTTCTTTTACCGTACATACGATCAGTTTTTTTTCTTTTCTTTGCTGCTTACTTTATAATTTTTGAAGGAATTCGCTTCCATGGGTTAGAGAAGAAATGAACATCTTTCTGGTTGTAGGTTAAGGTGTCTTCTAATTGAGTGTACAATTTTAAGAATATTGATAAAGATTGGCCACTTTGATTTTGCGAAACAAAGTAATGTGTAAAATTTCACAATCTCAGCTGTTCAAAGTAAAATACTGTTTTAACTCGTTGTAAAAAAATAATTCAATGAATTATTTTATTTTCTTTCTAGCCATATGAATATTTTTAAGATTGTACCAGAAATACACAAGATATTGCAAGTTGAACAGATTAAGTTGCAAATTTATCAATCTCAAACAAAATCAGATATCGAATGGAAATGCTATCATTACACAAGAAAATGAATGGCTTCCTTAGAAAGTAAAAATACTAAATTAAAAACTGAAAAACCAAATCAAAAACCACAGTATCAATGAAAAAAAAAGGGGAAACTGATAACAAAACATAAATTGCCAAACCGACATGTTGTTTAGAGCCATTCATCAAGGGTGCACACTGTTACACATGCTGTATATCCTTTCCTGCACAGGTTAAGGGTAAGTCTGGTCCTATATGGGATTATATTATCTGATGCTACTGCCTTGGCCAGGTACATTACCTATACCAACAATGTATTTTTGCTTGTAAAAAGTTGATAAAGAAATGTAGGAGACAGATGCAAGGGCCAAAATTTACTACAATAAATTTCTTGGCTTATAGTTAGGTCAATGGAAAGATTGTCCTCTTCCAGGCCCCTTCAACTGGATAGACAGGCCTTGCAAGATACTCAGCATTTGGTTTGGTTATGACTTTCAGCTGGAGAAGAATTGGTCAGAAGTAGTAGAAAAGGTTGAGGCTACAATTAAAATGTAGCTTCAAAGGGATCTTTCCCTAAAAAGAAGGGTCAAAGTGTGTGTTATGTACACACCCTTCACCCTTTACTGTCTTTCTGTACAACCACTAACCTAGCTGAACTAGAGAAAGCACTGTTTAACCTCCTTGGGGATCAAAGAACTCCTATGGTGCATCATGAGGTCTGCTGCCTTCTGAGGACAGCTTTGATATGTATAATAACTATATTGTTTTTGGACTATTGTGGCATGTGGGGCACAACAGGCCCAGATGGGCGAACTTTGGAAATAGAGGTATGATGATGTATAACTTGGGCCAGTCTGTCTATGATAAGTGCTTTAGAAAGTGTATAACCAAGCCGAGTTCATAAAAAGTGAAATTTCTCAAAAATTGGTGGGGTTGCATTGGAATTTCCTTATTTGGGCATTGGCATCCCAAGGTACAAAAATCGAATGATTGACTTCAGGAGGAAGGTTTTGAAAATTCTAAAATGGTTTAATCAATAAAACTTTGTTATTGATAATTTATGGTGTATGGAACTTTGCCATTTTTAGTGTATCTGATGAATTATAGCAAAAAATTTGATGCATTTTGAGTAAAATCAGACCAATTTTCACCCAATTTTGGGTGAAAATCAACAAAGATAATGTCTTCTTCTATTTTGATAGTATTCTAAGCAATTCATAGCTAATATCCTGTTTATAACCCCAAAATAGTAATAATACAAACCATTTTCATCCATTTGAAGGCTAAATTTTAATTCTAGCATGCACACAAACTTTACCAATTAGATAAATTTACAGTCTCTGGAATGAACTTTGGTTCTGCATTAAAGAAAAAAAAAAAGGAATCACATGGCAAACTGAAAAGATTCTAAATGGGCTTCAGCCTGAATATTTCAAAAAGTATATACTTTCATATGTGAATCTTAGCCATTTTGATATATTTGACATTTTGACCAAAAATAGTGTAATTTTGTGAAAAATTGGACATATTCAACAAATTTTGTAGCAATTCTGATTTTATTTTGTCAAAATCTTAATGAATTCATCATGAATCAATGGTTTTTTCCAATCAGAATTCAATTATATGGTATTCAAATTTAGAAAAATGATACTAGCTGTATTTCCTCAGCTAACCATAACAGATTTTAGCCCATTCAGTTATCAGGGTGATATAGCATTTAAAAATATGCAGTCAGGAAATAAAGATTTTATTCAGATTTCCATAACTTTAAAATAATGGGAACAAGTAGAAAAATCTCTCTCTATGAAACATCTACTCAAGGAATGAACTATTAACTGGGAAAATAAACTTTTTTTTCTGCAAAATAACACTATTTTGCACTCTCTTTTTGACCACAAATAAAAACTGTTAACCTGTTATTTTGAGCTCCGAGTTTATTCATTCCACTCTATACACTGTCAAGCACACACACACACACACAAAACCAAGAAAGTCCCCACATATTAGGCACATCAACATATTTGCATTTGTAATTTCTTTGATCTCCAGGAGTTTAGCATTAACTACACTGATGGCTGGTAGAAAGTATTTTCTGTGATGATTAAATGAAAGCAGTTTTGTTTAAGAGGCATTAAAATTTACAAACCATTTCTTGCCCTAGTTAGCAACTGCTTGGAGATCCTTTTTGAGAGCAGTTGTCAGTTCTACTTTGTTGGATCTGTTGGATTTGCTACTAAGACAGGAGT
This sequence comes from Acanthosepion lycidas, assembly GCA_963932145.1. Lineage (NCBI taxonomy): Eukaryota > Metazoa > Mollusca > Cephalopoda > Sepiida > Sepiidae > Acanthosepion > Acanthosepion lycidas. The sequence continues at coordinate 65,712,107 of OZ010579.1, forward strand.
TAATAGATCTTTCATCTGCATAGATACCAATTTGGGAACTGATGACATTGGAAGGATCGTTGATGAAGATAAGAAACAGTGCAAGTCCATGATAGAGCTCTATTTTCATGTCATTTTTGTTTTAAATTTACATTGATAGCTCAACTTTTTTCTGTTATTGATCTGGTCACAACTGTTGCAATGAGCTCAAATTTAATTTTTCAAACAAAATTGTGAGCTGAACCAAGTAAGATATCCAGCGTATTAGCTATTATTTTTTCTCTTAATTAAGAGTCTTCATTTTTGTTGTCATAGAAGTCTTCAGCATCATCCTTATGAATGCCAAAACCTTTCAATCTTTTTCTCTCCTAGAAGCTGCTTGCGACTTTTGGATGTGAAATTTAAGTCACTACTTCTGATTATTATTATATATATCCTCAATTTAAAGTTGAGACAATTGAGCCTCTTGAGTTTCAACTTTAAATTTACGAGGGTGGAAGCCATCATTTTGATTGGAAGAATTAAAAAAAAAAAAAAATAAATGTTGACCAAACCACTGTCAAAAGGAAGCTGAAAAATGGTAGAAAGAAAACTGACAGAAATTTCAAAAATATTGTTAAAAGTCCCAGTGATACACATGGCTTTTGCCAAGGTGTCTGTCAGTTTTTTTTAATCTTTCTATGAGTTGTGTGCACTTTTTTGTAAAGAATATTTTCAACCTTATTTAAATTTTTTGTATTATCTTCTCAAAATTTTTTTTTCCATGATTTGAAGATTATATTTTAAATCTTTTTAAGGGCCTATAATTTCTCTATTTTTGTTCTGCTATCATGCATTATGTGATTATTTATCTATGGTAATTGGCTAACTAATTAACCATAGAAATTAAAACCAGAATTACTGAGGGTGGAAAGAAGTTATAGTGAATGATATACCATTCAATGTTAAAAAGATTTTATTTTATTTACGAAAAACCAGAGAAAAAGCCATAGGTGAGATTTTGTCAGATTGATTAATATTGTTGTAAGAAATGCCTTGCCGAGGGAAATATGAGAATTCGGAAAGAAAAGCAAAGCATTAAGATATCGGGCAGACCACATGGCAGTCATAAAAATTTCAGCCTGAGATGATTGCCGATACGGGGTAAAGAGAATCAATGTTAATCATCTTCCCAAGATATCATTTTTTTTTTTTTCTTGCGTGCTGGCAAGGCAAAAACCATATGGTATTTGTGAGAATTTTGGCATGAGAGAAAAATTTATCCAGATACGGGTGGAGAGGATTGTTATTATTTACTTTACCAAAGTGTCACTTTCAGACACCAAGACACTGAGTAGCGATATGGTGATTATAAAATTTGGGGCATGAGAAAAGATAGCATGGAAGAATTGGGATTTGGTGAGATAAGGAATTTAATTTCTCAAGAAGCCAAGGGTTCCAGTAAAAGCTAACTTCATGAAGGGATCAGATAGCAAACTTTGGCAGTGATTGATGGAATTGGTAAATAGTGCTGGCTAAGTGGATTCTGAGTGACCAAAAAATCTGATAGATTTTAAGTGGCAACGTGGAATTCATAAAAATTTTGGCCGATGGGTAAAAGGAGAATTTTGTAAACAAATGGGTTATAATTTTAAGGAGGCCAGCTTAGCCACACCCACACAGCCAGGATGCCATTGGTCGAGTGGTAGCAATGGTGATAGGTGGAGGTGAATGGATGAGAAGGACGGAGAAGTTATTAAAGCCCACTGAAGGGATTGGTACGAGATATCAATGTGAGAGAGGGAGAGTTTAAGAAGATAGCTCTTCTCCAACCTCCCCTCATGGACGAGGGAGACCCCTCAAAATGGAAAGTGATTAATTTTCCAAAAATGGAAAGTAATCAATTTTCCTGGCCTGACAACAAAGAGATTTTTTGTTGGGAATTGAGATTTACTGAGAACCCCAGGCCACATCTGGCCCCGCACTGGGTTTTGGTCAGTACCCATATAAACGAACGTCCTCAGGCCGTTCGACAGTACAGTCAGTCAGTTAGTTCGGGTAGCGGGAACCAGAGTGTTGCCTCACAGAAGCTGACCGAGAGATTCCACAACCTCCGACTTCGCCTATCCTACCAAAAGCAAGTTATACTGACGGATGACGCCAAGCCAGCACCTAAGAACTAAACCAGTTGACTTAAGATACCAAAACTTGCTTGAGAAACGTAGAAGTGTCGCAATCCGTAGAAAACGGGCTGGTAGAGAAACACACTCCTGTATATAACAAATGGATAAAGTTAATTTGTTATTTCTTAACATACTTGAAACTCTTGGGTCTTTCTTTTATTTGCTTCTTTTTCTTTACACGTGTGATATCACCTTCAGTCTGGACTCAACTTACACTAAGGCCCAATGCCTGATTGATCTCGTCTACCTAAGATCAAAATCACAACGTGGGTAGGTTTGACTTGAGATCAAAGCAGTTACTTCGGTAACCAGAGGTTGAAAGTCAGCTGGGAATGACGGAGCTGGTATCGAACTGGGTATGACCACCAATCGACCGGCACACAGGCTGGTGGTCGCAACTAAGAGTCAACTCCAAAATACCAGTGGAAGAAACATTACAGCTTCGCGCCATGACTGGAAGTTGACCATGGGCTGACAGCGCAGTGTCACACTTATTCTTAATAAAGTGCATGAAAGAAAATTTTTGTGCAAGCTTTTTTTGTAAAAATTGTATTTTGTTTCATGCCACTGTAATAAATGTCTGCTTCTTTCAAATCTCACAGATTTTCTCTTCACCTATTCACTCCTAGGGAAAAAAATCTTTTTAGATCTATTTTGTTTGAAATGAGACATGACATGTGAAGCTAATGGACTTGTATCTTTAATCCTTCTGTAGGAGGCAATCTATTATCTGACCTGGAATCTTGCACTTCAAAACTGTTTACAAAAAGACACATTTGTCATAGATTTATAGGAAAAATATTTTTTTTGAAAATTGGATTATCTGAACTTAGTCAAATGGAAAACTGGCTTTGTGCTTTCTGAGACAAAGAAAATATTTAGAGAGCTTAAATTAATGGTCAAATCTCTATATATTAAGAGTCCTGTTTATATGTATGAGTATGATATACTTTGGGCTGACCCACATGAGAATTTAGATTGTTGTATTAGTAATGAATGAGCAGACCATCAAACTACAATCTCAAATTTTGAAATCTAGAGAAATGTGCAAACAATCACTTATGATTGTTGTTTTATCATCATAACTATAAACAAGGAATTCAGACTTCAGATTATTGTTACTGTTAAGTATTGTATTGAAGAAAATCAGTGTAATCAACAGTTAAAATAAGTTAAATAATGCCATATTAAAATCTTGGTAAAGAATCTTCTTCCTCATTATTCTCAGATGTTGACTGCCTCATTTACTGTAAAATTGCTGTGATACAGGCCATTTATTGGATCAATATATGTCTGCCATGTCTGAATAGAAAGTTTATTTTTTTTCTCAATTAATATGATAGCAAAGTATAAAGAAAAATTAAGAATGACTTATAAATAAGAAACAAAAGGATACTATTTAGAAAAGCTGAACTAGTTAAATGTTACCATAACCCTTCCATAAATCTTAATATTTACAAGTGATACATTTTATCATTAGAAACTAAATTAAATTTTTTTTTACAATTTGAAGGGATCACTTTAGAATTCTAAATCTTAAAAACACTTTTAAACCAAGCAAAAAGTTTTGGAGTGCTGTGATGGCATGAATTAGTACGACAGAAAACAAAGTATTTTTTTTTATCTAAGGAGTTATGACTGAAATTGAATTCAATTTTTAACATTTTTCTGACACAATTTTTAGAAAAATTTATGGTTAATTTTTAAACTTTCAAAATTAGTAAATACACCTTTTGATGAACTTGAGTAAAAGAACTAAAATTGTGGACAATCTGCCCCATAGTTGTTAAAAAGGGACAAGTGCCAGAAGTTACCTTATCTTTGAATGGTATTAGAATTTGAAGAGTTGTACACAGTTACACATCCACACCAGTTACAGAAAGAAAACTGAAGCAGGTGGGTCAAAACAATGACACAATCTGCAGCCTAATAAAAAGGGATGACGTTCAGTCATGTCATCTGAGCCTTCCTTGAAGTTATTCTGGGGGAAAAAGCAGTTGCACAAGGGTTATTAATCTATGACAACAAAATAGTCATACCCCCATCTCAACAGCAGAAATAAACAAGGCTATCCATGAAGGTCATCTAGTAAACTAAAAGTCAAGGACAATGCAAGCTAGTGATAATGAGGCAATGGATAATAAGTGTCAGATATGTGCAAAGATATTGCCCATCCCAAAGGAGCCCTTAATGCCACTGTCATTCTTGTACAACAGTCTATGGACCTGAATTGGCACTGATTTGTTTGCATTCGGAAATAAGATGGCTGACTACTCTAATCAGTGGTTTGAGCTGCAACAACTACATTAGACAACTTCAGGAGCAGTGATTTAAGCCATGTCCAAGGTATTTACAATTCATGGAATACCAGATACCATGATATTGGCAGTTCAAAGAGTTTGCTAAAGATTAGGGTTTTACCCACATAACTTTTTTTCACCATAACATCTGCAGTCGAATGGAGAAGCCAAAAGAGCAGTGCAAAAAGCAAAAAATATTCCCCAAAAGAATACAAATAGTTATCAAGGACTTCTTGCGCACTGGTCAGTTCCTCTGAGGAATAGAGCTACTCCTAGTGAAATACTCATGGATTGGAAGCTGAAAACAAATTATCAACAGTCCCCAGTAACCTACAACTCCAAGTAATCAACAGAAAAAATGATAACCAAGAAAGAAGCTATATATAGGGAGAAATATCAAAAAAAATATCTAACACAAAGCAAGAACCCTACTAGCACACAAGGAAAGAGATAGAGTCTATATAAGTGACCAGAAGGAGTATAGGGAAGTCAAGAGAAGAGTGGCTCAACCAAGATCCTACATTGTTACAACAAAGACTGGATCAACCATAAGATGGAACAGATACTGCCTTATACACACAGAAGAAAAGAACAGAAGACCAAGTGTCACAGCTTTCATCTCACATGAACCAGTCTGCTACAACTACATCCCGTTCGGATGTAGTTGTAGCAGACTGGTTCATGTGAGATGTCCAAAAACTGCTTCTCTAAATGATGGCCATCAAAAGACACATTCAGAGTGACTGGTAAAGCCCAACAAAAACCTGAGATTGTTTATTATTAGTTGGTAACCACCCCACAATAAAAAATAAATAAATAATTAAAAGTTATACAAACTTGGGGAAGGGTGTTATATATCATGTTGTAAAAACAATGCTGATTGGTTGATGTACAGCCAATACGCTATTTGTAAAGACAATGTTCATTGGCTGATGTACAGTCAATACATTATTTGTATATACTTGAAATAAAACAGTTGCTATGTTCCCTTTTCTGAGCTGTAATATCACACAAACGACACTGGTTGTTCTGTTTTTAGAATTGTCAAGGTACTGAAGGTTAGAGCAGGCTTCTTACCGCCATAGTCAATGGTAATACAGTCATGTAATTCCTGAAAGTCTGCATATGATATTGATACACAGATTTTCTAATAGAGTTAATTTTTCCATTCGTTACTTATCTTTTTGTAAAGTCAATGAAGCAAAACAATATTCTATTAATTCCATACTAAGAAATGTCAACGCCTATGGCATCATTTGATGCGATGACTTTAAGCTTCAATATTTTTACAAGTTTTGCACTCATAAAACTTATCTATACTACTAGTATCATTCGAGTCATTGGATGTATAAATATCATTCACAATAGACTGACAAAAGGCAAATCACTGCTCATAGACAGAGTACTATTGTGGTATTACCAGTACCTGGAACTGTAGCCAATATTGAAGACTTACAAAATTTTCAAAAGGCCTTTCTCGTTGCATTTACGACAACATTTTTGGCTAGACACTGACCTCTTGGCTGGCAATTATTTCCACAAAACCAGCAGATAATATCCTCTATCAAGCATACCAAGAAATATGACTAATGATAAACCTTTCCAAAACAGAAACTATGATCTGGAATGTGAAAAATGGATGACACCTACCCTGAATCCATTATAAAAATTCAGGATGTGGAATTAGTAAAATATCTTGAATACCTTGGTGTATAAAAAATGTAGTATAGGAAATTAAACAAAGTATAAGCTACACTAGAGGTAATTTTGCCCAAGACTTCAAATTGCTACAAAACCAAAACTCAAGTCATGTTCTCAAATAGCCTAATCAGATGAAGACATTCATATGGATGTTATGCATGACACCAAAATCATTCAGAAATATCTAAACTGTCAGCTGTATACAACTGCTTTCAAACATCAAAATATCAATGGTTTGAAATGGCTTTGAACAAATTAAACTTGTAAGTCTTAGTGAGAACCATCCTTCTTTGAACTTGTTGACTGCTTCTACAGAACCACAAAGAACTGTACTAAATAAAACATCACTTGAGAGCTTCCAACAATAGCAACAACTAAAAGAGCATATGTAATTCAAAGATAAAATAATAATATAATCAGCATGGTGACATGCCACACAACTTCAAGCAAAAAGTGATGAAAGAAGCCCCACCATTACTAGAAAGAGCAATAAAAGTTACTGGCTTTGAGAAACCTATTTTCCTGAAAAATTATTTTAAGAGAAAGATTTTATAAATTTCAAGTAAAAGTACCACTGGCAGCCTATATCATTCTAGGGAAGTGGCTAAACATTAGCATTATCATTACAGCAAGGAAAAATCAGCATTTCACTTCATTGAACTAAAGGAGTACCATTGTGTTTTGTGAACACATATTGAGGATACTATGCTATACATAAAATTTATAAGTGTGTAGGCAACGGATGAAAGATGAGGAGTATTGACTACATACTTTGCTGTAATTCTGCTGAGTTACATGCCCTTATTAAATAGATATAAATTTTTGCCATATTTGAATGGAGTTGTTCTTTATTCAACATTGGGGATCCATCAATTTTAGTTTTCTGCGATAAGTTTTACAATGTTTCAACACGAAGCTCATTTAAATTACAATGTGGGTAGAAATGTCTCCTCTCCAGAAGATCACCAAACCAGTCACCAAGATAATAAACTGTAGTTTTACAATATGCTGTTAATTAATAACTTACCAGAAAAATATTTGAAACTATCTTTAAGAACTATAGACTGTGTATCTTTAAGCATATATAAATGCATGACTGTCTCTCTGTGTGTGCGTGCGCACACATAAAAACATACATAGATATACATACACACATAGTATTTTTTGTGAGTTATATTTATGAAGGTGACTGTTCTTGTGAAAGCTTTACTAATCAAGTTTGAAGATTATAGGAGCAATGATAAAATTACACTGAATCTATTGTCAGATATTAACTCTAAAAAGTTGAAAAGATGGTGGGAAATAGTAAAAAAGAATTGGAGCTACTATAATTGCTCTTTGATATTTTTCTGTTTAGAAATTTACAACTGCCTGCCTTTTCAAATTACTTCAACTTTTGCAAGCATTATTCTGGATATTCATATCTTTATTTTTATAAAGACTAGCAATTTTAAAATCAATTATGAAATTCATCTCTTAAATTCTATTCAATTAAGAAAGTTAATCAAAGACAGACTTACTGTAAAATTGTTTATATTTCTCTGCAACATTTTGCAGACTCTATTTAGTGTAGCATAATAACCAGGTGAATCTTGCTTCATGTAGTAGGACAGGTAGGTCATACCAGAAAGTTCATCCAAGTGATGGCTGGCCATATCCTCTGGTCGCACAACTAAAGGAATATCAAATTTGTCTTTGGCAATATTCATAGCATTTCTACAGTTTTCTAATCTGAAAATGAATCATGTTAAAAAAGAATGTTAATAAAATGATAATCATTAAAAGGATAATTTTTCTTATATCAAAACTTTATCTTAAAAATGAAGACTCTGTGTTTTCTATGAGAGATAAAGCAAAGATATGATATTTTTAAAGAATGTTTTAGTTAGCAGTTTACTATAGTGTCACTACATATAAATTCATTTACATATATAGATACACAAATACTTCTTTCAGTGCATGTTTATTACAAGGCACTCATTCACAGATAATCTCAGGTAACAAAGCACAAATATCTACTTAGCAATCAAGAAAAAGTTTTAGACTTAGTAAATTGTTTTTGGCTCATTGGAAGAGTATCATTTCTCTTAAACATAAATTATAACAACTAACAAAAGTTTTTTATTCTATCATACTAGACAATCCTTAGACACATTTTTAAACTTAGAAAACAGTAGAGATGTTCTTTGAATTGTGAAACAAGTTTCCAATTCAACATAATTTCTATTGTTATTTATTATATTCTCTCAATATACATGCAAATCAGGAATTCCTTTCTATTGAATGGTGATCAGTTTCAAATTTAAAAAAAAAGGTTTGCAGGGCTGTTTTGATATTACCATTTTGGAAACCCTAATTATTCAGATGGTGGAAAAAAAGATAATGAGAAGTGACAATTAGATTTGGTGCAGTAAAATTTCCTTTGTAAAATTTTTACATGGTTATCACTTTTGATTAATTATGGTGTTAGCACCCAGCTATATATATATATATAAAATGTATTCACTTCAGAAAAAGAAAAATTGTATATATGTCCAAATTTCACTTGTTGCCTATCAATGAATGTAGCATCCATTTTTCCATTTGACTAATTATAAACAAAATGATTTAGGAGAATAGTTAAATAGTTGATTTTTGATTGGAAAATTGGATTAATTGAATTGAAAAGTTTCTTTATGATCTTAACATGGAATCCTTAAAATTTTCTCTAAAGTTCAAAAACTTTTTTATGTAATTTTTTTCATCCCAGGTTACATATACATTTTGGCAAAAGTATATTTTGCAGGAATAATGAATAATAATGGAAATTTTGGAATAGACACTTGTACGTAATATATTACTTACTTTTTAGTTTTATCAAGTTTCTCCCAATCTGGGAAGGTGCCAGGACTGCAGTACTCAATGAGGGCACTGAAAATAGAAACATACAATTTCATAAATGAAAGCAAGAAACAATCTTTATAGGATAAAAAAGAAAAGAATATAAATTTTGTTTTAGATTTGAATTTTTCCTGGATTACTAGAAAATTAAAAAGCTCTTATCCTGAAATGTTTGTTATTGAGGATTTAATAGCTATTAAAATATAATTATTTTCTTACATTAAAAATATTCAAAGAAGCAACTCAATACTTTGGAAGTTAAGATAACAGAATGTCAAAATTTGCCCTTTTTACACATTTTCTAACATCCAGCTTGTGATTCCTTGATTGGATCTACAGCCACAAATGGCCACTTCTTTTTGGCTTAAACATAGGCGTTACATTTTCTTTCAACTGAAACTTGTTTTTTACTTTTGTGCAGGTACCAAGACCTTCAGAGAACACTTCTAAAAAAAGTTTTTTCAGTTCACTTTTTAATTTTTAATTTGCTGTATTAGAACTGGCAGCAATATTTATGTTATTACAAAACCAATTAATAGGTACGTCCCACAGATCAAACAATGCTGTCCAGTCTGTACCAAACAGATTAGGTGTGCTTTTCAACACAAATACTACCATTATTCTGGTCTTCCCGACGAACAAAACATTACAACTGAATTTGCCTAAAATGTTTAATTTTTTCCCTAAGACTCCATAAGTGATATTATTACTTGCTGTATTAATTCTGTTCACCTGCATTTCATTTCTTCTCCATTTTTTGGATCTGCAACATGCACTCTTGCATCCTAATTTCCCACACTCAAAGAATTTCTTGTTTCTGAAGAAACAATCCTTTTTAAAATGTTTACCACAACAACTGTGGCAAATATTAGGTATTGAGTGGGGTTTATAATCATCCCTTATAGTTTTATCAATAGTTGGAAGATGTTTGCAATTTTTCCTCTTAGCTGGTCAGACACTGTGAACCTGTGAATTTTCTTTTTTTCAATCCTCGTGCTATCAAGCTTTATACTCACAATGTGCTGATGCTCTTCAGCTATTCTCTGGAGAGTTAATTTTGGATCCATTTCCAGTTTAGAAAGTATTCTAGATCTGATCCCTGTGTTCAAAGTTAAACCCTGAACGAATATCAGGCATTTGAACAGATCAGGAGTTAGTTCATTCAATTTAAACTTTTTGCATTCCTAATTTATAAGTCCTGTGTATGTGACAAAATCTTCTTTGTCGGATTTCACTAAATTGAGACATTTCCAACGTATATTAAACAGCGAACTCCTGTCTCTAAATATTTTCGATAGTGTTAGGACAGTCTCATCAAAAGTTATTTCTCCCAGCTTCTTCAGCAAATATAGTTTACATATTTTTCGTATTCAGCAGGGGATAATTTCCTCAATAATAATCAAACTTTTTCTCATCACTCTAATGTACACAATCCCTTTTAAAGATTCCTTCATATCTTCTATAGTACGATAAGAAATTTATTCCTTCATCTGGACTGTACAGAAACTCGGTGATTGAATTAGTAATAGCATCAGGAGTAAACAAATTTGAAGTTTTTGTTTCCATCATTTTAGTGAACAACTAAAAAAACTTTTCTTGCTGTAATTGTAATTGCTGTTCATGGTGTGGTTTCTGTTGCTGTAATTGTAGTTCCTGCTGTAGCTTCTGTTGTTGCAACATTTGAGCCATATGGGCCTTTAATTTTTCCATTTTTCTGCTGAACTTTTTGCAGATTCATTTTTTTCCATCTGTGTAAGTTCAAGGAATCTTCACAAATCCTTGTGAATCCTCGTCACCACTTTTGTGATTCCTTATGAATCCTCGTTGACATTTTTATGATGTTGGATGACTTTGCTTGTCACTTTTGTTATGTCAAGTGAAAGCTCATTATCACTTCCAAAATTTGCACTAGTAATACTTGTTCAAGTAATAATCGCCAAATAGTATAATGATCAGAAGAGAATTATAATCCATATAGTAGTAGAGTAGAGAGAGTGAACGTATAGCAAGAGTAGATAGACAAGAAGAGTGCACAGTAATCTGTATAGTGATAGATGAGAAATAGTGATCAGTTAGTCAATACGCTACTTTGTATTTATTCACTTTCTTCAAAAAATGCATATCCATTCTTCAGAAGGAATTTTTCACAAAATTCATTGTTATTTGGATAAAAATGGCACCCATTATATGAAGGATGAAACAATTTGTTGTATAGAAAATAGACTTGAGGATAGTACATCCCAAAAAGTAACAAGCTACTGTTACTCCAAATGGCCAAATCAGTCTCATGAATCCTATTAAACATATTTGGACCATTTTAAATTGTGAAATAAAGAAAATGTCTAGAAATATTTCTACAAAAGCATTTGCCTCATGTTCAGAATGCAGCTTATGATTTATCTGATCAGCAAATTTAATAAATTCACAGAGCTGATTTGATGAATTTGATGTATGAAATAGTAAAATCTTTTAAAATCTGCTCATAGTTAGTATACCAAGTCTTAATTTATGTAATATTTTTAATTATTGAATAAAAGTCCATGTATAAAAAAAGCAGGTGTCATTTACTTTTCTCATGTGACTGTATAAATTGATTCCAGTGAAAAAAATCCTGCAGAATTCAGAAGATGAGAATACTTACTGAAGAGCAACACCATCATTCCAGCTGCTGCTAAAATTGCTTATTTCACATTTTGGAAGTGCACTCTGTAGCCAGGCCAGCATAATCTTTTTAGGTGGGAATTTTGTCTTTCCAATTTGATAGCGTAGAATAAGATGCCATATCAAACCAAGGATTAGTTTTAAGTTACCATCCACTATGTCTTCACTTCCTATCAAAATATCACCACAAAAATTTAATCAGTTAAATTGATAAAAATAATAGCTTGAAAGAGAGGTGATGAAAAACAATTCTTTGATTTTCTTTACATTTATGATAAAATTAAACAAAATTTTGGAAAAATGTATTTGTAAAATGAAAATTTTCTGTTTGATAGACTCACATTTTAGACATGTGAAAGCAACTTTTCCTTGAAACACTAAAAGCCTTATATCCCTTGGAAAAAAATTATGGGATCACCACATTGGGATGTTCACCCAGCTTTTTCACTTTGCAACAGATACATAAACTACAGATTTTACTGAGGCATTATCATAACTCTTCACTATGCCCACATAACTAAAGGGCTGACATTATGTCTTCATGATCTTGACCTTTCCTTCATTGCATCTTCGCACTCTCTTCAATTTAAGTGCATTTAGTTTCATAATAAGGCTAAAGATTACTTGTTTCAGTGTTATGAACCTAATTGGAATACACTTTGTGGACATTTTATACATTTTATATTTTGTAGCACATCTCAATTTACTTTTCTTTGAGATTTTTAGTACTTTGCAGGACCAGTTAATGTTTGCACTTGCTTTCCATATAACCTGGTGACTTCTTGCCAAACCCAGGGCAGAGGAAGGCGAGAAGGAGGAGAAACACAGGCCTTGGCCATTGTGGACAGGGCGCTTGGATGGTTTATGTATTGAGTTACATTCCCATTTATTTTTGTCTGTCTACTGGATGCCAGTTGAACTTTCCTATTCACTCTTACTTCTAGCACTCTTGCCCTTATTTACTTCTGGCTACCTTTGGCCGCCATTACTACTTCCAGCTACCACAGACCCTTATCTTCCAGCATTCCTAGCCTTACTACTTCCGGTTACCACAGACACTTATCTTCCAACTACCACAGACTTTGCCCTTCATTATGTTGACCTAATTCATTGGTCCCTACTTCTTCTGGCATCACTATCTCAATCTAACTCACTTGGTTGATTGGCATTAATGGACCGGCTTACAACAGCCCTGAACTTCCAGCTACACTGGGTCCCTACTTCCAGCTTTCCTGTCAATCTAACTCACCTGGTTTAGGAAATTGTTGCATGCATATCATCCAGATTCAAACAGCCTATTTCATACACTTCAGTTATAATACTATGGAAGGTTCACCCTTGAACTTGACCAGTTACTACTCAATGCTAGCATCAGATATTTAAATTAAACTTTCTTCTCTTTGACTATATCGTCCAGACTTCAAATAACCTACTCTGTACACTTCGGTTAAAATATTATGGAAGGTTCATCATTGGACTTAACCAGCAATTTTTCAACACTTTCACTGGACATGTGAACTTAACTTTCTAACTTTGGAGTTATATGCTAATTTAACCTACAAGGACTCTGGTCTGTATTCTAAATAAATTTTGTATTAAGTTTGTCATGTGTTGTCTTGTTGACTTGTCAGATTTCACGTTTTTAATTTAAAATGTTAGTGGGCCTCTTGTGACTTCTATGCCTTATTGGGGCACAGAGGCCATGTTATATCATGTCTCCTCTGGGGGTCCACAACAGCATCTTCATATATTTTATTAGAATGTCACCAGACATCATTGCTTGGCCCAATGCAGATTCATTAATATCACTTCCTCCAATGATCCATGCCTTTTAGAAATGCAAATGACATGGTGATACCATTGTTGTATAGCTTAGATGTGGCACAAGACTAAAATTATGGTGCACACAGTGGGGATTGAACTCCATACTCAGTCATGATTGATCTAGTGAGACAAGCTTGCTAACCATTACACCATGTTGAAGACATACTATTGTAGTATTAGTACACATTATACATTAACTCAACTGAATGATTAAAGAGATAAAGTGAGTATTTGCTCTATCTAATATTTCCAGGTAGTTCCTTTTTGGAAACCCACTTCCAGTCCGCCACCCCAGTTTTTGTCTAAACGGTGACTAATCTAAAATGTACCTAAATTAAAAAGGGGATTAACTGGAGGAAAATAAAACAATAGCAGTGCTGTACTCTGGTAACAGAACAGTTTCTTTAGGTGCAGCTGAAGCCTCTGTAAGACTAAAAATAGGTAACAAATAGAAATCAATGTTAAGAATGACACTGGAGATATGAGCAAACTGCTACCTGTGAGTAGGTTTAAAAAATTAAATAATGTATGATTCAAAGAAAAGCCAGTGCAAATATGTGTATTTGGAGGCTCTGTGATAGAGTAAGCAGGAACATACCTCCTGGGAGTGAGATACCAAAATATGTTCACTAGTGCAACATTCCATGTTGTCAAAACCAATGATCAAATCTACTAAGGCCACAAAGCTTAAGAAAGTTGGGCCTGGTGATTCTTAACTTAGCAATCAGGATGGATATTGCGCTTAATAAAGGACCATGGAAATACCTTTTAACACAAAGGTAAAACATCCGAATAGAAAGCAATTCCAATAACTGATTGCTTGTCCAAAGTGTTGCTAAAGCCAAGTAGTCAAAATTGAAGTCATTTGATCTCAACATCCACATGCCCTTCACCAATACACATACAAGACATCAAGGTGGAGATTATGAATAATCCTACCATGAGAGAGCTGACAAACATAGTGATAACTGGATGGCCATCTGATTGCTCCAGTTGCCCAACTTGTCAACTTCCATACTGGAATTTCAGGGATGAAATTGGGATCCAAGATGGTGCTGGCAGCAAAATCATTATACCCGATATTCTGCTGCAAC
>OZ010579.1:65743351-66178351 GCA_963932145.1 Acanthosepion lycidas
CAAAATCATACTGAAAAATTTTTGAGTATTTAAAAAAAATAAATTAATTATTAATATTAATTGATGAAGTTTTTCCTTCAAATCTGAAAAAAAAAAAATTTATATTATATTGAAAGTTTTATAAGGTTAAAGGACAAATGTTTTGATTTGAAATAATATCTTTAGGATTTTCTTTATAACATAACAGTAACACAAAAAAAATTTGTCATCACATCCCTACTTCACGATGTATCGAAATGTGGTGCGGGAAACTCCCCACCCCCAAATATTTTTAGAGTTTTCTAACCTGAAGAGCTAAAAATTTAATTTTTAAATTTTACATCGAATTTAAATTTAAAGAATTCTTTTTAAGGGGAAAGGGTCTGAAAGCTATTTGTAAAAAAAAAAAAAAAAAAAAAAAAAGTAAATAAAAATTTTAAAAATTCATGTGAAAGTTTAAAGTTTTTTTTAAAAATAACTTATGAAAATTAAATATCACTTATTTATTATTAACTTATTGTGAATTGATAAAAAAAGTAAGTTCTGAAATATTATTTATTCGCATATTTAAACGTAGAAATCAATTTAATTTTAATTAAATCCTCATTTTTATGGTTAAACCGTCTTTTGATCCGTGAATGGGTGCGGTCATGTATTAAATGAGCACGAAATCAGGAGTTGCAATTGGTTTGTAAAAAACAAACACAACATTGTTTTTCAAATTCAAATATTTAAGATTATTGATTGGTTCCTCACGGATGAACATGAGAATGAATCGATTTTTTATTTAACGTTTATATATATTTTTAAATTTAAAAAAAGAAAAGAAAAAAAAGGTAGATTTCCAGGAAAATCAATTTTTAAACATCCTGGAAGTTATTGAATATTACATTTTTATTTAAAAAAAAAATTTAATCACTAAAAATAAAATTTAAAAAGAAAACTAACTTATTTCAAAAGAGTACATCGAACTAAATATTATTTTAATACGTTTTCTAATCAGCTCTTAAAAAATAAAAGCAAAGCAGGATTTCACAATTAAGAAGTTGAATACAAAAATGTACCTACCAATGTTGACAAGTTTCACATTATCATTGCGGATGGCATCCAATGCAATGGATACATTTTCCAAACGTTGATGTTGATTCACAGGATTTTTGAAAATCTTTCTTCCAATTTGTTTGTGCTGAAGAGCTTCTACTAAGGCAATAAGATTAACACCATCGTTGAAATCATTTTCAAAATTTGCCAGCGGTGTAACATTTACTTGTTCATTCACCCAGTTTAAGAAAGTGTTGTTTTGAATTTCTATCCAGCGATGGTCATCTGGACCTAATCGCATCATAGATATAGCAGCATGACCCTCAGGGGTCCGAACACTTTGACCAATTCGTGAATCTGACATTATGATAACGTGTAGAAATTTACTTTTTTATCTTTCTTTTTTGTCTATTTCTTGTATGGAATAACTAAAAGCGTACTTATTATTTGACAGATAAAAAAAAAAATTAAACTTTAAAACTAATTGCTGTGGAGCCCATATTGTGCTGAATTAGATTTTTTAATCTCTGCACAATGGTAAAACTAAAATGGAGCAATGTCTGCGCGTGTGTACAGTCAGAGAAAGAAAGCGAGAAGAGGTGTGCGCTACTAAAAAAAAGACAACCTTAGTTTCTAGGTGTGTCACTTCACTTCAGATACCTGGCCACAAGTCTCATTTTCACTTTTCAGCAAAGGCTTCAACTTTTCTCTTTTTGAGTTGTCTTTTTAAATCTGAAAATTATAAACTTGACACAAACATTAATATTTTCAATATTTCTTTACGGGGTAAAAGAGAAACGTTTACCTTTATACTACGTTTAAATAGAAAGAAAAAGAGCAAAAACCAAAGGAAAACCGGTTTAGTAAGTTGATGGCTTTCTAGGGAGAACCAGTGGTGAGGTGGTAAGTTATGTAAATTAGTATGACGAAAGACATTTATTTACTCAATTTGTGTAGGTGCGTTATTACTCATTAATAATGCTAACGCACCTACACAAACTGAATTAGCTTTAGCCTTTCTTTGTGTTTTTACTTGACTAAAAAAACTAGTTTTACAGAGTTTTATTGACTTTTTTTTTGTTTGTTTGAGCTTATCGCTTGTAGACAACATCGTTTTTTATTTGTTTTGTTTTAATGAATGAAAACGAAAATGACAACTGTGGATTTAATTTTCTGTAATTAATTTCCTATACTTAAATATTTAATCCTACCATAATCTTAACTGACTGAAGCAATGTAAATCTATTCAATTTTTTAAAGTTTAACAGCACAAGGGAGGCTACTTTTTATAACAAGCTCTAATAAACTCGTATTAAGTAATTTTTTTGACTTGGCCGTCTCAATTGTTTTTGTTGCGAAAAAAATCAGCACTCAGTATCTACTATTACTTGTGTATATAGTCTAGTTACAGAAAGCGACTTTGAATCTGTTAACATTAACAAATTTCCAAAACAGCAAGGGTGGTGAAAGTTCAAAAATTCAATCTCAAACAAATGCAAACAAAAAGCAGGAAAGACGAAAAGAAATTAGAAATCACAAATTTCACAGGCCAGATAGAGTAAAAAAAATTAAAATCCAACTCACAGATTCTAACACAACGAACTCATTCTCACTCATGCATCCCACCCACACACACAAAAAATGCACGCTCCTCGTCAAGAAAATCAACGGCCTTTTTATTATTATTATTATTATTATTATTATTATTATTATTGAGGAGGCAAATTTTGTTTACGATTATCATTAGTTTCGATAGCCAGGGAGAATTTAAAAATACTGAGACTGTAATTATTTAAGATTTATTTTAAAATGATTTTTCTTTCTGAAAACTGTGCACAGGACATGAATCGTTTGTGGTGGGTAGATGATTTTCTTTTTTGCCACACTCTGCACTCACCCCATCACAACAGATGACAACTGCGGGGAGGCCTCGTGAATCATGTGCTTCTTCTCAGTAGAACAATTGCTGTCTCTCCTCTAGATGAGTCGTCTCGCGGAGAGTCACCAAGCGCATCTACACCAGCTAGCGAATCGCTTGCTTTTGAAGATGTATCTAAGTTCTAAGGCATCTCCACTGTTAACTAGTCTCTCGCTTTCTGAAGATTCGCTGCTGGTATCACTTGCCGACGTATTTGGACCGACAGGGGGCGCAGGTCCTTTATGTGGCGCGACATCCCATCAATAAGAATCGAGTGCAGACTACTGATCCCAGTGACACGTCCTACCTGATATAGAGTTGTATATCAGTTTGGTGGGGTTTTTTTTTACCCATACACGACCCCCTAAGTTGTACATCAGTTATTTGCACTCTTGTTCTGGCCGAGGTGTTGTGTCAGTGCCTCGTATACAAACTCAGTAGCGTTAGATACTATTGGCGAGCGCGGTGAAGGGTGATAGTCATCTTTTGGTGTGGCATTGTGCCAATACACGGCATCCATTATCGAGCATTGTTTCCGTGCGGCAATTCGATTGAGGCTAAGATACAATTCAACTATTCCGTCTGCTTTGTGTGTATCCTGGCTTTTCCTGAGAAAGTGTTCGATAATTATCCACTTATGAAAACACGCAGAGTATGTGAATAAGTGAAGTTCTGTTGCCTTCAATTGAAGTGCAACATTAACACCACAAATACGGCGTCCAATTCTGCTCCGTTTATGTGCTGAACTTCATTTTCTGAATGCAATCAGTATGCACCCTCCACTATATTCCCATTTAATTCGAGGAACATTCCAGTTGCGTCAACCCATTTAAACTTGTCCATTGACACGCCACCTGACCCCTACGCAGTTGTCGTCTTTATACCCCGGTGAAAACGTCCAAGATCATATTTCCGTGGTGGTGGTGCTGGTGGTGCTGGTGGTGCTGGTGGTGCTGGTGGGGGCGTCCAAACCGGACGTAACTACAGTTGTTCTGTGTTTAATGAAGGTAGTTGCAATACGGAGCCATCCACAAACAGGAAAGTGTCCTCCCAATTTTCCACATCGTGAAAATAGTTTTCAGCGTCTCACAATTTCAGGTCCTTTTACTCCCACGCTTCCAATAAAGGATGTCATTCTCCCTGAGTCTTGCAAGCCTCATATTCCAATCGTTTCGGGTCTTTGCACGTTAGACCAAACTCAGCGAGATGTTGCGGATGCTATATTTTCGTTAATATATATATATACGATCTATATATCGTCTACATAAGGTGAAGTCGGTCGAACCCCAACAATTCCCTCTCTACAACAAAAACATCGACTTTAATTGGGTTATCGTCATCTACACAAAGTCTGACGCTCGCAGCTCCTCGGCTCTGTCGGCCGTCAGTACATTCATTTCTAGTCTGCTCCATGGACGACAGACCGATATGTTGGTAAGCGATCGAGAGCAACCCGTGTCCATTAGGGCAGTGCGCGTTATCCCAATTAGCTCGTACGTTAATTACAGGGGGGGTATCTTTTAGGACTTTCGGGGGGAGTGAGACTGGCGTTGACGTCATGTCCTCCATCCAATTTTCCAAGCACTTAGATGCAGTGTTTTCCCACTTTGTGGCATCGAATATCCGTGCGTGATATTTGTGCAAAACCGCTTTACATCTCTTCACGTCGATACTGACAGTCTTTGGCAAAATGATTAGGGCCATGTCCTTTTGTAGAAAGTGACATTGTCATGACATTTAATAGCCGTGGTTGGATTATCATGAGTTTCTGCTGGTTGAGTGGCTGGAGCGAATGTTTCCTCAGATTCTTTTTCATCCGTTATAATGGTGCGGTCCCTGATTAGTTGTTGTCTCAAGGTTATGTCGTTCATTCTGGATGACGGCCGAAGTATCCGTCTGATGTGGCTCGGCAGTTCCGACACAAACGAATACGCCATTCATCGTTCTGATACGAACAGCAAGCTTCTCCAGTTCTGCCAAAAATGCATCTACCTTCTTTAATTTCTGGGACACACATTGAATGATGAATTAACAAATAATAAAGAAAAAAATGGCGAACTTGACCGTCTGATACCTGTCTCTACATATCTCTACATGTCTCAACTGTTTCTACATGGCTCTACATGTCTCAACTGTTTCTACATATCTCTACATGTCTCAACTGTTTCTACATGTCTCTACATGTCTCAACTGTCTCTACATGTCTCTACATGTCTCTATATGGCATTAAAAAGGAGAAAATTGTCTTATTTTTATTTTTTAGATTTCGTGGAAATGAGAATTTGTAGAAATGTTTCATTTAAAAAAAAAATTCACATATCAGGTCAGTCTACAGGTCATAAAAAGGGCACTGATAATTTCACTACCAGCTTTGATCATGTGTACAATTTTTGTCAGTATTCACCGAGTCGTCTGATGTTTTCCTATCGGCTTGTCATAAATGGATATGGAAAGTAGTCACTTCAACGTGGTTGATAATAATAGGAAAGAAGTCACAGAAAACGTCACAATTTTGGCTAGTAAAAAAGTCCATTTATGGTGGTCGGTAATAAAGTCATCTATTTCTGTCGGGTACGTGTATAAACTCGTGAAGTACCCAACACAAATAGATGATTTTATTTCGCTCGGTTTCCAACAGAAATTCATAGTAAATCGATGCAATCTCAAAAAAAAAAAAAAAAAAATTCAAACAATGTTACTTAATCGATATATTTAATATTTAGGGAGTCCTCATAAGACTCGATTTTATGTGAAGAAAGTGTCAATGTGATATTAAAATTTGAATTAAAAGTTCCTTGAATTTACAATTTATTTATGAGACTGGGATTTTATTCACATTTGAGAGAAGAGACCGAGATTTTGTCCGCTGTTTTTTCCGCTATCTGCTAATCTTATTCTTTTTCTTTGTTTATTGTGACTTTTTTTTTTTTACTTGTGACATTTAACTGAATTCAAATAACTATGCCTTTTGACTTTTCTACGTAACGTTCTTTTAATAACTACAGGTCATTCCATTTTTGTGTCCTTTTCAGACTTGTTTCCCCTCTTATAAAATTTTAACTCCCTACAAAAAAACTAAACTGCACTAAACACAAAATATTAGTAGGAATAGAATTGGAAAAAAGAACATGTACCTCTCTTATCCCTAAAGTTGAATAAGGCACAAAGTAAACAAAACTCAACCATTACACAACATTTAAAAGGAAAAACATTTTTGAGTTAAAGGGAAATCACTGAGACATCCGGAAGAGGCATGACACATGGAACCACGGTTGACGAATTATAGTGTTCGGTTCGAAATTCCAATCACCTGAAATAGGCCGGAGCGTACAACGGCCGAAACGTTGTGAATATGGCAATGAAGATGAAGATAACAGTCCCAATAATGTAAATAATGCAAGTAACCTAAGTTAAACTTTAAATGACTTTTTAAAAATGAAAAATATTTCGTGAAGTTTTAATTTTAATTTCAAGCCAATGGATTAAATTGAATATTTCCAATGAACAAAATACTTTGCTCTATTTTAAAACGAACTTACATTTATTGGAATTATTTTTAATCGCTAAAGATGACTGATTTTAAGCATATTTACAATTTTTTGTTTTTATGAGGTGCTGATAACTATCTCGATAGACTTATGTTTGGGAATTTTTTTCTACGGGTGTATATCAGTAAAAATTACTAGACGAAGGTAACGTGAACGCCTTTTATATATAATTTTTTAACTGCTCCGTATTTCTCTAAGGACGTGACTAATATAAACATTAATCCCTACAAAAATGAATTTTTCAACATTTCATATAATTAAATAAGTGTGGGTAACAGATGTAAAAAATAAATTTTTACAAAGATTTTCTTTTTAGAAACGTTTCTGAAATAATTTATTTCATTTGTGAATAATTCCTGAATTTTTTATGAAAATCCGTCAATTATTTGATTTTTGCAAGAATTTCCAAATCTAAAATTGTATTTACAATCTATTTGTTTTTACCTCAATAGGTTCTTTTATCATCCGGCTCACACACCTTCCAGTTTTTTTTCTTTTTAGCAGGAGTAGAGTTTTATCTCTTGTTTCCTGTTTAGGATTGGGCTTCCGGTTCCTTCTAATGTCTTTTCATTCTTTTTCACTTCCAATATCCCCATGCGTCTTAGTGACATTATCACCTTGCTTACGGCGATTTGATAAAAATATACATATATTTTTTAATCAATTGGCGGATGAATAAAAAAAAATAACATGTTAAAAAATCTGTTGTTAAATGGGGCAAGGAGTGGCTTGTTAATTTTAATAAAAAAACGAAACTGCTTTCTTTTAATCATTTAGTGAACCATTTTACCTTCCACTAATACTAACCTCTAGGAGAGTGACTTATTACGGCTTCTCAGACAAACGTTTTCAGCTGACATGAAGTTGAAAGATTATAAATCAATTGCATAGTCTGCAACTAAGAAAGTTTGTTCACTATGCGAAACTGTTCTCGTCAGAATCTATCTTACATATTTATACCATTCGCCTTTGCTTTGAATATTGCTGCCACATCTGGTCTGGTGCTACTGCTTATATATTTAGAGATTCTTGATAAAATCCAAAATAGAATCTGCAATGTTATTGTTCCTGATCTTGTATATAGGCTTCAGTTCTTTTCCCATCACCGTAATGTAGCTTCCCGGTGCCTTTACGTAGCTTCTCTGTGCCACTTTGTTCCAGAAGTTGATTTCAAACCCGACATGTACGGAACCGTCATATAGCCACATAGGGTCGATCGGTTAGCAAGATCGAATTTACTGCTTTTAAACTTCAATCATCCATGGATCTCTCACGTACATTCATGTCTACTCATGGTGTACCAAATGTAAAAAAATGACGTCACACATTATGAAATGGACAAAGTCCGACAATTATATTAAGACATTTTTATGTTTAACATTCTTTTTATAAATACAAATTTTGTTTACATTTAAGCCAACTTCCACAAACACTTCTGTCGCTGATCCGCCAAGACTAAATGCCATATAATATTATTAATACAGCAAATCCCAAAAAGGGTTCCAACATGCAATCCCTCCTTTCTCCTCTCTTCTTTTTCATGCTATCGAAATTTCATTAATACTCGCAATGATTAAAAGTTCATTTCACAGTTTTGTTTATTTGTCCCCCTGCAAAAGAAAATTTCAGTTCGTAGTTTGTTTTTTTTTTTCGTTTTTCTTTATTATTTATTACGGTTCGGACACTCTGAAAAATTCATGCTGATTCTGGGGTTTACGACAGCGCTCAATCCTAGAAATGAGAGGAATAATGGTAAGGCCAGGGAAGGCGTCCCTAATGCTTCACGCCTACAGCGAATCTTCTGTCAACGCGCAGCGTAGGAAACAAACTTCGCGGCGTGTTAGTGACTGAAAGTTTTGGATTTCGTATCTGCCACCAAAGAATCCTTTCCTGGGCTCAGGATGGCTCAAGTTGAGTTCGCTGAGTTCAAAAAATTTCAGTCTGTGTTTAGGCGCTAGAGAATGGTTATCAAGTTGGCTTGTCTGAGTGCGGATGGATTGTGAGACTCGTGATCTCTTGTTCGGTGTAGATGTGGCTGCGATCCAGGAAAATCTGTTTTAACGTCGATACTCATGTGCTGTCTAGCGACTTTGTTGTTTATTCAGTATACGAGGATCGAATGACTAGAGGTGTTTCCTGGTTGATTGAGCGTACCCTGGATACGATGGTGAACCTTGTCCATGTCGATGTGGGCCGTGGCCGTGAAAAGTCTTACGTTTAGGTTCATTGCGGTTTATTCGCCGAACGACAAGACGGGGCGTTGTTAGTTCTTCCATTAGTGGAGGACGTTCCTGATGTATCCGGCGCTCCTAGTTTTAATGGGGGACTGGAATTACATCCTGGACTCCAAGCCAAGGAGCGGAGAGCTAGAGTTTGGTCTCGTCGATAGATATCGGGTCCATCACACTGGACAGCAGATGTGGACAATTGTTCTAAATAGGCAGTCTACAAAGTTGGTCAGCTACCTGGATAGAATGCTAGTGAGAAGGGATAATCTAGATCTGCGAGATTCTATCACGTTCCACTAGTTGGGCTATTCAGACAACAAGCTTGTTTGTGCCTGCATGGCGTTAGACTCTAAGCCTAAAATGGCTGAACACTGGAAGTTCAAAGTATCCTTATTTGACAGGTAGGAATACCGGCTACAGCTTAGTGCATTGGGAGTTATTGGAAGCGGTTAATGGGAATAAATGGTGAATGAGGCTTAAGGATAAGATTAGATCTTTCGCCATCAAATTTAGCCAATGACTCGCCCTATTTAAGGCTAAGTGCTATCTCTCAGTGACGTGGGTTTCTGAGCGGACTGGGCAGAGATATTTTAGTCACCTATAGGCACAACAGGGCGGATTCCTGACAGACCCTATCCCTGGTTAAGTTAGACTCTTTTTGTTCACCTAGTTAATGCAATTGTTGTTCCCGGCCTGCTCCCGGCATTCCTTTTTGCTATGATCCTTGTCAAGATTCCCAACCTCCCCAGTTTATTTCGTCCCCTTTTTATCTGGACTGGATCACTCTTTCCCATTCCGTAATTTATTTCTGTCCCTCTCTCGTCTCTAGTGAGTGAGCTGTTTGATTCTGCTTATCGGTAGAATACCGTGGCCACTCTTATTTTTCTGTTAGGTGGACGGGTCTTGATAACATATTTTGTTTTAGTTTGAATGGTTTGTTGCATTTTATTTTCGTTATTGGCCTTATCCCCTCCTCCCTCATTTTATGATAAATATTTTTATATATTTTTGTAAGAAAAATGAAAAGATAAAAAAAGACATTACAAATTGTACATTATCCAATTTTTATGACATGGGTGTGTTTGTGTAGGATCCATGTGAATATGTGGTATTTTGATAAATGTCTGGGTGTGGAAGGATGTGTGAATGAGTCAGTTGTAAGAATGAATGAGTCGTGAATTAGATTAGCTAGGTGTAGGATAGTCAGTGATTACCAGCCTTCCCCCACTTCCCCTAGTCCTTGTGCCACAATTGTATAATTTATACTAAAATAATCTTTATCTTTTGACGTAGGATACATGCGATACACTGTAAGTCGCCATTTTCTTCGCTTCAATTTATTAACGACACGTTTCGCCGAGTTCGTTTGTTCTGTTTGGCATCCATCGAGATGCCTACTTTGTTAACTTATTTTTGACACACACACACACGTATATATATATACACTTACACACAGACTTACACGCACACACATACACATAAATTTTCGTTATTGGGTCCACGCCCCACCTCATTTTATGTTAAATTTTATATATTTTTACAAGAAAATTTGTGTATATTATGGAATTTTTATGTCATGTGCGTTTTAGTAGGATCCCAATGAACAAGTGGTATTTGTTAGATTGAGTGGAGAAGTAAGTGTGTTGAGTGTAGAAATTGTTAAAGTGAATCAGCTTAGCTAGGTGTAGGATGGTCAGTGATGACCAGTCTTTTCCCACTTCCACCTCGGCCTTGTGCCAATAACAATTGTAATTAATTGTCTAAACAAAGTCGTACTGCCTGATGGCAGGAACCGTGCTAACATAAAGGTCGGTGTTTCAAATATTTTATATCTTAAATTGCCCTACATTTTCGTTTTTTGAAAATTGTATTGAGCACTATCTTAATTTAACCGTTCTTTTTTTAGCAAATGTCACGTTTTTCAGAGACTGAATATATATATATATATATTGATGAAATCTGTCGGTGACGACGACAACGTCTGCTCTACGAAATGAAAAGAATGAAAATTGAAAAAATCACTGGTTCATGACATTAAGTTGACGTTGATGGCTGTGAAAACGTTGACGTTGCTGTACGTCTCAGCTTGGTAATTGAGACGCACATTGCCGTCCACTGGTTGGACACTGAATGCCGACACCTGGTGACGGTGGCCCAAGCACTAAGTGATCATGATGTTGTTGCTGGCGAAATTCATGGTCTTGAGTTCGGTTACTTTCAAATCTTCCAATGACTTGACGATCTAATAACCTCCAACTGTTGCGATTGTCTGCTTTAAATTCCAGTTCTACAGGATTAATACCGCACTGTTTTTAGTATTCCTTTCAGCTGATCTTTGAAACGTTTTTTATTTCCTTCAGCACAGCGCTGGCCTTCTGAGAGTTCTCCATATAAGATCCACTAGCATGCAGTGTATACACCTATGTATATATATATATATATATATATATATATGTTGTGTGTGTGTGTGATAAAATATCGTTTTAAGTTATGCTATATTTATGGATTAAAATGTTCAAAATCAGCGTATGTAAATATAAAAGTGGACATTGAGGTCAAGATCCATCGGCGACAGTCTGTTTCATGGCTAAACTGAAACACAATAGTTAAGCCAGGCAATTGCGTTTAATTATGAAACAGACTGTCGGTGCTGGTGTTGACTTCCATGTCTACTTTTATATTTACATGCATTTTTATCCCTAAAATTGAGCAGTCAACACTCAGAGGCGACAGCCTGTTTCATGCTAAACGCATAATCGTTAGGTCACGTGCACATGCCCTGGCGATTGAGTTTAGCATGAAACAGACTGTCGCCTCTGGGTTGGCTGTTGACTTCGATTCCACGCACACACAGAGCGAATATATATATATATATATATATATATATATATATATATATATATATATATATATATATATATATGTGCGTGTGTGTGTGTGTGTGTGTGTGTGTGTGTGTGTGTATATGCGATTATTTCATCAGCCTAAAAAAATTGCCTAAAAAATTACCATGATCAGATACTCCTTCCCGCCTTATGATTGGAGGTCAACTTCCCGAGACTGCTGTCACAATCTGTGGCTCTACCGGCTGGTAATTACATATGTCGCACAAGCAGCACAGGTTTTCACAAATCTCTGTAGACCAGATGATTAAATCTCTGTGGCAGGTGTTGATACCCAAATATCCAAACGACATTTTTTCTTCATTTCGTGTCGCATGGTGCTTGGGATGCCTATCTATTATCCGCGTATTATCAGAACATCTTGCGCTGTCAGTTTATACCTGTCGTGAAAAAATGATTTCAATGAGTCAGGAAGTAGCCAAGAAAGCTACCCTATACCTTCAGCAAGTGCCATCATGGTTGTGTCCTCTGTTGTTTTCCAGCAGATCTGCATTAGTTGTTGATCCTGTAAGGGTTGCCGCTTGAAGTTGTTTGAATACACCTACTTTTTCTGGCTTTCTTGTGGGGGTTCATGATTGTGCATCTGCTCTCCCTTTTTGGTTTGTATTCTATAGTGACAATGTAATTTTGTTCCCTCATGAATAGATTTTGTAGTCGCTTGGGTGCTTTTGACAAAAACTTCGCACGTATTGCCACCAGAGGGTTGTGGTTTATCACAAAATTCACCTTTCTTCCACGGGAATAGTAGTGGAAATTCTCAAGTCCGTACACCACTGCCAGCATTTCTTTCTCAATCTTGGCATACCATCGTTCAATTTCCGAGAGCGAACGGCTTGCAAATGCGACGGGTCGTCCACTCTGCATTAAGGCCACCCTCTCAATTTGTTCACAGTAATTATTTACCAACATTGGTTTCTTTTGGCGGTTAGTGTAGATAGGCGATTATCATCTCTTTAACATTGTCCAAAGCATTTCGTTGAGAATCTGATCACATCCATATAAAGTGCTTCTTGGTTAAGCCATGAAATATGGAGGTTAGATGACGAACAAACTTGCCTACGTAGTTTCCTATGTCCAGGAATCGACATAGGTTTCCTACATTTTCCAGCATGAACACATCTCCAATAGCTCTTAATTTTACTGAGTCTACTTCAATGCCATATCTAGTGATGCGGTGTCCATAAAAAGTGATAGTCTCTAAATCTATATCGATCACAAGTTCGAGATGGGTTCAATTGGATCCAAATTTGTGGCATCTTTCAAGCAGCTGGTTTAGTCGTTTGTCGTTTTCTTCTTGGATCCTTTTCAAACGCCACAAGATCTGCAATAGCAACAATTCCCTTCATGCATTCTAGCATCTGTGTATGTGACTCAGTAAAAATGCACACGTGTGTCAGGACTTCACTTCTCAAACAATAAAACCGTATACGTCAGATAATATATTAATTTGCAAAGAACGGCTGTGTACGTGAATCGGTAAATATGCTCACGTATATTGGTACTTCACTTCTCAAACAATTTAACCGTCCATGATAGACGATATATTAATTTTCAAACAAAGTAGATATACACAGGAGACGTTTTCCCTTTGAAACAAATCGGATTTGATCCGAATAGTAGCCAGCTCTTTCAAACTGGGAGAAACGGGAACAGAAAAGTAGATTACGATCGACATGACATGCTGTAGATCCGTTAAACTAGTGTAGAGGCGTAGTTCAACAAAAATCTGCCACCATGTTTCGTCTGGGGCTCCGAAAAGTTAAAAGAACGAGAACAGACTTTATTCTATGGCTACCAGAAAGGAAATGATTCCTATAGGCAAGGGATAGGAAGATATCCCAAGGTAGGGAATATAACTAAAGAATAGTCATACACGTGCTTGCCTTCATTCTATTTACTAATATCTACGGTATTCCTGCCTACATTTACAGTGATAATGTTCGGTTATTTGTTGCGGGTTACAATGTGAACGAATTCCTGACTTCCAATGAGTTCGTCAACAGATTTGCTATATTTAATATTAAGCACCTTACCTTGTACTCTGCTTGGATGGGCAGTGTGTGGGAACGTATGATCAAAACCATCAAGTTATGTCTCTATAAGACCATTGGTAGATCTCAGGTCGGCTATTTCGATCTACTTACTACTTTTACTAACATACAAAGAGCAATAAATTCCAAACCCCTTACTTACCGTTGCTCCTCTGATTCTGATCTAAAGACTGTTACTCCAAACATCATTATTTAAATGATGGTTTGCTACTCAATGTAAGCGAAGGAAGTGTTGTGTGCACGGATCCACTTGCTAGAACTGATATTGTCAAGTTTATAGAAGCTAGAGATTGTTTATTAAATAGATTTAAGGATTTATGGTAACCGAAATATCTCTTGGATTTGCAAGTGCAAGGATTTATATTTATATTTATAAGTTTTGAGAACATGATTAAGATCGATGATATAGTACTCTTCAAAAATCCTACCAAATCCAGAACTTATTGGTTTTTGGGTAGAGTTCAAAGGCTAATTACGGGTGATGATGATAACATTCGGTTTGTTGAGATTAAGAAAGGGGATGGAAATGGGAACGTCCATTCACACAAGCATTTATACCTGTTAGAGTAATCCATCACCGATAGACATAATCCAAAGACACCTCCTGTCCGAACATTTCAGCCGTTAGCCCACCTAACCAAAACCCTTCACATGCTAAGCGGATTAAGTGTCATTCAAATAAACCCAAAAGATTATCATAAAAAAAACCCAAAGAGATCTAATCCTAATGATCCGTATATGTGGTACTAAGCACCAAATTGCATCCTGGGCATGACGTTAAATTGTAACCAAATTGCGTCCTGGGCATGACGTTACGGTTAAGCTGTAAGCAAATTACGTCCTCGGCATGACGTAAAAACTGTAAGCAAACTGCGTCCTGGTTATGACGTTAAACTGTAACCAAATTGCGTCCCCGGCATAACGTTAAACTAACGAAACTGCTTCCTGTCCAAGAGGTTAAAGTGTAATCAAGCTGTGTCCGGGGCATGACGTTAAACTATAAGCAAATTGCGTTCTGCGCATGATGTTAAACTGTAACCAAATTGCGTCCTGGGCATGACGTTAAACTGTAAACAAATTGCGTCCTTGGGCATGACGTTAAACTGTAATCGAGCTGCATCCTGGGCATGACAAGGCTATTTAACCGGATACGCCTTGCAGATAATGCAGCACTTAACTATCAATGATGATAACTACGATTCCGCCATACAGATATTAAAAGGATAATTTTTAGACAATGAATTTATTGTCGCTGAAATATTCAGACAGGTCAATGAATCCAAGCCTGACATGGACTTCGATTTCAAGGAGATTTCTTCAATTATTTATACTGTTAGGAATTTTCAAATTATCAGTAAGATTGTTATTGGCCTGTTGTTATTTAGAATGCTTCCTTTGTTATAATGCATCTTTCTGGAACCAATGTTTTTTCTTCTGGTTATCGTTACGGAGATGTATGCTTTTTCGGTTATTTGTTTTAATATTATCTTTAATTACAGCTGTTATTTTTTTTCGTTGTTAAATGTACACTTATTATTTATACTCCAATAATGCCTAGCGGCTTTCACTAGAGGTTACATGTCTCTTCAATATTCCAACACTTTTCAATATTCTCCACTATTGTTATTAGTGTATTTTATGACATATATAACAACACAAAAAAACTAACATGACTGATAATCTTTTTATATAAAATACACTAAAAATGTTGCTAATTTTTACATTTTTAAATAAAATTGTAAAATTTACTTAAAATCTTGAGGAGTTTTTACTTTTTGAAAAAGCAAAATATAATGAAAATTTTGGTTATTTTTAACCTTTATCTTTGGTATCTTTACATAAGATCGTTATGATTACTGCATCTTTCAGTTCTTTCGGAACTTCTTGGGATTCCCACTTCTTCAGATGAGGGTGAAAATGCGGGTTTGCAGAGGTAAGTTCGAAAGGCCTGAGGATTTCCTCGATTTTAGTTCTTGAAAAGTAGGTCTCATATTCATCCGTAGGTGAGGAGGAGGATTTGGAACCGTTTCTCAGGAAGTCTTCAGCTGTTTTTCTCAGGAAGTCTTCAGCTGTTTTTCTCAGGAAGTCCCCAACTGTGTATGATCATCGTGAAGTCATCTTCATCACTTGGAATAACATTTCAACCAGCCTTCTGCAGACGCTTATATCGACCATGCCAACGCGAGCATTTCCTACTCTATTTAGGACTTCTTTTAGGTCTTAAACTTTTGACCAGCTAGTATTTGTCCTAATTTCACAGTATTCAAATTTTCCCTATTAAATGGTTAAAAAGTTTTTTTAATTTTTCTTTTTATTATCAACGTAAAAGGTACATTTTTTTTCTTTATTTTCATTGGTCTTAAGATTTTGGCCAGCAGTGTATGTGAACAAATCAACTTGAAAACAATGTATCTAAATACAAATTAGCGGCTCGCCATTTTAAATAAACCAACAATGTTTTGCGGGAATTTTGACGATTGTTTTCGTCATAAAAAGTCAGATAATTTAGCAGTTTACGAATAAGTACAACCGTTTTATTTATAAAAAAAATAATTTTCTATTCACAACCAACTTTTCATCGCTAGCATTAATTATTCGGATAGTTTCAGTGGCACGAAACAACTTGTAGACTCGTCTTTTTCCTATCTATCACCCCTAGTAACAGAACGGAAAACTTCAACCAATTAAAACGTACGGAAAACTTCAACCAATTAAAACCGTACTAGACGAACCAACAAATCTCATTGGTCAACGACACTATAATCTGAAAGTTTCACGTGCAAAACGAAATTGCGCCAAAACTTAAGTGAGCCGATTTCGGACTTTCAGAACTTATAAAAGAAGACGCCGACTGACCCAAGTAGTCAGTGACGAACACCCACAGAGAAATTGACAACATACTCCACGTCACTCGAAATCACGATTTTACCGCGCAAAGGTACATCAACGCTGACTCACTCACAATTTAAACTCAACCAACTCTGTGGACATCGAT
Organism: Acanthosepion lycidas; assembly: GCA_963932145.1. NCBI lineage: Eukaryota > Metazoa > Mollusca > Cephalopoda > Sepiida > Sepiidae > Acanthosepion > Acanthosepion lycidas. Next base: position 65,760,015 of record OZ010579.1, read on the forward strand.
TCTCAAACATTGCTTATCCAAAGTGAATTATATTCACTACCTATTAAGTAAACATCAATGTGCGAACGACCTTAAAAACATTACAGTCGAAGGTAGATCACTCCTTAAGAACTCCTACTAAAAAGACACTTAATATTGACAATTCAAATACCAACACAAATCTAAAACGGACTGCAAATGAACGAACGATTAAAAAGAGAGACATTCTGAAACCTAAAACATCATACACATTTTGCCAACATAACATATACCAATTATTCTGCTTGTATATTGTTTTGAATTGTATATAAATGTTTTATTAGTTTCTAATTGAACATGTCTTGTTCTTAATCGTATTTAAATTTCGTTTATTTATTTGTTGTGGATGCAGAAAGTCACGCAACCTACACAAATTCCTTCTGATTCTTTCAAGCAGAATTAATAAATTCTGCACATCCCCAACAAACTCTTGTGTTTTCTTTTTCAGTGACTATAAGTGACACTCCAATATATTTGTTCTCAAAACTGAATTCTTCCTTTCAAAAAAAGAAAACGTTTTGACGAGCAAGATAAATGAACATGTCATGTCTACCATGCCAGGAGGCGCATTGACGACTTTCATAAGAAAATATTAGTGTAATTTCAGTAGAAAATGACAAAAGTGCTGAAAACAGATGTAAACCTGGGCTTCTAAATTGATAATAATGCGATTATGACCGAAAAATAGAAAATAATTTGAGCATGAAAGCCTTTTTATTCATTTCAAGTAATTTTACTTGGACACATTTGAACTAAGCAGTTTGTGTCCTACGTAGCAGTTTAAAACGTGCCGGCGGGGTGGGGGGGCGGTAGAATCAGAGTTAAAAGTCAAAAAAGAATTAATGAAGAGAAATTTAACAAATAATTTTTTATAAGATTACATAATAAATTTACACAGTTGAAGGTTTTTTTAATTTTATAACAATTTTTTCATGCCTATAGAGGAAATTAATATAAGCCTTTCCCAGAATCCTTATAAAAATGTTCATTGCTTCTTAGAATACCGCCTCCATGAAAATCTTAAGAAATTATATATACAAAAATTAATATACAGCATACAATAATAAATTGAATATTATATAAAATGAGTGTTAGCAACAATAATTTCTGATAAGAGGATGTCAAATCGGTTTTGACTGAATGTATGGTTTTTACTTTTGATTTTTTTATCAACAAAAGATTCGATTTCCTATGATAGATTCACTATGATTATGATTCCTTATGATAGATGGCAGTTCAACAAAAATGAATCTCTTTTTGTTAATCTTCCAAAAATAATTAACGCAGAAATTTTATTCGAAGATAATTATAAGATTAATCAACTTATACATAAAAAAAAACTTTTACTTTAAAATAGGAAAAATACAGAAGTATTCAGAAGTGAATCGACTTTCCTAGCATTACAGAAAAATGGTCATGAAGGTGATATTCTGAAGAAATAGAAAAAGTTATTTTTGCAAAGTATGTTATGATAGAAAATATATTAGGAATTCTTTTACATGTAATGTGAGACATTTTTAATATAATGTCGCTGTGCCGTTCTATAATGAGTGACTATTTGGAATAAGTAATCGCAAGAATGAATTTCTTGTGAGGAAGCTTTTCGTCTTGAAGAGTGTTTGTCGTTTTGCGTTGAGTTGGATAAGTGAATAATTTCTGCTATTTTTATTCAGTGTCTCAGAATTACCAATAGAGATTTTTTTTATTATACTTTAGGTGAGAGATTGTCTTTTTAAGTGTTGATAAAACAAAATTCTAGTTTGGGGGTTTTATTAAATTACAGGTACTCACTCATCTTCATATTCAACTTACACAGCAGAGAATTGCTTATCACTTCAAGTTCTCAATCACAGAACATTATTTCTCTTCTGAATTTGCTCAAACAATTCGACATTATTTCTTGACAAAAAACAGTCAAAGGAAGATAACTTTTACCACAACCAAAATTATTCCAAACTACAGTGAAATTTACAATGCACAAAAAACTGTTTAAATTCCACGTAAACAAATTAACACTTTCACTGACTTTGTGAACTTTTCCTCACAACAACATCAACATACAATCTTTCACTTAAACTCACAAACTACATTCCAAACAACTCAAAAAGTGTTTATAGAAAGATTTAAATGAACACCACACAGATTTCATTTACAAATCTCAATTCATATAAATCGTTGTATTTTCTTATCCTATATAAATTAAAATTTGTTTGTTGTTATATAATATTGTTTTGTGTTATTTCTCATTTTGTTCATTGCTCTGTAATTCTTTGAAGAAATAATTAAATGTGTTGAGGATTTACGTTACTTTGAACACGCAACCGAATTCGCTCTACAAAGTGTAGCTAATCCCAACGTACCTCTACAGATGGTAACCCCAACGTTGCATTGTATAATAATCTGTAGTGATCACTTACATATGCCATACCTCCGCTTTCTTTAATGTCATTGGTTCATAAATATATGATACTTATTATATGACAATTTTGCCATCGCACGTAATTTGAATTTTTCTCTAAAATCACGGATTGGTCCATTTCCTGACCAATCGCGTATTTTAGTATCTTTCTATATTTTTGGCGCCAAGCTCACTGGAGCCTATGAGTAACTATAAAAACCCTCGCGCTGTTAGCCAACAGCCAGTAGCAGTTCAATTCTTGGAGAATACCGCACGGCGCATATTCTTATGACATTTTAATTCTTAATTCTTAGTCATTCGTGTAATCATACTAATTCCTATTGATATCACTCATGAACATTACATCTTTCTACACTGGTAACACACTGTGGAATTATTCTTTATTTAGCTAAGACTTCAATTAAACTTGTAGTTAAATAACATTCAACATTATACTCAACATTAATTAGCTAAACTTACCCTTTTCATTTAGGGAAGCAACTTTCTTTATACTATTGTTGATTTTTGTATATCATTGTAAATACAATATTTTATTAATGTTCACTGAGCTTGATTATTTTTCTCTTGTGTATGTTGTACATGATTCATGTGGGGTGTTGAACAAGAACACAGCTTTCCTTCTTGATTATATTCACGGTGACCCTAGCCAACAATCCTTACAGCACCAATACATTTGGTAACCCCGACGTACCTGCTACAAATCCTCTACAGATGGTAACCCCAACGTTGCATTGTATAATAATCCTCTACAGATGGTAACGCGACGTTTCAGTAAATATATGTTTAATTTTCTGTAGATTTATCACATCGATCTTCAAACGAGCATAGCATATACGAACAAGTTTATTGAGATAATAACTTCAACTATCATGGCCGAATCAAGTGAAACACACATCGAAAAAACAATCACCGTTAATCTACCCTCATACAAAAGTGCAAGTGTGGTTTGCACAATTAAATGCCATCTTTAACGCATAGAAAATTTAATCACAAATTTCTCGTTACACGTACGTAGTTGAGAAGTTGCCAACGGACGTGACCATGGAGGTGTCTGACCTTTTAGATGAAATGTCAGCAGATAAACCATACGATGTACTAAAAGAAGCTATAATACACAGGACCGGTGAGTCCGAACAGCGGCGTTTACATGATCTATTTAATAACCTGCATTTAGAATAGAACAAGCCCTCACAACTACTTCGAAAAATGAGAACAAACTCCATACACAAGACCCAAATACTAGCTTCACTCCCAGATGATCTGAACTTACAAAGGTTGACAGAAATCGCGGACAAAATCAATGATAACAAACCCACAAGTTTTTTACCACTATTCAGACACCGCCCGTTACATCAGTAAATAATTCACATGAACTACATCGAATAAAAGAATGCCTGGCCGATCTCACTTTACAATTGAAAAACTTGCAAAACACTATTCGACAGCAAGACATCAGACCTAATAAGCAAGTCAGATGTTAACCACGCACGGCACGATGGATGCAGATCATCTTAAGCGCGCAGGAATAGACTAAAATTTGATACATGCTCTAGTATCATTATAGATTTGGCCAGCAGGCCACAATTCGAACTTTTATACATGTTATTCAATATTAGATAACATTAGATGTAAACATGACCAGTGGATTACTATTGGATCAAGAGTGCTTGATAGGGAACCATCTTGAAATTTCATTTTTCACTATCTAGAGAGTTCTGATCAAGGGGCATAACTTGGTACTCATCTAGGGCTCCTAGTTGATCAGCTCTCTTGTTATGACGTTCGACCTAATAATGTAATTCCGATGCACTAGCATCAACTGACAGGTAAGTCCAGGGTACATTTTAATCATTTTTACATCCCATCATTTCAGGTAGCGCTGTTAAACAGTTATAAAAGCAGGACACTTCCTGTTTCTTCTTTTTGTTTCCTTCGAGCATGTGGTAGACGTAACATCAGCACGGGACTTTTTTCCCAGCTTGGAGATACAGACACGCAGATCTTTAACAAATATATTTTAATTTCTTCTTTTTTCAGTTGCTTTTGCATTTGTGTTAATCATTAGCCATATATAAAACGCATGAAAATATCGCCGTGTTTAAATTTATTCCATTTCCTTTCACCTCAGCTAACAATAACAACTCGTCATTTTACACGTGTAAATTTTGTTTGCCACTGTTTTTAGTCCAACTAAGAGCAGTACTGCAACAAATTTAAGGTGAAGGTCAGGGTAAATGCCTAATGCCAGAATCGTTTTCAAAAACGGAATTGCGAAGGGAACTTGATACTTTATGCAATGCTGTATCATATGCACCGTCAATGACATTTAACTCAGTCATTATTTAGTATATAGCTATGATAAGTTTTTAATCACCCTTGATTACAGCAATTTTGGCTTGTTTAATAACGTCTCTTTTTTTTTTCAAACAATACCGTGTTAGTATGAAGCTACTCTCATCTATGAACAATAGTTGACATATCTTGCAATGAAAGTTGCAGTGAATTATCTTTGATAGAAGAAAATCAATACGAAATTATGAGATTTTATTAAAATTCATGTCTCCACATTCATATATATCGAGAATAAAACTTAATGTTCTACAGTAAGTTAAGTATGATTACAATGGCAAAGCTATGGTTATGATATACTAGCAGGGGGCTACCCGGCGTTGCCCGCTATTTAAAAAGTTAAAAATAAATCTATAACAACAATATAACTTCAAATTCATTTATTCAAACACCAAAATATGTTAAGCAGTTTTTACACTACAATACGTTTTGGTAGACAATATTCTTTGTATTCCTTGTGGAGCATAAACAAATTGGTTTTACTTCCCACATTAAACAACCAACATACAACTGCCATTGAGAGAAACAGGATTCTTCTAACAATAGTCTAGTAACTTTTGCTTTTTTTGTTTTCTGTTAATCATTTCACCTCAACCAAGGCGACAATGTCCCTAGTATGCAAGGGAGAGTTACAGAGATTGAAAGTGAGAGAAAAAACTGGGTATAAGTGGGGGATTGAGGAAATGATAAAAGATGAACGGGATTCAAGAAGATAAAAGATGGGGATTGTCGTTGCATTTACATTTTTAAAGATTGTAGTTTTCTGGGAAGCAAGTAAACGGAAGTGATTTCCACACGTGGGAATTGCGAGAAAATTGTTGGAGTAGAAGTGGCGGTTACATTTACCTGTTTCAACAGTAAAAGGGTGGAACCCTGATGCCAATCTAGTAGCACGCCTAAATTCACGTAGTCGGGGCACAAGGGAAAAAAAAACTCGTCAGAGCAGTTGCCATGAAAATATTTGTAGAAAAGACAGAATGAAGCCATGTCACGTCGGTGAGAAATTTACTGAAGTCCAGATGCCTGGTCAGGACCGATTATATTGCAGATCCTTCTTTGGATTTTGTCAAGAACCTTAAGATGAATAGCAGGAGCACTCGATCAGGTATGACAACAGTATTCAATTAAACATAGCAAAACTTACTCCGTATTGGAAACTGAAGTCTCCTAAACGTGAATGGGAATCCTGGGAATAATGACATCTTCGCCTTTTCCATACCCCAGTAAAAACCGATGCCTCAATTACATGTGGCAGCAACTCTTAACCGCCAGTCTGGTGCCATTACAAAGTCTTGGTGGGTCCAGATTTTGTAATAGCATTATTATGTTTGTCATCTTGAGTTACCCTGCTAGCAGCAGACCCAGCTATATTAGCTTCAAGTCTTTCACCTCTTTCCGCATGAGTTTCAACTGCCACTCTAGCAGCCCTCTTAGCTCTAGCAGACTAAAGTCTTTCCTCTCTTTACACAGGAGTATCAGTTCTGTTCTGGCTTCCCGAAGCTTTTCCTGTCTCTGATCTTCAGCAACCCTCCTGATACTTTTGGCTTGCAGTCTTCCACTTGTTCTGGTGTTTCAACTGCCTGATGTAAAAACAAATTGTGCACTTTCGGGCTGCATATATGTTTCTATTCTCGGATAGCCCCTTGCATTTGCTTTCTTTTGAGTCGCTAAAAGTCTTGTTTGATATTGTTCCTCATTTTCCATACTACCATATATATAATGTTTGAAATTATTTGTGTAGTCTTACGTTTATTAAGAGTTTATTATCCATTTTTATGAATAAATGGCCCTTTTTAATATTTTCGTTCAAGAGTATATTATATTCTTATATAGGGATCTTCACTAATTTGCCGAAAAATGGCATACCAATAGTTTAAAATTAATTAAAAAAAATAAAACAAATCGTTCTTTAAGCTTTCTTTGTAGCTTTTCAAAAGTAAAGGAATAAATTTACTATACCCAGTAAGCAAAATACTTTGATGTATTTAAAATCGAAATTATATAGATTTTTTTTTGTGGGGGGGGGTCAGTAAAATCAATGATGTTTGTTATTTTGAGACGAGAACCAAAAAAATGATGACAATGGAAACAAAGACGAAAATGTAGCGGTCGGAGAGACGCCCTCTTGCTGGACCAAAATATAAAATCAATATAACGGAGTTCCTGGAGAAAGCCAAGAGCTACGCACAATTGGTCACAGCAGATGGGCTCTTGTCAAATCCCGAGGAACTTAAGAAGGTTGAAAAAAGAATTGTTTCAGTCTTTATGGTATACAAGCGTTCGCGCAAAATTTGTCGCACCACAAAAGACATTGTTATTAAAGCGTATCAGTTCGACGCCTATTTCGCCTTCTCTGAGCATCAAAGCTCAGAGGGTCATCAAAGGGAAAGGCTTTTTATGTGGGAGGTACTGTTACCCACGCCTGCCGACTGTGAAGCAGAAACCACAAGAGATCTAATGACAAAAAAACTAATACTGCGCAGCGATTACGAAGGCAGGCGGAGGACCAAGTTTCAATAGATGAGGTTCCTACTCAGATCGTCGGGTAGCACTTGGCTGCCTATCTGTGCCAGTTTGGACAGATACTCAGTGCATCCTCTGGCGATCTGACTGGGGGTGGAGTTTTGAGATCATGATTGATAGGAACGGCTTCATCTCCATCCCCAACTGTTTGGATGTAGAGAGACAGAAAATGCCGATAATCGTCACTGGACGTAGACCAACATGCTGTAAGTGTGGATAGACTGGTCACCTGTCCTCTTCCTGCACAGAGAAGAAGGCCTCTGAAGTTCTAGCCCCCTGCCCAACCAAATCCCCCTTTGGTCGAGTCTGTTGTTTCCGTTTCGCCTGTAATGGGTATGTGCCAACGATCAGGACCGGTGTGGATAATCCACCGGTTGGGTCCAACTCTCAGCCCCCATCCCCCGAGGAGCCTTTTTCCCGCCGCTAGTACGGTTGCGGAGAAGGGAGAGGGGGAATGGCAGATCATTGGTAGGACAAAAAGGAAACTCCAGGCAGCGGGACCTCGTTCCACAACAACTATACAGGCAAAGGCACAAACAGCACCACTTCCTCTAGCAGCTCCAAGGGCGTCTCTCCGACCAGCTATTCCGAAAGACTCAAGCAATATGAACTATCCTACTAAAAAAAATAAAATAAAATGAAAGAATCCCTAACACAAAAACGTCTGCAAGCTGAAAAAATGTGGCTCATCTTCGGCTCCAGCATCTCCAGCTTATAAGCAGCAGCATATGGCTCCACCTCCTATAACAAAAATACTGCCTCCCACCCCTTCTAAAATGACTACCCCTAAAGAAGGCTCCCAGTTTCAAATCCTTAACCCAGAAAAAACCTACCCCTTCCCATAACCCTAACTCATCCCCGGTCCAAACTCCCATCAGCTCCCCACAAAAAACAGAAAAACAAAAAAGACAAAGAAGTCCGTCAGCGGACGAGATAGAATCAGTAACCAAGAAAAAGATCACCAACCCTAGTTTCAATACCGGAGAAGATGTTTGCAGAATATCGAAAGTACATGAGGAAAGGTTAGGGACACAAGTCAAAAATTTCAGAGACTTGAAACGTCTTTTAAAACTTGAGAAAATCAATAATTTAGATGTGGAAAATCCTAAAAACTTTCCAAATGCGAAGAGGATTTTAACTGTCGTGAGGACTGGTGTTCCTGGCCAACAGATATGGTCCATGATAATAGAGGCAAATACTGTCTTTGGCATGTTTCCTCCTTTAGCTTGTTTCGATAACGATAATGTTCGAAAACTAAATCAATTTTGTTTTGGGAGGCTCCCGCTTTTCGTTCACCCTTCCCTTTACTGAGCTTTAAAACTTACACTTCCATTGGACATTGGCGGCCTGTCTCCCGATGACACTATCAGGACTGAGATGGGTACAGGATCGTTGGGAGAGGCCGTCGGTGTCTTTACCCCGGCCATGTTCAATGCAGGAGGGTAACGGTTTGATAAATGTCTCTCTGGTTAGCAAGTCTAAATGCCCGAGGCCTGGGGTCGTAGTCTCGCAGGTCGAGGCTCTTTCGTGACCTTCAGCGTCTCGGTGTTAATATATGTTGTGTGCAAGAGACCCGTTTTTCTTATCGCGATTATAAAGGCATTCTGTCTAGGGTTTTTTTCCCTCTATTCAGCATGTTTTGATGGATGCTCGAGGGATGTCTCTTGGCTGGTGAGCAAGTCGTTGAAGGCTGCGTGTGTTCTTGTTTTCGCGGATCCGGCGGGCAGACTTTGCGTGCTGGATGTTACCAGATCGAGCCGTTTTTGGCGACATAACATCGGGTAATTTGAGCGGGTTATTGGAATGTCGTCTTTGACCCCGATATAGATCGTATAGGGTCAAATTCGGGTACTAATAACTGGGACGTGAAACCATTTCGGGACTTTATGGACAAGTTTGATCTTTTCGATAAGTACCGGAATGAACACTCCCGGGATGTAGAGTGGACTTGGACTACCAGTGGCGGCTCGGCTGCAGAAGTGCGTTCTAGCTACCTCGACCGAGTTTTAGATAGGAGAGTCGATGTAGTGTTCTTAGGGTGTCCAAGTTTCTATTACATAGTTTATTCGGATCATAGGCTTGTCCGGGTCCGTGTAAACTTAGATAAGCTTAATGTTAGGATGGCTGACTATTGAAAATTAAACTGCTTATTATTTGGTGAGTTGGGAATGCCTTGTGGGAGAAATTAAAATCTAAAATTAGAACGTTTGCTGCTGATTTTAGTTGTCGACTCAATCTAGATGGATAAGCGGCGGAAACGGCTTGTGAGCAAAAGGTAGATCGGGAAATTAAATCCCGTGATAGTGGGGAAATAGCTTTAGCGAAGGCATTGTTGTCCTCCTTGCTTATCAAGAAGGATCAAGCTGTGGTAGTTAGGGCTAGGTTAAAAAGAATGTCCTCTGAGGCGACGAATATGGCCGCTGAATTGCGTGCAGAGGAAAGTAGGAATGCATTTCAGCGGCATATCGCGTGCGTCACATTGCCGGATAAGCGGACCGTGACTACAAACGCGGGCATATGTGAGGCTTTTCGGGATTACTTTCAGGAACTTTTTTTCCAGGAAGCCCGGTCTGAGCCCCGCTCAATTCGACGCCTATTTAGCCGACTTTCCCTGCCTTGAGGCAGATGATGCGACTGGGCGCGAGGGTCCATTACAGAGCCGGAAATCTGGGTAGCGCTGAAGCAGGCTGGTCTGGATAAATCTCCGGAATTAGATGGTCTTCCCTACGAAGTTTATTTGAGTCAGTCGCCCGTTTTGTTCCTTTGCTGGAACTGATTTACGACAACTGGATGAAGCAGGGGTCTATACCTCAACGCTTCACCAGGTGGTTGATCAAGTTGCTATGCAAGGACAAGAACGGTGTGGATGGGTTAGATACAGAGTTAAAGATTTTGGCAAAGATCTTAGCCAACCGTTTGCAGCTTGTCCTCTCTAGTCTGCTTGGCTCCGAATAGACGTGCTGCGAAGGGCAGGACTATTCAGGACAACCTTCATATGGTCCACTTGATCATAGAGAAAGTCAACAGTGAAACTGCGCTGATCAATTTCGATCAATCCAAGGCCTTCGATAGGGTTGATCATCGATTCCTGGAGGCTGTCTTTTCGGCGGCCGGTTTCAGACCCGACTTTCACACCTGGATCTGACTCCTGTATGTGACTCCCGTTGCGCTGGTGGAAGTGAATGGGTTAAGATCGGAACCTTTCGTATTGTCTCGTTCTATTCATCAAGGTTGTCCACTTTCGCCTATGATTTACGTTCTTACATTGGAATCTTTCAGGCGAATCTGGTCCTACGAGGAATTTCCCTACCTAGTGCTACCACTTCGGCCAGGTATTCTGCCTATACTGATGACGTTTCGGTTATGGTGTCGAGCAGAGTCGAGATTGATGAAGTCAGCAAAGAAATCAGTGGTTATAAGATGATGGCAGGAGCCAAGATCAACCGCGATAAGTCTGTTGGCTTTCGGTTGGGTGCGTGGAAAGCAGTTTATCTTCCCAGACCTTTCCTCTGGACGGATGTACTGGTCAAGATACTCGGCGTCTTGTTCGGTCCTGATATCCAGCTGTATATGAATTGGTCGGAGGTACAAGAGAAGGTCGAGATCACAGTTAATCTGTGGTCTCGGAGGTCTCTGAAGGACTTTTGAAGGGGAAGACGGAAGTATGTGTTTTACATATCTATCCGATTCTCCTTTACCGACTCTGCGTACTTCCACTTCCGTATGCCACATTAATGTCATTAGTAAGGCTCTTGTTCTCCTTATTGGGAGGCAAGGCCGCTAGGGTATTTCGGGAGATCTGTTGCCTTTATCAATCTAAAGGCGGTCTAGGTATGCCTAGCATTGAGATTTGTCAATATATGCTTTGCATCGGATTCCTAGATCGAATGTGTCGTGAATCGAATGAGGAGGGCTCCTTATGGAAGGAAGACGCCCGTAAGAACTTCTCATCCCTGAGAAGTTGCACTCGTGTGAGGAGGAGGCCTGCCGTTTACCCCGAGCCAAATGCTCCTCCTCCCGCGAATGTCGTCTTGCTCTGAAACGCCTCTTATTGGGATCGGATGGCCTTTCCAATGTCCAGGCGTTGTCTCCAAGGGCATTATATCAAGTGTTAGTCAGAGCGTCCGTTCGTGATGATCTGATTGACGAGCTCGGCCTCATGAATCAAGAGGCTCGCTCAATATGGCTTTCGGCACCCTGGTTGAAATGTCTCCATAACCATAAGGCATCTCTCACCTGGCTGGTGATCCGTGGGGCCCTCTGGGTCGCCAAAAGACTTTGTTCAGCGGGTTTGAAGTAATCTACAAACTGCCGACGCTGTGATGAGGAAGTCGAGACCCTGGGTCATCTCTTCTTTCATTGCAGGTTGGTAGCGCCGTTGCGCAAGTTTGTTGAAGGCCTCATGGTTCACATGCTGCAGCGAAAGTTCTTTGTCCTTGAGACCTCTTCTGTTTGTAGCAATGTGGCACCGCCATTGACGAAGGCTGAACAATATCTCTCCTTTTGCTTGGTAGGTGTCATGAGAGTCGTGATTTGGACGACATGTCAGAAGGGATTCTATGGAGGCGAGAAGCTCACTTCTTCCCAACTGATCTTGTACTTTAAGCATCAGCTTAGTCAAGATTAAGACGGAAAATCGGCAGCTCATTTCATCAGAATTTGGCAAAAGGTGGGTGAATCTGGCGCGATTGTGTCGAATGAAAGTGGCTGACCTGCAGTGGCACTTTCATGCCAGTTAGGCATCAGGATTTTGTTCTTCCTGCGTTGAATATAGGCAACACATCCCGAAATTTTTTCTTTTTTTTTTTAATGAATTGTAAATATGGGGACTATTTAGGATTTTCATAGAGACAATGGGATATTATGGTGGATGTAGTAAGAAAGGGAGGTAAGAATGTGTTGCTTTGGTGATAGGACTATTGTTTGTATGTTTGGGTCAGTGTTTGTGGCCAGCTAAGTTTAAAGTTAAGACAGATAAAGACCTTCCTTTTTCCCCAATCCGTATTTTGGCCTTGTGCCACATTTTGTATAATAGTACAAATAAATGTCGTGATAATTGTGACATCAAACGAATTGCAACTAAACTTCACGTCATATAATCTTAAGTTTTTCGCTCATACGAACAATATACAACTAAACGATATCCACACTCACTCATCAAAACTCATCAGTGAACTCTATTTTCATTCACTAACCAAATTCCTTACGCAGAAGTTAAACAAATTCCTGATAACAAATCAACTTATTTTCTCTACATTCAAGAACATTGTATTTTATAAAAGTCAAAGGTAGATAACTTATTTGGTTACAAAATTGCATTCAACTTTACAAACATTTACTACTTACATGAACAGTAAATCCTTAAATGTAAATTATTCTCTTGCAATTAATTTACAGAATCTTCAATAACAGATTCTAACAAACATTCTTTCAAATCAGAACTCATTAACAAAATTTAATCTTTCACCAAAGTTGAGTTCAACATAAATTAAACTAACAAGATTTCGCCTAAAGAAATCCACTGCATTTTTGTCAAATATTTTTTTTACAAAAATATATTGAAAATTATTTGTTATTCAAATATTTGCCTTTTGTCTTTTATCACAAAGGTTTCTTGTTCTTTTCCCTTGTTGTTTTTGTATTTTCCTTAACATATTCGTAGAGTAAAAAATTGTATGGATTGATTTGGACCGTCAACACCATTAAATAAATGGTAACCACCAAACTTTCCACTACAGAATAGAATTAGAAAATCTAAAGTTTACTTAATCTAATTTGAAATCTAATTTTACTGCTTTAGCAGAGAAAACTTAGAAAACAAGTAAAGCATTTCTTAACTACGGTGACTTGTTTGTCATTTACCGCTGAGGTCATCGGGTGGATGAACAGAAGTAACAAATTTTATGAATTTTTAAGTGAGCTTATTTAACTACCAAGTAATTTTTACAAATTAACAAATATTTTAAGCAATATAATATTTTATTAATTATTAAGTACTTTAGCTTTATAGCCTTACATTTGAAGATGTTTTCTGGAAAAATAACAATAAAATTTAAAATATGACAAAATAAATTTAGGATTTTATACCTAAGATAATATAAAAATGAATATAACATAAAATTTCATGAATAAGAAATGTACCTATAATTTTACGTACATCTATTATGAAATTTTATGTTAATGTTAATTATTATTCATTTTTATATTATCTCTGTAAGAAAATTTTAAACAACTCTTAAAACACTTGGCTTTTTGATGATAATGTTATGTATGAACATGAAAAAGGCATGTTTATACACATCTAGAAACAATGTAAAATTCCTTTTTATTGGTCGTCTGCAGATTCTAATAAGATTTTCGATTTATGATTAATAAAAATAGTTTTATTTACTAACAGTATTACTTAAAATTTACAAGATTGGAACTGAATTATAAATGATTTAACAACTTTATAAATTATATTATTCATAAAACTAAAAGCAATTAAAAGTTGTTCTAATTCAATAATTTATTGGGTTTTGATTTTACAATTTAGAGCTGTTTTTCCGTAACTGGTCGTTCGATTTTTTAAAAAGAAGTAATGATTTAAATTCCTCAAAATCTTCTGCTCTCATATATTATTCTTCTGCTCTCATATACTCATATAAATTATAATCAATAAAATTTACAAGGTTGAGTTTCTATAAAATTAAGTAAGGGAGCGGTAACAGATGTAAAAATTATTTTTACCAAGACTTTCTAAGAAAAAACATTTCTAATATAATTTCATTCATTTTTGATTAAGCTCTGAAGGTTTCATTGAAATCTGACAATTATTTTTGCAAGAATTCCCAATTTAATGTGTCTGTCACTGCAAAAAAGACGTGCGTTCGGTCGTTGTACAAACATACAGACATACAGACACAATCTTTCTTTCTTTTTTTTTCATTTTTAACTGAAAAATGTCTTTCAATTTTTCAACAAATAGTAAGATGTTTCATTTCTGTGTATTTACTTACTTAAGTAAAATATAAATTTGTTCAAAATTTGTTTCATTAACACTCTAAAAGGTACAAAAGTTTATTATTTTTCCAAGTAATTTCAAAACGACTAAAATATTTTGTGATAAGCGTCTTTCTTAGATATCTGAAGTGTAAACTAAATTTATTAAATTGTCTTTTTTTTTTTTTTTTTTTTTTTTTACTGAAAATCTGTTTTAATATCACCAGAAAATTGTCATAAAGGGTCGCTATTATTTGTATTATTTGATTTCTTTTTAATTTTTTTTCTTTTACTTATATTTTGTCACCGGGACCAAATTAAATAAAGAGCTTAAAACTGTTGAATTTCATAAAAAAATAAATGAATCGAAAGTTAAATATAGCCACCGCTTAGCGAAAAGGATCGTAAATATTTTCCACCTCATAGTATTTAGATAGATGTGTCGGCTGTACCAATACTGAAGTTGTTTTTCGACATTCCAAGAAATCCATCAACCTCAAATTAGAGAAAATGTAAGGTATTTTATTTACACCTACGTGTTTTCTTGGTCACTGGTAAATGCCGGAGAAATATAGATTAACTAATAATCTACCAAATAATTTTTATCGCACGCGCTTTTACAATAGAGATCATGGGTTTTTGGTTTGCACACTCATAAATCGTTACTAATTCCAAAACAATAAAGATCAAAAGATCTGAGCCAATTACGTATCACAACTGAAGTGGAAAAATAATAGTAAGAGACCACCACAAATCAATTTTGTAAATGTCAAATGTTGGCCAAAGAGCGTAACCCACTTCAAAATTGAAAATGAATTCGTTTTAAAATCGTCAGGTAGGTGACCCGTTGTATTCCCCTATCTCTCTTGCCCTCGATATGACTTGTGGAAGTTACGTTTTCCAAGAAATTCCATCTGTTTCTTTCTAAATCTGAATATAAGTGTTCATTTTATTTAAGACTTCCTCGTTGCTTACTTGCTCCGTCCATAGAATTCCCAGTATCTTTCTGTAGAACCACATCTTTATTACCTCCTGTCTCCTCTTGATACGTGGGGGATTGTCCAGCATTCACTGTTATACACGAGGATTAATATCACATAACAATTCATTACTCCTTTCTTGCTGTTAACAAATTTTTCACGTTTCTTGCATTTTGTTTAACTTTTGGAATTAATTTTTTGCTAATCAGATGCCAGATCGGATTCTGTTATCCCATTTTCTATCCTGTGTTAAAACACTTCGCAGATGTTTAAACTTCTGTATTTGTTTGAAGTTGACATCTCCAATTCGGAGTTCGTATTTTGATTTTCTGTTTTCTGATCCTTTTTTCTCATTGTCTAAGACGTCCTGTAGTTTTCTTTCTGCGTTTGTCATCAACTCAGTGTCATCTTATATTTTTGTGCCCACTCACCGCGATAATAAGTTCTTGTAGAGTCTCTAGCTCCCTTAGGACAGCGTCGCTGTAAAAATTGAAGAGATTTGTCTTACACCCCTTTCTATTTTGTGTAATTACTTAATTCGTTTTCCACGCATATGCAGGCGGTTTGCTACAAGTGTAAGTTCTTGATTATTCTTACATCTTTTCCAAATAGATCTAATTTCCCTAACACTTCAAACAGAATCTTTTGTGTCGTACCTTGTCAAACGCTTTTGCGTAATCTATAAAACACGAGTGAACATTTTACATTTATATTGTTCTCTTCAATATATTTCTAATAAGTATCGTATTTCTTGGTCCAGTGTCCTTGACACTATTCTTCTCCTATTTCCGGTCTAATTCCGCTTCGCGTTCTATTCATCCGAATTCGGATCATTAGCTTGGTAATTAAGCTTGGTCATCATCTTGTCTAGCGCCGATCTTACTTCAGACTTTTATATTTCCGGCCCTCTCCATATTTTTATGCCCTGGAGGTTTCTCTTTCTCATCACGAAATAATTCTCTATTCCATCCTTAGAGTATTTTTTTCTTTTTTCTCATTATTATGAATGATTTGCTCGGAAATTCTCATCCAATTCAACATACGACTCATCCGAGGTACGCACAGCTGATTTTCCACCTAGCAGTGAGGCTATATTGAGTGAGATGTGCATAACCCCGTCGATGGTATTAGACATCATCTTTAAATTAGACTCTCATAAAGCAAGTGGTGGTGACGGGATGCCTAAAGAAATGTACCCTTGAGCTGACTCCAGTTCTTCCCAAACCCTACAACAATTGCCTCATCGATTCTTGCTTTCTAGCCTGTTGGAATTTCTCTGGAGACTCTACTGATCCCTCGAACTACCATTCCATCAGTCTGCTACAATTCTTCGGCAAAGTTTTCGGGCTTTAATTAATGCCGTAGTTAAGCATCTCACCTCCCACAATCTGCTCTCTGAAAAACAATATGGTTTCCGCTTTGCTTGAGCTACTGATGATGTGTTTAGGAGCATAACTGAATATGCATACCAATTATTATTATGCATACCAGATATTATTTCTTGTTTTACTTTGCCACCGTGAACGACTGGGGATGTGGACACGGCTGTATTGAATCGCCTGGCGGAGGTTTATGACTAATAGTCCCGTCTCATACAGACTTCTCAGACTTCTCTCTCTCCTTCAAAATTCTCCCGCAAATCTCTCGACTCACTGCGACGATAGACTCGTGACTCTCTCGACTACAGTCTTTTTCCCCGACTCTGCTTTAGTAGCAAAATCTCGAGTTAATATAGAAAAAGAATCAGCTGATCACAATTGGCCCTCGGCCCGGCACGCAGCTACCACGAGTGCCAAAAACTATCCCTTGACATGTAAACCTATTCTCCAATTATTTACCTTATCTCAATCACAAGTTCACGCTTCACCAAAATTATACTTTGAGATATCTAAACATTGATTCAACCTTTTAATCAAAACAAATACTGTTAAACAAAACCAAGTATCTCGCCCATCCCCATTGTTTACTAGTGACCCAGATTTAAAACATGGCCTCCTGCCCTGAGATCGTGTTTCTCATCGGTAAATACACATCTTAACCCAAATTGTACTTTGATATATAAACACCATTTCTACTTCCAGTCAAAAAAAGTTATATTTGCGTATGTGCGTTCATGTGCGTGTGTGTGTGCATATATATGTGTATACCTCTCTCTGTTACATTCCTCACTTACCCATCTGTTATTTACTAGTAAATGACACATGAGTTTTTATGTCGCCAAAAATGCAAGAAAACACAGCCCAACATGCTTCTGACTGGGGTCTACTTATACGTCTCTTCCAGCATGCAAAGGTAGAGTCTTCAGTTCTTCTTAGGTCTCATTATGCCCATTTACATTTTCATTGTCCTTACGACCAGTTAAAGTTCATAATGTGGCTTTTGGGTTGTCCACCGGAGGTGAATGCAAGGACACCATTTCATGCGCGACATGGCACTACAGACACCCCGGTATTATACAACTGTTTATCAGAGTGGCCGCTCAAGAGTTAAGGCTCCTATCTACCAGTCGGAAACAGCAACCAGAAAACTGTCAACCGTGTACCCTCAAAATGAAGAGGCGTTGCCACAGACTGCACACATCTACGGGAGAAACACTAGTACAGAGGCTAGAGAGGAGAGAGAGTTCCGTTAACCCCTTCCTAAACAAGAAACAAGAGAAAGGGGAGGAGTATTAACCGGACGGTAGGAAAGTCTACCTACTCCTATTGCACACACACACACACACACACAATAAAAAAAATAGGCTGCAGCTAACAAGAAGTCCAAGCTGAAAGCTGAAGATATACTTACCAAGCGACAGGAATGGGATAATCAAGGGATAGGAAAGGGATTTTATTTGTATTTCTCTCCTTCCATTACATTAAGTTTTAACTTAGTATAAATCCCGTTTTCATATCCCAAAAACAAATTTGATTATCCAGAATTGTGGATATGGCATATAATTCTACTTACATATGGCAGCTAGTGTTCATATTCGCCGTCTTCCATACTCATGATCAGTTAGTGAATAGTTGATGCTGACTTTTTATCACCAAGCCTTTATGTTTCAAAGAACGCAGAGCTTTCGTTCCACTAGCACCAACAATGGACTTGGGTCTTTGCTTTCAATAAAATAAAACAGACAACGGGAAGAGAGATGCAGCCAAACGTTTCCTCGCTAGTCTCTATTTTATGTAGCAAAATAATCGTCCCACTAGTACATAAGAATACAGACGAGTTAGGTTCACGTGTTGCTGTCCAAGACGCATATACAGAAGAATTCAAGCATCTTTAAACATTTTTTCTTTTCTTCAGTTTTCTTTAGCCATTCAGCGTCCTCGTTTTATTCTCTCTTTGATTAATCTTATTTTTCAGATTTATTGCTTTAAATATTTTCACTGCTTTTAGACATCTCTGCCGATTTTGATTGCTGTCGCTTTTTTGTTGTACAACTTTTAGTTTTAACACCACTTTTTTCTTATATAAGCAGTAAATACGACGGAATCTGTAACGACTTAAGTTAGGTTTGTTTTGGGGAAATTCTATTTTTCAAAATGGGAAACTGTGTACCACAAAATGAGTACTTCAGTGTTTGTAAATTGTCATTACATGGCTGTATATGATTGCTGGTCTATGGTATTTCTCCATTATATCTTTGCGTTGTCTGCGAGTTAATGAGCCATCTTCTGAATTGTGTAGTTGTTTGCCGAAGATTATCTTACCATAGATATATGTCCATATTATGAGTGCCAAATGAACAGACTACGCATAGATGTTAAAAATTGTGACAGAGTTCACTCCAGTTCTGCTAAGTATATCTTTGAGTGATTCTGACTTTCTTGTGTACTTCAAGATAAACACCTTTAAAGATTTTCCTACAGGATTATACTTTCAACTTTCTGATGGAAATGCCTTTAAGAACTTAGGATATTTTGATGTCGAGTGGGAAGCGGTACGCTTACTATTAAATCAATAAAACTACGTAACATATAATGTCCCTCTACTGAATGTAGAATACTAAGCAGTTAGTTCAATTTCAACTTATACACAGTTAACTTAGAACCCAAATGAATCTTTGATATGTTCTCTAAATTTACACTCTTAAAGTTGCTTATGATGGAACTGGCATTTTTGTAGGCTCTTCAGTTTGCTCTTCATACAAATAATCTTTTCTTTTTTATGCTGATCTCTTGAAAGTTTGTAATCTTAAGTATATTAAGTTAATATACTTAAGATTACAAGCTTTTCAATATTATTAACATTTTAAGTTCAATCGATTTACTGTATTTTTCTTCATTTTTTGCTTCTTTTTCTTGAGAAAAATACATTAACTGTCGAATAGTTCTAATTCATGTTCTACCACTTCGACCCCAGCCCCTCAACCTCCGGCGTCTTTCTCTTTGGGTTGAGGTTTCCACTCGGTCCGAACCGAACTTAGGGGTAACTGGCCGTACGCTCCCTGAGTACCCGTAGATTATTTCGACCAGTCAACTGGTCAAGTCCTGCTTGCTGCCCACTCTGTGTTAGTTTTTAGATCCAGTAAACGGGGTGTTGTTCATACATTCACGGTCGACTGGGGATGTGGACACGGCTGTGAGAGTTGGCGGTAGGAAGTTTAGAATGTGGCAAAATAAAACGAGAAATAATATCTGCATAAGCCAGACAACAATGGGGGAAAAATTGACGTCTTTTATATAAGAAGATAACATCAGAACAGAGGTTACAGGGAGAATAAAAACATTTAACATAAATGAGAAAAGAAAAAGACACGATGCATCCAGCGAATTCCCAACAGACAGAGGGTTTGTGTGTGATAAACGCTTATTGAATCGCCTGGGGTAGGTTTATGACTAGTAGTCCAGTCTCATACAGACTTCTCAGAACAGGGGGCAATCTTCCATCTCTAATTCTCCCGCAAATCTCTCGTGACACTATCTCCCGTCTGGCCTCTTCTGTCTCTTGTAGCACCGCGACCCGTAATGGTCGCCTGCGGGTGCTCACGCACGTGACAACCGATCGCGGTCTCTCCCGTCTCTCTCTCCCGTTTCGCCTCTTCCGTCTCGCCCGACCGTCTGCTTCCTCTTCAGCATAACTACGCTGGTTTATATAGATAAATCTGTTTGATCATGAATCGACCCTTGGCCCCGCACGCGATTATCATGAGTGCCAAAAACTATCCCTTGACATGTAAACCGATTCTCCAATTATTTACCACGAGTTCTTCTCGCTTCACCAAAATTATACTTTGGGATATCTAAATATTGATTCAACCTTTTAATCAAAACAAATACTATTAAACAAAACCAAATATCTCGTAGCCTGAGTAAGGTCTATTTCAATTTTTAACCGATAAATTTTATTTAGATCATTTTTCATTGTATTTTCTAATAACCCAGATTTAAGACTTCGTCTCCTGCCTGAGATCGTGTTTCTCATCAGTAAACACACATCTTAACCCAAATTGTACTTTGATATATAAAAACCATTTCCACTTCCAATCAATAAAAGTTATATTTGCGTGTGTGCATTCATGCGAGTGTCTGTATACCTCTCTCTGTTACATTCCTCCCTTACCCATCTGTCATTTACTAGTAAATGACACATGACACATGAGTTTTTATGTCACATAAAATGCAAGAAAACCCAGTCCAACATGCTTCTGACTGGGATCTATTTATACGTGTCTTCCAGCATGAAAATGTAGAGTCCTCAGTTCTTCTTAGGGCTCATTATGCCCATTTACATTTTCATTGTCCTTACGATACATATGTACATGCAACTTCCGCTTAAAGTTTACTGATGTGGTGATCTCGTGCAGTAGAACCTTTTTACATAGTTCACTAGTTCGAATGTTCTTTCCTTTTTTTTCTCCAATTATTGGAGTTCGCAACACTCCTTACCAATTATTTCAGTCTCATTACGAGAAAAAAAATCAATTTATTTCGTAAATCTGGCCCTCCGATTTTGCCTCGCCTTCGCAACAGGCTTTGTCGTATATTTTTTTGTTTCAGGTCCTTCCACGCCAATCGTGGACTCTTCTTCAATATCAGTTAGGGGTCCCAATGCACTTGGGTCGGACCTACCCTGGTAAAGTGCACTAACCGGAATCCCCTCCTCACTCCTGCACTCCTCTGCCAGTTTATTCTGTCCTGTCGACGATACCGTACGTCTCTTCATCCACCGCCAAACTAGCAGGGCCACGACTCTTATTAGTATAATTACCACAACGGTCGGCCAGGTTATTATATCAACCAAGTTCTCTCTCCAGCCCGAATTTGGTATACCCAACTTATCTAACTGTGACTTCAATTGTCCAAGATCAATCTTATCGATTGGTTATAACAACGCTGGCATCTTTTCTAGTGGCATCTTAGGAATCTCTCTTATAATGGGCTCCCACAATTCCGTCCATCCACTGGCATTCGTTCCTACTAGCTCTAATAAAGCCTGATTCTCTTCAAATGTCTCTTCCGCCTGGTAGTAGGGGAGTAAGGAGATAGATGGACCATGAGCTCCACAGCCGAGTGTTAGCTCTACAAAAACAAGGGGGAAGTAACCCTTATTGTAGTAGTGGGCTCCCCCGCACACACCTTGGATAACTCAATCTCTTCTTGTGTAGCCACTGCCCAAATTCCGTCAGAGACACTGATGGCTTTAGGCAACATTACCCTGGCTAATACCTCTACCTGACAATGATCCCTAATTCCCTTCTTATTTTTCTTAAATAATTCTACTACGCACAGATCGTGGCTACCTGTCACATAAATTGGACTCACAGACCCACAGTTACCTAAGGCGTCATTTTATATTTTTCTGCTTCTCCCTGTGTCAATAGCATAAACTTCGTTCTGTCCAGATTTAAGGCGACAAATTCCGTCTCTACTTTGTACCTTGCCACTGCTCTTATCTCCGGCTCTAGCTTTGGATAGGAAAGGGGGAGATTCATCACCTGGTAAATTTCAAAGGTGTTATCTCTGTCCAGTAATGGCACCGGCACGAGCATTAGCAATTTATCATCTTCCAGCAAGGTAGCACATCCCAAGGCACTATAATACTTCCATAACTGCTGAGTGGGGTCTACCGGTAATCGATGATGGGGTTGGTTGGCTTGTATCTCCAGCAGTGCCTCCCTCAATCGTTCCGGAGTTATTATACTGGGCGACAGGTGTCCCAGCGACAGCATGTCTAATTGTGCCCTCACATGCTCCAACAACACCGTTAAAGAATTACTTGTTTGACGTACCTTACTCATTATAGCTAACAACTGAAAATACCTTAGCAAAAAATCCTTCTAATTGCTGCAATTCGGTTATTATAGACGTGGTTACATTTATTACTTCTTTTCTAAAAACCCGCAGATGAGAAATCAACCAATTGATACTCCCTCTATTCTTAGCCATTTCCAGCCTAGTAACATTGAGTATAGATACGCTCTCTCTAATTGACTGAACCATAGCTTGTTGCCTCTGCTCTGCCACTTTTAATTTCCTCTTAATTACCCTCACTTCGTCTTCGGATACTGTACCAAACAACACGCTCAATGCATTTCCCATTATAGGTAGTACTGCCCTCATTTGCCTGGTCCGTAACAACTTTATTCCTTTCAAATAGTAACTCATATCCTTCCATTGTCTCTCAAGTATTAGGGATTCCTGATGTAAGGGGTCTAATATACGATGGTATTCCGGAGTCTGTAAATTATGTCCTGGCTGTATCTAGTTTGTCCACTTCGATCTTCAACTGACCCAGTAACTTCCCATATGGCTGCAGTTCTATCACTAAAGTTATCAACCACTTTGATCTAGTCGTAACTACTTCGCTTGTCTTCTTAAATACAGTTATTCTCACTGTGTTCTCATGTATAAACTACCAGAACCAGCATCATCAGTACCGCGAGCCTCCTCTCGTCCATGTTTGCAAGGATATGGAGAGAATAATTCGTCTTACTCAATCATTCTGTTTTGGTTACGAATGGGTGGTTATAGCAACATATCAAGCACTGACCCGCACCACCAGCAGTGCCGTGCATGCATGGGGTCCCTTCCACGCAACCCACAACACCAAGGATAATTGCCCGGTCAGTCCCAGACCGTTACTCATTCGGCACAACCATTGTACTGATTCCACTTACTCTTTGGGCTCGGGCTGCACCGCCCCCCGTAATCGCAATTTTAGTGGTAATTCCTCATTAACACTAGGCGCTTCTTCAGCCCGCAATTTACTCTGCAATTAAGCTAACGGAATTGCATCCTCTTCTTCCCATTCACTCAGTTCCTCTTCTTCCCTAAGGTTAGGGTCAATTCCTGCCTCCTCAGAAGGTCCCGCTGGGGTCCGCTTTACTTCCCTCAGCCTTCGAAGGGTAGTTGGGTTCACTTCAATCTCTTCACTCCCTTCGCTTTCACTCCCCGTCTCCAACTCTTCGGGTTCTATTAACGTAGTCCTCCTCAGCCTTTTTTTAGTTCTTGTTTCGGCTCCTTCCAATTCCCCTATTTCCGCTAGTTTTATATCATTCGCATGCATTCTCTTTACCTTCCCGGTCAATTGGTCCCATATCACAAAGGAAACCGGACCCGTCTGCTCTACTATTCTATAATATGGGCTCAATCTCTGACCCAATTTACCTTCTCTCAGGTGTATTTTATAATACACTGGGTCCCCGATCTGGAAGGAGACTTCGGCTCTGCCCTTGTTTATTCTATCGTTTCGTCTCTTCTGAGCTCTTCGAATCCTCCTTCTCACTTGCGTAAACATTTTGTGCTGTTGTTCTAGAACCATACGGTGATGATCCTCTCCTAAATACTTCCTCCTAGGTCGCAATAGATTGTCTATACATCCCTGCCATATACCAAGTAGTAAGGGGAACACTTTGTCATCTCGTTTATGGAGAACTACAGGGCCGCTAACGCTTGGGTTACGAATAAATCCCAATTCTCTCTATTATCCTCAGCTAGTTTAGCTAACACATCAGCGAGGGTAATACGAAATCTCTCCACCTTCGCATTATTTTGGCGATGATATGGGGAGGTGGTTACGTGCTGTATGTTCAATTCCCTCAACGTCTCCCTCATAATCTGATTTACATTCTCCGATCCATTATCGGAAACCAACTGTTCGGGGGCCCAATATCTGGGGAATATTTCGTTCAGTATTATATCTGACACCGTTTGCGCTTTTCTATCCGGTATGGCAAATGGCAAATGCCTCAGGCCAATTCGTTAGCCAGTCCACAAAACTCGCTATGTAAAGATTATCTCTATGTGTTTCTCCATTGGTCCCGGAAATGTCCATGCTTACTTTCTGAAATGGGTAATTCAGGACATCCGTTTCTAATACGGGGGCCTCCCTACTCCTTCGACTCTGTACTTGGCATGTTATGCATTTTTCTACATGGTTCACAACATCCTTAAACAACTTAGGCCAATAATATTTCCTCATTATTAATCCGTATGTCTTATCAATTCCCAGGTGTCCCAACTTCCTATGACACTGGTCTAGAACTTCGGCTCTCAACTTCTCAGATATTAATTATTTTAAAACTTACTTCCTCATCTCTTCCTGAAAGGTAATACAACACTCCATCATGCACCATATATTTGGAGATACGCCCTGCCTCTACCTTCGATCTGTTCCACTATTTTATAAAAAGGAATCGATCTTCGATCCAGTTTACTTCACCTCAGGTGTATTTTGTAATATACTGGATCAACTAGTTGGATGTTAATTTCCTTCCTGTTTTTATTTATTCTATCATTACGCCTCTTCTGGGCTCTCCTGGTTTTTCTTCTCATCTGAGTAAAAAAATTATGTTGTTGCTCCAAAATCAATTTATGGTGATGTTCTCACATATATTTCCTTCTGGTTCTTAGCAAATTATCTATCGGTAAGACCACGTCCTTGTCAAATAGCATATAATAAGGGGAAAATTTCACGGTTTCCTTTATAGAAAATCGCACGGCAGGCAGCGCCTGAGTTAAGTAATCATCCCAGAACTCCTTATTATCACCTGGCAACTTCGTTAGCACGTCGGCTAAGGTCCAGTGGAATATTTCTACTTTCGCATTGCTTTGAGGATAGTACGGGGAGGTGCTAATGTGTACAGTATTTAATTCTCTCAGAGTCTCTTCCATGATTTGATTTACATTCTTTGGTCCACTGTCAGTGACCAACTGCTCAAGAGCTCCATATCTAGGAAATATCTCCTGAAACATTATATTTGATACTGTTTGTGCTTCCTTATCAGGTATCGCGAAAGCTTCTGGCCAATTCGTAAGCCAGTCCACGAACTTATATACGCATTACCACGAGGTATTTCTCCATAGGGCCCTGAAATATCCATACTCACCTTCTGAAATGGGTAATTTGGGATATCTGTTTCCATCACTGGGATGACACTATTTTCTCTACTCTGTGATTGACACGTTATGCACTTGTCCACATAATTCAATACATCATTATACAGTTTAGGCCAAAAATAATGCATGACTATTAATTCATAGGTTCTATCAAGTCTCATGTGTCCTACCTTTTCATGATACTGGGCTAAGATTTCTTGTCTTAAGATTTTGGTACTACTATTTTGAGACTTCTTTCTTCCTCTCGTCCCGAAATGTAATTCAGCATTGCATTGTGTATAACATATTTAGAGGTAGTCTCTGCTTCTACCTTACTCCTCATAGAATTAATTTCGCTATCTTCTATGATAGCTTCCCAATGAGGGTCCCTAATAACTTCTTCTTCCTCCCAAACTGGACGTTTGCTTAGAGTTTGAGAATTTATCATATTAACTTGATAATCCCTGTCATCCACACCTGGTTCTAACCTAATGGATTCGGACTCTAATCTTTCTGGAATTCTTGATAACAGATCCTCACAGGTATTATCCTTTCCAGAGAGATACTCTATTTTACACTGATTGCCACTAATCCTCAATGCCCACTGCTGAATATTTTTATTTGTTCACTCTGCCTCTAATAAATGTTTGAGGAGCTTATGGTCAGTTTTAATGGTAAACACGGTCTCACTTAAGTAATAATCTAATTTTTGTACTGCATATAAAATGGCAAAAGCTTCCTTTTTTATCACTGGTCATCTCTGCTGGGTCTCTGATAGTCTGTGGGACAGAAAATATATAGGCACTTCCTCAGGTATACCTGGCACTGGTCCATCCTTTTCAGGACAAGGCTGGGTAAGTACCGCGCCGATACATTTGTCACTGGCATCTGTGTAAAGCACCACGGCTTGCTCAGGCCTGGGTAAGTCAGCAAGGGTACTGCTGTCAGCTGGTTAGGGTTAGGGTTAGGGTTAGGGTATCAAAGGCTCGATGTCAGTCCTCCGTGCACTTGAATCTAGTATACTTCTAAGTCAAAGCTATCACGAGTCCTGTTAATCTGATAAACTCAGGCACAAAGCGCCTGTAATATCCAATGGCTCCTATAAAGCCACGAACCTCTCTCACTGTCTTGGGTTCCAGCATAGCCCTTATTACTTCTACCTTATCTAAATCAGGTTTTATTCCCGTTTTTTTTTTTTTTTAACGAAACCCAAGTACTTGGTTTCATCCTTCACAAACTGACACTTAGGCAATTTTAATTTCAACGCATGCTCGCTCAGCCTATCGAACATCTTCTGTAAGTGTCTAAAATGCTCTTCGGGTGTCTTAGAAAACATTATATCGTCCAGGTAAGCCATGGCAAAATCTTCCATACCACCTAACACTATGGACATTAGTTAAACCTGGGGCATTAGATAACCCAAACAGCATCACACGAAAATTAAATAGACCCATATGATAAGTAAAAGCTCTCTTCTCCTGGTTCTTTTCATCCAAAGCTACCTACCAATAATCTGACCTTAGATTAAAAGTAGAAAAACAGGTTGACTTTCTCAAAAGTGCTAGAATATCATCGATCAGGGGTAAAGGCACTGCTAACGGTTTTGTAATGGCATTTAACTATATAAAACCACGCAAAATCTGTCTCCCATCCTTCTTTTCCACAATAACTATTGGAAAACTCCATGGGGACCTAGATCTCTCTATTATTCCCGAGTCCAACATCTCATTTACTGCTTCTTCCACTAATTTTCTCTTATTAGTCACCAGTGTATATTTTCTCTTATTGGTCACCAGTGTCTATTTTCATACGTATTGTCCCGGTCTGTCCCAACTCCTTGTTAGTGTTATCTCATCATCCTTATCTAATAGTTTTATTGGCCGTGTTTAGCCAACAGTAGGGGCACCGTTTTCATCCCTTCTACCACGGAACTACACAAGGTCACCTCGTCTTCATTATCATATCTCTCTGTAGGTGTTATTTGATATAACCCTTCTATTAGTTTCTCCACTGTCTTTATCCTTTCTTCACATACAATAGCCATTCTAGGGGGGAGTTTCACATCGGTCTTTCCACTTCATTCCCCAATAGGATTTCCACCATGTAGCCGGGTGAAAGCGGATTTGGGCCTTGTTCAGCCTAATCCAGTCACTCCCCAAAATTAATTTGTCACATAAATCAGGTGCCACATACAACTTAAGTTCACCTGTGGTCCTTGCCAATTTGAATGGTAGCCATATCATACCCTCTATTTTCATCTGACTACTATCTGCCTGCCTAATTAAGAAATCCACTGGTTGAAGTAACCCCTTCTGTTTAAACACCTCGGAATTTATTAGGGATACCGAAGCTCCACTCTCTACTAAGGCTTTTGACTCCACCAATACATTACAAGTGAAGTCCGGTCCCTCTTTAAACACAGCTGAAATATCTGGGCTCTGTTCCTATTCCTCAACCTCGCCTTGTTTTTAATTCACGGTCGGCTATCCCTATCTCTCTGAAGTCTCAACATGGGTGCTGGCAATAAAGGCTCATCATTCGCTACCCTCGGCTAGCTTTTGGGGATTTCCTTGGGTAGAGTGGGGACTGGTGCTCTCGGCCTCCTTGCCTCTCTCCTTCCACTCTCAGCACCCTTTTTCTCCGGACAGTTCCTCCTCAAGTGTCCAACTTTTTCACATTTCCAACAGCTTCACCATTACAGTTGGCTGAAAAATGTCCAGCCACACCACATATCCAGCACTTCAGAGGTCTGATTTTTATTGGGGCCACCCTCCTCTTATTTCTCTTCGGGGGTGGGGGGCACTGTCGTTTTCCGAACGTTTATTCTTATCGGGGGGTACTAGAATGTCTATTTCCTTAATCCCTAGTCTCCTATCCCTTGCATACGTGCATCACTTGTGGCCAAAACTTCCACACTCAGTGCAATTCGGACCTAGAGACCTGGGGTCTCCTCCCCAATTGGTGGGAGAGACTCTGGCCCTGTGTCCTTCGTAATTGCAGGTCCAGCATGCCGTATATCCCATTCCTTCTAATCCTCCTCTTTCGCGTCTTTACGGGGTTTTATGTTCACTATCCCATTCCTGGAGCCCTTCTCTGTACCCCTGCGTTTTTGGATCCCTGGTCTATACCCTTTTTTATCCTCTCCCAGATCCTCTCGCTATTTTTAGCTACCTCTAGCCTACAGGACCCACCCTTCAGGACGTCACACTTCACGTCAACATCACAACTGCTAACAACGCCTGAATCGCCTCATTTTCTCTTATTTCCGGATTCGGGAATGCTAAATCCCGTCATCCTATCTCTAAGAACTTCTAGAGTTTCCCTTACTTCCTGTTTAATCCTAAACAATTTTCGAACCGCCTCTATGGTTTTTCGCTCGCTAGCATATCGTCTGATTAGGGTTCCATTCAGCTCGTCCCATGTTATCTGAGGTTTTTCACTGTATACGCCCCCAATAAATTTTGAGCCTCATATGCCATCATCACCATCTTCCGGTCTGTCAACTCGTATACCAACTGTTTCTTTTGTCCAGCTACCAACCAATCATGTAACACAGCCGGGTTGCCTCGATGGGAGGATAACTTCATCCCATCCAACAGACTCCTATAGGCTGCCGTTATTTCGGGGACCATAGCTTCGCTCTCCATACTGTCTGACCTAGCGATACTCACCTTATCTATTCTGGCGGTGCTCCTCAATTAATAGGTAAATTTGAAGGACGAGTGTGACACTAAATCCTTAGTAGCTGTTTTCGTGTACCACAATTGAGCGAAGAACAAAAAAACAATAATCGAGGAAACGAAAAAGATCCCTACTTAGGGTGTGCTTCTACTACTGTTTTATTGTTTCTGTAACTATTGGCTATTCGGATCAATATAATCTTTCGATTTCAATGTCTTCTAGGTAATTCTTGGGTATAATCTTTGGTCGCGACGTCAATTGTAACTACTTTCCTTTTCCTTTAATGTCCTCCGGGTATCTCTTGGGTCGAATCCCGGTCTCGGCAACCCTATCCTCACCCCACTGGATCACGCACTCTACAAGACCAGCCGTTGGTCCGGTATGGTCCAGTGTTACAAGTTAAACACAAGTCTACAGTTTCCAATGTCAATTCGAAGCTACACCCTCTAACCATGTTGTGATTTTTTTTTATGCTGCAGAGTGGTCATCAGATCGTAGAAATATGGAAGATCCCCGTTGGTCCACATGCGAGTTCATCGGGTGAGAATCGGGTTAACAGAAAAATAAATAATTAAGTCGATTCGATTTTGAAAGGACAAAAGTTTTATATATATATATATAAAAGCAAACACACATAGAAAAAAAATTGTCGTTTTTATATGTGAACAATAACCAAACAAACACAAATACTTCGAATAATTTCGGTAAGGAGAGATGTGGCCTTCGTTTTAACCCTTTTTGGTCTGTTCTCAGCGCAACTACTATAACCTTCGATGTTCCCGTTCTCAGTAATCGTAATAGTACTAATACTATTAGTAGTAACAGGAGTAGCGGTACTTAGATGTTAGCGGCGGTATTTCGCTTCCTCGCCCTCAGCTCAGCAAGACACAGCGGACGCTTATTTTTCAATCTCTGACGTCTCTCCACTCAGTTCGACTGAATTCGAAGACAGGTGAACCCAAAACTCTCCTCATCTTCCGGTTGCCTTTATATAGAAAACTGGTGACATATCTGTCTTTCTAGTGCGAACGTACTGACATACTTCCAAAGTACAATTTCACTCCTCCGAGAGTAAACAATTTACTTTTTCATCGATTGGTTTCCAAGGTCCACAGCAAGACTTTATCGTTTATCACATCGCTATCAAACCACGCTGTCATTCTTTGTAAACTACAGAGTCTTGTTTCAAAAATAAATTCTAGATCTAGATCCTTTATTTTAATTTCGATTCTTATAGTGTCAAAATCCTTTTCTTTTTCTAAAAGTTCTAAATTATCATTGTTTCAATAATTTTCTATTAGTAATCTGACATCCTTTGTACACTTACAAAAAGATTGTATTTCGTGTTCTAAATTATCTTTCTGTAACATTTACATTTCAAAGTCTTTACAGCATTTTAACATCTTGGTTATTCGAAAGCCCCTCTCTTCACTTGGTGTTTTCTGTTTTACAGCATATCCCATTTTTATTATTATTATTTCAGGGGCAGTATTAGAGTTGCAAAACTACGAAAACATAAACGAACACTCATAGAAGCGCACGAACGGACGAAGACGGAGCTCCTAGACAAATTTATGTCCACAACAAATATTACGAGACGACCTTCGGAATACATACAAGAAATGCTATCAATAGTACAACGGATAGGTATCGGCGAAAACATTGTGATACACAAATTTCTCCAATTATTACCATCAACTATTTCTCCAGTCATCGTTTTGCAAGAGTTAACTCCTACTCAACTTGGCAAATTGGTCGATGGACTAATGCCTTTACTAAATAACGTAATGGCAACAGCATTCGTTGTTCAAAATAATAAACAACAACAAATATCCAAATCAAAGCCCACGCTGAAAAACGTATTCAAGACAATCCTGTGTCGATAGGTATTAAGCCATTTTACCAGGAACAATGACCCAGAGTATGTAGGGCACGTCTATATTTTGGGGAGCATGCAAGGACATGTAAGCCGTGGTGTAAATGGCCCAAAAAACGTGGCGTGCCCAGTCGCTGACCATCAACCCCTAGAGCAAGCGACTCGAAAAACTAATTGCCTGAACCAGTACTGTCCCGCTGATTACGCCGCTGCTAGAAATTACCGCAAGATTAGAGGCAACAAAAATAAAACTTATAGCAGACACAGGAGCGAGTATTTCGATAATGCCAGTGGCAATAATAAATGGAATAACATTAGACACAACTACCGTGTTTCTATCTACCGCAAATAGAGAACAAATAAAATGATATGGACAGGCAAACTTAAAACTTCTAGGGCGGCTAGCCAATCCTTATTTCAGACGCTCGCTTAGGCACATTTGTGTTTGTTCAACACCCACAGAGCCAACCAGTGGTTTATACTGCAACTAAGTTGAGCAGATCTTAGAGTTTCTGGGAGAGAGAGTGTTATCTAACTTGATTAACAATCTGAACAAGTCCAGCACACTCAAACCTCGGTCACCGTGTCTTGTAACTTCGTGCTAGCACAGCTATCGACGGTCCCCCAATTGTTCCGTCTACCCAGTTTCACTCACAAGGCTTGGGTCAACCCGTGGTATGGTTTTTAAGTACTTTCCAAAGGACCCGCACGCTGAGATCGCCCCCCTTCAGATCGATAATATCAGGAAATCTATTCCTGACAAATCATGCCTGGTGAGATTCGAACCCGAGTTACATGGCCAGAAAGCGAACGTTCTATGGGCGCGTGGCCTAGTGCTTTGAACAAATACATATAATAACGTGGAAATTTACACAAAACAACACCCGATTCCGTTACAGTATTAATAGTTATCAAATTGCCAAAAAATAATTATATATCTTGTTTGAGAAATTGAAAATGTTTTATTTTCAAACAATACAATAAATTGAAGTATCGATATGTGACATGATTCTGAAGGTGTTTTGTGAAAAAGGTTTTTCTATCAAGATTAATTATCCAACAGATCTTAACAATAATTGTCACGTTTCAGTAGAAGTTATGTAAATAAACATTTTTTTATGCACTAAATCTTTTTGTAACCTATGATGGGCAAAGTATTATATATGTTTAATAGTATGTCCTCATAATTGGAAACAGTTAATCTATAGTAACATTTCCTCCACTAAAAGTGATGTGAACATTTTCATTGGCAAAGATTGAGGTGCAATGGACGAGCTATCAATAATATGGAAATCTGCTTTATCAAACTCATTGAAACGAGTGTTCTTCCAATCAAGAGCCATGTCTGACTTGCGCTATGTCACCAAGCATGGATATTGACAACACGATTGGAAAAGAAGTTTGGCCAGCTACCTCTTGTTTCGCAAGTCATTCTGGAGAGTAGAACAAAATTTTCGGTGCATTCCTTGGGAAGCAAGCTTATGTACTTCTGTTGACGCCAAAATATAGACATACTAGTATTGGTCGCTCATTCAAAATATACATTCGGCACGTTACCAACCTGAAGAACTATCAGGAGCTATAGGTAATCGTGAAGACAGTAAAGTCCTGGGGATCCGTGCAATCGGTATACGTTGATAATGATGAAAAAAAAAAACTTTCCTGGGAGAAATCTTCCGGCATCGATATTGATGGTGGCCCGTCAGGGGTTGACTCTGTAAGAGGTTTTGTTACTCTTGTAAATCAAGAAAATACCAATATTGTCTCGGCACACTGCTTTCTTCAGTGAAAATAGCTGATTTAAAAACAATCCTCGAGATGAATAAAAATAATTTTCTCATGTTGGTCAACTTTTTTGAACAAAAATAGTTCAATACAAATGTTTTAAAATCTGGCCAAACACTATACAAAACACTTTCCAGAATAAAAAATCCGGTTGTTGAACAGATGAATAGTTCTAAATAGCGTTTGCATTGCAAGAATGAATTGCAGGAATACTTTCAAGAAAACCAATAAGAGATTCCCAAGTGCTTTGAAGATGAAAAAATTAACTTAACAGACATTCTTTATCGCATATTCATGCGATAAAGAATGCCTGTTAAGTTACCATTTTACCAGCTAAACAATTCAAGGCAAAATACTGAAGAAAATGTATTGATATGATTTTTGGATTGAAAAGAAAAATTAATTTTTGGAAAAATCATGTTGCAAAAGGAAACCTTAAAATATTTCAATTAATAATGGAGTTCAAGATCAAAAGAGGATATGAGAAATTTAAAGATTTATTGAAAACCACCAAAGAGAAAGATCAGATCATGAAAGACGGCTGAATGAAACATCAAGAAAGCAAACTGAATGAAACACCATGAAAACTGGCTGAAGGAAACATCATGAAAGCCATCTGAATAAAACATTCTGAAAGCGGGCTGAGAGAATATATCTTGAATGCCACTTGAATAAATCGTGAAAGCCGACTAAATGCAACATCATGAAAGTCACCTGAGAGAGAGAATCTTGAAAGCTGTATGAATGAAACATAATTAAAGTCACCTGAATAAAACATCATGAAATCAGGCTTAGTGAAACATCGTGAAAGCCAGCTGAATGAAATATGAAAGCTGGCTAAATGAAATACAATGTCAGTAACCTCAATGAAACATAATCAAAGCTGGCTGGCTGGAAGAACATGAAAGTTGTAGGATTTAGTTGGACAGACAGTACTCGACTGTATTGGAAGTTGAGTCTGCTCTGACTATTGGTCCCTGGGCCAGGCTAGAATGTTCCATTTTGATATTTGAGCAAGCCTATTTTTAGGTTGTTATTGGCTGTTGACTTTGGTGTGGATACTTGATCAATAAATATCCATCATTGCACATCAGGATTGCTTGAGTTCAGGGCCAGTATTAGGTTACAGCCTGTTTATTTTTGTCCGCCAAACTGGATTCTAGCTTTCAAAGGTAAACTATGTTTGGATTTTTATGAGTGTCATCTTTTTCACTTACATTTTTTATTGTCTGACACATTCTTATTTTTGTCTGTCTTTGTGCTATTTAGTGTCTGTGACTAAATTTTTTTTCTGTTGTGCAACCCTTATCTTTATGGAAGATTCTTCACAATATCACAAGTAGCACCCACTGTTGCTCTTTCAGCTTGGGAGGTAAACAGACCTAACAAGGGCCAGGAATACTATGAGGACCAAAAGGAAAAGTACAAGGAATTCATTGCTGGAAATGAACTCTTGACCATTCCTTTGAGACTGTCACTCATAGGACGATCTCCCTGTTGTCAGGTGTCAGCAGGGAAATAATGGAAGAAGCATTAAAGAGCCTCAACATTAGTCGCAAAATAGTGGCGAGAAGGTCTAATGGGACAATTTGTTAATAACGGCGGACGAGGCTAAATCATTGACTGGGAGCATCCTCACAACAAAATCGGTGAGGATGCAGACCGAATATTTGGACTACCATTTGGGCACATTCTTTGCTCATTCGAGCTTGTAAGGAGCAGGAGTAAGGTAGGCATTGCTGCGGGAGAGGTGGCTCTGCTAGTAAGCCTGACACGAAAAAGTTTTTCCGACATAACCCGACGTCTTGTGTTGCGACCAGAACATTTTTGTTGTTGTGGAGGGTCGGCGAAATCTAAATTGATTAGCGCGGCTCGCTTGTCGGCTTCACCCTGTATGATCGTGCGGATCAGATGCAGGTTGCTTTGAATTATTCGTGCCTTCACAGTCTGCTCGTGTACCAACAAGCTCACGACAATTGACTGCAAACGCTCCGTCAGAATCTTGGCCAAAATATTTAACTCTGTGTTTAGAAGAGTTATGGACCTGTAATCGTCTAAATCCCACCCAACACCCTTGCTCTTTTTCAACAGCTTGATCACATCCCTGGAAATCCGGTCGGGGATGGACCCCTTCCGGAATCAGTTGTTGAACACGACAGTCAAAATCATGACAATGGTGTGTGATAGCCTCAAGCATATTTGGAAGGGCAGACCATCAAGTTTCGAAGACTTTCCACTGCCGACCTTCTTCTATGCCAAGTGAACTTTGCCATCTGTGATCTCACCATCGCAGCTAGCCACTACAGTCAGCTCAAGCCGAGGAAAGTCAACTAAATAACCGCGAAACTCGTCGCCACTGAGACCAGGCTCCTTGGTAAAACGGCTCTCAAAATGCCGCCGAAACGCCTCGCACATGTCCTTGGTCTACCTCAGAGAATGCCTCTCCGGGGCTTTTACAGCCTCCTCTGACTTTGCGAATGTACCGATCGAAACCTCGACGGATCTCTTCCTTGTGCAATTTTGCGCCCATGTTTACGGCTTGTCAGACATCTTGTTTAACCTATGTCTAACTCGATATGGACAAAGATTACCTTCGCATGCAGGGAACGCTTGACTAACAAGGAAACACCTCTGGTCTGCCGGTTCCTGTATGCTGAATAGACGACGAAGTCGTTAGACAGCACACAAGCATCAACGTCGCATATGTAAGGTAATCCGGGTCTTCCTGGTGCCCCTGTACTCCGTTTGTAGCCTGAGATTCTTGGTGAGAAACACGCTGCCGGCTAATGCTTTTACAGCCACCTCTGTTGCCAACACTTTGACACAAGTGTTCAAGGTCTTTAGGGCTTCTTACATCGTCTCCCTGTTGTCAGCAATGAATTTCCGCGTCTTGACGTCAGCCATCAACAAGGAGATGGTTCTCGTTGTAATTGTCTCCATTACAGAAGGCACAGGCAAAAGATCATGACCTGAGAGGAAGGAGCTATATTCCTTTTTCAGGCCGTTGTAGTAATTTGCTCCTTTTAGGTGTCTTTCCGTGGCCCATTCTAATGACTCTTTTTCCTGGGGTACCTCTGCCTTAGCCGGGGGTGGTATTCCTCTTACGAGAACAAAGAAAAAAGAAACAGTCAAAAAGCACAAAAATAAGGACAAAAACAATCACAAACTATTATTTGGACGAGCCAACAAAATCTATAACAAAAATATCCAACTAGCGTCCAGTTGTCAGACAAAAATAAACTGGAACGTAACCCATCATTCACGGCGTAAATGTGGATATTTATTGAGCACAGTATCCACGCCAAAGTCGGTAGACAAACAGGTTTGCGCAAGTAGAATGGAACGTCC
This sequence comes from Acanthosepion lycidas, assembly GCA_963932145.1. Taxonomy (NCBI): domain Eukaryota; kingdom Metazoa; phylum Mollusca; class Cephalopoda; order Sepiida; family Sepiidae; genus Acanthosepion; species Acanthosepion lycidas. Next base: position 65,796,285 of record OZ010579.1, read on the forward strand.
CAGTCTGTTATATAAATTACTCACCAACTGTAACCCAGACAGGTTATTCAGACCAGACTCAACTTCCAATGCAGTCGAGTACTTTCTGTTTCTCCAAACAGCAACCTGAATGAAACATCATGAAATCAAAATGAATGAAACATCATGAAAGCTCGTTGAATAAAATATAAAATCTGACTGAATGAAACGTCATGAGACATGAATGACTGAAGCATTATGAAAGCTGCCTCAATGAAGCACCCCGAAAGCACCCTGAATGAAAAATCATCAAGGACGGCTGAATGACATCCTGAAATCTGGCTGAATGAAATATCAAGAAAGACATAGTGAAACATGAAAGTCTGTGGAATTAAACTTCATGAAAGCCGACTGAATGGAACATCATGAAATTTACCTAACTGAAACATGTAAAAACCTAACTGAATGAAACATCATGAAAGTCAAATCAATGAAACATCACGAAAACTCCCTAAATAAAAATCATGAATGCCAGCTGAAATCTGACTGAATGAAATATCATGAAACGTGGATGAATGAAATCATTATGAAAGCCAAATAAATGAAACATCACGAAAGCCGCGAATGAAAAATCATGAAAGCTGGGCAAGGGAAACATTATGAAAGGCTGCAAAATGAAACATCATGAAATCTTCCTAAAAGAAACATTTAAAAATCCGCTTGAATGAAACATCATGAAAGAAACGTGAATGATAGCCATTTGAATTAAACATCACGAAAGCTGGGTGAATGAAAGATCAGGATATATGGATGAATGAAGCATCATGCAAAACATCTGAGTGAAACATTATGAAAGATGATTGAATAAAACAGCATGAAAGCCACCTGAATGAAACATCATCAAAGATCATTAAACCTGGATGAATGAAGCTTTTGAAAGCCACCTGAATGAAGCATCATGAAAGCCAAATAAATGAAATATCATGAAAGCGAAATGAATGAAACATAATGAAAGCTCCCTAAATAAAATATCATGAAAGCTTGTTGAATAAAACATCATAAAATCTGACTGAAGGAAACATTATGAGACGTGGATGAATGAAGCATTATGAAAGCCACCTGAATGAAACATTATGAAATGTGCCTGACTGAAATATCACGAAAGCCCCTTGGATGAAAATGAAGGCCGGCGGAATTAAACATCATGAAATTCTTCTAAATGAAGCATGCAAAAATCCACCTGAATGAAACATTATGAAAGAAACATGAATGAAACATCATGATAGGCACCTGAATGATAAATCAACAAAGACAGCTGAATGAAACATCATGAAACAACTGAATGAAACAGGATATATGGATGAATTAAGTACCATACAAGCAATCTGAGTGAAACATCATGAAATTCGGCTCAAAAAAACGTCATGAAATCTACTTGAATTAAACAACATTAAAGCATCATGTATAAAACATCATGAAAAACACCTGAACGAAACATCATGAAATGTGATCTAATGAATCATCATGGCAGTCGATTGAGTAAAATTTGATGCAAGCCAGCATGAATGCTGACTGAATAAAACATCATGAATGCTGACTGAATGAAACAGCATGAAAGCCAACAGAATAAAACAGCATCAAAGCTGCCTAAAGGAAACATTTTGAAAGACACCTGAATGACGCATCATGAAAGTTGTCTGAACGTCATGAAAACAAACGGAATGAAAAACCATGAAAGGTAGCTTAATGATACATCATGAAATCTCGCTCAATGAAGCATCGTGAAATCCACCTGAGAGAAAAATCATGAAAGCCACCTGAATGAAACATCATGAAAGTCACTTGAATGAAAAATCGTGAAAGCCACCTAAATGAAACAGCATGGAAGCCACCTGAATTAGACATCATGAAAGGCAACTGAATGAAACATCATGAAAGTCTTGAATAAAATATCGTGAAATCTGTCGGAATAAAACGTCATGAAACCCGGCTGAACAAAGCATCGCAAAATCCACTTGAGTAAAACATCATGAACGTTGACTGAACGAATGATCATGAAAGCTGGCTGATTGAAACATCATGAAATCCAAACGAATTAAGCAACATGAAACCACCTGAGTAATACACCTTAATGAGAATGTAATACACCTGAATGAAACATCATAAATGAGGTTTAATGAAAAATCAGGGAACCTGGTTGAATGAAACATCATGAAGGCCACCTGAATGAAACATCATGAAATAATGTTTAATGAAACATCAGGAAACCTGGCTCAATGAAACATCATGAAAGCCACCTGAATTAAACATCTTTAAAGGCACCCGAATGAAACATCATGAACGCAGGCTGAACGAAACATCATGGAATATTGCTGAATGACGCATCAAGGAAACTGCCCGAATGAAACATCAAGAAAGCCAACTGAATGAAACATAATGGAAGCGACATTAATGAAACATCTTCAAATATCATGAAACCTGGATAAATGAAGCATTTTGAAAGCTACCTGAATGAAGCATTATGAAAGCTGCTTGAATGAAACATCTCGAAAGGTCCCGGAATGAAAAATCATCACATGAAACATCATGAAATCTGGCTTAACGAAACATTATGAAAGACATCTCAGTGAAACATTATGAACGCTACGTCAATGAAACATCGAGGAATGTGACTGAATGAAACATCATGCAAGCCGGCTGAATGAAACATCAGAAAATGAATATGAGTGAAACATATTGTGGAATGGGACATCATGAAAACCGATTGAATGAAACATCATGTAATCGACCTAAATGAAACATGTAAAAAGCCACCTGAATGAAACATAATGAACGCCACCTGAATGAATCATCATGAAATATGGCTGAATGAAACATCCCGAAAGCTGGCTGTATGAAACGTCATGAAAACCACCGGAATGAAAAATCATGAAAGTTGGCTTAATGATACATCATGAAATATGTCTGAATGAAGCATCGCGAAACCCACCTGAGCGAAAATCATGAAAGCTGGCCGAATGAAGCATCATGGCATTGATGGAATATTCCATACCTACCTGTCACCCCTCTGAGATAATGCATTTTTCACGCATAATCACCTCTTAACCAATCAGCACCTTAGTTTCAGCAAACTAGGTTTTTCATTGGCTGAGACCTTAAAACTGTAGCAAGTTTGAGAAAAAATACCTTTTCCCGCTCAACGCCTTGGAGCCTGTTTTGAGACCCCAAAATCAATAAATAGAAGCGTTTCGATTCGATTCAAACAGTCAAAACTTCAACCCTGGAGAGATGCTAAACAAATCCATGCTAGCCAAAACTTTGACCTAACTACACTTTTCGCGCGCTAATTCTTTTGACTCGACAAACAGCACTTCGCTCTCTCAGGAACATTACTTACAACACACTAAAGTGGATTGACCCACCACTAAACAGTATTTGTAAATCTCAATCCAACATCAAGGCAACAGCTAAAGGTACACAACTCTTACAAACTTTGATCAGTAACTTTAACAAACGCACACATACACACTAGTGACTGAACTCCCACAAAAGACATTTTGTAATACGATAAGCAGTGATTGCCGATAAAATATCAGACACCGGACCAACTCGGCAAGTTTCCTCCGTAAGCCCGTCAGAAACTAAAGAAACTCTCCCTACGGCTTGATGAACTTCAAAACAAGCCTAAAAGAAGTTGGATCAATTCAATTGCCCGACACAATAATCGTAGACCACGATCAGCGTCTCGACGTCCCCGTCACCGTCAACATGGTAATTGCTGATACCAAGAGGTGTTTGGCGCACGCGCTAAGAAGTACCAGCCTCCATGTGCCTTCCGAAACACGTTTCCAACAGACTTACAGGGAAACGGCCAGCCTGGCAACCATTAGAGACGTTTGCTACCAGGGCTGACAATAAAAATCGCCTGTTTTACATTTGTGACCGTAACAGCAACCTTAATTTTTTGGTCGACACCGGTGCGCGAGTCAGCGTCATACCGCTAAAAAATTGTGACAGATCGATAATATCATCTAAGGAAGCTTCACTAAAATTGCAGGCCGCTAATGGCACGTCAGTTAACACCTATGGCGAGTGAGTCATCTCCCTCAACATTGGCCTACGAAGGGAATTCATCTGGACTTTCACAATCGCCGATGTTGCAATGCCAATCCTAGGCGCAGGTTTTTTGGCACACTTTGATTTATCCGTCGACTTCGCTTACCCTTACCGACGCCCGTACGAATCTGCAGCGCCGCGGATTATCATCAAGGCACTCTACAGTCTAACAGCTGTGATACCCAAGGCTATGAGAACTTATTACAAAAATACAAGTTATTATTATCACCATTTACATATGCAGAGCCTATCAGGCATAGTGACACTCATGCCATAAAAACGACTGGACCCCCAGTACATACCCAACCGCGTCGTCTACACCCTAACAAATTGCGGGTAGCTAAGGACTAGTTTGAAAATATGCTCAAACTGAGCATAATCAGACCATCCTATAGTCCTTACGCTACACCGCTCCACATGGTCCCAAAGGCCGATGCTCACAATTGGCGTCCATGCAGGGATTATAGGCTATTAAATGCCCAAACCATCCCGGACAAATACCCAATCCCCGACATCAAAGATTTTGCCCTATCGCTGGAAGGCACAAAATTGGACCTGTGGAAATCGTTTTATCAAATTCCGATCGAGCAATCCGACATCCCAAAAACAGCAATAACAACTCCCTTTGGCCTATATGAGTTTACTGATGCCCTTCGCTTTGCGCAACGCCGCTCGGTCTTTCCAAAAACGCATCGATGAAGTCCTTCGCGGACTGTCCTATACTTACCCTTATATCGATGATATGATAGCCAGCAAAACAAATGAAGAACATTACGACCATCTTCAGACAGTTTTTCAACACCTACAACATTACGGCTTAAAGTTAAACGTTGAGAAATTTCTATTCGCTGTCCCTAGCATGACTTTTCTTGGCCACGTAATCGACAAGCACGGGTTAACTCCCTTGAACCAAAAAGTAAAAGCTATTACAGATTTTCCACTACCTTCAACCTTACGTCAACTTAGAAGATTTCGAGTGATGATAAACTACTATCGTCAATTCATCAACAATTGCGCTAGCATACTTTTACCTTTAACGAATCTCTTATCTAAGCATAAAAAGAAGAACCCAAAACTTACTTTGTCCGTAGATGAGATGGATTCCTTCAATGCTGCTAAGCAAGCATTACAGAATTTTGTCAAATTATCATATATAACATCCTCAGATGACGCAAAACTGACTCTGACCACTGAGGCATCGTCTAACACGGTCGGTGCAGTCCTCCACCAAATTATTAACGGAATTGAGAAGCCACTGTCATTCTTTTCTGTTAAACTCAACTGTGCTTAGATGAAGTATAATACCTCCTCACGCGAGCTGTTGGCAGTCTACTTAGCCATCAGGCATTATCGTCACATACTAGAAGGACGTGACTTCACAATATTTACAGATTACAGACCATTGACGTATGCTCTGCACGCGAGATCCGAGAAGCATAACCCTCGTGACATTCGCTATATGGACTATATATGGCAATTTACCTCGGATATCCGCTACGTCAAAGGCACCAGCAACACTGTGGCCGATGCGCACAACCTGCTACACTCAATTTTGACTCCTTAGAAGACGAACAGCTGAGTGATGAAACATTACCAGCCGTCCGATCTGACACTTCCTTACAGATCGAAAAAAGATCACTTTCGTTTACAGATAAGTCTGTATACTGTGACGTCAGCACGGGCAATCCACGCCCTTACATACCGCCAACAATTCGACGTCCAATATTTGATCACTTTCATTCTCAAGCTCATCCGGGTGCTAAGGCAACGTTGCGGACCATATCGGACAAATTCGTCTGGCCTGGTATGGCAACTGATATTAAACGGTGGTCCGGTACGTGCATACGTTGCCAAGCAACCAAGGTCGGCAGACGCACAAAGCGCCAGCATCAATCCTGATGGACGATTCACTCACCTGCACGCTGATTTAGTCGGTCCATTAGAGCGTGTAGACGGCTACGAATATAGTGATTTTCTAAGCCCGGCTTAGATGTGGCACAAGGCCGAAAGTATGGGGCACCCAGTGAGGATCGAACTCACTACTCAGTCGTAATTGATCTAGCAAGACAAGCTTTCTAACCATTACACCACGTCGAGGTGCCCACGGCTACGAATATATACTCACCATAATAGACCGCTTCACGCACTGGCCAGTAGCCATACCTCTCCAATCAATAAAGGCTGAAGCAGTGGCTAACGCAGTTTTTACTCACTGGATTATCGTTTTTGGATGCCCTTCGATAATCGCCACCGATAGGGGTTCGCAGTTCCAGTCAACACTGTTCGGCGAGTTTACTAATTTATTGGGAATCAAGCACATCTCTAACACGGCCTACCACCCTTGTGCCAACGGCCTGGTGGAAAGGTTCCACAGACAACTCAAATATGTGCTCACAGCATCTACAAACGGCCGCACGTGGGTAGACAAACTGCCTTTTGTTATGCTCGCTTTGCGTAACACTGTCAAACAAGATCAGAAATGCACCAGTGCAGAGTTAGTCTTAGGGACACCCTTAACTTTGCCCGGACAAATTTTCAACACTATCACCGATGATCTCTCTTCCAGTCATTTTGTCAGCGACCTCAAATAGAAAATGACTGACATCATTTACACCCCAACACGTTCCTGCAGACCTGCACCAAGCAGAGTATGTTTTTCTCCGCAGAGATACGGTCCGTAAGCCTCTCACTCCTAATTATACAGGACCACACTGGGCCATCTCTCGGACATCAAAATATTTTGTCATAGACCTTGCGTGGAAGCATAACACGGTCAGCATCCACCGATTGAAGCCTGCATATATACATCATGATGGCAAGCCTTCGACCACTCATCATACAACACATCCAGAATCTTCTTGCACACAACCATTTTCAGCAGCTGATTCAGAAGCAAATCCAACTACCCGTACCAGTTTGGGTAGGCACGTTCATTAGCCTGCTAAATTCAAAACATATTTTACATATTAATACCCATAATGCTATGACTATTAATCGGGGGGGGGGGTATTTCATGGAATATTCCATACCTACCTGTCACCCCTCCGGGATAATGCATTTTTCACGCATAATCACTTCTTAACCAACCAGCACCTTAGTTTCAGCAAACTAGGTTTTTCATTGGCCGAGACCTTAAAACTGTAGCAAGTTTGAGCAAAAATACCTTTTCCCGCTCAACGCCTTGGAGCCTATTTTGAGACCCCAAAGTCAATAAATAGAAGCGTTTCGATTAGATTCAGTCAGAACCCCACCCTCGCTATTGGCCTGTGTTTTTATTAGTGGATTTACGACCAGCGATACTGCATTTGAGAAGTGACTGTGTGAATTGATAAGTTTTCAATTTTTTTAGTTTTTGCTTGTTTTTTTAGTACATATTATTATTTATTCACTTTTTTCATTTTCTTTTCTGTTTCTTTTCTGTTTGTATTTTGACCCTCTCCCTGTTTTATTTACCGTTTTTGTATTTAGTTGAATTGCTTATTGTTTTTGGTTTGTCCCATTCTCTTTTTGCATTTTATTTTTGTTTTGCACTTGAATATTTTTTATATACTTTCTATGCTTAAAAACATTTAAAAAAAAAAGGAAAAAGTAACTATTCATTTGGTCGACTGTGTTGGGCCTTTTTTGCCACCATGGTCGACAAAAACAACGACGTGATGGATACACCGATACCAAAGCCGGTGTTACCTGCCAAACCGGCCTGGTCAGAAAATAGGTCGCTGAAAAAGGATGGCAGTTTTTACATTAACCAGCGGAAGAGGTATGAGGAATCGTTCAAGGACAATGAGTTCTTAACGATTCCGGAAGCCCTTGACGCAGTAAGCCCACGTACCATATCCCTGCTGACCTCACATGTTAAAACCCGGAAATTAATTGGGGTCAGCTGGGAAAGTATGGAGCAAGCTTTGAAAGCTCTGAATATAAACCCGAAGATACTCGCATTGTGGGATATCCTTCTCCAAACGGAAGAATAGGCTAAAGAATTGGCGGGGAGCGTACTGAACACAAAGTCTCTGAGGCTTCAAACGGAATATATCGGCACCCGTAGGACGAAAGTAACTGTCTATGGGTTGCCCGTGGTAGTAGAGGGCAGAAAACCATGGTGTTGGTCACGTGGGGTGTCGGGCCATATGGCAAAAGAGTGCCCCAAGCATCTACTGTAGCTAAAAAGTGGAGTGGTCTTCGAAATCAGACGGGGTCTCCAAGGAACGGAAAACATCAAGCGTCTCGTCTTCAGCTTATAAAGAAATAGCCCAGGAAAAGAAAAAGTCGCCTGAAAAACCGAAGGAGGTGCGGCAGCCACCCAAAGAGGGGCAGCAACCCAAAGAGGGATAGCCATCCAAAGAGGGACAGCCATCCAGAGAGGGGCACTCACTCAAAAAGTGGCAGCAACCCAAAGAGGGGCCCAAGGAGGGAGAGCAGAAGCGGTAGCAACAACAGCAGCAGCAACAACAAAAACAGCAGCAGCAACAACAGCAGTAGCAGCGGCGGCAACACCACCACCAACAGCAGCAGGTAGAAACAGAGACGCCAATGGAGGTGGACAGAATGCCTCCACCTCGTGCTTCGTCCCTGAAAAGGAGCAGGGAGGAAGATACAGAAGAACATCAAAGCCACTCTGGCCGCAGCAGGGTGGAGGGCGGCATGGACAGAACCAGGTCGCACTCCGTCCCTGCTTCGCTAAGAGAAGCTATTAGCTCCCCCAAATTTAGGAGCCTCCCTACTTCCCCTTCCCATGTTCCATCCCCCTCTCACTCCACTTCTTCCCTAAGTTCATTCCACCTCACACATCCACTTCCTCCTCCTCATCGTGCAAGAGAGAAAAAGAAAAAGAAAATGTTCACAGGCCCCGAATCCATCCGCAAGGTGGACAGAGAAGAATACAAGAGAGGCCTGTCGAAACATAGGAAAGCACTGTTAGGGTTACTGTTTAAAACAGGCACCATCGACGGTAAAAGTGTGGAGGACCCACGGAATTTCCCGCAAGCACCTGGTGTAATAATCTGCATCAGGGACATTCGCGGATATTTAAAAGTGTGGAGTCACTTGTTTGAAATCAGGGAAGCTTTCCCGACTATTAGAATCCTCGAATTAGAGAACTATACTTTGATAACGCTTAGACAATTTTGCTCTGGGAGGGTCCCTGTATTACTCCCTCTCTCCTTATATAGGGCAGTGAAACTAATCTACCCCACGGACGTCGGCGGGATTGTCTTGGATGGTCGAATGACGACGGATTTGGCAACAAGGAGCCTGGGACAATCCGTCGGGGTCCTTACATCCGCAGATTTCCGCCCGGTATGTGAGTAGGTTTTTGCTCGAGATGATGTCTATGAAGATAGCTACTTTGAATGTGAAAGGCTTGAGGGGCTGGGGTAAGGTAACCCGCCTGCTCCGGGATCTATTGTCTTTTGGCGTGGATGTCGCCGCGATCGAAGAGACTGATGTGAAGGTGGACTTTGTGCATACCGATGCCGAAGGCCGGTTGATCGTGGCCGATATTGCCGTGAAAAGTGTCCGTTCCGTGTCGTTGCGGTTTATGCGCCCAGCGACCAGGAGGAGCAGGTCTCGTTTTTTCGGCGGTTGGGGCTGTTCCTAGTGGATTCAACGCGCTTAGTTCTAATGGGGGACTGAAATGCCATTCTGGACCCCAAGTTAGATCGGGCGCTAGCGGGAGAAGGGGTGATCGTCGCTTGGTCGATCTGATCAGCGATTTTGGTCTCGTTGATAGATACCGGGTCGATCATCCCGGGCTTTTAGCTGGTCTTGTGACAAGGTAGTTAGATACCTTGGCAGAATGTTAGTTAGAAGAGCCGACATAGATCTGTTAGATTGTTCCACGTTCCACTGGGTAAGCTATTCGGATCACCAGGGTGGCGTTAGATCATAGGCCTAGAATGGCTGGTTATTGGAAGTTCAGACTGTCTTTACTGGACAGGCGGGACTTCCAGTAACAGCTAACTAGCTTAGTGCAGCGGAAGCTACTGGGGGCGGTTATCAGGAATAAGTGGTGGGATAGACTTAAGTGTAGGATTAGGTCTTTCACCATGGATTTCAGCAAGCGGCTGGCACTAGATAGAGCTGAGAAGGTGAATACACTTAAAGCTAGTCTTTCCCGTGCGGTGGCTGGTGGGGGGTGATCTAGAGATAGCCTTAGCTAGTGAGGCCGTGGAGCGTTCGAATAGCGAGCGCTACATGGGCCAGTAATTAAACATAGGTTAAGCAAGATGTCTTCCGAAGCTGTGAACATGGGCGCAGAATTGCACAAGGAAGAGGTTCGTATAGGTGGCGATTGTTACATTTGTGAAGTCAAAATCCCGGAGGGTTGTACTCTTCGGGACACTGACAACATCTACGAGGTGTTTCGGCGGCATTTCGAGAGCCGTTTTACCAAGGAATCTGGTCTTCGTGAGGACGTGTTTCGCAGCTATTTGGCTGACTTTCCTCAGCTTTCGCCGACTACAGCGGCTAGCTGCGAGGGAGAGATCACGGAAGGCGAGGTCTACGCGGTATTGAAGAAGGTCGGCAGAGGCAAGTTGCCCGGTCTGGATGGTTTGCCTCATGAATTGTACTTGAAGCTGTCGCACATCTTTGTCCCGATTTTGACTGTGGTGTTCAACAACTAGTTCCGGCAGGGATCCCTCCCTGACCGCTTCTCCAGGGCAAGGGTGTTGGGGGGGCATTTAGACGATTACAGGCCCATAACTCTGCTAAACACAGAAGACTTTGGCCAAGATCCTGCAGGAGCGTTTGCAGTCAGTTGCCGAGTCTCTGTTGGGTCCGGAGAAAATTTGTTCTGTGAGGGGCCAAACAATTCTGAGCAACCTGCATCTGATCCGCACGATCATAGAGGGTGTAAAACACGACGATGAGGACGCACTGATCAATTAGGATCAGTCCAAGGTATTTGATAGGGTTGACCATCGCTACCTTGCTACTGTCCTGCAGGCCGCCGGATTCGTACCCGACTTCTGCCGCTGAATTAACCTCCTGTATCGCTCCCCATTGCTGTGGTACAGGTGAAAATCTTTTTTGGGCAGGGGGCATCCAAAAAATTAAATTTGTATGCGAAATTTAAGCGTTGTTTTTTTCTGGTGAAAACACATTGGTTTGGAAATCCTTTCAAAAATAAGATAATTGCCGTGATTTTATAAATATTATGAATGTATTTATTTTATTTTTATTATTTTTTTTGAGATAAATAAATTTTTAGAAGATTTTCTTTTCAATTTAATTAGAACCTTTAAATCTTTAAAAAAAAATTCTGTATTAATTTGTAGCGATCAAGTGATACTGTTATTAAATTAAAACTGTATTTATTAAAAACGAATGGAAAACTCTCTACAAGTCAACAACACCCAGTTAAGAATTTTTGTGTTTTATTTTGTGAATTTTTTGTGTATCAATATGAATAAATTTATAGATTTTACTAATAAGAAGAAAAATATTTCAATCAATTTAAATTCGAGTTGAAATACGCCAAAGTTTTTTTCTCATTGGGAATATTATAGTTGATGTATTAGCTTGGAATTAAAAGCAAAATTAAAACTTCAAAAACGTTTTTTCATATATTTAAAATGCATTGTATACTTAGGTATCATTCTATTTAGAGGCACCTACTTCTTTAAACATTGTCAATAAAATTTTAAATTGTTGTAGGTATAATGTTCTTTTTTGTTCTTTAATCTGGTTACTTATGTCTATTTTTGTGAAAACAAATATACTTGACGAACAAAATTTCATGTGGAGTTGATGCATCCTTTTGTTTTGTATGAAAGCTATTTTATGCAAAGATATTAGTGATTGGGTCATACGTTTCACAAAGTTTTAAACATATTCTGAAGAATGACAACATGTTATCACCAATTATAGAATTATTACTATATTTTCGTTTCGGTATCATTGCATTACCAAAGTTTGACAGCGTTCATCTGCATATCTATATAAACACTGAAATATTCAAGTTTATTTTTATATATGAATATCGTCCGTAAGTTATGACTTTACACATAGTATTTAATCTCACAAAAATATGACAATAATTAATCATTTCAGTAATAATTATAGAAGGGAAATAACTGTGAAAAACAGCATACTGATTTACATCCCCTGCATAATAATTTTTTCTCCTTCACTCTCTCTCTCTGTTTTTTTTTCTCTCTCTCTCTCTCATGCACACATACATACATATGTATTTAGTTTTATTTATTTATTTTTTTACAGTGAGGTTGACCATGTACAAAGCCCGGGGCCATTTAATGTACAGAGTTACAGAGTAAGAGACACAGTTCATGCGGATATGTGGGGAAGATAACAGTTAATCTTATATTTGAACTGATTAAGTATGGTGGGAGAAACATCCCTAGGGGAGTCGGTTCCACAGAGCAGTTCGCAGGAAGAAGCTGCTCAAGTGGAACTTACATCTCACCAATGGAATACAGAGGGAATGAGGGTGGTTTGGTAAAATGTGTGCGGCATGCGAGTTCTAGCCGTGAAGATTAGAACTGGCGGAACCAAGGAATTCAGTTCGTCCGAGCATTTTTCATGCAAGTAGCGATAGAGCAGTGTGAGGCTTGACACATCCCGTCTGTTGGAGTGGGGTTGCAGATTGGAAAATAATTTGTCACTCACAAGGAAGTGGATACGCTTTTGGATTTCCAGTCTCGATAGACTGGAAAATAAAGACTTGAGCTCCGGCCCAAATATGACAGCAACACTCCATAGGTCTGCTAGCTCTTTTAAAGGTAGAGGATAGCACGAGGGGTCGGGTTCTTACTGGAGCGGTCCAGGGAACCGACATCTTTTCTGCATCTTTAGCGATGGATCGTATGTACGAGTTCTACTTCAGGTCTTTTTTGAGTTTAAGGCCCAATACCCGTACAAGGTACGGGGCATCCACAAATAAACATCCAATCATTTTGACTAGTGGTAGTTAGGGATTTTATCGGGGATGATGGAAGGTTAGAAATACGTATATATTTATGGATATAAGTAACTCACTTAGGAAGTTTCTTTTTCTGTGGTCGTCGAAGCTGGATGTTCGGGTAAGTATTTTATTTCATTTTGCTCGATTTCTCTGTATAGCGTAAGTGCACAAATGCGAAAGACATTCTTCGTGGTGTAAGTGAAAGTGCGGTGGGTACACCTGTATATGCTTGCTGTGGTCACTCTTTTGTGCGCTCCTGTGTATTTGCTGTGAGTCCTCTTCGAGTGGTACGTTCATATACAGGTCGGAGATAGACTCCAAACTAAAAACAAAATTGCATATTTTTTATCGTGTTACCATTAGCTGAGAAGAGTCCGCGTGGAACGGAGACCAAGTTTGCGTTTACGTGTCTATTTTTTATACTTGATAAAATTGTAGTTATAGAAGAAATTTGAGAATATATTTTTATTTATTTACTTTTGCATATTTTTGAAGTCCCAAGAATGTATTGTTTGCGTTACGAGCTAACACGACAGACTTCCTAAAATAATAAAAACAATAACAGGAAAAATAACAACAACGAAAAATACATTTTAATGAGGATGACAAGAAAATTGCCGCGGTCTGTCTATCTCACGTCAATGGATTATCGAAAGTGATTCAGAAGATCTGCGGTTCAAGCAACATCAGGACAATATTCAGAAGTAGCTCCACTCTACGGAAAAAATCTCTGTTGAGTGAAGCCTAACATGAGGGATAATATGACGAAGAAATGCGTGTTCTCGATTCCTTGCAGTTGCCCCCTAAAATTAAGGCTAGAGGAACATCCTAAAGCCGTAGACAATGAAATCGCGTATAGCTGAGCATGTATAGAGGGGAAATGGTAGTAATCAACCTCTGTGGAATGAGGTGAAAATACTGGACAAGGAAGAACTTTGGAGAGTTAGACGTCTGAAAGAATTAGCACAGATGCTAGGCTATGAGACCTCTTTACTAGACCTTGCTTAGAAATAAATACAATATGGGAGCTGCTAATAAAGAAAGTAAGACAAATGACAGGGAGTCGTCAATCGCGGCTGCAGCAGTAGTTTCAACCTAATCAGCAGCCAGCTTAAGTTTACTGCAGAAAATTGTCCTACAGGACAATGACGTAGTGTACAAAGGCGTTGGTTTATGAATTTGGTTGTAAGTTCAATTCCTGGGTACTTGCATTCAGAGCAATAAGTGAACCGTATTAAATAAAATAAGTACTAGACGATACCACTACACATGAGCAGTGGAATAAGAACAGTCTACATCGGGAGATTAAATAAAGGGTTCAGTTTAGAATTCCCAGTAGGTTACCCAGATTGATAAGTTGTGGTAAAGTCTTGTGGAATCTCGTTAAAGAATTATAAAAAAAATGCAATGTCAACTGTCATTGGAAACTCATTTTTTGTACAAATCCGGCTCACACAGAAACTGACTTGTTTTGGTGCATTTTTTGCTCCAATTTTGAATTTCTATATTCATATATATTAACCAATCGGCGACGTCATATTTGAATCTTCAGACAATAAATATTTGTTGTTTGCTACGAAATTTTGGAGAATCACGTCAGAAAATGATCAACAATATTTTCCCTTCTTAAATGGATATTTAAAAATTGGGTAAATTTTTATTAACCATTAAACTTATAACATTAATAAATGTAATTTTTGGTTTTTCCAGGACTGATGTTTCGGTTATAAAAGCGATCATATTTGTTCCCAGAATTAATTTTTTAGTTAACCTTTGACCAGGGGTCGATCGTTCGTTGTTGTACAAACTGAAATTCTCAAACTTTAATTACACACATTTTCACATATTTATTCAAGTATACTATATTACAAAAAGGGCTTAGTGATTTTGACACTAAAATAACATATTAACCAAGTTATTTGTCAAAACACAGATTTTAATGCAGCTTCCTTGCCTGTCGACACGCTGCTGTTACTATAAAATTACATGCATACATAAAACAACGTAAAATGTAACACACTCGTTCTCATACATTGTGTTTCTTCCATACTAACGCAACTAATTCGGGTGTATTGTAAAGACAACAAAAATATTTTGTGTGAAGTTGTTTTGCAAAAAATCTTTGTAATTCATTTCCTTCAATTTGAAAGAAAATTAATACTTAATAATAAAAATTTATTTCTTCTTTTTATATACGTATATTCCTCTACAGTCCGGACTCCAGATGGAACGCATCACTCAAGAAGCAGAAATACCTCTATAATACAATCATACTAAATACACCACCTTTGATCTTAAGAATAATAGAAATAAATCTAAAACTCTACGGACATCATACAATAAATCCATTTATATTCCAAGAGGAAATAGAAAAAAAATCGTTATTCCCGACTCTCATACATATTCAGGAATAGATCAAAATACAAAAATAAAACTGGATGTGCAGCAGTGAAAATTAACAAAATAAAAAGAAACATATACGAAAAGAAACTTCAATTTTCAATACAGAGATTTGTGCAATAGTTCTGTCATGCGACTTCATGTCTATAAACAAAAATAAAAAAAAAACCATGTCGTTTTGCTTTGAGACAGTCAATAAAAATGCTAAACGTATTTTGGCACCCTTCTTTACATTTTCTTAATACCTCGTATTTATATATTTGGGGAAATGCTTGAGACAGGGAGCCATTATAAAATAACAATCTAACAATTGGTGATTCCCGATTGGTTATTCAAATGTTAACATTTTATGGTGCTATAAAAATTTGTTAAAAAAAAAAAAAAAAAAAAAAAAAAAAGAAAGAAAAAGTGAAGTTTCTTTCTCTAAATTCTCCGGATAAAGAGCGTATTTTTTTTTCTTTTCTTTTTTGTTAGTTCGAGAGTCTGGTAAAAATCCTTTTATATTTTTCAATTCAGTATGGCTGTTTCGCTTGAAATGGGATTGGCTGATTTAATCCATTACGTCAGCTAAGAAACTCCCACTCAGCGTCAAGGTCAAATGGGTCTTCTGCTACAATTATATTATCTAGTTCTCTTGCAATATTGACCCAGCACAATTGGAGAACCTCGCAATGGATCGGTTCGGCTGGCGGTCTCTGCGTTGCCGGAGTGGCGCACTTCGAGGAGGAGAGACGAGGAGCGCTGGAGGGGAGGCGACGCCAGCGTCATTTGCAACCTGCCAATTCCGCACCGGGCATGTTTTCTTCCTACCTGTGCCCGAGAACTTGTCATTCGCGGGTCGGGCTGCTATCTCATTTGGCAGCCCACAGAAGACTGACAGAGATGGAAGGACAGCGTCGTCGTCAGCAATGACGGACAGCCTAAGAGAGAGAGAGAGAGAGAGAGAGAGAGAGAGAGAGAGAGAGAGAGAGAGAGAGAGATTATCTAGTACCGGGAATAATAATAATAATCGCATTGTGAAGCAACATGCCATCACCATATTTTGTGTTAAATGTAACCACTTGTGTACGCGAAGACACGTTGTTATTTTTTGCACAATTAGTCCAGTTTTTTTTAAAAAAAACAAAAAAAACATTACTTCATAGACAGATAAACCTGTCTATGCTGTACTAGTCTTACCACAAGACGTAATTTCAGAGTTGAGAGATATTATCATATCATCCCCAGCTGAGAAACCATTTGATAAACTCCATGAGAAGTTAATAGCATATTCGACAGTGTCGACGTACAAATGCATTTCGCAGTTATTGGAACAATAATATAGTACGCTATCAGAATTTCTCAAACGTTTGCAAAAGTTAACTGAGTTTACAGGTACATTTTCCTCGAACAAATACCGACTCAATATAAAGTGGCAACTCGCGTCAACCGGATGAATTTACCCCTAGTTGAACAGTTGATTTCTGTAGCGGACCATATAGATGATTTAATGTTCGCACAGGCGTCAACTGTATCCAGTATACAAGGACCAGATCATAATAACTAAAGGAATGGCAGTAAAAACTGAAATCTCACATGACCAAAATGGCGGAAGACCTAGCGCGTTTGTCTTTCAAGCACAACTGCGGACGAAGTGGTTCTTGTAGAAACGTAGACCAAACATTTTCCAGGGAACCTGAACAAAAACCTTTATTTTGGAAACACAAAAGATTAGGAGTAAAGGAGAATTTCTGTGTTCCCCTTTTTATTAACAGGGAAAAGCCTAAAACCGACAAAAGAAATCGGCATCAACTGTCGGTGCGCTTAACTCTGGCCGTCTATGTGACTGATAGGTTTTCTGGAATATCCTACTATGTTGGTGAAAAGGGTATGGAGCTCCACTTAAGTTTATGCAAGACATACACCTAAATTTTTATAGTTTGTAGTGAAAGAGATAATCAGCTATCCTGAAAAAGAGTTCGTGTTTTGTGTGCGATCTGCCGAAGAAAAATTACCAAAAAGTAGTTAGCAACAATCTACTTTGAGGACCAGAATCTATTCTAATGTTGTTCCCTCCCCTGAATGGCGTGACCAATCAGAAAGATCTCTCGGTGAACAAAAGCCGTTGTTCTTCGCTTATAAAGGCAGGAGATTTTCTAAGCTCGGGAGACGAACACGCGTTTTTGCTGGTGAGAAGTGAAGGTTTGACCCCATTTTGTCGTTTTCTACGTTGTCTGTTGGACTGTTACGACGGACTATCGTTTGAACTGTGATTTGGCTACAAGTGTTGCGGTTGAGAGACAGAAGAAATCTATTGCAGACCTTTGTTGCTATTATAAGTTGACAGTCTTTTTTTTAGAACTACATAGTTATTGGTGTGAACAGCATTATCTTGGATATGATTTCATACAAATGTTGGGTCTTGCTGATCTAAACGTCCTAAGTGGCTCAGAAACACACCTTAAGATGATGTTGTTTCTAAGCCTCTTAGGTACTGGCCGTTTAGATCAATAACAAGACCTAACTTTTCTAAGAAATCAGTATCCAAGATAGCGCTGTTCACATCAGTAACTATAAAACAACTGCGCTTGGTGGTAGATGCTTCTTCAATCGGCATTGGAGCTGTCCTGCAACAAGAATGTGACCAGGAAATTGTCACACAGAGGTGCATTATATTAGATTTGTTAGAAAATTGTTGACCATATTCTCGGCAATAAGGTACTTTCGACAATTCCTGAAAGATCAATAATTTCATATATTAATGGACCATAATTCTTTATTAGGTACCCTGCAGTACTTTTCTAACAAGTACTCTCCAGGATAAATTCGTCAACTGGATTATATTCTGCAATTCCCAACTGGCATTCGACATTTCAAACAACATTCCTGTGGACATCGCGTGGAATTAATTCCTTCTTATTGGAACTTTCCATATTCTTCTACACTTTGTCCAGGGAATATGAAAAGAAAACAAATCCATCTCAAGGACAATCAGACTTCATTACATCTTGTGAAAATCACTAATTCCACTAACAGAGAAAAGATCATCTGTGAAACAGCACTGGCAGGGTACGACCGTATGTGCCATCATCTTCACGCAAAGGCATGTTTAACGCAGCAAATGCCTCTATACGCCTATTAACCGAAAGATTTGTCTGACCACGAATTAAGGCAGATGTGAGATCATGGGCAAAGTCATGGTTGAAGTGACAGAAAGCCAAAAGTGGTTGCCTTACCCATGCTCTTCTCGGTACATTTCTAGTGCCTGATTTAAGCATATTCATATCGATATCACCGGACCATTTGAAGGCCACTTTCACTTATTAACGTGCATTTAGTACGTTAATCACTTAGCTTCAGATGAATATATTTTGGCCAAGTAGATGACACTGTTATATATGTGCTGCTTGTAGTCACATAATTCTTTCGAGTAGCGGATGGGAAGATGTTAATGTCAACAGAGCACAGTTTCGTGTTGTTGAATATAAGGCAACAACTTTGGTGATAATGCGCCATATTCCTTCTCAGAGTTTCTTCAATGCCACCACCATCATCAAGTCTGGCTGGATCCCAAACAATAGGGATCTCATTAATTGCGTGAAAGAGGGGAATATTAGTCGCAATCATATAGTAGCTATCATGTTGTTGTGCGACTTCACTCTTCCGGCAAAAATAACACATGCTCCAGTCAGCCCAGAATTTAGACGGTTCTAGATCTGTATTTCCTATCTCGATAAATGGCATTCAAAGTATCACAGTCTGATAATTATCTGTATTGAGTGAATCAAGGCTGAGGGTTTATTCTTTTAACACCTTGATCACAATCATGCACAAGAAGGTATGTCATACGACTAGGTTCGGGAATAAAAATATATGACACATATCCCGATAGTTCATCCAGTATCATTTAAACCCGTGCAATCTGTACACCACCCAGGGAACTATATGCAAAGCAATGTAAAGCCCCATTACTCTTGTCTCTCCCGCGCTGGCATACCCTGTCAATTCAGGCGTGGCTGTCTAACTAAACATCTGTATTAAACTATATGTAATTTACAGTAGATGCGGGGCTTATTAGACATCATATGGGACACTAAACTAATTATTTAGGTACATTAAATAATTATTCAGCTGATACTGGACCATATGCTGAGTTTCACAGCAGCGGTGTCATCCAGTACGCACTGATTGTTGGTACAAGGAAGCCAGTGAGCAAGTCCATGGTTCCAAATTCGGATTCTGCTTAATGAAAAATGTATGATTTGACACCAAGATCAAATCAAACCAAATAGGACAAGTCTTTGTGATTTTATTGCAAAATGCAATATTTCTGTATTTTCAATGGCGCCCATCTTGAATAATGGCCGCCATCTTAAATTTTTAGGTAGTTAATGGGTTTTGTCAAAAGAGTAATCCCCAAGGACTATGTTTGCTAATTTGGGGGCTTGTTTCCGTAAATGAAATATTCTTCTGAAAATTTGCTGTTATCTGCTCCACTGTTATAGTGGAGCAGATAACAGCAAATTTTACTCTTTAAAGAATTTATTTATTTTTTTAGTTATTCAATAATTCATAAAAAAAAAATAAAGAAAATTCTTTTAAAAAATATTTTTTGCTCGATAATCGTTTTTATGCTAAAAAAATGTGCAAAATATATTTTATTAATAAAATTCTTTATAGTATGTTTTAGTTTTCTTCCTTCTTTTTTTTTTTTTTTTTTTTTTTTTGTGATTCAGCTCATATTTTACGTATCCACAAAAGAAAGTTTGAAAATTTCGCAGTGGAGGTTTATATTCTCCAGAGACTTAACTTTATAAAAAGTATATACGTGTGAAGTGTTCTCATTCGCATATGTTTTTTATGCGAGAATATAAAATAATAATAGTAATTGTGACTAATAATAAAAATGTTAACAATAACTAAGGAAAATAATATTAATAAGCACATATAAGTAATTAAGATATTAAGCGTGAGTATAAAATTATAAAAATAATAACATTTAAATAGTTATAACATTAATAAAAAGAAGAAATAAAATGGAAAAATAAAAAATAATAATAAAATGGAAAAATAAAAAATGAAAAAAGTATGTTAATAAATAGATATAGATATAGATATAATAAACAATTATATATACGTATTATACATAAAATAGTACTTAAAAGACATTATTATACATAAAATAGTAGTAAAAAAGACATTTTGAATTGAGTTCAACCCAATCAAGGCAATAAAGCCACTGAGATACAAGAGATTATTGGACGTGGAAGAGTTAGAAATAGAAACATTACTAAGGAGTGAGAACAAAAGAAGAGTAACCAAGTAGATAGCGATTGATATTACTTTTAAATTTTTGCAGATCAAAGTTGGCTGGAATGAAGTTCAACAAGCGAGTAGTGCAAGAAAAGAAAGTGTTAGCATAGAACCTACATC
Organism: Acanthosepion lycidas; assembly: GCA_963932145.1. Lineage (NCBI taxonomy): Eukaryota > Metazoa > Mollusca > Cephalopoda > Sepiida > Sepiidae > Acanthosepion > Acanthosepion lycidas. The sequence goes on from OZ010579.1 coordinate 65,817,097, forward strand.
TAGCCAACAACTGTAAACTGATGAGACCTCGTCGTTGTCTAAATTCAAAAAGCCCAATTACCATAGCGAAAAGATCATCCGAACAGTTACCATGAAAGTATTTATAGAAAAGGCATAGGGAGGCAACCTTACGGCGGTTGGAAAGTGACTGAAGCCGAAACGCCAAATCAAGACCAATAATATTGCTGATTCTTCTTTTGATTTTATCAAAGAACTCTATATAAATAGCAAGGGCACCGGACCATACGTCGCAGCAATATTCTAAGCATGGACGAATGGTAGGCATAGATATGTAAAATAAATAGAGAGAAAAATTGTCTAGCACGACCCAGTTAACCAACTTCTTAGCATCTAGCAATGGATTCAATATAGTCTTTCCACTTTATGTCAACCGAGAACGTTAGCCCAAGATGGCGCAGCGAATTACTCTCCTGTGGGTCAGCATTAGTCATACTGATAGAAGTCAGAAAGATGTCTTTCAGATCTTTAATGGAGAGCAGTTTAGTTTTGGAGGCGTTAAAGTTAACATGCCATCCTTTGCTCCAGTTGTTTTAGATATTAGCTGCCATTTTGACCTTATCTAACTGATCAAGTTTACTATCGAGACAGATGTTGTGTCATCAACGTAGATAGCAAGTAGAGAGCTGATGCCATCGGGAGGATCATTAAAAACAAAGTAGGACCAAAGATGGAGCCCTGGGGGACACCTGCATTAGAACGAATGGAACTGGAAGAGTGGACCTTCAGGATTACTTTCATTTCACGATTTGATAGAAACGACTGGATCTTTTCAAAAGTTATCCAGAGTCACCGTAACTTTTCAGTTTGTGGAGAAGTATGCCAAACCCTATCGAAAGCTTTCGAGATCTACAAAGCTACAGCCCGGACATCTCCATTCTTATCTTGAGCTTGATATACTCTTTTCGCAATTATCTTCAGTACATCAGCAGTTGGCCTGGAGAAACGAAACCATATTTCTTGTCTGAAAAAAGGCTCTGCGGTGTGAGATGCTTCAGCATTGATTAGCGCCTGTAGGCGTTTCCCCAAAAGTGATAGAAGACTGATAGGCTGATTATTATACAGTTTAGAGAGCACAGGAGCCAGTTTCTGGAGCACAATTCTTAATGACTATTATAAGGATAGAATCGGTTCACATGTTTTGTGGGAATCCATGTTAAAGAGGATAGCAGAAACCATAGTTATATGCATATCACAGAGGCAGGGATAATCCAGATGAGTCAAGGGTAGAGTTTAAGGAGAATTTACGGGCGAAACATTCAAATTTATCAGCAGAAAATGTTAACACCTATAGGATACAAATTCTATATCATTCCAACAAATGACTAAAAAACACAAAGTAGATTTGCACACCCGCAAAATCGGATCAAAACGACTAAAAACAGATTTCGCAATAAGGTGTGAAATTAATTTTCTGACCAATGAAAGGAGGTGATTTGCTAAACTAAAAAAAACATAACGAGCCAGTGTGAAAAAAAGTCAACAATAAATAGAGAATTTCAAGTCAGTCACCAGTCAGAAGGGCGCAGAGATCATAGAGGACAGAAGACTGACAGTCAATTCCATCACTGACTCAACCCGACACTAAGAGCCGAAAGTGGAGTAGGAAAGGAAAACACCAACAACAACAAATTTACAACTGACTCCAAAACCCGATAAGTACATTTTCCTCTTATCTTTTATTTCTCATTCACACTCTCTTTTTCAACTTAAATTGATCGCCCCTTTTTCCTTTACACCTATACAAAAAACAAAAGAAACAGACATTACTCTGCTACTCTGTTGAAATACAGCGAACACAGACATTTTTGTCAAAATCACATTTTGCTTAAACGAACTAAAGCATTAATCTTTTTTACCCTATTCACAAGATAATAAACATACAATGTTCTATTTTCTACAAACATTCCTTATCGTGTTGTTTCTTCTTGAAATTTGCGTTGTATTTTGTGGGCAGGGTATCCCGTATTAAATTCTCCTTTTAATCCGGGTACGCTGAACCCTACACACCTCAAATTGATTGGAGACAGGAGGAATAGAAAACTAAAACTTATTTAATACACTATTACAGAAACGCCAGTAATCATGAGAGTTATTAGATGCAATACGGTGCCTCATTCTCTCAGCAAACAGAGACTTAACTTCTTCGAGGACTCTTTTACATTTATTACGAGCAGCAACGAATAGGTATCTGTTGGGAACTGTCACGCTGGTATAGCTGAAAATAATAGTTATTAGTGGCAAAGCATGCTGGTGCGAATCATGGAGAAGATTGAGGTTTTACTTTTATTTTCGAGTAATAGTGAAAGTATTCATGCCAACTGACTCAAGAGGAAACCTCAGTGGCACAACTTGAAGGTTAAAAATGTTAGTCCAAAGGGTACGTCAAATAAAATCGTGGACTGAGTCCCAGTCAGCATGCTGGTAACGGAAAGAGGTATTATGAATTGGAGGTTCTTGTTTAATAGATGATTAGAACGAAATATCAATAGATACTACAGAGTAATCCAAGTTACCTAGAGGACAGTGTTGTGCAGCTCAGCAAAAGCGAGGAGAGGTAAGAAAAAAAATAAGTACAGAAGCCTGTTGCGCGGAGTTGCTTGGGAAATGGGTAGGGAAATTTTTCCTGCAGTGAATCGAATACATATTAAAAGACAGAGAAAAGTGAAGTATGGTTTTATTTGATAGTTGACCTGGGCCGACTTTGCATCAGTGATGTGTCAAGGCCATGAACTACAAAAGAAAGTGAAAGAGCAGAACAGATATGTTGCTCTGAAGGACTGCCCCGGCAACTTACATTTTGCGCCTCTAGCCATGAATTATCACTGAATCAACAACAGATAATTAAGATTTGTAATACTACAATATTACAATATTTTTGCTTGTATACAAAAATGCGTGTTGAACGCTAAACTGTGAGATAGGGTCTTTAAGATTAGATTATAATTATTCACTATTTTCGCTGAACTGTGAGATAAAGTCATTAAAATTAGATTATAATTACTCACTGTTTTCTTTGACTGGTGTAGATCAAGAGAGAGTTTCATTTTGGGGATAATGGTAGTTATTGCTGCGATGCTTAGTTTGATCGCATGTGAGTAGTGTAGGTTCTTTCGGCGTATTGAGTCTGGAATTCTCCCTGGGTGTTGACTAGTTTTTGTGTCTGCCCTTATATTGGAACTAAGAAGATCAAAAAGGTTTTCATGGAAAGTTGTAAAACCTTCGTTTGTAGTCATAGGTTCGATTTGCCCTTGTTGCGGAATACTGGATAATACTTATTATCCGCTATTCCGCGATACGTCGTTGGTACGAACTCATAGTAGTAGCAGTGTTCTGTCCGGAATAAAACAATCTTGACCCAATGTGCATAGAAAACAGACATGACAACGTAACGGTGAGGCAATGCATTTAAACAAGTGAATTTGAAATGAAACTAAAGATAAAGATTTATTTATCAACATATAACAATTTATATGGATGTTATATACACCGTGTGGTGAATATAATAAGACTCTTGAAAAGAAGGGCGAGTTCACACACACAGAGACAGACAGACACAGACACAGACACACACACATATATATATACATACATATGAGATGGGTTTTTTTAAATACACACTTGAAAGAGAAAAGTTAGCATACACACATTGAGGCGTGTTTAATAAAATCCATAAGAAATGGAAAGGTTCACAGACACAAACTGAGGTGTATTTAATGATAAAACCCCTTGGAAGGGGAAAACTTTGTACCTTGGATGCATTGTAGCATCTACATCAGAAAAGCGGGAAATGTTTCAGTTGATTAGTAATTAGTTTGAGTTGACAACGTGGAATTTATGTTCCAACTGGCTTCTTTTTTTTTTTTTTTTGATTTATAGTCTAGATTTATAGATTCCCTTAAGCAGGTACTGCCCAGCAAAAAAGTCTCTCAAAAATGCAAGGGAAACGCTATCATTGGTCGATTAATTATTATATTTCGAATATTTTCGAAACACAACCGGAAATGCTACTCGGAGCCGAGCGTAAATGACCGATTTTGATCATTTGACGCTTGACTCTTGAGACGGAAACTTCCAGTCGATCCTGAATGTTTTACTTTTAACGCCGTATTTATACGTGATTAAAATTCTTGTCAGGTTTTTTGACTGTTTCCATCTCATCTTTTTTAAAAAAATAATTTTTAAACAAAATCTTTTAGTTGACTTATTTCTTGAAAATATATAGCATACAATTCAAATTAGGTTTAGTGAATTCATCCATAAAAGAAAGTATTTACCGTATAGGTATACACCGGTTTCAAAATGAGTGTTTGGCACAGCCCATACTTCGTTTGGTTCGAACTGGTTGTCAAAACTTTTAGGTAGCAGATTATTCTCAATTTCTTGATATAGATGAAATTGTAAGTCTGTCAAGAAATCGCTATTAACAGGACACAAAAGTAGTATTTATGAAAGCAGAGATAATTTAATTCAATAATTTTTGTCTATTTTCCAGTAAGACCATTCTCATTCTCGCCTGAAACGTTTTGTCAAATTTGTTTTCTTCAACCAGGTTTAAAATCAGTACTTTCTTTATTTTTCTTAACAAGTAAGTATAAAGATCGAACATAATAAAACCCTCTCTAATATCTAACAAAACAATTTACACTTTCTCTCTCTGTGCCTCTCTCTCTATCTCACATAAGCACACACACATTTACTAATCTCACTAAAACCTTTTATTGAAAAACGATTTATTGATTAATGATAGTTTTCGTTATACAAATTTAAATGTTTGTTTATATATTAACATTTTTTTCCTTCTACTTATTAAATTTGATCTATATAGATATTTCAAGAAATTCAACGACTACCGTAAAAGAAAAAATCTAATTTTTCATCGGTTTTAGAGGTAAATCATTCAGATAATTGATTTGCGAAAGAGTAGAGATACTAGAAGAACAGTTATCATGTTTTTATTTTTATGTTTGTTGTTTAAAGGTCGGTTTAAACTAGGGATGTCCCAGGTAACGCTAAAAAAGTGGTATACCCTGGAGAAAAAAGGTCCCCAAATTGATAAAAAAAATTGTAAAGTGTAAATGTTTATGTTAAAATTAAAGAGGGAAGACCAACGTGATTTTTAATTATTTTTTAAAATTTTTTTTTCATTTGCAGCATTTTTTAAATTTAGGTTGAAAATCTTGTTTTTTTTAGGTCAAAAATTACGTAATATTAACATTACTTGTTTTTCACTGTTTTCTGTTGAAAAAAACACATTGATTTGGAAAATCTAGCAAAAATCAAGTACTTGTTGGATTTTAATGAAACTTTCAGAACTTATTCACAAATGATTGAAATTATTTTAGAAATGTTTGTCATTTTGAAAGTCATGGTATAAATATTATTTTTTTATATCTGTTACACCCCTCGAACTTAATTTTATGAAAACTTCAAAAATTTATTTTTGAAGCCTGATAATTTTTTTTTCAATTAAATGCACAAGACTCTGAAGATTCTAAATCATCAATTTTTTTGGTAAAAATATGTGCAAAATTGTCCAAACTTTTACCTCAATTGTAAACATACAAAACCCAATAAAACTAAGACTAATATTTAATTCAAAAAACTTTTTATGACTTTTCTGAATAACATATACTACGGTAATTCTTATCTGAAAAAAAAAAATTTTGATGAAAAATTAATTTTTACAATAATTTTTTTCTTTTTTTCTATTTTAAATACACAATATGACAAAATGTTGTTATATATTTTAAAATTAAGTTTCTGAATGAAGCTTTATGGAAATAACATATTATGTTCCCTACTTTTTAAAGATCATAAATTTGAAAGCTCATAAAAATTTGACAACCGTTAATATTTTTAAAATAATTTTTCAATATTCCAAAATTGTACTTAAAATCGTCTCCAACGAAAGTATGGATGCACAGCTTTGAAATAATGTCACGAGGTCGACTTGTTTCTCTTGATAGAAGAAAGTTCTTTTTACTTCAGAAATTGCTTTGCATTCATTCAGTTAAGAAAGTTATTTTTTTTTTTTAAATTTACTAACCAGGTTCACTTAAAATTAGAACGAATTACATCACTTCTGCGCTACCGTACGATAAATTCGCTTGACGTAAGTTGTCAATATATTGACAGCCGTCAATTAACACCCTTCTATCAAGCACCCGCGCGAGTACCTCGGTTGGAAATATCTCTATTAAAAAATTTTCTGCTAAAAAAGTAAGTAATGTTTCTTTCAAATTACATTAAGTATACTTTAATCATTCTAAATTTCTTAAGATAACAAAAAAAAAAGGTGTAACTGAATTTTAATTGATTTTTGAACTAATTTTTTTTTTTTTTTACAAATTCGGGCAGAAATGTCGATAAATCAATTTTACTGATTTTTTTTTTTATTCAAGAAAAACGAGATTTTTAAATAAAATTTTTAAAATTTATAGGAAGGATTAAAAAATCTGAAAAAATATTCAAAAAATACTTTAATTTTAATATAAACATTTACAAGTTAAAAATTTTTTTTATCAATTTGGGGACCTTTTTTCTCCAGGGTATACCACTTTTTTAGCGTTACCTGGGACATACCTAGTTTAAACATAATTAAAACTTGTGCAGAAAAATTGTGATTTAATTCAACGATTGTTTATTCACTGACATTTCAAAAATTTCTTACTACAAAGACACCCGAAAGCACAATTAATGACACTAGAGACATAATAATCTCCGAAATATAAACATTAATACCAGATTTCTTCCACAAAAATTCACATGGATGCTTTGTCATACAATGTATCAATTTTAACAACATCAACTCAGCAAACAGAAACTTACAACTCATAAAGCATCTGTTAAATTGCAATCTAAATACACGGCGTTATCACACGTGGGTCTTGAAAACAAAAAGAAAGTTAACTGGATATACTCCTTCAACGGACACGCTTCTATCCATCGGATACTTGTATTGATGGACGTTATTATATATGAATAAGGTAATAAATAGGGGTCAGTAAGATTTTTTATTGGCGTTAAGAGACTTTTAATTATAGAAAAATAAAAAGTTCTCTATTTCAAAAAAAGAAAAATAGAAAACTAACAGTTGGCAAATCATTTTGGATTGCCATATATAGAAATAAAAAAAATCCAAAAAGACAAGAAAAAAATAAGAGGCGAAAACGTGATCATTCCTAAATGTATGTTAAGAAAAGAAATGGTTAAATGAGTCCCTGTTAAGAAAAGAAATGGTTAAATGAGTCCTGTTAAGAAAAGAAATGGTTAAATGAGTCCCTGTTAAGAAAAGAAATGGTTAAATGAGTCCTATTAAGAAAAGAAATGGTTAAATGAGCCCCTGTTAAGAAAAGAAATGGTTAAATGTGTCCCTGTTAAGAAAAGAAATGGTTAAATAAGTCCCTGTTAAGAAAAGAAATGGTTAAATGAGTCCCTGTTAAGAAAAGAAATGGTTAAATGAGTCCTGTTATGAAAAGAAATGGTTAAATGAGTCCCTGTTAAGAAAAGAAATGGTTAAATGAATCCTGTTAGGAAAAGAAATGGTTAAATGAGTCCCTGTTAAGAAAAGAAATGGTTAAATGAGTCCTGTTAAGAAAAGAAATGGTTAAATGAGTCCCTGTTAAGAAAAGAAACGGTTAAATGAGCCCCTGTTAAGAAAAGAAATGGTTAAATGAGTCCTGTTAAGCAATGAGAAATCAAGAGACAATTCTGAAATTAATTAAAAAAGGTATACACTCATAGAACGACCAAGCGAGGCAAACAGAGTCGATGAAATGAATTTCATCCGTTCTCCCATGTTCTAAATTTTTGGACACCTAAAAATCTCAGAGTCGAAATGATTACTACTCTCAAGAGATACATACATACATACATACATACATACATACATACATACATACATACACATTTATAAGGACTCTTTTCTCTTTCTTTTTCTATTATATGCTAAAGGACCTTGACGTTCAACATGAGAACTTTCTGATATGAACTTATGAACTCTTTAAATACTGTATATTTCATTTTAAGAGATATAAAAATTTATCAGTACATGCAAAATATATCTTTCTAATAATTATCTTTGCATGCATTTTTAAAGGGCCAAAAATTAGTGTATATATGGATTAAAGACGTTATCCGAAGATAACCACCCATAATCCCACATAACCACCACTTTGGAAACACATACAGACTGACTTTATATAGGTGCACTGTTTAGAAACGATTAGAAGGTAAATCAAATGGCTGAATTTCTCTTTGTATGTTTGGTTACTTTTGCTTTCTGGAAATGCTGGCATTCCTTGCACCATGTTTTTTACTGATTAGATCATTTTCAGTCAATAGTACCTTTGATCTTATCATTTTTATTGAAACTGATAACTGTAAGCGAAATATTACTAACATATTCATTCATAAAACAAAGTTGACGTCGATGGCTGTTGAAGTTTGACTTTTGTAATCATTACAAAGAGGTTTGTTAACAACAGCATATCCCTGCCTTCTATTGAATATTTTTGTTGCATCTGCATTATCGGGAAAAAACAATCGGAATCGGTTGATTGTCGATGATTTGCATCATTAGAATTATCTGTCACAAGCTGATAGTTATTAACATTTATGTTGGAGTAGGCGAGAGAAGTTACACTTGATAAAGTCGTTTTTATAGTTTCAAAAGATTTCATCTTTTTTTTTTTGTGTTAAGTCTTTCGGGTTTGGTTTCACATGTATGCATTAAGCTTGAAAAGCATATCACTAAAACGTGGAACGGACCTCCTATAGAAATTGACCATTCCAAGTAATCGACGCTATAAATTGGCGACACAATCGTTTGGCAGAGGACAGTCATTTAACTCGGTAAGTTTCTTAACGTTGGTTTTAACACCATTACTAGAAATGCTAAATCCCCAAAATTCAAGTTCGTGAGCATCAAACAGATATTTCGTTTTTTTGTATAACTTGGTTCGGGTGCTTGGAATAAGTTTTTTGTCGTCTGAGATGTGAATGTCATCGATGTATATGAATATACAACTGAAGTCACAGAAATCTAGTAAAAATGTTTATTCTTAAAAGCAAAGATTAATCTTTAATACAAAGAAAAAATTGAATTAAAATTAAAGTTAATAAAGTTAAAAATGTTATGAAGAAGACAAGAAATAAACTTTATAATGATAACCTGTCGACACAACATTAAAAAAGAAAGTGATTTAACTGATTTTTTTATTCTTTTTGTTAGTAGTATTGACTGCATTTTTAGTCGAAGAAAGGTGACAGTGCCACTAGAACACCGAGTGTTATAGAGAGTGAAAGCGAAAGAGAATGAAAAGATTGAAAATGGGGCGGACTGAGGAAACGTCAAAAAAGGTACAGGGTTCAAGGAGACAGAAAATGGCGATTGACATTGCATTTAAATTTTTGCAGATTATAGTCACCAAGGAGACAGGAAGTTGGAAGAGAGTTCCATAGGCAGGAAGTTCGAGAAAAAGAAACTGTTAAAGTAGAACTGGTGGTTTCATCTACTTCGTTTAACAGTAAAACAGTGAGACATAGTTGCCAATCTATTATGTTATGACGTTTAAATTCATGTAGTCAGGGCAACCGAAAAAAGCTTATCCGAGCTGTTGCCATGAAAATATTTGTACAATAGAAGGAATCCACGTGACGTCGGTGAGAAAGTGACCGGAAGCGAGAAGCCTAATCAGGATCAATTATATTGCAGGGCCGGCTCTGGATTTTTTCAACAATATCGAAATGCACAGTAGGAACACCAAACTAGATATGAAAACAGTATTCAATACAGGGACGAATGGTAATTTATAAATGTGCAAGATGGATTCTAACGAGAAAATATTTTTGACACAATAGAGAAACTTGTAACAGGCATAGCAATTGACTCGATACAGTCACAACACTTCAACGTGAAGCCAAAAAGGGTGTAGATCGCTGCTCTTCTGGAGTTCAGCATCAGCCAACTTGATGGTAGGAAAAGTTCATTGTAGCGATTAAATGTTGTAAATGGTTGCGTCATCTGCATATATTCCTAGTTAGAAACTAATGACATCAAGGAGATCAATGATTAATGTAGGTTCAAAGATAGTATGGAATGATCTGGAAGCATATCCGTTCAATACGCCCTTCATTACTCGACTGGATTAATCTAAAGATACGTCCCTGACATCGTGGCACACGAGATTGCGTAGAAACCCAGCATGCCAAACCCTGTCAAATGCCTTCGAAATATTTTGAGCCACAACCAGAATGTCGTCATTCATATATAAAGCTTGATAGATAACTTTAGAGATGGCCGTTAGCACGTCAACGGTAGACCATTCGTGCGACGTAAGATGCTTAACCAATTCGGCATTGATTAGGTCATCAACACGTTGATAACAGAATTAAATTCTGTTAATGGGAGATTCATGACTGGTAAGAGAGCAGAAAGAGATATCTATAGACCCCACCTCATACCAAGAGGATAGAGCTGCAAGTGCACGGCAATAGTCTGCGGTGGAGGTAAAGAAGAGATCAAATAGAGAAGCGTGTCCATGAGAATTATTGGGAGGATGCGTGGAGAAGTCTACTATTTGAATGATAGATTAATATAGAAGTTCAAGCTCTGGATGCCAACGTGGTCAGTGATATTACAGTGAGTAAGCCAATTGACATGGTGGGCACTGAAATTACCGAACACAAAGAGATTTGCAGACAGGTTTAGAGAGAGTGCCTTAGAAAATTCTATCAATCATGAGAGGAAGGGAAACAATCAAAGAAGAAGAGATAGAAGACTGACGTTAATAGAGAAATACGGTGGCATATGTAAGAACATTCCGAGAACTCAAAAAAGAGTTCCTTGTGAGTGGGAGATATTCCAGGACATATACACCAAGACCATACGTGTGGACATTAGAGTCTCTTCGTGAGAGAGGAAGATAGCCAAGAACAGAGAATTCCGTGGAAGAGATTGAAGAATTTAGATTAGTTTCACAAAGAGCCGGATATCCAGAGAGTGTTCCACGAGAAACGATTCCACACTGCACAAATTGGTACGAAAACAGTAGATGAGAAACAGAAACAGCTGAATTACGAGGATTACTGAAAATTATTCGACTCAACTCACTCCCACAAATCCGATTAAATGGCTGAACATAAAACTTTTTTCTTCTTTATCATTTTTGTTGTCTCGAAAATAATTCAGTATCCGACCAACAAATGCATTTTTGCAGGTTATACTTTGTATTATTGTTCCACCGCGAAAGGGTTACTGAATGAAGAAAACTAAAACAGAGGTTGAAAATGAAATGTTAATCTTTATAACATCGACAAAATACAATACTGGCCAGCAGCGTGAAGTAGGTAAACCACTGCTACTGGTGAACTACTTACCATATTTGTATTTATTGTATATACATACAATTATGGCACAAGGTCTAAAAGTGGGAATGGGTTGAAGCTGGTCTTCGCTGACTATTTTATACCTAGCTAATCCGATTCACGACCCATTCACTCATTACAATTTGCACATTCACCACAAATACTCATCCGTCACCAGTCAATCCTCCATATACCATAATGCAGCATCCTCTCAGGGGGACCTACAAAACGCACCCCGTGATATAAAAATTTGATGAGTATAAATATTTCATAGTAATGATTGAAGATGAGAGGGGAGTGGATAAACCCCAAAACAAACTAAATATCAAAACAAAGCAAAATAAACAGAACTGATGTTAGTAGGCCCCGTCCAACCCTCAAAAAGGAAAAGTCGCTCTATTCTGCCCATTGGACAAAATCAAGAGGCTCTCTCGCTAAGGGAGAGGGAAAGGAGAAAATATATACGGGTATGAGAAATATATAAAGCTGACCCAGTCGAGATGAAAAGGAGCCAAAACAAACTGGGGAGGTTGGGAATGTCGACTTGGATCACAACAAAAGATGTAGCCTGGAGCAGGCCAGGAACAACACTTACTCAATTTAAATAGATACTCAAAGCTTGTCTAACCTAACCAAGGGGTGGGCTCCACAGGAAACCACCTCGATGTGACGTAGGTTGTCCTAAAAGAGAAAATCAAGGCTAGCCCCGTTCAAATGAACCAAGCTCGCCTCAGTCACCCACCTAGCTAAAGTCTGTCGAATGCAAGAGTTTTCTATCAGTTCTAACCTTCATCTTGAGCATGATGCTCAAAGAATCGGATCAGATCCTGATGAGAAAGACGGTTAACTCGCAAGACTCCACCCTGTCGCGTCGTCCAAATCACCATTCGTGCCGTGGCCAGCAGCGTTAAAAACACCATTCGTTTCACCCAAGAATACGGGGCGACATATTGTTATACGTGTATGCGCGATCAATGAGCACGAACTTTTCGGGTGCGATACGAATCATCAGTTCGCTGACATAGTCCTATGCGTACGAAGCCGTCACATCTTTCACAGTTTGGTAAATCTGCCAAGCCCCATATGAAGTCCTTGTCATTGAGAGGCAGTCTATTCAGAGTCAGTTGCCAGGTAAGCGAAAACTCAGGGTTACTGAGGTAATCCGCTGCTTGCGCCCAAGACTAGAAAGAGGGAAACTCCTCCTCCGACAAGGCGAGCCGCTCACGTAGAGGATCCTTCGCGACCCTCTCCACTAGATAACGATAGAAAACTTTCCTAGGCTGAGAAAGGTCACTGATTCGATGAATGATTGTCAAGGCATATCGACATTCGCGAAGGAAATCCGATTGATCCCGGGGTTTACAACGGCACTCAACACGCGAGATGTAGGTGGGAACTGATAGTTAGGAAAGGGATGACGTCCCTTACAATCCCCACCATAATCGAATCTCCTGTCAATGGGTGGCGTAAGAAAGCCAGCCTCGAGGCTAAGTGTGGCATTCCTAGCACCCTATTGCACGGACGTTGTGCACAGACTTCTCTGTCGACCTGATGCGTCCCCTACATAAAATGGAGGATAGCAAGCACTCGAGCGGCTTCTTATGATCTTTACAGAGAGGAAGTACAGACAAGCGATAAAGGACAATAGGAAACACGCAAGTGGCACATGCCTCCGCACTGCCTTTCACGGACACCCTCCGTCGACGCCAAGTCTGACCGGCCGCGTCGACCTTTGCCTGTACTTCAGACCAATTTTTCTCCAGGTGGAGATCGGGTCCAAACCACACTCCAAGAATGTGAACAGGACCGTCCGTCCAACCAAAGAGCCCCGGAAGATCGATCCACTTCCAGGCACCTAACCGCAAGCCAGACGACTTGTCGTGGTTAATCTTGGCCCGTGTCACCTTTTCGTACCGTTCAAGCGCCTTCAGTAACAACTCAATGTTGCTGCGGTACGACACGAAAGTAGAAATGTCATCGGCATACGCGCAAACCCTGGCTCGAAGCCCTCCAGTGACAGCGATTTGACGTAGGGCCGGACTGCATGCCCTGTTCCTTAGCTGGCGAAGGAGAGGCTCCAACGTCAAAGCGTAAAGTAAGCGCGACTGTGGACAACCCTGACGAAAGTAGAAATTAAAGAAAAAAAAAATGAAAAGGAAAAATAAAACTAGAATAAAAGAAAAAAGGCAAAATAAGGGTGAAAAATAAAAAATGAGGTAGGTAAAAAAAGAAGAAGAAAAAATCAAAATCTTTTTCAAAACAGTCGTAAAAAAGGCGGTAATAAAAAAGCAAACTCAACCAAAAATGTAGTTCAACAAATAAAGGGTAAAGTCCAAAAACAGCCGGACGACTTGTCGCGGTTAATCTTGGCCCCTGTTACCAATTCGTACCGATCAAGCGCCTTCAGTACCGCCTCAATGTCGCTGCAGGACGACACGAAAGCGGATACGTCATCGGCGTACGCAGAAACCTTGGCTCGATTCCACGTAGGGCCGGACTGCACGTTCTGTCCCTCAGCCGGCGAAGGAGAGGCTCCAACTCCAAAGCAGGGGCGACAGTGGACAACCCTGACGAACCGACCTAGACAGCGCAAAAGCACCCGACAGCTTCCCGTTCACCTGTACCACAGCACTGGGGGAGCAATACAGGAGGCTAATCCAGCGGCAAAAGTCGGGTGCGAATCCGGCGGCCTGCAGGACAGCAGCAAGGTACCCTATCAAATGCCTTGGACTGATCCAAATTGATCAGCGCGGCCTCATCGTCGTGTTTTACACCCTCTATGATCGTGCGGATCAGATGCAGGTTGCTCTGAATTGTTCGGCCTCTCGTAGCGCAAGTCTGCTCAGGACCCAACAGAGACTCAGCAACTAACTGCAAACGCTCCTGTAGAATCTTGGCCAAAATCTTTAACTCTGTGTTTAGCAGAATTATGGGCCTATAGTCATCTAAATCCCGCCCAACACCCTTGCTCTTTTTCAACAGCGTGATCACACCCCTGCTGAACCGGTCGAGGACGCACACCTGCCGGAACCAGCCGTCAAAATTGGGACAAAGATGTGCGACAGCCTCAAGTACAATTCATAGAGCAAACCATCCAGACCGGGCGACTTGCCTCTGCCGACCTTCTTCAATACCACGTAGACTTCGCCCTCCGTAATCTCTCCCTTGCAGCCAGCCGCTTCAGAGAGGGATTTTGACTTCACGAATGTGCCGAACGGAATTTGCGCCCATATTCACCGCTTTGGAAGACATCTTGCTTAACCTATGTCTAATTACATGGCCCTTGTAGCGCTCGCTAGTCAAACGTTCCAGGGCCTCTCTAAGGCTATCGCTAGCGGATCCTCCCAACTACCGCCCGAGTAAAACTATTCTTAAACTATTCTTGTTAGCTCTATCTAGGACGAGCCGTTTGCTAAACTCGGTGGTGAAGGACCTAATCCTATTCTTAAGTCTGTCCCACCACCTATTCCCGATAATCGCCCCTACTAGGTCCCGCTGCACTAAGTAACGAAATATTAGTTTCAGAGAACTGATAATGTAGCTTCTTTTTAAAATTGGAATCACCTCAAGCGAGGAAGTACTGCCACTAAAACACAAGAAGTGGAAGAATTAGGAACAGAAACATTAATGATGAGCAGATAATCAAGTGGATAATAGATAGCGATTGACATTGCATTTAAATTTTTGCATATCAAAGCCGACTGGAAAGCAAGGAGACAGAAAAGAGTTCCACAAGCGAGGAGTGCGAGAGAAGAAACTGTTAGCATAGAATTTACGGATACATCTAGCCAGTTCAACTGTAAATTTATGAGATCTCGACGCCAGTTTAATGCTGATTAAGCTGAATGCTTTGCCCATAAATTTCCCGAAATGATGATAACACATATTGATTGAAGAGGGGGGAATAGAGATCTTACACTAATTTAATGCCTATTACGGAGCGACCAGTAATCGCAAGAGCCAAAGTTATTAAATGCTATGCTCATTCTCTCGGCAAACAGGAATTTTGCTTCTTCGAGAGCTCGTTTACATTTATTCCGAGCAGCAACGAATAGGCGTATGTTGTGACAAGAGCCGTCACCCTAATATAACGGAAAATAGTTGTGTGATATAGCAACAGAGCATGCTGGTGTGAATCATGGAGAGGGTTGAGGTCTCACCTGGAATTTCCAAGAAGGGATGAAAGCGTCCATGCCGGCTTTGACCCAGTGGCGCAATTTTCAATTGGTAGTTTAAAGATGTCAATCCAAGGAGCGTCACGGAGAAAATCACGGAGTGAGTCCCAACCAGCATGCTGATAATGGAAAGAGGTCTTGTGGATTCCTGTTTAATAGAGGATTGGAACGAAATGCCAATAGCTACCACAGTGTGGTTAGAATGACCAAGAGGGCAGTTTTGCGAAGCTCAGCAAGAGCGAGGAGAGGTGGTAAGAAATAAATCAAGTAGAGAAGCATATTGCTCGGTTTTGCTATGGAAACGAGTAGGGAAGTTTACAATTTGAGTAAATGGATTGGGCAATGGACAAATTTAATGTCTGAACACTGGCAACATCAATTCCTTCAGAATGTTTAAGCCACGTGTGTTGTGGTGGTGAGTTATTAAAATCACCAAAGACAAAGATGGGTGAAGGGAAAGAGCCTTTTCTACACTGTCAGCAATTATGTCTAATATACTGCAGTCCTGGGAAGGGGGAGAGCGATAAATGAAAATGAGATAGCTAACAGAGTAACGAAAGACGGAAGCACATGAAGGAGTAGGCTGAGGCCTCGAGAGACAATTCCCTGGCCACCGGAAGATTATCCCAGATGTAAACACCACGGGCATGCATGTGAATACTGGAATATTTTCGGGAAAGTGCAGATAGCCTGGAACCAAGAATTCATTGGTAGCAATGGAAGAATTTAAGTTAGTTTCACGGAGTGCAAATATATCCGTCCCAAGGAGAGAGAGAGAGAGAGAGAGAGAGAGAGAGAGAGAGAGAGAGAGAGAGAGAGAGAGAGAGAGTACAAATCAGCCAGAGCAATAACTGAGAACAAAGCCTCAAGGTTGCCCACCGGAAATGCACTAAAAAATACATTAGCTTTTAAAAAAGCAAAAATGGCTGATTGGACTAAGAAACATTGTATACCCTCATTGAATATAAAATATTTTATTGTGTACATTTCTTTTTTTTAAAAAAGTAAATGTATTTATTTAAAAAGATCAATATATGAAGTCCCTACAATTTTGAAAAAATTTGTAATAAAAAAAAGGATGAGGTAAGATCTATATTCCTTTCTTTTACCGAGAAGGGAAGATACATGATGTAGTGACATCACTGAAGCTTGGAAACGGAGGTCTCTTTGCAATAAAATGTAAGCGTGATATGTATGAATTAGCATTGTTCTTTAACGTGTCTACGTGTTTTCTTTGACTATTTCAAACGGATCAGATATATATATATATATTTGTGTGTGTGTGTGTGTGTGTGTGTGCGTGCGTGTGTGTGTGTGCGTGTCTTACATATATTACTGGATTATTGAACCTGAAAAAAATAAATAATTAATTGCACTTGAAAATAATTTTTATTCATTCTTCTTTTATGTTCTGTGGCAATCATGGCATTCCACAACTTCCTGTCCTTTGTAGCTCTTAGTAAGTTTTGTCTTTTCGTTATCTCTCGAAATCAATGCCAGTCATATATACAAGTTCATTATTTCTTCGTTGCTTTCCTCTTACATTCAGTATGTCCAGTGAGTGCCACGTTCTCAAAGATTTCTTCCCTCATTATATATCAAGCGATCATTTCTCCCAAAGAAAATATGAAAAATTATAATCTTTACATTGGAATTTCCGTGGGGGAATGGAAACAGAGATTTTATACGCATAGGCACCCATTTTATAATCTTAAAATAAAACAGCAGACAGCTGATTCAAAAAAAAAAAAAATGGAAATTGAAGGAGAAAGGTTTGAGCCTACAGATAGTTTGGAAGATTACAAGTTCCGCACGTACTCCTAATAGACTTAGAGATAGGTGTGACTTATGTTTAGAAGAAAAAATTAGAATAATAAAATACAGTAATCAAAGCCAACTATTAAATCAAAGGAATGAATTAGTTTTAAAATGTCGACATATAAACAAATTCAAATTTCCATAATATAGGTTTATCTTAATTAGCTACTATATTTCCATAATATTCACTACCCTCTAACTCTTCAAATGTCGAATTTACAACTTATTCTAATTTCTATATTTACCCCTCTTTACCTATATTATTTATAATTTATAAACTTTCCCCTTAAGATCTCCCGAACTCTCTTTCCATTAATCCCTTACATCCTTTTATCGATATATTTTAAAGTTATTTTTAAATCCCTTTTTATTCCTCTTTTAATTTTAAATTAGTATTTCATTCTTCATATAACCCCAAATTAATGACATATGGTTAATATTCTTGTTTGATTTTATAAAACTTCCTCTCTTTAAGACAAATACATTCCAGCCTCCTCTGATCCCTGTCTCCTGCCTTTCACCTGACTGAAACACTGAAATAGATAAGTTCTGTATTAGTTTTTTGACTGGTGTTTTTTTAATTTTAATTTAATTTAATATTTTTATTTTTAGCTTTCACTGTTAAATTTCTATTTCTGACATGAACTCAGTCCACACCGGGGTTGATAAGACAGACAACCGATATCTTCATTTGCCGAAAGGAGGTAATTTGGGATTCTATTGTTTATTAATTATTTGCTCTGAAATAATAAATACATTGAGCTCTTTTTGTGGATCAGTCTTAATATTTTATATTATTAGGATTCACTTGGATTATATACCAACGGATTTGTTACTTTTATATATATATATATATATATATATATATATATATATATATATATATATATATATATATGTGTGTGTGTGTGTGTGTGTGTGATTAATTTGTTTTGGTTAAGCGTTATGTTAGATGGTTATTCTTATTCGAGTAAATGCTTTGTTTATTTAATTAAACAGCATTTTTATTTTGCATTTTAATTACATTTACCGGACTGAATATTTGAATAAGAGTACTCTCATCTGACATAACGTTTAAGAAAAACAAATTAAAATATGTCTGATTTAATACATTTCATAATATATATATATATATATATATATATATACTTACACTTTCATATCTGTAATCATACTTTTATGGTTCCATCCGTGTAAATACAACCGTATATAATTGTATATGTAGTGTTTTACAATCGTATATAATTGTATATGTGTTGTTTTCTTATTCCCATAACATATGCAAATGTTTTATGAAATTTGGCTGACTATATAAATTCAGTTGATTTTCTCATTTCTTGCTTCTTAGTCACTAGCGATAGCTCGGAATCTCTATTTTAATAATAAATTTTAATTTTGATTTGCAGTCTTTTATTTATAAACATGAGTATAAGAAGGTTTAATGCGTATTGTTGGAAGGTTAAAAATTTAAATTATGCAACACATTACCACCCACACAGATGCTTAATTATTTATTTTCTTCTGTCTTGAATAGTAATTAGATGTGTGTGCCGTTACCATGGTAATAATGACTGCATTAGCGACAAGATAATGGTAGATAGAGGGGGGAAATCAGGAAAGAAGTAAAATTTCACAAATGAATAAAAGTATGGAACGTTCGATATTCAACCCGTCGTCTCTCTCTCCTCTGCTTCAATCGTAAAAAACTTGTGTGGTTAATTAATTTATTTACCTTCACTTTTAATTTGGAAGACCTTTTGTCTGGTTGAGTGATCATATCCTTTAAAACGGCGGTTGATTTCCACGCTTTTTTTTTTCGTTCTGCTATTTTCTTCACTTCTTTGGCTTGAAAAGATGACCAGAAGGAGACGGACGAATAAATATAAAAGGTCGATAAAGAAAAATAATTGATAAGATTAGTTTTTATGTTTCCAATAAGACGAAAGCCGCATTTACCTACGATAAACAATACTCAAATGCATATACACCCGCTCCACACACACACTTTCTTTCTCTAACACGCACACATACGCACACCACATACACACACACCACATACACACACAAACACACCACATACACACTTGCGCGCACATACATACACTCGCACGACAAATGCTCGTTATGTATTGACTCTGATGATCATTGGCTCCCATTTCAGAAATGTTTTAAGAATTTGTTTTGTGACTTAACTAATTAAAATAACATAAAGATTTAAAAGCCCTCAGAGAACATACACACCTCTGTCAATACCACTGTTACTAAAACTTACAGAAATTCAAGGATCTTATTCCAATTTTACCACCTATTCTATTGCCATAGTGCACTTTTCCACGAACGTTAAAAACTTTTCGAGATACTGTTCTGGTTGATAGGAGAGACAATTATGCATGGACTCCCCCTAAAATTTAATAAGTTCTTCTGAAGCCCAACCTTCCCACTAGATATTATTGAAATTAATTGAAAATCTATATTGCATAGCTATAGTAATGTTATAAATATGTAGAATACATTTCTGCTATACTTTTAGTTTCGAAACTCATATTTAATATGAGAAAACAGGCATTTCTTACGTGCATGCATCATGAAACAGACTAATAAGATACTAAAGTTTGCAAGTAGTAAATTTTATCTGTTTAAAAAGTGTATATAAATACTAGTCTTGTACAGGTAGTTTTCTGGCATTTATGATTTCTTTATATTTCTGTTACTATAAGATATAAGCATTTCGTGCTTTTTGCATCTTTTCTGGCATTCCACTGGTTTTCTGATTTACGTTTGACAGAAATTTTAAACTCCTGTTACAGTTCGTTCTATCAAGTTAAATGGTTTCAGTTGTATCGAAAAAGATGATTATTCTTTTTTGAGTTGCAGCACGAAACTAATAAATTAAAACTTTGGACGTCTCTTGTCTATACTGAAGACGTCATTTGAATCAATATTTCTCTAAACATTTTTAATGTGAAATTAATATGCTCCAATTTTAACAATTACAGTATGACGTTCATGTACTACAACTGTTGAGTCATTTGTCTCAAACTCCATAAAGTCAGTATCAGAGCGTATTAAAATATTTATGAGTTAACACTCTTTTAGGTTTACAACACTATTCTGTAGATTTGTTTCTATCAAAGTGGAATTCTTTTTTTTTTTAATCATGTCAGCCCAGGTAAGGAAATAAAGCCATTAAGATGCAAGGCGTTACTGAGTGTGAGAGAATATAAGGAAACACATTAAGGAGGGAGTATAGTGGAGTGGGGCTTTGGGGTTAAAATGGACCACGCTTTAAACCACGGGTTTACCCACGCCAAGCAGATTAATGAAGGATAGCAAGGACGAGAAAACACAGGGCTAATTTAAACAAAACATCATAAGGAATTTATTTACTAATTTACACGCTTGAAGTAGCTCGTTTCAGGAAAATAAATAAGAAATTTTTAAAAGTTCGTAGTTTTAGCGTATTGTCCTGAAGAGGAAATGTTCATTAAGTAATGATACCTGTAAGGTCAACTGACTTACAGGTATCATCACTTTCTGCAATGAAAGTTTTCGTCACTGCAATCGAAGCGAAATATTGAGCACGTTTTTTGCGTCCCTGTGACACATTTACTTTTTTTAGTTAAAAGAATAAACTAATAAATACGATACTGGTGTAGACAGGTTTGGAGGAAACAAAAGGTTCCATGACAAGAACCAAATAATTTAAAATTTATTATGCATTATTTTTTAAATTTAAAAACAAAACACAAGAAAGATACAGCTTATAAAGAAAATACATAATTTTCATTTTGTGTTTAAAATCAAAACAGAATTGAAAAATACATTAATATTTATGTTTTTAGCAGTATGTTCAACATTTTTGACAACAAGGCAAAATGTATTGATAAAAATTAACAAAATTTGTAAATTTCATTGTAATTTTTGGAAGAGGAAAGATTGTTGAACATTCGCATATAAAATAATATTAAATTAGTTTACTGAAATTAATTGAGAGGTGTTCTGACAATATCGGCGATAATGTGGGTCGTTGAACTACTGGAGCTGCTGATAGATTTCATTCGGATCTTTAATTCCGGAATATCACGCTGAGATAACTATTTTACAACAGATTACAACAAATTATAAATCTATAATGTAGATACTTTCAAAGATTCGCTAAAAAATGAGCATACCTTCATGAAAAAATGTTCTAAACTTCTAAAGTTTTATAGTCAAAATCTTTATTTTATTATTAAGAGGAAAGAACAAAAGATTTTTAATTATTTAATTATATTTTTGATCCTTTTTAAAAAGTTCGAAATTTTAAATGAATGAAATTATTCAGAAATGAATGAAATTATTTTTAGAAATGTTGCTTTTCTTAGAAAATCTTGGTAAAAACATATTTTTACATGTTAGCCTGCACTTATTTAATTTTATGAAATTTCGAGAAATTAGTTTTTGTACCGCTTAAATGTTTATATTTATTATACGCAGAACTCCTTGAAATCATCAATTTCTTTTTTTGTAAAACGGGACACCCAGTTACCGAAAATCTGTTCTGGATCGTAAAATAAAAAAGAAATGCTATAAAGCTAAGACATTATTTAATCAGAAAAGCTCTTAATTGCTTTTATGAATAATATATATTATGGGCACTATTATCTTAAGAAAGTCCTTTTCGATAAATAATGAATTTTTACAAGAATCGTTTTCATTATTTTTTACATTTTAATTAGAATAATTTATAAAGTTTTAAATCTTTCAAATTTCTGTATTAATTTGTAACGTTTAGGTGATATTGTTATTAAGTAAAAACAATATTTACTAATCATAAAAATTCAAATAAAAAGCGTATAAAATCAAATTTCAGTGATTGGCGACAGTTTAAACTAATTTCTATGACTTGATTTTTATTTTAGAAAAGAATCTACAATAAAAAGAAATGGATGGAGACTTCCGGCACGTGGTTTTAGTTTTAGACTTTCCTTTCGGAAACAGTTGGTCTACGGTACACTTTGTCAATTTTCTAAGAAATATCAAAAGTGACTTTCTGAAAACTCACGACAAATAGGTACCAGTTCGATTTTCCATTGGTTGCTTTTTCTGTGAACGTCAAGTCAATGTCGTTATGAGATTTCTATCACAACATATTTCTATAAATATTTTCATTGTAACTGTTCGGATTAGCTTTCTTTTTTGATTGCTCGACTTAATAAATTTAAGCGCATTTCTAGATTGACAGCTATGTCTCATCCTTTTACAGTAAAAATTACTAGATACAATCATAAGTTCTATACTAATAGAGTTTCTTCTCTCACTTACGGAACTCTCTTCCAGCTTCTTGCTTTCCAGTCAATTTTGATCTTCAAAAATTTAAAAATGCAACGTCAGTCGTTATTTTGTTTCCTTGAATACCTGTATAATTACTGTCCTCTCTCTTTAATAATGATTTTTCTCGCATTTTTTTCACTTTCTGTAACCTCTTGCTTTATCGCCTTGCTTGATGTGAAATGACTAAAAATCTTATTTCAAAACCAATCGATCCTTTATTGCAAATATGATCTATTCAATAAACGCAGAAGACTGCAAAAGGGTGCGGCCATAGAGGGAAAGATAACTAATGTGGTTACAATTATCGTAAAACAGATAGCAAGTATAAACCCTATAATTTCCTTGTGATCTCGCCTCACCCCACCTAATTTCATTAATATGCCACAGCTATTCTAGACACATTGACTTTACACCATAAAGTTTTCCTATTTTGATTGTTTAAAAAATACTAATTTATCCATTTTTCTAGTTACATCTAAGAAGTCTTAAACAAAACAAAAAACAAACAAAAAAACAAAAAAACAAAATAGGTTATCCCCAGAGGATTTGGTGTCCGTATTACGAGTATTACAGAGCAAAGGAAATTTTGCGCTTCTTCACACCTGCAGTCACCTCTTGGCTTCCCCTTGATACGTCATTGCGTATTCTGTCGTAGCAGTTTACAATATGTTGAACATTTCAATCTCATACTGTGTTGTGCCTGCTGCCGTAATTGTTAGTTCCGCAATGAGCTGATCTCATAAATATGCATGGATACTAACTTATACATATTTTCGTTTTCAGCAGCTGCTGCAGCGTGACTCAAGAAGTGATATACATGTCACTTATCAATTGGAGAGTGTTGCCGCTAATCAATACGTTGAAGCAGATATCTTGACACAACATCCTTCTACAGTCTACACTCATTGCTACGATGTTCAGAAGAACAGAATGGTGAAGATAAAAGTTATGATACTAGTGAGGAGAAATAGTAATTTTGTTCAACAAAGTGAAGGAAAAAAGAAGACCTTCAAGAATTCTTGATAAATGACTCTTCAATGTTTATCTTTGTATTAATGCATTTGCCCATGTAAAATACTGGCGACACTGATGAAGTAGATAACCTAAATGTGGGAAACTTTCAGAAGGTTCGTATATTAAACAAACAAATATATAAAGCAGATCTAAATATTGCACCAACTGTAATAACAGCATTTATACGATGCGCATCGCCCATTAACTACTACAAGAAAATACTTTCATAAGCATGTGCCATATTATATCTATCTAGCTTTATATATATATATATATATATATATATATATATATATATATATATATGGCCTATCCATGTGTTTTTCGTGTCGACAATATATGTTTTTAAAGTAGGATACAGAAATCCCGACAAAGTTTTTAAGAAATTTGGCAAATGGAAATCAACCCATTCTGAATATATATATTCCCTGATGATCTGCTTAGGTGAAACCTTGGTAGGTTTGTCTGGCTCTCTAGGTTTAACTATATATATATATATATATATATATATATATATTACTACCCGAGATACCTGGCGTTGTACATGGCTGCAATTGCATAACAGTACCCCCGTATATACGCACCCCACTGTCTAGAAATGTTTGCCTGCGTCACCACTTTCATGCATCATATATTTGTATACTAAGCTATTCGCCCCCTCATCATTTTACGGTATGCCCTTCGCAAGTGTTTGATTGTCCTTAATAAAAAAAATCCATCAATAAAATATTCCTGTATGGTCGATGCTCGGAGTTAAATTGCTGTATTTAAGGTTTTAGATATTCAGTAAATTTCCTTTGACTGTAATAATTTTCAAATAGTATAGCATTGTTCACAAATCTAATGACAAAAACAGGGATGAAATGTCAGAGCTTGATTCAACTACAAGTGCAAACGCATGAACGCTTCTCTTCGCACGTTTACTGTAAAGCTGGCGTTAATAAGAGGTTCTTCGGGAAAATTTCCCTTTTAACGATTCAAAAATCCTTCTCAAACAATCTTTGCATCAAAGGTTGTCCGAATGCCAATTTAGGATGGAATCATATGACGAAACTATTGGCTAAATGGAACTAGTTTATTGCTAATTTCGTCGACTTAACTGAAATAATCTAAACCAAATATTCACGCAAGATAATTTGTGTGTTATATATAATTTACATGGTAAATTTTGAAAGCATCGGATAAAAAATCCGGGTGTTATAGCCAAAAAACTTTTATTTAACAGTTTTTCGTTATACGCGGTGAAGCGAGCGGGACTAATAACACACTATCTTATTTCGTGCATGATGACAAATTTTTGCGAAATCTTTGTAGAAAATCAGATAAAAAACGAGGAAGTTATTCTTTATATTTTAAGTAGTACGAAAAACACGGTTTTCTCACGGTTTTTTGTGAGACGCCAATGTCACAGGAAAACACTACATAAACCTCGTAACATGAAGCTATGTTTTTGCATTTAGTGCAAAGAACATCAGCTCATCTAGTAAAAAAATTGTTCGGGTGTAACTTTGAATTGGTTTTTGCAAAAAGTCGTACCCACCTTCAGTTTTATCATTTTTTCTAACAAGCCCGGGGGGCCTAGAGATTGAAACATTGATCTTGAACTATCTTAAAAAAATTGCTACATGTGTAAACAATTTCATCGAAATTGGTCGAGAAATGTGGACGTGAATAAATAGCATACACACACATAGAGACAGACATTTTTTGTTTATATATATATATATATATATATATATATATATATATATATATATATATATATATATTTGTGTGTGTGTGTGTGTATATATATATATATATATATATATATATATATATATATAAATATATATATATATATATATATATATATATTTGTGTGTATGTGTGTATATATATATATATATATATATATATATATATATATATATATAGTGTTTTGCCTAAGTATTCGCTTCCCTTGAACCGTTTCACATTTTGTCTCGTTACAATCACAAAAGTTTTATGCAGTGGACCAATCTAAAATTGTGCATCATTTTGCAGGGTGGGGGGAATATCACAAGGTTTTCAAAATTCTTTATAAATAAAAATAAAACTTGCGTGATTAGTCATAAGTAGTCCCGCTTGCAGTTTGCCACAAGTTATGTGGAAGATACAGCAAACATGTGAAGGAAGTTGCTCTGGTTAGATCAAAACTGAATTTTTAAGCCTTAATACAAAACGCTACGTGTGGCGGAATCCTAACACTGCACATCACTAACGTGAAACATGTTTGGTGACAGAATCATGCTATCAGGATTCTTTTCTTATGAAATGTTATCTATCGACAAACAAGTCATTGGCAATATAAAAGTGACTTATTACGAGAATACGAAAGAAAGAAATTTGTTGCAAGATCCAAGACCGCTTTTAACTTCTGAGTCTAACCAATATTTATTGGGGTGAATTATTCTATTCTTGTATGTTGGATGGTATTTAAAGGAATTCTTGATTATTAGTTGCAGGAAAACTGAACAAACTGCTTTTTATCATTTCATTGACTCATCTGAATGACATATTGAAAGAGAAAAAATATTTTCTTGTGTAAGGAAGTGAACATTGTTGCATAGCAACAGCTGTCTTCATGCTTCAAATACAATGCACCAAATGGCACATTTATATGAAATTCATTTACATAAGCCGTATACTCTGAGGAAACTATTTTTCTAGTTTCGAAATATTTCCTAAGACTTCTAAACTATGCAATAATTTGAGAATTGCGCAATAAAAAGTTGAGTTCACTTCAAAAAACTTCTAATATTGTGGAAAATATTGTGTCGGCAAATTTGTTGCAACTTAATATCTGATAATACGCTAGAGATTTGTTTCGTCGCATTTTTATTTGCTTCAAACGAATAAAAAAAATCGCCTAGAATTGTGAACTCAAATGAGGCACGGTGGTAGTAGTAGTAGTAGTAGTAGTAGTAGTAGTAGCGATTTTCGTTGGTAATTCCAAACTCCTACGATGGAAGCAGCATCTTTTAGTAGGACAATTCGCTCTGCCACACTGAAGAATGATTTTGGAAACGAAGAAAGTTCAACTGTGTTTTACTGGTCACGATTCATGATGATGATCAAATGTCATCATCGTAGAAATAAAGATCTGAAATTTCATTATTCTAAAAACAACCTTCTCACTTGTTATGATTCATGATGATGATGATATTTCATCATTCTAGAAATAAAGATTTGAAACTTCATCATTATAAAAACGACCTTTTCACAAGTAACAACAGTAAAAGAATAACACAGACAAGACGTATTTTCTTCGCTTCGTGAGAAACTAGAGTTGACGCTTTCAAAAACCGAAATTTCCGGAACCATTATAAACAAGGACGCCCAAATTTTAAAGAAACAAAAAGAAACAACAACCCTGGGAACATTTAACATACACAAATTGTAAATAATATTCTCGAAAAGAAAAATACACATTTTGTCATTAATTTGAACACGTGTCTCAAAGTCTTATTGTTGTATGTTATTGTTGTACGTTTTATTCATTTAATTTTCAGTATAAAAAATAGAAAAGGAATCCTCTATCAGCTACTAATACATGTAACACGGAGTAACTTACATTCACTACTCAACATTCGACCCCGTTACACACGAAAATTATTGGATTCCAATTCCATTGAGAACTTATGTGATGTGTTGAGTCAAGGAGTTCTATCTGCAAATTTTGCATTAGTTAGAAAACTTCTTGTTGACAGCCTTGCACCAGATCCAAGAGCGAATCTTGTAGAGTCCATTCATGATGAATTAAGAGACGTTTTTGCACGCACATAGAGGACCAACATGTTTTATGCCCCCACATATAATGTGATAGGATCTTTATCATATGATATATTAGTTGGTACATAAGAGTGCAAACCTTAAATGTATATGAAAATATTGAGCTGCGTTTCCTAGCATTATGAATGACTAGGGAGATAAACTCGATAATTAGTGCTATATAACTAGAAGATTGAAATTAAAACTAAATATTCAAAACAGATTTGATCTTTCAAAGTGAGTGCTGTTTCTTATTCTTAACACTATAAAGTGAAATCGTATGAACTGTTGCAGACAGAGAAGTTGACAAAACACATTTTTAATTAAAGAATTATGTTGGCATTCTTCTTAATTATTGAATATCTCATTTAGCATTTTCTTATTCACAGTATACCATTATCATCTTCTATATCTTCTAAAACATAGAGAAAATGATTTCAGTAACCTAAAGATCTTTGTAAAGTAATTTTACTATAATTATTTGAAAAATATCAGTTGTTGCCTTCCTTTTGGAATTGTGATAATAGAGAAAATATGATAAAGTGATTAAAAATAGATACTTTTAATTATAAATATTAAATGAATTAGGTAAGGAAAATATCATAAATGTGTAAAATCAGAGTATGGAAGAAGTGAGTCAAGAATGCATTTGGAATTAAAATATGAACTATACGGAGGAAAATAATTTATATATTTAACGATATTTGTTGAACTAATCACGATGAATGTGGCCACTTGCCTAATAAGTTTATTGTCGATTTGGGCAAAATTTTGTTCTCGTGCCATAAGAAATGTTTCGGTTAAAAAGTACAACTTTATAAAGTGCATTTTTTCAAACTGTCAAAAACTGGCGTAGTTTTGTTTATTGACTCATTAGAGTCAATAAACAAAAATGAAAATGGAAGAAAATAAGCAACATTTTCGGCATATTATACTTTTTATTAAATAAATGTTAACATGAAACTCATCCGCGAAAAATGATTTTTCAAAGTATTTGAAATGGTCGAATACGTCAAAACTGGTTTGCGAAGTTTTTGCTGAAGATTGTAGATCATTTGTATTTTATAGATCTCCAATCCTGAAATAGCTTTTAAGTAATCAGTTACAACATGCCATGTACGAAGTAGCCAACATACTCAAAATATTCAAATCAAGCCGTGAAAATCACTTGCATTACATTAATCTTTTAAAGAAAAACAAAGCCGAAAAGAACCCTACTCTATCTTATTTCCATAAACAATTCATTACTTAACGAAATGTTCTGGTTTGAATCCAGCTGTAATGGGCGATGAAAAGTTGATACTTAAAAACAGCATGGAGTACATGATATCGTAGAGTACAGAAAATGAACAAGAATTAACTACGTCCAGTCTGCATGAGAAGGACGTGATACTATGGATATCATCGTATTTGAAATGGGTTATTTTTTTTTTCTATCAACCTCTTCCAAAGAACAAAACGATTGGTTTCAAGAAGTACTGATCATAATTAGATTACCTAAATTTAAGCATCAGAATTTAATAATGTATAAATGGGGTACGAGAAAAACATTATGTATAATGGGGTACCAGAAAAAAAAACGGAAATATTTAAGAATTTCAGATTTTACAACTTGAAATTCATTACCAAAAAATGCTCTTTTTGGCCCAATGCACTTGAATCAAATTTAAAAAGGGAAGGACTTCATAAGCCTATATTGTCCTAGACACAATACTGCTACAGTACACTACTGGAAAACCTTTTGAAACTATTCAGTTTGGATTTTATATAAAGCTCCCAGCTGATTTTGTTTGACATGCTATCGTTGAAATCACCAAAATATTTCCCACCGAAGAAACATAAAAATGGTACATGGAGGTAAGTAGGGTGGAGTAGAGGTAACCAGCATGTTTTTTTTTTTTATCCAAACCTGTTTGATCTTCAATATCGTGTAGGCGGAGTCGGAGTCGTGTTTTATTATCGAATCACTATGAATCCATATTTTTCTTTGTTTTCTCCTGCGACAAATTACCACAAAATCTGCATAAAACTTCCAAATAAAACTCCCGCCTGATCAGGAGGAACAAATAACTTGTGTACTGCGATCCCCATTCGCATCAAAGAAAGAGATTCAATATCGTCTTGATATTGAATCTCATCTGCTACACTCTGTCTTGGGTTTTGATGAATTTAGCGTTTTCCGTTGGTTTTTGATTCTTTCGTTTCGTGTCCCAAATCTATTATGAAAACTCATCTCCAGTTACAAGTTTGTACAAATCACATAAGTTTGTAAAATTTGAACAATAAAAAATTGAAAACGTTGGCAACATAAGAACATGTAAAAAGAAAGTGCTTTTGAAGTTATCATAAAAAGTGGCGTAAGAAAATTTAAATAAGTTAGAAAAATAGATTGTCAAAGAACAAAATATTTTTAGAAACTGTTTAGAAACAGAAAAAAAGATGCAAAATATTAAGAAAATTGGCTTTTTAGCCAATTGCAACTGAAAACCACTAAATTACCACCTTTAAGTAAACATATAAGTTGGATGAAATGAAAACTGATTTTAGTAATTTTTAACGATAAAAATAGATTGAATGGACCTGATGTTGGCTAAGGGCTGTGCCCTTTATAGAAATCGTCAACCAATATTACTTAAAAGGCAACAACGGAAAGATGAAGTAATATCTTATGCTGGTATTGAACGCAGTAAAATAAACTTCAAAGTTTAATGGCATGTAAATATAAATGCAGATAATTATTGGATAAAACCAAGAAGATTTAGATTAATGAATATGTATTCATTCAAGACAAAGCTATTGTCCAATTTGTCAAGAATATTTTCAAAGACAACAAATTAATGAAATAGTTCCCAGCTTCATCAGATATTAATTAAATAGAAAATCTGTCAAAAGAATTAAAAGCAATGTATATGAAAATGGCAAACACTATTCTAGCCAAAAATAAGCAATAAACACTAAAAATGTTAAAACTGAAGCAGTAGCAAATTAACAAAATCAGTTAATGAAAATCTGTTGGAAATTACTGCATATCAATGAGCCCATATTAATATGTAAAATAAATATTTAGTTAGTTATACAGGATAATATGTTGATTAAATAATGTATGCATGGCCTATATCTTTTAGATATATTTAGGAATAAAAATTCATGTTGCATTTAGTTTGAAAAATAAAACCTAACAGCCTAAAATAATTTATCAATTTTCTTAATAATGGTAAATATAAACGGAAATTCCTATGATATATTGTGTAAGTAAACTATGATAAACATAGAAACATTGCTTGTTTGATACCTCTTTTATAGAAACCATTAAATTGCATAATAAAATCTGACAGTGTATGTGTGTGTAATTATATTTTACATATCTATATATGGAAACATCTATGCATATTTTTTAATCTTATAACTCAGCATCGACGCATTTATGTATAACAAGTATTTTTACGTGTATGTAGGAAAAAGATATGTCAAAATACACTATATGTCCAGGTACATACGTACTTGCATAAGTAGAATAATTTCTCTTGAAACGTTCCATAGGCATCCCAGCTCTCTGTGAAACTAATTTGAGACCTTAGATCCAAACTGAATTCCCTGTTCCTGTTTATCTTCCTCCCTTTGAAATGGACCCTAGTGTTCACATGCATGGCTTTGGTGTTCATGAGCATCTCCTACTGGCAAGTATACTGTTGAACCTCCAGATTGTTCTTACATGTCCTTCCGACTTTCACTAGTAAACTTAGTTATCCCTTCTTGTTTTATCGCTTCCCTTCCTTTCATGACTTTTCTTTACTAGATGGAATTTCTAATAGTATACTATCGTCTGCAAATATCTTTGTGCTCGGCGACTTCAATGCTTATCATTTCAGGTGACTTCATCACTCAAACGCCACTGGCCACGCTGTCATCCAGACTTTGAACTTCTCAATTGCCCAAATAGTAATACTTCCTCTCGCGTTTCCCAAGTAACACGCTTCCTTTCCTTGTCATTCTCTGCAGCTTTGTCGTCTTCGTAACTCAGTAACATGCGGTAGTATATATAGATATAGATCTCCGCTCTCTCATCAGGCAAGAACCCTCCTATTAATAGAATATCTTTCTGTTATTAGCGCAATGATTGGGACACGTTTCGTGATTTCCTTCACGATAACCCTAGTAATGATATTTTTAATCATCCTGTTGAGAAATATGCAAATGAGCTCACTTTTTAAAATCATTTCACACCATCCAAAGCAATAAAGCCACTAAAACGCAAGTGGTTACTGCGTGTTAGAAAATATGAGAAAAAAACAACATGAGAACAATAAAAGAACAAGAATTAAGAAGGTAGGAGATAACGATTGGCATTGTATATAAATTTTTGAAGATCAAAGTTGACTGGGAAGTAATAAGCCGGACAAGAGTTTCACAAGCGACAAATTCGATAGAAGAAACTGTTAGCATAGAACTTACGGTTAAATTTAGTTATTTCATATGTAAAATGATAATACCTTGCTGCCAATATAGTACTGCGCTTAACTTCTTAAAGTTTAGGTACAATAGGAGTAAAATCACAAGAACAATTACCATGAAAGTTCCCCCTGCATTAATATGAAATGAATTAGAAGGTGCAGATAAGACATCAAGGAGGATAAAGGAACCACCCACGTTTGATAAAGAGGTCGGTGAGATAGGATAATAAAAGGGAGGATAGAGAGAACGAATTCCCCAAAGTTATGACGTAAGCCGGATGGCATTTACCGAAATGCTCTTACTTCGCCATACCCCGCCATGCCAGTTTGAGCGAATATCCATAAATACGAATGCGCGAAGACGAGAGACGAGGCGGCAGAGAGCTCGTCCCAACCACCATACGTGATGCACTTCACGTGATTGTCTGCCGAAGAGAACCTCCCGAACCTTACCAATACCAGAATTTGCCAGGTCAATAATAATATCACTTCCGATTTAGACGCGGATTGGACTGATAATTAATTGCTTGCGAACTGATATAAACCAATTATTGTACGGAGGAATGATATAAAAACAATATTTATTTTTTTTTCAATTTATTCGAGTGTTACTTTTTCCCTGTACGTCTTCGCCCTGCTTGGATCTGCCCAACACAAAGATACCTGCCACGATTCGATCTTGACTGCCTTATGATCAAACTTAAATCCCAACGTGAGATAAGGTTAGCTCGGGATTAAAGCGATCAGCCACGGTGTTGGAAGTCTTGGACGACCGGAGGTGTTGCACGATTTCAGTCGCTGGTTGCTATCTCTGTTAGATTTGATGCGTAGTAGCGACCTTACAAGTCAACCGACTTTCTTTTCCTTCCTCGGTTGGGGATCATCTCGATAGAGTTGATTCGAGTCTCCCAAAATCCTACAATACTGAGATTGGCGGCGAAGTCTAGTGTGACACCCCCACACACTATGTATATTGTTTACCACATACAAGATTATGTAATTTCTGCTTGTGGCCGTGGTAACTTTTGTTTCTTTACGTCCGAGAGCAACTTCTGAATTTGGTTGAAAGAAGAATTCCTTCCATAAAATGCACAACACAGTTGATAACGCTAACAACAGGTTTATTGAACATAAAATAAGTTGAATAACATGTTTCTATTATTTCTGTCAAATCAAGTTCTGTACTGCAGGGTGGTGATTTGGTAAACGCCACAAACGCTAAAGTTTGCCAGTTGACTCTTCCTCAGTCCTTCAAAGTAATAACCAGTCTATCGACAGTTCCTCAGTTCTTCTGTTATACGTGTCTGTGTTCTTGCGCCGGTCTGGGAATTGCGTGTGTACTCTTTAACGACAACTGTCTTACGAGCACTTCCGTGACGCTAGGTGCCTGGCTTGGTCCGATCTCCAACTGCGACCTTCCTTGGTCTAATTTTCTCTCTGTCTGTCAGACTGGGGACTGTCGTTTATATAGAGGTCCCCCGCCACATACATTTGACATTGATATATCAAATTTCTCCACCAGACAGCTTAATCTTTGTTAAAAAACATATGCTACTTTTGTTTACTTTAGAATCTTTCTAGGTATCTTAATTGTGTTCTTGGGCGGTCAACATAACCACACCTCAATGTTGTGGATTAACATGAACCATATGCTTTGTTTCTTGTATAGCGTAATTTGTAAGAACATACACATTCTGAACACAGCGTAATTTAAACTACCGACTTTTAATTTCTCAGGACCTAAGAAATTCGGACAACACATTAAACATGTCTTCTTCATATCGGTGGGAAGTGGATAGGGTTGGGGAACTTGGTTTTGCTCAGTTTTATTGAATCTTGTCTAGATAATTCTGGGTTCGATTCTCCTTGGAACTGTTTTTAAATTCATTTTATTATTTTAAAACATAATTTTTAATGCGTTTCGTTTTTAATTTTCTCAATCATTCAATGTACTCCCCTGAGAATTTTAATAATTATTATCCAATTAGTAGTCCCTCCAAATGACCTGTAATTTAATGCAATTAAGCTTTTAAACAGGGTCAGTGCCCTGTAACAAAGAGATGGATTCATGCCTTTCCAAAGGGTATTTGCGCGTAAGTGAATGTAACAAGCTTGACTGGAACTAATTTCTAAGCTGCTATCGATTACACCACCGTGCATATTCATAACACACACACGCGCGCACACACACACACACACACATATATATATATATATATATATATATGTATATATATATTCACACATACGCACGCATATACAAAATCATAGACGTTCATTAAAAGACTACTATAAATATGAAAATGGATTATTTTAATTCTTCTGTCTCGGTCTTTCTCTGGATTTATAAATGTATGCATATATGCAAAAGTGAGTATGTAAAAATGTGCATATACCTATTAAATAATGTTTTCAATAAGACATTTATTAAATTGGTGGAATCACTTTTTTCTCCCTTTCTATCTGTCTCCTATATCCCGACGCAACATCAAATAGCAAATTACACACAATCACACTTTCCTTTAATCCCCTTGAAAACAAATAACGAACCAACAAATCGATAATATAGTGAGTTACACTTCATATGATCTTAGTACCGAAGTATTGTATCTGTTTTATTTTCTCATATCAAAGCAGATGCAATACCTTTCATCTTTCAAAAAGCAGGTAGATTTAAAAGACGTGACTGAAAAGCCCAAATAGAAGCCTGTATGAATATACATCTATTTTATTGAGATATATCTTTAATAAAATCAACAATTAAACTTGTATTAGTAATATTATTGACTAGGGAAAATTTAACAAATATTTCAAGGCGATTATGCACAGGATGAAAAATTGTAAGCCTGTGTCAACTTGCAGTCGACATATATATCTAAAAGTTCGGATATATATTGAAAAGTGCTAATGGATAATTAAACACACACACACACACACACGCACGCACAAATATTTATGTTTCTATATAGTTGTATGTACACACATAGACAATCTCTCTCTCTCTCTCTCTTTCCCACTCTATCATCAAGCATGAGCGTACACACGTATAAATAGAATATTCGTAAATATACATTATACGAAATTTGGAACATCTTTTTTATTAGTTTATTGTCAAATATTAATGCATATATCTATCTATCTATCTATCTATCTATCTATCTATCTGTCTATCTATCTATCTATCTATCTATCTATCTATCTATCTATCTATCTATCTCTCTCTCTCTCTCTCTCTATATATATATATATATATATATATATATATTATGTTCACTCAATATTTCAACTGTCTGTTTCTGATGTTAAGTATAAGTGTTCTTTTTGTTTCCATTTTCTCTAAAACTTCGCCTGCCGTTACTCACATATTGTGTCCATGGTATTCTCAGCATCTTTCTGTAGAATCTCATTTCTGTTACTTGAACGAGATTAGCCAGCATTCACTGTTATATAGGATTGATATCACGAGTTCAGTACTCTTCAGGACATTTTCACAAATTAATTAAATTATTTTTTAAACGTTTCTTTCGTAGAAAATCATGTCAAAAATATATTTTTATATCTGTTACCCCACACTTATTTAATTTTATGAAATTTTGAGAAATTCTTTTTTGTAACGCTTAATGTTTAAACTATTTATAAAAACAAGTCATTGGAGAATTTAACCATCAAATGTTTTGGTCAACATGGCCCTCATTTATAAAAGATCTCTGCATCGTAAACTAAAAAATACATTAAAACATTATTCAGTTAGAAATGCTTTTATGAATAAGATATATTTTCGACATTATTGTCTTACGCAAAAATGAAATTTGATGAATAATTAATTTTTACAAGAATTGTTTCATTTTTAAAAATTTTAATTAGAATAATTTATAAACTTTCAAATAATCTAAAATTTTTGGATCATACTGTACGGGTCAAATAATATTGTTATTAAATGAAAACTGTCTTTACTGATCTTAAATGGAAAAGCTTACAACAAAAGAACTTTGATTTTTTTTGTGTATGTGTGTATAAACATGCCGATTTTTGTAAACACTAACGTCCATATATGATATTAGCAAAAAATAAGAGCAGTAACTATTGTAAATTTAAAATTTATTGGTAATTTTCTAACATTTCTTCAACAAGCCTCTTCCTAAGTAAAGCTATAGCTTTAAAGTGCCTACAATCCAATAAAATATAAGAATGCATAAAATATATTAATTTTTTAGGATTACTAGGTAGTTAAAAAATAATATTTAAAAAATCGTTTAGGTTGTATTCGTGATGTAATTTTTATACAATTATTTGCCCCTTACATAAATTTCACAAACATCAGGCTGTCGGTAAATGCGTCAACACCTCATAAAAAACACCCACCTCTATGTTAAGAAATGCTTTTCTGTGATATTTTAAACAGGAAAGAAGTAATATTTGTTTCAGTTCAGATTAATTAAACTTCAAATCAGCTAATTTCTCTCAATAACGTTTCAGAAAAGTATATTTTTTAATTTCGAAAGATTTTTTAATAAAGAGAATTGTGTTGTGTTGACCGATTTATCAATATGAACGATTTCATCGATTTTACTGATGAGTAGAAAAAATCATTCAAATCAAAGTATCGAAATATCAAATTTAAGCTTGGAATTAAAACTAAAATAAAAGTTTCAAAAAAGATTTTTCATTTTTAAAATGCATTTTAAACCTTAGGTATTTCTTTTTTTGGGGGGTGGGGAGGTTACCTATATATATATATGTATATTGAATAGTACGAAATCAAGATTGAAAGGTCTTTTCAATATTTTTTAACATTTTTTCAAAAAGGAAAAGTTGTGGTAAAAAAGACACTCATCTAAATCGATGGATTTAATTAATGAAATTGATAGTATTTTCGTTTCTTTTTTAATTTTAACGGAATACATTTTTTTGACCGAATAAGAGGTGACATATATGAGTAATTTTGTTCTGATCATTTTAGCATTAAAAATAAAATAAAACCATAAAAATGGTATTTGTGCGTATTATTATTTGATTGATTTGATTTTCTTTGAAAAGAACTTTTATTGAACTTGATATTATGAGTTACATAATTCATGATTGCATAAAAAATTGCCTTTTGTATAACTATTTGATAAATAGTAAATTACTAACCACAGAATGTTGGTCTAAGGAGTTACAATTAAAATAAGATGAAATAACTACCAGTAAAAATGTATAGAATGACTATACATCAATAATAATAACATTTCAAAAATTTATGCATTCTATTCACAAATTGTCACAAACTTCCATTCATCTTCAGTTTGGACAATATGTAAATTTATGATGATGTATATTAATAATTACAGGAAATTCTACGAGTGGGTATCTATTTTTGCTGAGAGTATCACACATATAGCTTTTATCTAAAAACTGGTGCATTTTATTATGTGAAATATTTATATTCAGCATATTTTAGAATGTAAATATACTGTTTGTGAAATCATAACGCACACGCCTGTGCATCTATACAAAGGTAATGTAAATCAATTTAGTAACCCGATAATACAGTTTAGACAAAAATTTCTCCACAGATACACACACTTTTATACAAGTATATATATATATGTGTTAATTCTCCTATTGATCACGGGATCTTTCAGTTATTTACATATTTCTTCTTATTATTTACAAAATAACTGGCTGATAAATGTATTTATTCACCTGTCACGAGGTCAAATGTGATACAAGGTTGGTTTAAAATGTGGGAGCCGACACACTTTTAGAAATTCCCCATTCCAACCAGATTTTGCTAAAGGTGCTTACCCCATTTAGTGAAACGGGGAGGTGAATTCTTAACCATTAAACTGCATATTAAAAGTATATTGATGTAGCTACGTAGGAAGAACAGAAAAATTCAAAAATTATATTGAAATACGTACTTTAAGGTTAGAAATTGAAAAGGATAAATTTTTGGACGTGAAAAAACAAATTCTGTCATTTTTTTAAGAGAGATTTTACATTATCTCAAATAGAATCAATCAATTATTTTTCCTTTTTCAATTTCTGACGTATTATTTTTATTTGTCCATTACGTCATTTTCTTTGACCGACGGCTAACTGGTTATTTCACAAAAAAAATGTAAGTGAAATAAAACTTGGTCCTTCTGGGAGTCACATTTTTTATTCAGCTTATTACTCACATGATAAATAAACAAATCCCAAAAGGTTTAAAAGTAACAATGGTTTTCCCCTCTTTTTTTTTCTTCTTATTTTCCTTGCTAGTCAGATACCCCACATACATAATTCTGGGATCAGACAGTCACATTCAAGCAGACATATTGAATTGGATTGGTGGATCTTATAAGTAACATCTTTTTATGACTGTGCCACTAATTTGACGCATTGGCTTACTTTTCATTCAGGCGACTAGCCATTCATGTGTCGTGGATGGTTAGGGCATTGTCGTTAACAAGGACCTTCACTACACGATTGGACTATTCAGCCAGGTTGGCTGGCCCGCCCCCGCTTTTATTGACGCTGTTGCAGCGGCAGAAGAAATCGGCGTAACTGCATCGAAAGTAGCGGAAAGAATACAAGGAACTTTTGTAAATTCTAACGATATTATGCATACTTTTATCCTATGCGTAAAATTTCCTTAACACTTCATTTATTTTATATTTGGAGGTAAACGCCATCAAATTTTTCCCAACAAATACGGCAATAAAGTATGCGAAGTGAGCAAAATGCCGACATAGCAACAATCGATCAAACATTTTTTATAGTCAATGATATACACATATATATTTTGATTTGTTTTATTATACTAATTAAAGCTATGGGTTAGTCAATTCTGATACATAGAATAGGGGAAATATTACAAAGATTTACTTTTGTTATAGGATATAGTTATTTATTCTAATACTAACCATTTCTGTTCATCCATCTTGTTACAATCAAGAATTGAGGTGTTTTATTCAGAAAATGACTTGAAATAGGAAGATCAACAAATAAAAAGTTTCTATAAAAAAAAACAAAAAAAAACAATAAAAGGAAGAAAAGGTAAAAAAGAAAATAAAAAAAAACGAAATGTAGGTGGGTGCTTGAACATATGCACAGATATAAATTTACACTCAGTCACATTTTCTGCTGACAGATGGGATTTAATTTTCCCGCAAATTAAAATCTAATTAAAATCTAATATTGTAGCCCTTAGCGAAAAGGTACTGATTTTATGACTGGGTGAAACGATAAAAACAAAAAAACAAAAAAACAAAACAAAAAAACAAATAGAAAACGAAAATTTTAATGAAGATCTTAAAGTCAGAATGGTTACACATAAAAGAAAATATTTTCAACATTACGTATAAAATGATGTGAACTTAAAGAAAGGAAAAGGAATGTAAAAGTAAATTATAAGTTAATAAAAAAATGTTCAAGATTTTCTAATTTTACCTATAAAATTAATTATAGTACAATATACATACACACACACACACACATACACACACACACACACACACACACACACACACACATATATATATATATATATATATATATATATAGTGTGTGTGTTTGTGCATTACACTATGAACCGGTTAGATTTTAAATAAACTGTTCACTTAAGCAAAAACAGACAGAACGAGAAATTCTTTTAATTTAGGAAATTTCTGAATTATTTTAATATTTATAATATATCATTTATTTACACATGCATTATTAAATGGTTGCTATCCATGAAAAATGTTGTTTTTCGGATTTATTTGATTTTCTATTACTATATTGATGGAAGACGATATGACATCTTTAACATTCATTTTATAAATGAAGGGCAGCTTGGACAGAAATACAAGCTTTTTTAATTTTTTTATATTATATAATTATGATGATATAATAACATTCAAGGAAAGGAAGTAAATGAATATATATTCTTTATTGTAGTTATTTAATTGATTTTTTTATGAAATGTAATGCTTGACAATGCATAATTTTCCCGCCTTCAGCGTCATATTAAAGGGGGCATAACTCTAACCTTGCTTTATTTATTTAAAACTAAGGACAGCGACAACAATAGGGAAAAAGAAGAAAAATCAACTACTTTGAATAAAAACAAGTCCAGATAATTTCCTTGTGGTTTAACAGTTAGCAAACTGGTCTGACTGTATTAATTACTAGTGAGTTCCATCCTCGTTAGGTACTTATCGTATTGTGCCAAATCTTAGTTACGTTTAATAAAGTATTAAAACCAAGGAGAGCTAATCTCTGTTCCTAAGCTGCATTTTATTAAATTCTTTATCACAGTGAGAAATACACTATGTGCATAGAAGTACGACAACTTGTTGAAAAGGAACAAAAGAATACAAAATAAGATTCGTTAAAATAACTGGAAAATGGATTTTTAATGTTTTAAAATAGAATTTGACATTAAAAAGCATTATAAAAGCGAAGAAAGAAAGGAGGAACAATAAAAATCTAATATATACAATTGTCAAGATCATTATATATATATATATATATATATATATATATATATATATATATGTATGTGTGTATGCGCATGTGTGTGTGTGTATGCGCATGTGTGTGCACGTGTTTGTTATCTATGCATGTATATATATATATATATATATATATATATATATATATATATATATAAACCATTATATTTCTAATTTTAAGTGGATCTGTATATCCTTGTAAATTTTCGTATTTTTGCTTTATTAAATAATTCCTATTTTCATACCTATATTTATCACTATAAAGATATAAATTTATTGCGAATGAAAAGTACCATATATTTTTACGATTGAATATAACAAGTTACAAAACTTTTATGTTTATATCTTACTACGTCATGTTGCGTTGCTACTGCATGAACAAATGCCAGAAAATTTGTTTTTCATTTTGTTCCGAAATAAATGCATGACCTCGGAATTGTTGGGTGATGATTAATCATTGGTTTTGTGCAGAGAAACTCCGAACTAAAAATACAAGTACGTATTTTAAATGAGTAAACCTTGCTCGGATAACTATGTTTGTAAGAGTATGGGTGTATGAAACACACAAACATTGTCTGACGCATGATGTGGGATGTGCTGATCTTAATTATACCTTATGCTAGTAGCACAGAAAGCATACTCAGCCGAGCTAGAACAAGTACGTCTATCTTTTGCCGTTAATTAAGAAGGACTGGTTTTTGTGTCATTATTCTACTAAATTTAGTTATACGCAAAAATGTCAATGGATTTATTATACGTTTGATGATCAGTGAATAGTCATTTTGTTTCCATTTTTCTCCTATGATTTTCTTACCAAGTTAAGTATGAGTTTTAACTAAATGACTCATGAACATAAGAACTGAACTTACTTTTTTATGTTGCCATTGTCATTACAGCAATGTTGAATATCAGTATTCTTTTTTTAGAGAATTTTTCATTTGTAGATGCCCGTAGCTATTATAACAATCAGGTAAAGTTTTTAAATATTTTATTAGAGCATTTTCCCAAGGATTTCATTTTTTAAAGTAAAATGTGATAGGGATGACTTGGCAACAACAATATCTTGCTGTAGCACTGAGTGTATGGATTTAGTAAGCATTTAGAGGATTTGCTTTATGTTCGCAAAATAAACACAAAGCTTACAAATATGTAGCAGAACCTGACGGATATTTCGAATTTTGGACAGAAAAAGTAACGTGAAAGTATCATAAATAACTAGATGTGAAATAAGGAAACTGAAGAAAAAAAGCTGAAATATCTTTTTTCTCTGTAAGCTTTGTAGAAATAAAAGCAATCTCAAAATTCTTCTCAGGAAATAAAGAAAAGAAAAACAAGAATATAGACAAATACACAATTTGAAAATAATGCGAAAGAAACATAACTCTTTCTAGAAACTTGCTATCACTTGTCCTTATCAAAACACACCGGTTTATATTGATATGAATAAAAATATAGCTAGGACAGAGTGATACACTCAGAATTGTGAAAATATCTTGCGTTCGACCGTGTAAACAATTTTTCATATTCTTTTGAAGAGTATCAACATAGTCTGAAGTTAAATATTATTTCTTTTATTGTCTGGCGATCAGACAATCACACCAGTTAGCCACCTTGCATTTTCTATTATGGTATTACAGTTGAATGTAATAAGTATATGCTATAAACTCCAAAGGATAGTTAAGTAACTCAATTAGAAACTTCTACACTCCACTGAAATTTTTTATTACGCACAATTTTTCTCAAATATAAATTTATCCCAACAATATGTAACAACAAAGAATTATTGCAAGCAATTTAAAAAATTATGTTTACATAAAATATATTGCAAATCTACCTAAAACCATATACTAATTCTTGATTAATATTGAGTAGAATAATATATACCTTAATAATTGCCAGATGCAAATTTATTACATTAAACAGAAGGAGTCACTATACTTTATGGCAAAATTTTCTATTTCGCCAAATTAATATTTCAAATAATTCAGAATTTTGATTTTCTTTAATTTGAACAAATTCTGGGTAGCTCTTGTTTCTGTTTGAACTTGAAATTGTAAACTAAATGGAGTTTTCTGGTTGAGTCAAAAATATTGGCACTGTCCACTGTTTCTTTTATAATACCAATATAAACACCTATTTTAAATATAAAAAAATAACAGCACGACATCACAGATCCACCCCATGCTTGACTGTGAAAAAGGTGTTTGCTGCCAAATTTCTACCGCAAAATTGGCTTGGAAATTTGACCGAATAATTCTACTTTGTTTTCTTCTAAACAAATGATCTGTAATATGCGTTTTTGCAAAAGCCAATCTCAGTTAAACTAATGTTATTGTTTTGTCACTTACCTTCGAAGATAAGTTTTGTGTTGTCTGTATTAGTGGGTACTTTAACCACAGTCACTAAAGTTTTATAGTTTTATTAGGAACAACCCCACGAAAAAGATTTTTGGTCTTTACCAATAATTCTGCTGATGGAATGCCCAGACTTAAGCAGACATCGTGTTGTATCCCGCTTCCTCCAGTTTCTAACAACTACTTTTAATGACATAATAGGTTTTGATAATTTATCACATCTATTCCTTCATTTGTAATATTATCTCTGACTTCCAGTTTCTCTCATTTGTTTAACATGCCGTGCAAGTCGACTACATGAACAATACATAAGTTTAACTGAAAGTATGTAGTAGATACAATGAGGACTTTACTATTAAAATGCAAAAAATTAATCAAACAATATTGCACTATGAAGCAATATATGGACACAACTAACCTAACCAAGATTTTCAAATGCTGATTTGGATATTTTGTTATTTCTTATATAAAATAAAATGTTATTTTTAGTTAATGCATATCTTTGAGGAGAAGTCCTGACTTTTTTAAATATATTAACTACTAACGACGAGATAACTCGTGGTTGGCAGTTTTATTATGACGCCGACTACGAGTTATCTCGAGTTTGGCAGTTTCGGATACATTTTCATCTGCAAGCGCTAACAACGAGTTTCTTCGTAGCGATACATTTAGTATGAAAACAACGTTAACGCTTCACTTGAGATCAACTCATAAAACATTTATATTGCCTAAGTTGGATATCAATGTGTTAATACAGAAAATGTGCCCTCCGGTAGGGTTTGAACCTTTGTAGAAGAAACCACCATCTAATACGGAGTGCTTTAGGCCTTTCGGCCACAAAGACCATCATAGCTAAGCAAGGTTCAGTTGCCTTTTTTTAAGAAATGTACATCTTCTAGTTCAGAACTTGAAAGCCTTTATTTACTCAGAAGCCAATATGTGAAAACTTTATTTTCGTATCCGAAACGTAAACAAATGTAAACGTTAAAAATATTCTCGAATGCACATGCTGATAAAGATAATTAGCACTGTTTAAATAAAAAGTCATTTACTCAAAACAAGTGTATCCACTAAAATATGACGCTTAATGTAATAAGAAATAATGTCGGATTAAAAATAAAATTAATCAGTTCATTAGATATTTGGTTATCT
Organism: Acanthosepion lycidas; assembly: GCA_963932145.1. Taxonomy (NCBI): domain Eukaryota; kingdom Metazoa; phylum Mollusca; class Cephalopoda; order Sepiida; family Sepiidae; genus Acanthosepion; species Acanthosepion lycidas. Next base: position 65,861,016 of record OZ010579.1, read on the forward strand.
CCTGCATCGTATAACAGTCATTATTCTCAAATAATATTGTGATTCATTTACTTTTAGTCTCACCTATTCTAGTAGATGTGTCATCTAGCAATCCACTTTTAACATAGACCATTTTCAGCTATTTCCCCATAAACCGCGCTCATGTTCGCGTGTGAATTGCAGTTTACCTTTTTTGAAATAAAAATGGCATAATATGCTAAAATTCAATGAACGAAAATATCCAGTTTTTTATAACATTTTAATGCACATTAACATAACGTCTGTCTTAATAATATAAACAAAAGCGATAATTTTTAAGTGAATTTAATTAAAACCAAACGCTCTTAATACAATTCAAAGACAAAAGCAAAAGCAACTGATCAGACAGGTATCTACTAATGAAAGACATCCAAGTAATTTGATTATCCATTCAATAATTCGATCTATTAATATTATAGATTGATAATCCCAAAACTTTGAATCAAGAAGAAATTTCTGCAAAGAATTTTAGCTTGAACTTTCTTTAATTTAATGAACAAATCCAACGACTTCTCTTAACTTAAAAATAGATTATCCATTTAATTGTGTAGATTTGAAGAGTTTGATAATTATTAAAATAAAATGGTATTTTTTATTTTGTTTTTGAAGATAATTTTCTTAACATTATTTTAAACCGGAAATCATCATCTGTTTTGGAGGAAGTTGACCAGATTAGCGGTACGCGGAGTTATCGAAAAAAGTGGAATAAATGCGTCGAGTTTTTTGCATCCACTTGCACACAAATACCCTGGGGAAAGGTACAAATCCATTTTTCTCCCTCAGCTGTGGATTAAATAGCAGAGCAAACTATTATCTCTAGATTTCATAAGAGTTTTGCAATTGTAATTCTACCGCCAATTGAACTGAGAGTATCAATATGTTCACCTAATTCTTATACATAGCTGCAATTGTCCTGTCACTTCGAAGCCTGTCACTATGGTTAGTTACTGTTCTCTCTAAAGGAATGTCAAATCTACTGACCACTCTTCTTACTGTGCTAACATCACATCACCCATTCCTTAAATATTCACTGTGACAAGAATTTCTATAATAGCTCCTTGCTTTCTACGTATGTCTAGATGGACAGCTATTTTGAATGATGTGTAGGAAAAGTTAATTCGACAAAATTTCCTCAGGTTTACAGGCTTTTTATGGTTTGCAGCTGTAACTAAAAATAAATTAATTAAATAAAAAATAAATGTTAAAACAACCATCGTACATTTTTTTTGTAAATGTATGCATATAATATTATAAATAATATTAAAGGAAAATCATAAAAATATATTATTTAAATTCCATGTTGTCGATGGGATGAATAAACTGCCATGGTGAGCCGGATTTGATCTTCAGGCAATAGTTTACCGATAAATAATGGGAAAGATATGCCAATATATCATTTTTAGCTCATTTTAGCAGAGTTTGTAACATTTATAAACGATAATAAAAAAATCTGGCAACTATTTTATGCATGCCTCAGTGATTCTTTTTCTTTTGTTTTTTTCTTAATTTTTCTTTAGTTTCGAGTATGTTATTAATGTATTTTATGTGAAGCTCTGAGAATAGTTTTAAATTTTGAAGTTTGGGAAAACATTGAATTTTCCTTTCTTCAGACTAATCAACATTTTTTTAAGCTAAATCACTTTTACATATAAGAATCTTTACAAATATTTGATAAATAAGAAAACCATTGTAGTATCTAGCATTGTTTATAAATTTTATAAGTTAAAAGCCAAACATACAAAGAAGTTGAACACTGATGGATATCAGTTTCAACAGAGACGCATGTAAACCTTCATGCATTCCTCAATGTATTGTAAATAATGGTCACATTTGCATTTTATCATGATTATTTTAACCACGAGACGTTGCGAGAACTAAATTTATTACATTCGTAACGATTTACCAGCTCAGACTGCAAACTATCGCTCTACTATGTCGTTTTAAAAGTCATAAAACGCATTTTTCTGTTTTGGTACTATGCGAATACGAGAATAAGACAGCTTGTGAGGCTAGTTCAGTAGTTAAGAAAAAATCGTAGCATAATTTTTATTTAACCTTTCTAAGAACGCGGAGAACTTTTCTTTGATGTTTTATGAAACTTTTAATGGTATACATTTTTATAAAATGAATCTCTGAATTTACGATATATACAAAAAATATATACAATTTTCGCAGAATATTATTCATTTATTAGATGAATCATTGTCAGCAATTAATTTTTAAGTACTGTTTCTTTAATTTTAATTTCTCGAATATCCCGAGATAAAAGAATTCAAGTCTTGCTGAGAAGTTAATGTTTATTTCTGATCTCGTCTGTTCACTGATGGCTGCAAAATAATAGCCTGAATAGTTGCGATAAAAGTATGACGAGAAAATACTTGTCAAAAATTAATTATGGTTTCTCATTTGCAATGCGATATATCATGCACAGGTAGCAATATCTGAAAAATTCAATAAATGATTTTCTACGAGGGTTATTTTATTCTCTATTTGACATATTATCAATCCCATTTTGGCTATAATTTTTTATTTTTCTTACAAAACCTGTTAAACAACAAAAATTATCGGCATTACTAATGATGGTGAATTCACTTATTTTGCACCCGAGAGAATATGGCAAAGGATGAATCACTTTTTTGCTAAGATTTTTGATTATTTCCTACTATTAAAGCTTATATATTTAGACATCCTACTAACTCGACAGATTTTTACATGAACTTTATATTACTGTCAGAATATCAACTTGAAATTTAATTTTATTGATAGACATGGATACATACGATATTTGTTGATTCGAACATAGTCAATTAGGAGGGGTACTAAAAACCTCTAGGCTCGATCCATTTTGTTTGGTGATTTGATCAAATCATCAAACACACACACAAACATACACACACACACACACACACACACATATATATATATATATATATATATATATATATATATATATATATATATATATATATATATATATAGATAGAAGCATAGATACTGACGGGCATATATGCTTAAGCATATTAATTCATATCTTTGTGCATATTCATCGTATTGCTTTTTGTATTTGAAATTGTATTATAGGTGTATTTTGTTCAGTTATATATTAGATTTCATATCTTAATGTGCAGTTATACAACAATTAGGCTGTCGGGAATGTTAGTCACTGGATAGTCTCATTTGGTTACATCAATTTATTTTTCATGCATTCTTCCTGAATCACTCTTAACTTTAGGCAGCTGCAATGCAGGTCCCTGTGAAGAGATGAGTATTGGGGAGGACACCTGTCTGAATGTTATGCTATTATTAATGTATCGGCTACTGTTTGCAACTAATGAATTCGTCTGAACCCTAACAGTCACTTTATTTGAGTATATTTCATTTTATTGCTTAGATAATAAACACATTGTTGAGGTTGGAGCCTGAAAAACTGTTGTACAGATCGACATTTTTAATCCTGTTCTCTTCTCTGATATTATTTGTATATATGTTTTGGATTTCATTTTTTACATATGCTCTATGTTGAAAAATTATTATTAGCGTCACAAAATAAATGATTTTTACGGACAAACTGACGGTCATAAACCTATGAAAACTGCATAGAGAGTTACTCGCAAAAATTCCACCTTAACAAGCAAGGAAGGAGATTGGTTAAAACTCTGAATCACTTAATTAACAAATTGCTTACAAGAGACAAAAATGCTATGTTGTTACCAAGTAGGTATCTTTAAAAGCAGCAAATGCTACTTTATGTAAGAAAAATTTGCAGATTTGAAGACAATTTTTGTATTGCTACAATCGCTTAATAGAGACCGAAGAGAAAGTGTTGACAGGTAGGAAGGGCTTGACAGGTAGGAAGGGCTTGACAGGTAGCCACAATCACAAAAAGTTTGTCATTAGTCACAATCAAGAAAGGGTTTTACAGATAGCCACAATCAAGGAAGGGTTGATAGGTAGGCATAATCAGGAAGGCTCTCCGAACTTTACTTATTCAGAAATTGCATAAATGAAAAATGTATTGACATCAAAATTGTATTTATCATGGGAAACTAACTGAAGGTATAGACATGTACCGACAAAAATAAAAGAAAAATAGGTTTCTTTAATATTCATCTCTGCACATTAAAAATGTTTTAAAGTTCAATGTGCCTGTGTGTGGGTGCATGTGTGTGGGTGCATGTGTGTGGGTGCATGTGTGTGAAGGTGACTCCACACATTAATACGACTCCACCATAAAACTAAAATAAATTAAATATATTTAAAAAAAAAAAAACTAAAATGCATTAACAATTTGCTTAAATCAGCAAAATTGATTTTAATCTCTTAGTAAATCTCAAAAACTTGATTTATTATTTCAAGTTTTGTATCGCATTAGTAACTAAAATAAAGCTTAACAGTAAATTTAACCATCATCAAATATCAGATCAACAAAATATACATTATAGGTAATATTTACATAAATAGAGTAATTTATTTAAAAAAAAACATTATTAATATCATTATGAGAAAATATTTTATTTCCAAATACTGTATATTCTGATTAGGTTTAAAATATTTTCAACTTCTTTAATATTACAGATAAAAAGGGAAATATATAATTTACTTAAAGTACTGTTACGAAATATTTGATAAGCCACGATCAGAAAGTTTATAAAGTTTAAAAACATGTTTCTATTAGATTAATGTCCGTGTATGCGTGTATAAAATATAATTTATCTGTGTAACATTTTGACCGCTTTAATTAAAGCGACGTTTTTATCGTTTCACGCTTTCTATACACTGTCCACGTTACGGTTAGATAAATAATTACTGTAGAAGAAAGAAGGTACAGCATTATACAGAATGTTTTGCGGGTTGAGCAGTCGATGAGCCCATATGATTATGACTTGAACGTATTTCCCACCGCATTTATCTCTTTATTTTTGTATAAACGCCTAAAATAATATTATCAAATTGATACATATAATACCAGAAATACATCTAATATCGAAAAGTAATAATAATATCTAATAATGAAGATAATTCATTAACATTGGTTTGATATGCAAATTGGTTTGTGATTAATTGACTTTATTATACATGATTAACTCCAACCATAAGCATTATCGTGTCTTATTTCTATAGTTTTCGATTATCATCAGATTCTGTTCTTCTTTGTAATTATGTAACTGTGAATGAATAAATTACGAAAGGAATAAAGTAAGAATTATTGTATCATGAGGAATTTTTCGTGTTTGTTTTTACAACCTTTATATCATATTCATTAATTAAAAATATATAAAAGTTTACGAGTCCTTTGTACTTTTACAACCCTTCTATTTTAGAATTGTCCGTTTGACAGAATATTAGCTGAATTGAGATTTGGAATCATCACACTCATTCTGCTATGGGCTTTATCAACGCATCGGTACTTCCATTAATTTTCGATATCTATGGTTTAAAATAAATTTTCATAAATGAAAAAGCTTTCTTGAAGCTTTCATTTTAGCTTTAAAGGATTAAATTTACTATTTCCAGTAAACAAAACACTATTGTGTATTTCAAACAGAAATTATATTGATTGCAATCATTTTTAAATTTTTTTTTCTAAAATAGCTGATCAGCGCCCTTTTTTTAGTCACCTTTCATCGCAATGTAATTCACTGTATTAAAAAATCTTCCAAAAGTAAAATATATTTTTCTTAAACTTTATTTGAGGAATATTAGCTGATTTTAAGTATAATTAAGCTGATTTGAAAAAAATATTATTTACTTTAAAATAACACAGAAATGTATTTTTAAAACAGAACAGTAGCTATTTTTTAATCGACATCACCATGTTTTACGTAATTGACGAGAAGTTGACAAGTCTTGACATAATGATTGTTGTTCTACGGAGAATTTATCTGTAAAACATAATTTAAGAAAATAACGTGAGCGTCTTTTTTAATAAAATTTTTAAGTACTCAGTAATCTTAAAAATGTTGGAAAATATTCTCCGTAATTTAATTTTAGGAATGTTGACTTTAAATTTAGTATATCCATTGCTCTTATTTTCTGATAATGTTATGTATACTTTCAAAAATGGGCACTTTACGCAATATTTTATATACATAAAAAATAGACATTTTTAAAAAATCTTTGTGCAAAATGACTAGTATTAAGCTTTTCAATTTTTGATTAGTAAATATATTTTTCACTTAATAACAATATTTCCAGAAAGTAATGCAAAATTTTAAAAAATTTATATACAATAAATTATTATAATTAAAATTTTTAATAAATGAAAACAATTCATCAAAAAAATATTTTTTCTTAAGACAAGAAGGTTCTTAATAAATCTTATTTATAAAAGCAATAAAAAGCTTTTCTAATTGAATAATGTCATAGTTTCATTGAAATTTTTATTTTTCGATTCGGAGCAGATTTTCGGGAAATGGGAATCATAATTTACATTCTCCAAGGAGTCCTAATGAAATTAAGTAATTGGGTGTAACATATGTAAAAAAAATATTTTTTGCCAAAATTTTTAAAAAAATCATAAATAATTTCATTCATTTGTTATTAAGTCCTGAAAGTTTCATTAAAATCCGACAATTATTTGATTTTTGTAAGAAATCCAAATCAGTGTGTTTTTCACCTGAAAAGGCGCTAAAACTCTAATCGTAAATATTATGTCGACAACTGACGCAAAAAATAAATAAATAAATAAATAAAAAATGACAAGATATTTAACCAAAATTTCGAACGTGTTAGAAAGGATTAAAACATTTAATAAAATAATAAAAATGCTTTGGTCTTTCTTCTTACTAATAGCATAAACATTTTGACGATAAAACTTTGTTTTTATTAAACTTGGGCCTTTTTTCATCATACTATATTGTTTGTGTTGGCGAAAAAGTGGCGGTACTTTTAATAAGGGTTGCTTTAGACACGTTATATCTTGTAGTTTTGTTTTTATGTGTAAAGAAAACTATCATCGCTGTTTTTTTGTAAATACTGCAATGATTATCCAAAAAATATAATTCAATTCCAAAATATTCTGTTATATCACTTTATGTAAAATTATTCTTTAATTTTACGGAGACATATTTTAAGGAATTGACTTAATAGATTGAGACAAATTTTAAGATATTGAGTAGTTTATTTTTAAGGATATATAATGAAATAGACATTTAGTATACACCAAAGAAACTACAAAAAGACATTGATTTCGATGTTTGAACAATTAATTATCTAATATATTGCAGTTTGTAACAGCAAAATTTAGTATTCTTTTAACTTCCGCGTATTTTACTAAAATTTTCATTTTCAAACATTTGAGTTATAATTTTGAGCAGATTGTTTTTAAATGTGAAAATTTTAAGTTTATAAAAAAATGGAATAAAAGTAATCGTAATTTTTCCAGAGAATAATTGTTTTTAAAAGTTCAAAAGACTTTCTTTCCGAAAACCTTGCTTATTTTTGAATGATTTACAAACAATCAACATTCAAACCATGATTAAAACTGGAAATATTTTATTATTGTTATTTTGAAATATTCGTTGGAAATAAAATTTGAAGTATTATTTTTAATCTTAGAAAGTCTTTATGTTTCCGCGATAGAAAAATAATGATCATATAACTTTGGTCTTTAAAACATTTTTAGTTCGTAAAAATTATTAATTTAAAATTTTATATGAGTTTTTGATTGTAAAATACAAAGTAAGCAAATCCTTTCAAAAAATTTTTTATGGTATATTTATTCATTTAAATGAAATGTTACAACTGAAAATAAGAAAACTTTGGTGGAAGCTAAGAATTTTGTAAATTTATATACCATTATACCTAAATACTGTAAAGACTAAAAACGAAATATTAAGTGGAATTTTTAAAATTACTTTTTATTTGTCAAGATTGTTGTTTGACAAAAACTCTCAATAATGTTTGATAATTTAGTAAATAATTACAATTACTCAATCTGATTTGCTTTTACCAAGATTTTTTAATTAAGCTGTTAACAAAGTTTGACACTTCAGTGGAAGAAATGAATCATGATACAAAACTGTAAAAATATAATCTACGAATGCTGAAGTTGTAGAAAACTATGTGAAGGATGAACAATTTGTTTAAAATAACAAACATTGTCTCTTACACGCAAGAGAATTGAATAGGGAGGATATTTTGAAAAAAAAAATTGAATACAGAGGATTTGGGGAAAAATCCGAAACGAATATCTGATACATTGCAATATATCAGATATTCAGATATACCAAGTGAAACTTGAAATAAAAGAAATACAACCCATTATCGTTTGAGGCAGGGAGTTGTTTATCAAAGAAAAAAAATGAATAAAATTAAAACTTGAATATAGGTAACTTAGCAAACATTTCAGTTTAACTATGTCAAAGAAGTAACCTTTTTCCTTTTGTTCAAACATATTTGCATCGCACAAGTGCGTGCGAATGAAATAGCAGTGAGTTGGGAAGGGGACAAACATTCAATATTTATTGAATCTGTTCAAGTAAAAATTGATTCAAATATACCAAATGGATTTTTAAAATAAATTTAACTGAGAGATAATTCTTCATAGTATATCATGCGTTTACTGTCTTTGTCCATCCAAGAAGTCTAACAAGAAGTTTAACAATACTTCGAATGGACCAGAAAGTCTTAAACCAGAAAAATAAAAGAATTAATAAATAAATAAAATACTGTCTCAGCGAATTCTTCCAAAATAATCTTCGTTATTGGAATTTGTAACAAAAAAAAAATGTAATATATAAAGTTTTCCTTTAAATTCAACAACAATATTAAAAGAAAATAATTTTTGCAGGCAGGAAAATATCTAGTTGTAACAATGCATAAACGTTTAATAAAATATTTATTCAATTAAAAGTTTTATGAGATGTTTATTTTTTTTTAAAAATAATGTCAATATTTCACAATTAATTGTCTATTTATTTTTTAATCGGGCCATTTGTATTGTATTTGGTTACAGACAAATATTCAGTGCCTCGTAGTTCCACAATCAAAACGTTCAAAACTCAAGTCTCTTGGGCGGTGATTGCCATAAACTGGCGACTAATAACAGTAAGATGGAATACATTTTTTTGATGTTTCATTCTTGTTTTAAAACAAATTACAGTAAAAGTGAAGAAAATAGGAAAATGTTTCTTCATACTTCTTAAAGAAAAATTAAGAGAATTTAAAACGTGAATATGAGAAATATAATTTATTATTACTAGCATAAAATCAATCAAAAATGGAGGAATTATTTGTTTGGGATCAGAGTATTTGGGAATTTGGGGGAAACTCGAAATGGGATAATGTTTAGTATGGTTGTCTATGAATGGTGAGTTTTATTCTCCATGGGTGTCCATACTTGTGGGCTTGTACCAAGTTAAAGTTAGCAATTTTTTCTCTACGTTGTAACCATATGTCATTGTTGCGAGAATAGGTAAATAAAATAAAATAAAAACATCAAAGTTGTCGTTTCTCGACAATCTCTCTAGGAGCAGAGTGTAATATCTGTGCACTCTGTGATCAGTGTTACACACAGAAAATAAAGAAGCATTGCTTTTATGTGAATTATTACTGAAAGACCTGTACTGTTTTGAAAAGCATCAACTATCAGAGTATTCTTAATATTGTTCACAAAATTTTGTCACAGTATAAGGCTGCACCTAGAAAGGCGCGCGTGCAAACACACGAACACACACATACACATGCAGGTACTCAAACACAAGTACATATTTTACAGACATGCAAGAGAGTATATAAATTTGCATAAACACATATTAATAGCAAATCATATTTTAATATCATTACGTTTATATGCACCTGACACACACATACATACATACATACATACATACATACATACATACATATATATATATATATATATATATATATATATATATATATATATATATATATAAGGAGAGAGAAGGAGAGGGTAGGGGCTGTTTAGGATGAATGGGAGAGGAATGTATTATTCCAAACTCAGTTAAATTGTGCCTCTGTGTGTATGCGCTTTAGGTACATTCAATTGAACATGCACATGTAAGCCACTCACGCACAACACAACTCAAACCTTAGATATGCGCATGTATGTGCCTTCTCTTTTCTGATACTGATTTATAAATATATATGCGTGTGTGCGTGCACATATATGCGTGTGTGTGTGTGCACATGAAAGAAATCTAAATTACTTTTCTTTTGGCATCCACATAATTATTGAAAAAAAAAACAAAAAAAAACAGTTACTTTTGGTGTCTGTTGGATTATTGGTTTTATTTCAGACAATATTTTGCATATAGCGATCATTTTGCATATAGCGATCATTTTGCATATAGCGATCATTATGCATATAGCGATCATTTCATCCTTCAAAGCTTTATACGATCGTTATATAATGTAAAACGAGATACGTTGTACTTCGAGAAAAGAAAATTATCAATGGCGATTGAAAATTCTTATGTTCTGACAACTTCTATTCTTTAATTTCTAGATTTCAAAATGAAAATGATGTTGATATTTTAAATATATTTAACTGCAAGTAAAAGCAAAAACAATTGCTAGTAAACTTACTACCTTACTCAAAAATGAGTAAAATCTTTAATTTGAATGAAAAAAGTGAATGAATTCATGTACCATGCTTCTTTCTTCGTTCGCTCAGAATTTTCAAAGCGACATTGTGAGCCATAACTGTCTAGTGCTGGTTTTCTCAGAAATAAACCTGATTAGTCAACGAATTGTATGGAGACATTGGATAGGTTAACCAACAAAGCGTGCAGACGTGCAATTTGCGATAAAATTCTATCTCTTTTTGTTGAAATTAGCGCGAGGAGTTTTAACCAATTGGGAGTAAAGTTCATTTTATTATCCGCGAATCTTTCCAAAAATAATTTCATCATCTCTTCTGGTATCATGTTTTAATATCTTTCCGAAAGTAATGCTTCTTGTTTTCAATGCTTCAAAGGTGGATGTTGATGATAAATAATAGTAAAATTTTAACTTTTCTACGAATAACCCATGATTCTGAAGCCTTGTTACAGAGAGCGGTTGGATGGCAATCTGGTGAAATTCTGTCGGCCATACAAGTGCGTACGAAACAGAGGTGTGTCATTGAGTTCTTCCATTTTCACACATTGACATACATTGATGCCTGCTAAACGTTTACAGAGACCAAACAGTGAATATGAGCATAGCTGGGCGGTAGACGCATTTAAACACTGGCGTCAGCGATGAGTATGAAAAAGTGGGTCGCTACTGTTGGTGCAGATTTTCATAGGTATAGCATGCAGGTGAAAATGCAAAACCAAAGTTGAGGACGAGGCGGGAAAATAGTTTTTAGAATAGAACACTGGCTCTATGCAAAGGTTTTATTTTGCAACCTTTATCTGTTGTATATAGAAATAAACACGAGACATTTCTTTTGGGACGTCTATCGTAAATAAACTGCATGCAGTAGTAACGGAGTAGGCGTAAATAATTAAGGAAACATTTTTTTAGTTACTTTTAGTTGCCCTTTTTTCGTTTTGATTTTATTACCTTTTCGTTGTTATTGTTACCTTTTTGCATTCTCATACACCATTTATAATCTACAAAAAAATGACACAAAGGCGTATCAACTTTCTCAGTGTATTGTATTCACTCATGCGGCGGCCTATATTCAGAAAGCTTTTACGATGGATAATTGCCCATAGAAATATCCACAGTAGTTCATAGTGTAAGTATAAATGTTAAATACACAAAATCTAATTGCTGTATCCATTTAGCTTGAATCACAAACCAACATTTCCATGAGAATAGAATCTGAATTTTATAAATAGTAATTCATATCAATACATTATTCTTACAAATCAAAACAATGTATATATCGTTTGTACTAAAAAAACAACAACAAAATAATAACAAAAAAGGGGCAATACTTTATTACTGTATCGTCTAAGAAAAGATGATACCAGATAATGTCAGAGTACGGTATGTGTCCGGATGAAAGAGTATCTCGCAATTTCCAGAGAGCAGAGAAAGTTGTGGAACAAGACATTGGTGCTAAACATTATCGGATTGCTGGAAATGGTCATGAATAATCTAGGATAAAGACTGGAAGAAATGGAAATTAGGAGCTGAAATCTGAATCAGACTACGAATACAGCTAGAATACGGAGAAGAATAATAGAGGAGACTTGTTAGTCATGTGTGCTCTACTGGTGTGAACACTCAATGAGTAAATAATAAATATGTATAATAAACATATATTAGCCTAACAGTTTGATGAAAGTTCTCTGCATCTCTATATATTTTGTTCTGGATTTCATTTTACTGAGTAGACTGCATAATTTACACGCAGGCTCAAAACACACGGGCGCATGCGCACACACAAAAACAAAAATCTTTACTTATAAATGTATTTATCTATTTTGAGCATCGTAAGTTTATTATCTACTGTCATTAGATTAAAAAATACTTTACTTTGAATTTTAGATAATAAACCTTATCAATTCATCCAGGGAAAAGAACTTAAACCAGTTTCCTTTTCCTGAATCATGACGAATATTGTCAACCAGACATACAGTTTTTAATGTTTTTTTATATACACAATAGTAGCTATTTTTAAATATGTATACAGTAGTTGCTATTATATATATATATATATATATATATATATATATATATATATATATATATATATATATATATATATATATATATATATATATACAGTAGTTGTTATATTTTTCATTTATACAGTAGTTGCAGAAGTTACAAAAACCTTGTCGAATTTAGATGAATGATTAGGTGATCATTAGGATCACCTAAAACTGATTATTATCTTAGACTCATTTTGAAATGTAATAAAAATAGAAACTGTTTAAATCAGTGAAGTGTCAATTTTATTATTGAAATCTAAAGTCTGAAAATGTATTTTCCATCTTTTGTTGCAAAGTAATAAAGACATTGCTATATCTTTATTTTGCACCCCGAGTTGAAATTTTAAAATGCAGCAGGCGCAGAAACAACAAAAACAACAATTTATATAATAATTTTTATAACAATTGTTTGATTAAAAATCACGAAGAGTCTTCAATTTTGAAAAGGAGAGGTAATTAAAAAGCAAAATTGAAAACCAATGTAAACTAAAATTAAAATTCTAAATAAAAATATGAGTGAAATAATTATGATTATCTGGTTGAAAGGAAAGTTCTTGCGGTTTGGAAAACACCAAATTTATTTGTAAAATTTCCCTTCCCACCAGGAGTTCTTGCAGAATTTATAAAGGTCGATTCCTAATTTTTAAAAATTGTCAGAAACCTACAGGAGACTCTCTTTCTAAAATGCTTAGAAAATATCCCAAAAACTTATTTTCTGACCAGAAATAAACAAAACCAAAATACTCATTCATAGACATGGAGTATTTCTGTGCAGAAATTTCATAATTTAATTTTCTTATTTTTGTGTTTTAAAAGGTTTTAGATGAAAAAAATGTTTTTTGTCGTTGTTTTTTATCCACCCCCCCAAAAAAAATGCCCGTAAAACATTTATACACAGAAGAGAAACAGAAATTAAAAACCAGTTTTTTTTTTTTTTTTTGTTTTTTTTTTTTAATCAAGTTATTATACAGGATATTTTTCTTGTCAATCTGATTTTTCCAGGTTTACATATTTATTTGGTAATTGATATTTCTGTACTATTAAAATTAAAGCTAGAAGACCTTGAGTATCTTAGGTATTTTGAGAAGAAATTTTAGCTAATATATATATATATATATATATATATATATATATATATATATAATTATTTATTTTTAAAAAATTTATAACATAAATATGTTATAAAATCACTACAAAAATAGCCATTTTGTTTCAACACCCCCGGTGTCTTATCAAGTGATGATGTTGAATGTAAAATAAATCATATATATATATATATATATATATATATATATATATATATATATATATATATATGTACATGTGTGTGTGTATTAAAAAAAGAATACCTTATTTATTATGTAAAGAAATCCGTTAATTATTTACATTTATTGAACTGTTAAAACTGAGTTTTGCCATTTTAAAAGATCAAAAGGAGAGAGGGAGGAAGAGGAACAAAAGGAAAAACAATGGGAGAAGATTCTAATGAATCTTTCTATCCGCTGTTTTTGGGAAAATACGGACATCGTCGAGATGTCACCTGATTTTATTCATTAATCTATTGAATTGTTCTATTTGTATATTTGATTTGGTTCGGTGCTACTGGCTTGTTGCGGCAGAAGTATCACATTACGACGAGTATTGCAATCAGTTGCCTTCATCACTTACCATCATCATGAAACTTGCCGTGTAGGCCGTCACTATTTACGGTCTGGGATGCGGGATTTAATCAATAAACAGGGCTGAATGTGTCACGAAGCCCTGCTACGGTTTCGTGCTGACTCATATTTTTACAGGACATCACAGTGGCGGCAGGTACACGTGTATACACGCAGATTTTGTTTTGTTTTGTATGCTACTTACGTCTATTTGTAGGTGAAATCATATATGCACAACGATAAAGTGTAATTTTTATATTTAAATATATTATATTAAGAAAATAGCAAATGAATAACAAATTGTAATAATTCATGGAGCTCTCATGATAAATGTGTGTGTACGCGCATGCGTAAATTTATGTCTGCACTTCAAAGACCGTACACATGTGCAAATGTAAATCTATATATCCAATCGAAAGATTTAAACACCTGTGTCTAAGTTTAAGTGATACACGTAAAGCTGTATTTATCTGCACGTATTCGAATTTAGCGCATGCATCTGTGTAAAAATTTGACATAGCTGCATACAAAGTTATCGACTGATTATTTTTAAGTGGATACATTAATATGTTTGAGTTTCTAGAATTTTATATTTTGTGTCAATACCTGTTGGTCGAAAGTATATTATTCATACTTACCTCACCGAACCATTATATATAAACGGGAAACAATATGCATAATCTTTCTTTTAACATACCTATGTCGGAGTTAGGCTAAGAATTTTCTAGGTTTTATAGACATAGCTTTTCGCTTTTATCTACGTGTAATATTGTTATCGTTTAATTACTTTTCTCTTACTTTTTTCTAATAAATGGTATTGTTTGTCAAATAACTTCATCGTCAGATTGTATGAATGAGACCTGTCAGGATTGTTGCACACGGAAGTTGTTCATCAAATATATTGAGAAATGTAAAGCATGATAATAATAATAATAATAACAACCTATTCTACATGGATGATATCAAACTCTTTGCCAATGACGACAATGAGTTGAAGGGTATCCTGAATATATCACGAGAGCGGTAGAGTTTTCGGATTAGATAAATGTAAAAAAGTAACATTCAACAAAGGGAGAATTAAAGAAACACACCCAACAGTTCTAGATTTTGTCACAAAGATTAGGTAACTAGAACAATAAGAAGCCTAGGAGTCAGTGAAGATGGAATACAGCATACCCAAATGAAGGAAAAAATAAGAAAAGAATACTACAGCGTGTGAAAAAGAAAAAAAAAGAAGAAAAAAAAGGAAAAGCAAATGCAATGTACCAAATGCAGAAACGATGACAAGTTATGCCTCTTTATAGTCAATAAAGACCAAACAAGCTTCTGTAGACAAACCTCGTATCCACCAGTAGTTACGTAGTACAGGGTTAAAAGCTGAAAACGAAGGTTTTATTCTTGCTGCACAGGACGAATGCTTGCTAATACTGAAATATTGTGTTGACTCGAAATGCAGATTCTGTGATAAATATCCAGAAACAATTGACCATCTTGTACCAGGTTGCACGATATTAGCACCAATTGAATATAATACCCGGCATGATAGAGTGGGCCAATATCTGCACTGGAAAATATGCAACTTTTACGGGAAGGAAACTGGTATGAACGCCCCCACCCCCAGATCCGGTTACAGAGGTAGGACATGTAACAGTTTTATTGGACTTTACAATACACAAAGAACGATGAAAGCTAATCACCCAAACTTCGTGACCAGGGACCACAAAAACAAAAAGTGCTTTCTTATTTACATGGCAGTTCCTATCGATTGTAA
The DNA here is from genome assembly GCA_963932145.1 of Acanthosepion lycidas. Classification (NCBI taxonomy): domain Eukaryota; kingdom Metazoa; phylum Mollusca; class Cephalopoda; order Sepiida; family Sepiidae; genus Acanthosepion; species Acanthosepion lycidas. The sequence goes on from OZ010579.1 coordinate 65,877,080, forward strand.
TGTATCTTTGACGATCTTAAAAAACTATCAAAATACAAAGATCTTGAAGTAGAAATCTATATATTCATTGAAGGGATTCCTAGTATCTCACGCCTTAAAGAAATACAAAATTTGTTGTCAAAAGTACAGCTTATACATTGCGAAGAGCTTTATCTATGTAAAATGTATGAGATCTTAGCGTGTATGTTTTTTACAAAAAGGATCAGCGGAAATGTCATGAAGACATTTTTGACTTTAAGTCCCTGGTTGGGACTCCGAAAGAAATGTGCATACAACCGAAATCGAAAGGAAATAATAATAATAATAATGAGGATAATATCAAACTAGGTAACTCCAAAACAAACGGCATCTAAAATTAAAACGCATTTTTAAAGTTTATAAATTATTCTAATTAAAATTTAAAAGAAAAATGAGAATAATTCTTGTAAAAATTCATTAGTCCCCGAAAAAAGATTTTTCTTAAGGTAATAGTGTCCATAATATATTTTATTCAATAAAGCAATCAAAACATTTTCACATTAAAAATAACTTAGTTTTATAGCATATTTTTATTTTACGATTCATAGCAGATTTTCTGCAACTGGAGATTCTGCATAACGAAAATATTTTGATGATTTAAATTCTCCGAGGACTTTGTTCTTATAACATTAAGTGATGTAAAAAAAAAAAAAAAAAAAAATTTCTCAAAATTTCATAAAAATTAAATGAATGTTTGTGTGATAGGGAAACGGATCCCAAAAATAGTTTTACAAAGATTTTCTAAAAAAGAAAAATTTCAAAAATGATTGTATTCATTTTTGAATACGTTCTGAAAGTTTAATTAAAATCCGACAATTATTTCATTTTTGCCATAATATTCCAATCCAATGTTTTTCACCGCAAACAAAACGCTAAAATTTTCCGTACATAAATAAGGTCCCGCGTTGACGCCCCCTACCCCAAAAGAGACAAAAAATAGACTTTCAAACAAAATTTCCAAATTCATCAAAAGTATTAGCAAAAATAATTTGCAAAAAATCCTTAGATTTTTTCCTTTAATAATAACACAAAGCTTTTGACGATAAAATTTAGATTTTATTTTTTTTAGCATTTTTTATGATGAATACATCATAAAAAATGCTAAAAAAAATACAGTATTCTCCTTTTTATCAGAAAATAAGAGTATAACTATAGTGAATTTAAAGCCAACATTTCTAAAATTCAATAAAACATTAGATTACAAAGAATATTTTCCTAATTTTTTAAGATCGTAAACATCATTTTTTAAGATGTAAACATCATTTTCTTCAATTATGCTCTACAAAGTTTCCATATAAACTGTCATCACGCCGTCAGAACGGCAACACAGCTACTGTCGGGTTAAAAACACAGCTCCTGTCAGTTTTAAAAATCCATTTCTGTGATATTAAAGTAAATAATATTTGTTTCAAATCAGATTAATTGTACTTTAAGTCAACTAATATTACTCAAATAATGTTTCAGAAAAGTACATTTTAATTTTGGATGGTTTTTAATAAAGAGAATTACATTGTGATGAAATAGGACTAAAAAAGGGTTCTAAGCAAAAAAAAAAAAACAATTTAAATTAGTTTTTGAAATAAAGCATAGTATTTTACTTATTGGAAATATTACATTTAATTTTATTAGCTTGAAATTAAAACTAAAATAAAAACTTCAAGAAAGATTTTTCATTTTTAAAAATTCATGGTAAACCTTAGGTATCCCGTTTTTTGTGGAATACCCCAACAAAAATGAATCTGAAATCTTGCAGTTATAATTACTTTTATTTTAATCACTTTTTGGATATAATTTGTAAATTTAAGCTTGTGCATGTGTGTGAGAAAGTGAAATGATTTCTACTCATTTCCAATTTTGCTTATAATTGGTTCATTTTTAGGATTCATGTACTTTTGTGATTTGCGAATATGATTTTTTTTTGCTGTGTGTGCGTGGGGGTGGGTGTCACGGTACCGATGTGAACAGTTGCGAATATGATTTTTTTTTTGCTGTGTGTGCGTGGGGGGGTGTCACGGTACCGATGTGAACAGTTGCGAATATGATTTTTTTTTGCTGTGTGTGCGTGGTTCATTTGCACTTAACACTCTGGTCAAAACACACACATAGTAGCAGTAAGATTTAAAGCTCTCAAAACCATCCAATTCCGGACAGTTTCCCGCTACCCCAGGGAGAGATATGAAGCTTTTGGTCTTTTTTTCGCCTACAGGATGTGAACAGAGAACAAGGACTTATCTGTTCCTCATCTGACAACAGATCCCGAAGCTTTTTTGAAAGTAGAAGTTTCATCATTCTATAACAAATTCATACACAAAAGGTAAAGTTTTGTATGATGTTATGTTGTTTCTTAATAGGATAAATGTTATGTTGGGACTATACTTATATAGTCCCTTAGACTTATCCATTAAGTTTATATAAAATCATTACACCCAATTTCGTCACATTTCAGAAACTTGCTCGGATTGAAAACTTTTCAAAAATTTAAAGAAAACGGTTAGATCCTAAATATTCTATTATTTAAAATATATATCTTTATTTTCAAGTAGCATGAAGTATATTTATAAGCGTTCTTAAATTAAACATATTTAAAAAAAATACATTTTTTACTTAAGTTTATAAATACTTACTGCAAAATAAAATGCTCCTTACATTTATCTTGTCCATCAGAGGACGAAATGCGTCGGCTAAAAATTTTTTAGATTTTTTTAATCTTTATTCACACACACACACATATATATATATATTCTCTGTGTGTTCAGGGAACAATCCTTCTCTTATACATGTTTCATTAAAGACGACAGACAAGGTACTGCGATTAAGGTTTTTATTTAATTTTCTTGTGATCGAACAAGTATTTTCTTTTCTCGACACAGAGTGTGCAGAAACTGTCCATATGTTCTGTAATTGCAAGCGCTTTCGGCTATACTTTTAGCCATTATCAAGGATGATTTTATTTTTGCTTTTTAATTGGGTGTATGGGTCGTATGTCTGTTTCTAGTGTTACAGTGTTCTAGTGTTTTATTTTCCGAACAAAGCACATTGTGGCCGTGTTCGTAGTTAATATTATTGAGTGTTGGCCTTTTCTTTTTTATTATTAAGGCATCTACTACTTTAATCTTTAACAATTTAATAACAACACACCCGTATAATCAAAATTACAACAAACGAACATTATTTATGAGTTCAAATGTCCCTTAAGGAACTGTGTTCCTGATCAAATCTAATTCCTAAATAATTATTTCGGTCACACTACTATAGGCATATCCAGAAGCCTTACATTTCATCTATCCAGCCACAACTCTATTAGAACCCATTTAAACACACACACAAACTTACCAGACTACATACGAAACATACTAGGAGAAAATACAAGCACAATAACCTCATCCACATGTAAAAAAAAAGATTAAAAATAACGGGGGAGGGGATAGGGAATTAAACTAAAGAAAATATGGAACAGGGTCAATGAGTATATATAACAATAAACAGGGTCAATGAGTATATATTACAATAAACAGGGTCAATGAGTATATATACCCTAGCTAAGTTAACTGGAAGGGAAGAAACTAATGACAAAAAACAACCTAACATAATTTCGGGTGGGGTTGCCAATGTTCAATAGAGTTAGGGCAATATCCTAATGCTTAACCGGCATCAATGTACCACATTAAGTCGGCCCCTCTTACAAGACACAAAAGCGCAAGACTCACCCACCTTTGCCCAAATTCTAATCTTCGTCCTAATCTTGATTTTAAGCTGATGCTTAAAGTACAAGATCAGTTGGGAAGAAGTGAACTTCTCGCCTCCATAGAATCCCTTCTGACGTGTCGTCCAAATCACGACTCTCACAAACCGTCGGAAGCAAAAGAACGCATAGTGTTCAGCCCACGTCAACGGCGGTATCACATTGCTACAGACATAACTGGCCTCCAGGACGAAAATGTTTCCATGCAATATGCGAACCAGGATACCGTCAATAAATTTGCACAACAGCACTACGACTCTGCAATGAAAGAAAACGTGACTCAGGGTCTCCACCCCCACATCAGTGCGAACACAGTTTGGAGATTTTTGCAAGCCCACCGAAGAAAGTTTTTTTGCCGAGCCCTACGAATCACCAACCAGGTGAGTGATGCCTCATTGCTAATCAGACATTTTAATCCGGACGCCCAAGGCCATACTGAGCGAACCTCCTGCTTCGTAAGACTGAGCTCTTCAATCAGATCATCTCGTACGGACCGCTCCCTAACTAACGAATGATTTCGGGACAACGCTTGGGCGTTGGAGAGACCACCCGACGCCCGTAAGTAGTGTTTCAGAGCAATACGACATTCACGATAGAAGGTGTACTCGCCTCGGTGTAAACAGAGTGCTCCTCTGTGCACGAGGTATGGGAAGTTCTTATGGGTGTCTTCCTTCTAGAAGGCGACGTCCTCATCCGAATCACGGCACATTTCGTATAGGAACGCGATGCGAAATGTATGTTGATCGCCTTCAGAAGGGAGGTAAGAAGATTTCCCGAAGTACCTTAGCAGTCTTGTCTCCCTACAAGAAGGAGAACAAGATCCTTACTAATGACATTAGTGTGGTAGACGGAAGTGGAAGCACGGAGAGTCGGTAAAAGAGAATCGGGTAGATGTGCGAAGCACATCCTTACGCCCTCCCCTTTAAGGAAAGATTCCTCCAGGACCACGGACTAATAGCGACCTTCTCTTGCACCTCCGATCAATTCATTTCCAACAGGAGATCGGGACCGAACTAGACGCCGAGTATCTTGACCAACCCGTCTGTCCAGAGGAAAGGTCCGGGAAGAGAAACTTACTTCCAGGCACCCAACCGCAAGCTAACAGACATTGCAGTTGGTCGTGACCCATGTCCCCGTCTCTTACCCTCTGATTTCTTTACTGACTTCGTCAATCTCGACTCTGCTCAACACAAGAACTGAAATGTCGCCAGCTTAGGCAGAATACCTGGCCGTGTGGTAGCAATGCGTAGGAATGGATTCGTCTTTAACTTGCGAAGGAAAGGTGCCAACGCAAGAAAATAACGCAAAGGTGAAAGCGGACAACCTTGACGAATGGAGCGAAAGGCTCCGATCGTACCCCATTTACTTCCACCAGCGTACCAGGAGTCGCATACAGAAGTCGGATCCAGGTGCGAAAGTACGGCCTGAAACCGGCCACCGAAAGAACAGCCTCCAGAAATCGATGATCAACCCTATCGAATGCCTTGGATTTAAGTAAATTGATCAGCGTGGCTTCACCGTCGACTTGCTCAATGAAGGTTGTCCTGAATAGACCTGCCCTTCACAGCACAAGTCTGTTCAGAGACAATCAGAATAGAGAGTACAGCCTGCAAATGGTTCGCTAAGACCTTGGCCAAAATCTTTAACTCTGTATTTAACATAAAGGCCGAAAGTTACCTATCCCATCCCCAACTTGATCACACCCCTAGTGAAGCATTTAGGCATAGACCCCTGCTTCAATCAGTTGTTGAAAATCGGCGACTGCCTCAAATTCTTCGTAAGGTCGACCATCTAATCCCAGAGATTTGTCCCGGCCAACCTGCATCAACTCTTCCTAGATTTTCGATTCCGTGATAGTACCCTCGCCCCCTGCCGCTTCAGCTGCCTTGTGGCAGGGAAAGTCAACCAAAGAGGCGTCGAACTGAACGGTACTCAAACCGGGCTCCTTGGTGAACAGATCCTGAAAGTAATCACGAAAAGCCTCAAATATGCCCGCGTTTGTAGTCACGGTCCGGTTATCCGGCAATGTCATGCACGAGACATGTCACTGAGATACATTCTTAACTTTCACTGCACGCAATTCAACGGACATATTCGTCGCATCGGAAGACATTCTTTTTAACCTAGCCCTAACTACCAGAACTTGATTCTTGAACTACCTTCTTGATAAGCAAGGATGCCAACACTGCCCACTATCACAGGATTTAATCGCCCGAACTACTTTTTGCTCACATGCCGTTTACGCCACTAACCTATCAAGATTGAGTCAACGACTATATTCAGCAGCAAACGACCTAATTTTTTATTTTAAATTATCCCATCACATATTCCCAACATCAACCCACTTCAGTTCCCGCTGTAGCATTAGCAGCAGCTGAAATCTTGCTCCCCAAATAATGATGAGTTGCCAGCCATTTTAACTTATGTTTACTTAAGTTTACACGAACCCAGACAGGCCTGTGATCCGATTAAACTATATAATGGAAACTTGGACACTCTAAGAGCCTTACATCGACTCTCCTAACTAAGACTCGGTCAAGGTAGCTAGAATGCACCCCCGTAGCTGAGCCACCGCTATTTGTCTAAGTCCACACTACCTCCGGAAGGTGTTTATTAAGGTACTTATTGACAAGATCAAACTTATCGATAGTCTCAAAATGATTTCACGTCCCAGTTTTTAGTACCCGATCTTGCCACTATACGATCTATATCGGAGTCAAGGACGGCATTCCAATCGCCCACCAAAACTAACCGACGAGATGTCGTCAAAAACGGCTCGATCCACCGAAACAAATCAGGCCTCTCAGAATGGTCATTGGGCGCACAAACCCTAATGAGACGAAGAACCTTATCCTTTATAGTAACATCCAGCATGCAAAGCCTGCCCGACGGATCTGCAAAGACAAGAGCAGACGACGCCTTCAAAGACCTGCTCACCCGCGTCCATCAAAACATGCTGAATAGGGGGACTCCCCACCCCACCAGACAGAATGCCTTCATAATCGAGAATAGAAAACCGGGTCTCCTGTACACAACATATATTCACCCCGAGATGCTAAAGGTCAGGAGACTCCGACTTCAGGCCTCGGGCATTCACCCTAGCCAGAGACGCATTATCAAACCGATTTGGGTCGTTCTTCTGCATTGAACATGGCCGGGGTGAGGACACTGACGGCTTGTCCTATTAATCCTGTCCCCATTTCACTCTTGATGGTGCCATCAAGAGACAGGCCGCCAATGTTGGGAAACGTAAGTTTTAAAGCCCTATGCAGGGATGAGTGAATAAAAACGGGGAGCCTTCCTGTACAATATTTTTTTTAATTCGGTAATTTAACCATCGTGCATGTAAGCCGCTGGTGGCACTAATTTCCGTAACATGTTTGTCTCCTCTTACATGCCCTGAATCTGTCGCGTACACGATCCCGATCTCACAACGGTCAGCACCCTCTTTGTTCACTGGAAGTTTTTTGGGACATCGACGTCCCTTCTGACCTGACGAAAATTGAAAAGACATTTGAGATCTTTCGGGATTCTTGTTTGAGCGAAGACACTCTCAACCTGCTCACGAGATACGCGGCAGACGTCTTCCCCAAATAAGTATGGTAGTTTCATTTTTTAAACTCTTTTTTTTTCTGGCACGGCCGGAACTTCGGGACTTCTGTTCTTCTTTAGGCTTTCACTTTTTATGGGGGATTGAGGAGTGGGAGTAGGTTTTGATATGAGTCTTTTGGGTGTTTAAACAGGAGGATTTTTTAAAGGTGATGACCGCGGTAACGGAATGTCTTGGACTGATGCTTTTGATTTTGAAAGTGTATTGGCCTGTGATTTAGGCAATCGTGGAGGATCAAATGTTTTATTGGATGCTGGGAAAGAACGGAGCAGAGGATAAGGTGCTCGGTACCCCCAGCGGTTTTTTTCTTGGTCTGTTTCGCATCCAACTGTTCTCGATTTCTCCTTGATTAAGTTTTGTACTTTCCGTTTTGTAGTTTCTGTTTCACTGTATGAGGCCGGGGCATCGCCCTTAGAGCTGGTAAAGTGAATGGTGTGTAGCTGTTATTGTCCCTGGGGTCATGATGGGACTGAGGCCCCGTTGTTTAGCTCTTTCTTCTGCTCCTACCAACGACATACCATACTCCTTCTTCCTTCTCCTTGTCCGCACTTGCAGAAGGCGACGGCTTTTTGGGGAATGTTGGACGGGACCCAACCGAAGGTTTTTCCGCACCGGTCCGTGGCGCTGGTAGGCCCATTATAAGCGCCACAGAACTAATAGTATCGGCTAGAGGTCTTCCTCTCTGGAGGAGAAGTAACCAGTTTCCTGGACTGCGGATTTCAGGGTTGCTTGCCCCCGTCTACTCGATTTCATTTTATCCGGGGGGGGGGGTCTGCTTTGAAGGCAGCTCCGAAAAAATCCTTTCTTACTGACCGACTATTTTCGTCGGTCATCTTGAGAAAAAAATAATCCATCTCACTTGTGAAGAAAAAAATGGAGTAGGGAAGGAGAGGAGGGAAAAATAAAACACGCCAAAGGATAAATAAATAATTCAAACTGAAAATAAAATGTAAATTTTTTTCCATAAAATAGAAGAAGTTAAATAAAAGGAAACAGTACAAACAAGAAAGGTGTAGAAAATAAAAGCAAGAATACAATCAAAAGAAATGCTGGTTAAACCAGTATAAACAAAAAATTAGTTTTAACTACGTGAATGAACTAATTTATAATTAAAATTGAAAAAGAGAATTAATCCAAAAACGGTTTAATTAAAAAAATAGAGATTAAACTGAAAGCAAAGTTTTAAGAAAAAAAGCCTGGTAAAAAAAGAAGTCTGGGAAAACTAAACGGTAATTCCCCCACCATCAAAAAAAAAAAAAAAAAAAAAAAAAAAAAAATGAAATATAAGTCGGCCGAAAGTGAGGAGTATAAACTGATAATAAAATAAAAATAAAATGATAAAGTATCAAGAAAAAACAAAATAGGATTTAGATTAAATAAACCTGCTCAAATAAGTAGCTAATAAATAAAAGATAAAAAAGAAATAAAATAAGTAGTCTGGTAAGACTTTACTAAAATGAAATTAAAATTAAGATTCAACAAGAGAAAAAAAAATAAAACGTTCAAAATTAAAAAAACAAAACAAAATGAATTACATTTTTTGGAAGTTTCTCGTCAAAAATTAAAATAAACTATAAATTAAATGCAAAAGCAAAATAAAAAATACGGGAGTTTGTTTTGACTTTAGTCAAAGCCAGAAATAAAATCAAAGGCTCATGGCCAAAGCCGACTGCAATAAACGAGAATAATGACAGAAAGGAAAAATCAAAAAAAGAAATAAAAAAAAAAAACAAATAAATAAAAGAAGGAAGAATAAATTAAATCAACTTATAAAAATACCTAAGACCTGATAGAATTATATGTATAAATATGAAGTAAAAAACGAGGGAGGGCGAAAACTGAAAAAGAAAATCAGTCAGTTATGAACCCTAAGAAAAATAACAACAATTGAACTTAACGTAAAGAGAATCAGTACATCGCAAAGTTCCAAAGAGTCGCAAAAACACAAGTGCTCACCACTGGCCTTACTGGTTTGAAAAAAGAACCCCCCCCCCTACAAAGGTACAATAGGGAAAAGTGATATTCATTTGTAATTTAATACAGAATGTAGTAAAAGGCCAAATAGGGAATGGGAAAAAGGACGGTCGTCTGTCTTAAAATTAAACTTAGCCACAATCACTGACCCAAATATACCACAATATTCCTAACACCAAAACAACGCATCCCCACTTAAATTTCTTACTACATCCACCATAATACCTGTAACAGCCCGATAAAAGACTCCGTTGGTTGTATGTGGTACTGTACGCACCAGGAGTTACGTCCTCTTCCACAATAGGCCGTTGAAAGAAGACATTCTACTTAGAATAGGTGGCGCTGACTATTTGCATATGAACGATACTGGGCAGTTATTAGCCAATAGTTAGTATGTGTTTGGGTCTGCGAGAGTTATATAACACCAGTTTTTTTGACCAGTCCTTAGCACCAGACTTTATTTTTGCAGCTATAATTTTTTTGTTTTTGGATTCTGAAGTTTGCATTTTGCTTTTTCAGTTCTTCCACACTCACCTATTTCTTATTTTATCTTTGTTTTGCATCTATATTTTTATTAGGTCTGTTCATTTACTCTAACTTTTTTAATTGAAATTATCCTTTTTTTTGTATTCCCTGCATACAAAATATCTTCGTATATTTTTACATGTTACCTCGTTTATCTGTTTAAGTAGTTCACTTAACTACTGTGTATTATTTCCCTATCTATCTTTCCTTTATTTTATTTTGTGGAATCTTCCATATTAGCCTTTAACTCCCTTCAGAAGAATGTTTTCTTCTCTAAAAAGCCTTTAACCAATCATCTCGTTTTTACAATCCAATCTTTTTATTGGTTAATAAACACTAAAGTGTAGCAAGATTCCAAATAAATCCTATTTCGCGCCAAGCTCTTTGGAGCCGATTTCGCTACACAAAAATCTATAAATTTACTGCATGACTCAATTCAGACAATCAGCCACCGAATTTCCACGCGTGACAATTTACTGACTCACACACCACATTGAAATCTCAAACTCAACAAAACATTCATCAACCATTGTCCGCGTGTTAACCAGCATCTACAGTTGACTTGAAAAGTGCAAGCAACTCTTGATAACATTTATTCTTACTTGTAAATTACACACGTACACAAACTGATAAATGAACAAACACATATGATTTCTTTCCTTGCAGAAACCAAATTATTTTATTTTTCTTAACAATCAAAAGGTACTAACATTTTGTTGTGAAGTTGATATTAGCACTAATCAGCTGCTAAGTCGTACTTATATTTGGTTAGTCTCAGAGACCACTTATATTGAATGTTCAGTTCTGCTTATGTAAATTATGCATACTAATTTGCTAGTATCACTACATCTCCCTAAACCTTAAGGGTTTTATCCCTCTCGTAGCTCTTGTACTTCTGATATTTTCGTCATTCTGCTCTCTTTCTCTCCCCCCGTATTTCTTTCCCTGGGAGACCTCGATCTGTCCCGGTCTAAGCTGTAGTCACATGTGTCCTCTTGCATACTCCGGTCTTCATCTGAACTTTCAGAGTCCTTCTGTCTTTCTTCCTCCTGCATTGTTTCCTCTGACGTTTCCTCGTGTAATGGTTGTCCTATCAACTCATTATCAGATGAAACTGACATCTCTTCTTCATTTCGTTCTTCCTCTTCATCCTGTGTCCTTATTTGGTCAGCATGGGCCAACTATCACCATTCTCTCTATTTATTATGGCTGTATTATGGCCTTTTTGCATTATGAGCTCCTTCAGTATCTGCATCCTTGCTCTTTTTATACCACATCTTTTCACATGTAGAGTATGACAGTTAGCGGAGCTCTAATCTGTCCCCCCATTAGAGCTGATGAGCTTTCGAGTCTTCCCGCGTGTGGTATGGTCCTATAACTTAAAAGCATCCTCGGTAGAAAAACTTCTACTTTTTCTTTTTGCTGAGAGCATGCTTTCAGCCTCTTTTTTACAGTTTGAACCATCCTTTCTGCTATGCCATTTGATTGAGAATGATACAGAGGAGTTTTATATGGTTTACACCCTATTTTCTCTAACCATACGTTCAGCTCTTCGTCGCAAAATTCCGGTGCATTATCCGATACCAAGGTTTTTGGTACACCATTTCTAGAGAATACGACTCTTAGAATTTGCTTTATAGTGGAACTTTTCCTGTTTGCAACCCTTATTATTTCAGGCCAACCTGAAAAAGAGTCCACTAATATCAATAAGAGTCCCACTCCATTTACGTAGGCACGATCCATATGGACCCTACTCCATGGCTCTGCTTCTTTGGGCCATGAATGTAACTTGGCTTGTGTAAAGTTTCTTAACTCTTTACATTTCTTACACCTCTTTACATAATCCTCAACATCTCGTGAATAACCCGGCCACCAAGCTTCTAGTTTTAACCTTTTTTGTGTGGCCGCTACTCCAGTGTATATCATTATGTACACTTTCTATTAACGGCTTTCTTTGTGTTTCTGGGGGAACTACCAGGTCCCCATTGCATATTACTCCATGTTCTACTGTTAATTTGTGCCTCATTTCTTTATAAGGTCTTTCCGCCCTAAAACAATTTCCCCACGAATTTTTTCTTATTCTTGATAGTATCCCACTTAGCACTGGATCATGTCTCGTTTCCGCAGCCATTCTGTCTAAAGACAAAACATCAGTCTATCAAGTGTAGGAACGTATCTTCAAATTCTTCCTCCGTTTTGTCTTTTGACTCCTTGTAAAATCTCAATCTTGATAGTGCGTCCACATGTGGAATTGAATTTTCTTTGACATACTCTATATCAAAGTCAAATGCCATCAATCTTATCGCCCATCGTAAAATCCTTGATGTCGTGACATTGGGTAATTCTTTCCTTGGGTTAAATATAAACTCTAATGGTCTATGATCACTTCTTAGTAAAATTTTTTTCCCAATTAAAAATTGTCGGCCTCTGGTAGTTGTCCACACGATAGCCAATGCTTCTTTCTCTATGTTCGAGTAATTAAATTCAGTGTTCGTTAACCTTCTCGACAAATACATTATCGGATGTCCTTCTTGTGATAATATTCCCGATATTGAATGTTCACTTGCATCTGTAGTGAGTGTTATGTCCTTTTTTGGATCAAATATTTTCACTACAGGGTTTTTTGACATTATTTCTTTTAATGTTTCAAAGGCTTTCTGCTGTTCGCTTGACCAGATAAATTCTACATTCTTTTTTCTTAAATTTGTAAATGGTTCAGTCAAGTCCGTGTATTTTGGTAAGTATCGCCTGTAAAAATTTACCAATCCCCAAAAAGACTCAAATTCTTTTTTATTTGTAGGTGTAGCTACTTTTAGAATTTTTTCTATCAAGGCTTGGTCTGGTGATATACCTTCTTTCGAAATGGAATAACCTAGAAAAGAAATTTTCTTGGAGTTGCTTACGCATTTTTTTTCATTTATCGTCATTCCGGCATTTCTTAATCTATTCAAGACTAGTTCAGTTTTCTCTTTTAATTCCTTTTCATTAGTAGCTCCTATGCATATGTCGTTTTGGTAACAAATCATATTTTGTATATTCCCTACAACCTATTCAATGGCCCTTTGAAATATGGCGCTTGCTGTTTTTACTCCATATGGCATTCTCTTCCATCTTAGTAACCATTTTGGCGTATTTATCGTGGTTACTTCTTTGGAGTTTGCATCTATTGGTATTTGGTGGTATGCAGTTTTTAAATCTATTTTTGAAAAAACAGACATCCCTGCCAACGCATGTAATGCAAGTTCAACATTGGCTATTGGATATGAATCCGAGCATATCTTGTGATTTACTCCTATTTTATAATCTCCACAAATACATAAATCACCATCTGTTTTCCTCAAAACCACAATCGGTGATGCCCACTTGCTACCTCCAGGCGAACATGTTCAAGAAGATCTTGTTCTACTAATTTACGTAGTTTTGAGTTTTGTCACTACTAACGGCAATAAATGTACTGGTAATTTTCGTGCCTCATAATAAGAGGGGGAAACATTTTCTTTTACTTTTAAACTTGCTTCATAGGTCTTTAATTTTCCAGTTTTTTCCATTTTTATTTCATTAATTAATTTAGTAGAATTCATGTTAAGCACATCATTTCCAATAAGGCCATGGTTTTTCTTGCAACTTGTAACAATTACAGGAATTAATTCAAATTTTTCTTTTAACTCCAATGAACCTTCGAAGTATCCTAATATTTTTATAACGGATCCATCAAACTGGCGAAGATGTAAATTGCTTTTTCGTAAAGGTGACTTACCTATGTATTCCCAAAGATTTTTTGGTATCAGTGTTACTTCCCTCCCAGTATCCATTTGCATATCTAAATTGCAGTTATTAATTTTAATCTTTACTATAATGTCTTTTTTCTTCTGTTCAAAAGTCTTATTCTTCACAGTAAAAACTTCCCTCTCGGTGTCGTTTTCTTCAACTCTTTCAACATTTTTCTTTTTTAATTTACACACTGCTTGAAAGTGGTTCTTTTTTAAGCAATTATTACAAGTTTTCTCAAATGCCGGACACTTTTCCTTTTTCATTTCGTGTTCACGTCCACAATACGAACACTTTTTTATCTTTTTTACCGCGTATGTATCAGCGAATCTTTGTTCGGTGGGTTGATTTTTATAATGGTGGTATGTCTGTATTAGCTCTTGTTGCTGCATAAATTCAATACAAGCATTTAAAGACATATTTCCTATTTGTAACTATTCCAATATTTTATATCGGTGTGACGCATTGGACATACCTTCAATTAGTCTTAATTGAATCAAGTCCTCTTCAATGGTCTGTTCGTCTTGTCCGAGTTTCTCAAATTCACAATATCTACCTGCATTTCGTAGACGGTGTAAACATTTTATAATTGGTTCGTCAATTTCCTGTTTCGTTGACATGAATTTCGTTCTTTCTGCCACTACCAGCCTTTTCTTGGGTCTCATATTCTTTTTTATAATCTGACTTATTTTTTCGAAAGTCAGGTCTTCCAAATTTAAGGGATATGCCATGGTGGAGACTTTCATTACCGCCTCGCATCCAGCTGTAGCCAAAAATAAATCCGTGATTTCATTTTCGCCTCCCTTTTCCTTGTTGTCTTTCAACTTTTTTGTTCTCGCAGTGGCAGAGAAGCAACGAATCCAAGTATCGACAAATTCTGGATCTTCCAGAGACAATTGAAATCCTATCGGCGACGCCATTGTTGTGAAGTTGATATTAGCACTAATCAGCGGCTAAGGAGATTTATTTTGTAAAATACAAAATTATGGCACGTGGCCGATGAAGGGGAGGGGTAAAGGCTGGTCCAAACTAATTATCCTATACCTAGCTAATCAGATTCACGACCTATTCATACATTACAATTTACCCATTCACCACAAGAACTCGTCCATCCCCAAACAAACCTCCAACCACCATAATACGACATCCTCTCAAGGGGAACCTACCAAAACGTGCCCCACACCATAAAAATTTGTTGATGAAACACATGCTATACATAAAATTCTAATAATGATAGAATGAGAGGGGAGGGATGAACTCAATAATAACTAAAAGGTAACACAAAATGCAAACTAAACATATGTTAGTAGGGAACCGTCCAACCCTCAAAAATAGAGAGGCCGCTGTATTCTGCCCCAAGGACAAAATCAAGAGGCAACTCTCGCTAAGGGAGTGGGAAGAAGGCTAAAATATTATGCGGGAATGGGAAAATATAAAGCTGACCCAGTCGAGATAAAAGGGGGCCAAAACAAACTGGGGAGGTTGGGAATCTCGACTTGGAACATAACCAAAGAGTAGCCGGGTAACAGGCCAGGAACAACACTTACTCACATTAACTAGGTACACTGAAGATTGTCTAACCTAACCAATGGGAGGGTTCCACAGGAAGCCACCCCGATGTGCAATAGGTTGACCTAGAAGAAAAAAATCAAGGCTAGCCCCGGTCACACGAACCAAGCTCGCCTCTTTTACCCACCTTTCGCTAAAGACTGTCGAATGCAACCGTTTTCTATCAGATCTAATCTTCATCTTGAGCTGATGCTCAAAGAATTGGATCAGATGCTGATGAGAAAGACGGTTGCCCCGCAAGACTTCCTCTCTTCGCGACGTCCAAATCACCATTCGAGCCGTGGCCAGCAGCGTCAGAAACACCATTCGTTTCACCCCGGAATACGGGGGCGACACATTGTCACACGCGTATGCGCGATCAATGGACACAAGCTGTTCGGGAGCGAGACGAGTCGTCAGCTCGCCGACATGGTCCCATAAGGGGCGGACCCGGGGGCAATGGTAGAAGGCGTGCGAAGCCGTTTCTTCTAAGCCAAGACCACACCGTTCACAGTCTGGCAAATCCGCCAAACCCCATATGAAAGCCTTGTCGTAGAGAGGCAGCCGATTCCGAGCCAATCGCCAGGTAAGCGAAAACTCAGGGTTACTGAGGTAATCACCCGCTGGCGCCCAAGACCAGTGGGAGCGATACTCCTCTTCCGACAAGCCGAGCGTATCTCGTAGGGAATCCTTCGCGGGTCCCTCCACTAAACCACGATAGAAGACCTTCCTAGGCCGTGAAAGGTCACTGGACCAAGGAATGGCCCTCAAGGCCGACCGACTCTCGCGAAGAAAATCCGACTCGTCCCGGGGTTTACGACGGCGCTCAACCCTCGAGATGGGGGGACTGATGGTAAGGCTAGGGAAGGCGTCCCTAACAATCCCCTCCAGAATCGGATTTCTTCCAGTCAATGCGCGGCGTAGGAAAGCCAACCTAGAGGCACGGATGTGACTCAACAGGTGCGGCATTCCCAGCCCCCCATGACACGGACGTTTAATGCAGACTCGTCTGTCGACCCTGTTCATGCGTCCCCTCCATAAAATGGAGGATGGCGATCGAGATGGGTCTCACAGAGAGGAAGTACTGACAATCGATAAAGAATCAGGGGGAAAATGTAGTACACACCTCCGCCGTGCACTTCACGGACAACCGCCGTCGATTCCAAGTCTGACCGGCAGAATCGACCTTTGCTCGTACTTCAGACCAATTCTTCTCCAGCTGGAGGTCAGGCCCGAACCACACTCCAAGAATGCGGACAGGACCGTCCGTCCAACCGAAGCGGCCCGGAAGAGCGACCCCCTTCCAGGCACCTAACCGCAAGCCGGACGACTTGTCGCGGTTTATCTTGGCCCCTGTCAACTTCTCGTACCGATCAAGCGCCTTCTGTACCGCCTCAATGTCGCTGCGGGACGACACGAAAGCAGATACGTCATCGGCGTACGCGGAAACCCTGGCTCGAGCCCCTCCAGGAACGGCGATTCCACGTAGGCTCGGACTGCCGGTCTCGTCCTTCAGCCGGCGAAGGAGAGGCTCCAACGCCAAAGCATAAAGGAGAGGCGACAGCGGACAACCCTGACGAACCGACCTAGACAGCACGAACGCGTCCGACAACCTTCCGTTCACCTGTACCACAGCACTGGGGGAGCGATACAGGAGGCTAATCCAGCGGCAGAAGTTGGGTGCGAATCCAGCGGCCTGCAGGACAGTAGCAAGGTAGCGATGGTCGACCCTATCAAATGCCTTGGACTGATCCAAATTGATCAGCGCGGCTTCTTCGTCGTCTTTTACACCCTCTATGATCGTGCGGATCAGATGCAGGTTGCTCTGAATTGTTCGGCCCCTCACAGAACAAGTCTGCTCAGGTCCCAACAGAGACTCGGCAACTGACTGCAAACGCTCCTGCAGGATCTTGGCCATAATCTTTAACTCTGTGTTTAGCAGAGTTATGGGCCTGTAATCATCTAGCTTCCCCCCACCACCTTTGCCCTTTTTCAATAGAGTGATCACGCCCCTGGTGATCCGGTTGGGGATGGACCCCGACCGAAACCAGTTGTTGAACACTGCAGTCAAAATCGGAACAAAGATGTGCGACAGCCTCAAGTACAATTCATAGGGCAAACCATCCAGACCGGGCGACTTGCCTCTGCCGACCTTCTTCAATACCGCGTAGACTTCGCCCTCCGTGATCTCTCCCTCGCAGCTAGCCGCTTCAGTCGCCGAAAGGCGAGGAAAGTCAGCCAAATAGCTGCGAAACTCCTCCTCACGGAGACCAGGCTCCTTGGTAAACCGGCTCTCGAAATGGCGCCGAAACGCCTCGCACATGTCATCAGTCGCCCGAAGAGTACGCCCCTACGGGGATATGACCTCACGAATGTAACGATCGCCACCTCGACGGACCTCTTCCCTGCGCAGTTCTGCGCCCAAATTCACCGCTTCGGAAGACATCTTGCTTAACTTATGTCTAATTACCTGGCCCATGTACCGCTCGCTATTCGAACGATCCAGGGCCTTCTTAGCTAAGGATATCTCTAGGGGATCCCCCCCAGCCACCGCCCGGGAATAACTAGACTTGAGTGTCTTCACCTTATCAGCTCTATCTAGAGCGAGCCGTTTGCTGAAATCAGTGGTGAAGGACCTAATCCTACATTTAAGGCGTTCCCACCACTTATTCCCGATAACCGCCCTCACTAGATCCCGCTGCACTAGTCTAATTAGCTGTTCCCGGAAGTCCTCCCTGTCCAGTAAGGACTGATTGAACTTCCAGTACCCAGCCATTCTAGGCCTATTGTTTAACGCCACCCGGGCACAAACAAGTTTTTGGTCCGAATAGCCTACCCAGTGGAACGTAGGGCAATCTAGTAGATCTATGTCGGCTCTTCTAACTAACATTCTGTCAAGGTAGCTAACTACCTTGTGAAAAGGCCAATTAAGAGTCCACGTCCACATTTTCCCCCTGGGATGATCGACCCGGTATCTATCGACGAGCCCATAATCGTCGATCAGATCAACCAGGCTACGATCGCTCCTCCTCCCGCTAGCTCCCCGCCCCCTGTCTAACTTGGGGTCCAGGATGGCATTCCAGTCCCCCATTAAAACTAGGCGCGTTGAATCCACTAGGAACGGCCCCAACCGCCGAAAAAACGAGACCCGCTCCTCCCGATCGTTGGGCGCATAAACCGCAACGACTCTGAACGAACCACTTTTCACGGCAATATCGGCCACGATCAACCGGCCCTCGGCATCGGTATGCACAAGGTCCACCTTCGCATCAAGAGTACGCCTGACAAGCAAAGAAACTCCTCTGGCAGAACGGTCCCCATATGCTGAACAGACGACAAAGTCATCCTCCAGCACACACGCATCGGAACTGCATACAAAGTGGGTCTCTTCTATCGCGGCGACATCCACATCAAGGGACAGAAGGTCCCGGAGCAGGCGGACAGCCTTACCCCGATCCCTTAAGCCCCTCACATTCAAAGTAGCTATCTTCATTTCCATCTTCTAAGTCCTGTAAAATATAAAAGACAGAATTAACCTATTCACATACGGGGCGGAAATCTGCAGGTGAAAGGACCCCGACGAATTGTCCGAGGTTCCCCGTTCCTAATTCTGTCGTCATGCGACTACCCTGGACAATTCCGCCGACGTCCGTAGGGTAAGTTAATTTTAGGGCCCTGTATAACGAGGGGTGGAGACGTACCGGGACCCTCCCTGCACAGAAGCTGTGCAATTTGATAAGATCGGGGGAGCCGAACTCCACCATTCTCAGCCCTGAGAATGCTTCTCTTGCTTCGAACATATGAGTCCATACCTTTAGGCGCTTCCCTGTGTCTCTAATCAGGGCAATAACACCTGGGGCCCCTGGAAAATTTTGGGGATCCTCCACGGTCTTACCGTCAACAGAGGAAAGCTTAAACAGAGGACCCAGAAGGGATTTTTTGCGAGAAGAGAGGTTACTCTCCAGATCGCCCCTATCTATTTTACATATATCCTCCCTTTTTCCGAACAGTGCCTTCTCTTTTTTTTTCTTTTTAACATTATCCGGGCATTTCGAGGAGGGAGTGGCTGGGTGGGTAGGGGACGAGTCCGACAGTATGGGGGTGATTGATTGTGTGGAAGAGGGAGAGGCAGAGGGAATCGACAGTGAAGGGGGGAGACTCCTGGGTATGGGCACATCAAATAGTCTTTCTGGAGATGCCGGGGTAGTCACGCATCTGGGTCTTTCCCGGCTCCTCCCCATTCTCTTTTCGGATGTGTGCTTCTTGGACGGAGTTTCTTCCTCGTCCTCTTCTCTGTTCCTCTTTAGAGAGGAGGACCGCATTGGAGGAACTTCTTCCACCACCATCTTCGTCTCTTGCTGCTTAGGTTGCGGCTGCTTTTTTTTCTGCTCCATTTCCTGTCCGGCTTCTCCACAAGTGGTTGCCGCTGCTTCTTTTCCCGTTCCATTTCCTGTTCTTTGTCAGGCTTCTCCACAAGTGGTTGCGGCTGCTTATCTTTTTCCACTCGTTTTTGCTCCATTGCCTGTCCTTTGTCCGGCTGCTCCTTGAGTTGTTGCTGCAACTTTGGTGGAGCCTCCTTCAGGGGGCTTACTTTGGATTTTCGACCCTTCGCCACCACCTCTTTCCAACCACCACCTGTGGGTTTGTCGGCCTCGACTGTTGTGGTGACAGTCCCTGTTGACTTTGCTGCTGTCGCTGCTGTTGTTGCTGTGGTAGGTTCTGGTTGTGGCATTACCTTCTTGCCGAGGCACGCCTTTGCCATGTGCCCCAGTACGCCGCATGCCCAACAGAAGGGCTTTCTGCCTTCCACCACAACCAGCATCCTCTTCTCTCTGCACGTCAGCACGTTCGGGATGTTCCTAAAACCCTGACGTCCCAGAGTGATTTCAATCACAATGTCTCCTGTTGCTATGCCGGCCTTGCTTTTCACGCTATAGACTTCCTCTATTTTGCCGTATAGGGAAAAGAAGGCCCCCATTCTATCTTCTGGGATGTCTATGGGCACCTCATGAACGGTTACTTTTGTTCTACGGGTGCCCATATATTCAGTCTGTAAGCGAAGAGTCTTGGATGTCAGTATGTTTCCTGCCAGCTTCTTCGCTTCCAGCTCCGATGTCAAGAGTAAGTCCCACATTGCCCTCGACCTCCTGGCCAGGATTTTGGGCTCTATCTTCAAGCTTTTTAAAGCTTCCTCCATTGTTTCCCTGCTGACACCGATTAGATTCCGACTTTTAACATCCGTTGTCAGCAGGGAAATTGTTCTTGCTTCCACTGCGTCTAAGGCTGGTTTAATGGTGAGAAGCTCGGTGCCTTTAGTGTACTGGTCAAATACTTTTTGCAATTCTGCATAGTATTCATTGTCTTTTTTCTTTTTCGGGCTGGTTTCCTTCCAGGCCGATTTGCTCGGTGCGGCATTTTTGCTTATCACCGGCGGTGTTGTGGACACCGGCGATGGAGGTGGGAGTGGCGGTAACTCAAAATCCGGCAGTGACGTGTCCCACTCGCCTTCGCCGTTCATGATGGCCGCAGCGACCACCACGACGACTCAATCCCCACTTTACTTTTTTTTTTTTTCTTTTAAAAAAAAATAAATAAATATAATCCATGCAAAAAATGTCCGGTAGAAACAAAATAAAATTAAAGAAAAACGTGGACAACCAAAAACAAAAAAACTGATTCAAATCAAAACCAAAAATATACTGCAAACAAAGGCGTGGGGGGAGGGAAAAATACAGGAAGGAAAATAAAGGAGAACCAAATAAAAAGCACAAATATGTGAACAAATAAAAAAAAAGAAAAACTGAAAAAAAGATTCAAAAGGATTTAACAAATAAAAATGAAACTTAACCGTTCTCTCGTTCAAACACTTGCAGAAAAACCAACAGTACTAGTGAGTGTATATGTGACTAGTGTCGGGCAGAGTCTCTGGTTCAACCCCCCCCCACTAATCAGCTGCTAAATCGTACTTATATTTGGTTAGTCTCAGAGACCACTTATATTGAATGTTCAGTTCTGCTTATGCAAATTATGCATACTAATTTGCTAGTATCACTACACATTTCTTAACCACATTTCTGCACAAACATTCCTTATGACACTGTCTCAATTATCGCAACAGCAAACATTGTGATTGTCGCTGCATGTATATTTTGTTGTTGATATAAAATTTTCTTTAATGTTAAATCTTTAACAACAGTATTTAGTAGTTTCTTGCCATGCAATTTGTTCTTAAATTGTTTGTATAACCAATATTTTGTGGGATACGGACGCTATAAGCACGCATAACCTTCATCTTTTTCAATTTTACCTTCTGATATATTTCACTCCATGTATATCCCGCACCAATTTGTAATTTCTTCTTCACTTTTTAGCTCCTTCCAGTAAACGTCGACAATTTTAGTTTTAATAGTTATTTTACATATTTTGTTTCCCTATTTTCTTTTGCTGTTGTAATTTTTTACAAAAAGACCTTTTTTTTATAATACGTTTTTTCTATTTATTTGTTTAATTATCTGTTTTCTTATTTTAACCAAGTTTTTTGTCTTTTTAAATTTGTTACTTATTTCTTTATTTCTTCCTTCATTTTGAAGAAGGACTTTTGTGGGGTTTTTTGTGTGTAAAACGTTTTTTCCATATTTATCTTTTTTCTTTTTTATATTTTTGTTTTTAATATTTGTTTTATTTAAAAAGAAAAAAAGTTCTGCATTTTGTTTTCGAAAACTATTTTTTATTGTTTTCCTGTTTAAGCCAGTTTATTTTTATTATTGTTTTTTTTTTTATACTTTTTCTTTCCCCACTCCTCTCCATATTTCTATATAATTTACAATAAGGGAAAAATTCTACCCACTTGTGTGAAAGAACATTATGACCGACTAAATCCGAAGACAGCTGTTCCAGTCATCTTTTAAAAATTATCAACCCGATAAAAATGACACTTCGGAGTATCCAGAATTAAAAGGTCACGATAGAAGTGTCAGTGAAAACACTAATGAGGGCTATAATGGCAAAAAGTTGATCGGGAAGGGTAAAGAGGCGAATAATGTCTAAAATATACCCTGTAAAAATACGAAGGACGATAATAGCCAAAAAGTGCCCCCCCGCAAAGTTCAAAGACCAGTAATAGCCAAACCAAAAATTGTACGGAGGCCATTAGGTCAAAATAGTATAGATGATTCTGACCAAAATACAAATGCTGAGGCCGAGGAATCGCTCTATTTTTGGAAGTCCCCCTCATCGAAATGCGGAGTTTTTGGAGCGAGTCAAGAATTACGTTCAACTTGTCGTAGAAGGTGGACGCTTGGAAGAACCCTAAGAACTGAAGAAGATTGGAAAAAGAATAGTCTTCGTCGTTGACAAGCGTACTCGAAAATTTTGTCGCTCGACGAAAGACACAGTGGTAAAATCACTGGAGTCCCTGGAGTTTAAGCCACTAAGAATAGTTAAGGGTGCAGGCAGTGGAACATATTGCTACCCAGTCAAATCTTCAAATTCTGCCGCACCTGTGATGAGCATGTCAGCCTCTAGAACCGGTGTTGTTAAACAGAAAAAATTAAGATCCATAAAGAAAAAATTAGACAAAGAAAAAACTTTCACAATCCCAAAAGGCAGCACACTCCTCGACCTCTATCGCAGCCTCCCCTTCACTACAGAAGCATTCATTCACTCACTCATCGCCTGTCAAATCAACTCCACTCAATAGAGATCCCAGCCCATTCAGACAAAAACCCTCGTACACTCCCCATCATACTCCCACTCCTTCTCCCAGTAAAACTCCTGAAATGACCTTCGTTCCAAAAGACACAGAAGTTCTTCCAGAGATGCAAAGAGGAAAGGAAAAGACTCAACATATATATATATATATATATATATATATATATATATATATATATATATATATATATATATATATCACTGCTATGAACAGACAAAAATAAAAAGTAAAAATGAAAAACAGGCTAGCTAACCGGTTTCGTAAGTCGAGGTAAATAGAGTAAATTATATAATAAAAAAAACAATGGACAAAATTTATTGGTGGGAAGAAGAAAAAACATTTAAATGGTAATATAAAGTCCTTCTGTTTATAAAGTGAAGGCTTTAATGATAGAATATAGATGAGCTCCAACACTTTCAGGTGGTAATTTGAGTGGAACTTGCTAAAGATGGTAAAAGCGTCTGCGAGATTTATTGCATAAAAATACAATTTTGGCACAAGGCCGAGAAAAGAGGAGGGTTTGAGGCTGGTCTTCACTAAATATCTTATACCTAGCTAAGCCAATTCCCCACCCATTCACTCATTACAATTTGCACATTCACCGCAAAAACTCACCCATCACCAATCAATCCTCCATACACCATAATACCAGATCCTCTGAGGAGGACCTATAAAACGCACCCCATTTATATTAAAAATTTCATGATAATAAAATACATATATAAAAATTTATGGATGATTAAATATGAGAGGGGAGGGAGATGAACCCAATAAACAAACTAAATATCAATACAGAGTAACTAAACATAACTAATGTTAGTAGGGTCCGTCCAAACCTCAAAAAAGAGAGCTCTCTTGCTAAGGGAGTGGGAAAATTGAAAATATAGACGGACATTGGAAATAAAAAGTTGACCCAGTCGAGATCAAAAGAAAAAAAAAGGCCAAAACAAACTGGGGAGGTTGGGAATCTCAACCTGGATCATAACCAAAGGTGCGACCGGGAATAGGCCGGGAACAACACTCACTCACATTAACTAGGTACACAAAGCTTGTCTAACCTAACCAAGGGGAGGACTCCACAGGAAGCCGCCCCGATGTGACGTAGGTTGAACTAAAAGAGAAAATCAAGGCTAGGCCCGTTCATACAAACCAAGCACGCCTCAGTCACCCACCTTTCGCTAAAGACTGTCGAATGCAAGCATTTTCTATCAGTTCTAATCTAATGCTCAAAGAATTGGATTCTGATGAGAAAGATGGTTGCCTCGCAAGACTTCCTCCATTCGCGTCGTCCAAATCACCATTCGGGCCGTGGCCAGTAGCGTCAGAAACACCATTCGTTTCACCCCAGAATACGGGGGCGACACATTGTCACACGCATATGCGCGATCAATGAGCACGACCTTTTCTGGAGCGAGACGAGCCGTCAAATCACCGACATGGTCCCGTAAGGGGCGGACACAGGGACAATGGTAGAAGGCGTGCGAAGCAGTTTCCTCTAAACCAAGGCCACACTGTTCACAGTCCGGTAAATCCGCCAATCTCCATATGAAGGACTTGTCATTGAGAAGTAGCCGATTCCGAGCCAATCGCCAGGTAAGCGAAAACTCAGGGTTACTGAGATAATCCACCGCTGGCGCCCAAGACCAGAAAGAGCGAAACTCCTTCTCCGACAAGTCGAGCCGCTCACGTAGAGAATCCTTCGTGACCCCCTCCACTAGAAGACGATAGAAGACATTCCTAGGCTGTGAAAGGTCACTGGACCGAGGAACGGCCAACAAGGCCGACCGACACTCGCGAGGGAAATCCGATTGATCCCGGGGTGTAAGATGGCGCTCAACCCGCGAGATGGGGTGACTGATATTAAGGAAAGGGGACGCAATTACAGTCCCCTCCATAATCGAATGTCCTGTCAATGGGCGGCGTAGGAAAGCCAACTTCGAGGCGAGTTTGTGGCTCGCCAAGTGTGGCATTCCCAGACGCCCTTGACACGGACGTTGTGCAGACACTCGTCTGTCGACCCGATTCTCGCGTCCCCTCCATAAAATAGAGGATAGCGAGCGCTTGAGCGGTTTCCTATAGTCGTTACAGAGAGGAAGTACGGACAATCGATAAAGGACAGTCGGGAAAACGTAAGTGGCACGCCTCCGCCCTGCGCTGCCCTTCACAGACAACCTCCGTCGATGCCAATTCTGACCGGCCGCGTCGACCTTTGCTCGTAATACAGACCAATTTTTCTCCAACTGGAGGTCGGGTCCAAACCACACCCCAAGAATACGGACAGGACCCCGGAAGATCGACCCCCTTCCAGGCACTTAACTGCAATCCGGACGACTTGTCGCGGTTAATCTTGGCCCCTGTCACCTTTTCGTACCGATCAAATGCCTTCAGTAGCGCTTCAATATCATTGCGGTACGACACGAAAGCAGATACGTCAGCAGCGTACGCGGAAACCCTGGCTCGAGACCCTCCAGGAATGGTGATTCCGCGTAGGGCCGGACTACACGCCCTGTCTCTTAGCCGCCGAAGGAGAGGCCCCAACGCCAAAGCATAACGAACCGACTTAGACAGCGCAAAAGCGCCCGAAAGCTTCCCGTTCACCAATACCACATTACTGGGGGAGCGATACAGGAGGTTAATCCAGCAGCAGAAATCGGGTGCG
Organism: Acanthosepion lycidas; assembly: GCA_963932145.1. Classification (NCBI taxonomy): domain Eukaryota; kingdom Metazoa; phylum Mollusca; class Cephalopoda; order Sepiida; family Sepiidae; genus Acanthosepion; species Acanthosepion lycidas. Next base: position 65,902,635 of record OZ010579.1, read on the forward strand.
AATCCGGCGGCCTGCAGGAGAGCAGCCAGGTAGCGATTGTCAACCGTATCAAATGCCTTGGACTGATCCAAATTGATCAGCGCAGCCTCATCGTCGTCTTTCAGATCCTCCATGATCCTGTGGATCAGATGCAGGTTGCTCTGAATTGTTCTGCCCCTCACAGAACAAGTCTGCTCCGGACCCAACAGAGTTATGGGCCTGTAATCATCTAGTTTCCTCACAACATCCTTGCGCTTTTTCAACAGCGTGATCACAACCCTGGTGATCCGGCTGGGGATGGACCCCTGCCGGAACCAGTTGTTGAACACGACAGTCAAAGACAGCCTCAAGTACAATTCATAGGGCAAATCAGTTGGCGAAAGCCGAGGAAAGACAGACAATAGCTGTAATAGCTGGGTAGCTATAGCTCACGGAGACCAGGCTCCTTGGTAAACCGGCTCTCGAAATGCCGCCGAAACACCTCGCACATGTCGTCAGTGGCCCGAAGAGTATGTCCTCCGTGGATTTGACTTCATGAATGTAACGATCGGAATCTCGACGGATCATTGCGCAAATCTGCGCCCATGTTCACAGCTTCAGAAGACATTTTGCTTAACCTATGTCTAATTACCTGGTCCATCTAGCGATCGCTACACAAACGCTCCAGGGACTCCCTAGCTAATGCTCTCTGTAGAGGATCCCCCCCAGCCACCGCCTGGGAAAACCTAGCCTTAAGCGTCTTCACCTTCTCAGCTCTATCTAGGGCGAACCGTTTGTTGAAATCAGTGCTGACAGACCTAATCCTATCCTTAAGTCTCTCCCGATAACCGCCCACGCTAGCTCCCGCTGCGCTAAGCTAGTTAGCTGCTCCTGGAAGTCCTGCCTGCCCAATAAGGACAGACTGAACTTCCAGTAGCCAGCCATTCTAGGCCTACGATCTCGCGGACGCTTTTACCATCCTTAGCAAGTCCCACTCAAATTACCACCTAAAAGTGTTGGAGGCTATCTATATTCCATCATTAAACCTTCTCTTTGTCAACAGAAGTACTTTATATTAGGCCTCCAAGTAATTACCAATTAAATGTTTTTTCTTCTTCCCACCAATAAATTTTGTCCATTGTTTTTCTTTTTTATTATATAATTGTAGTCTAGATGAGTCTCTATTACCACGACGTCACTTGTACAACTTCAAGATACCGCTGGATCAATCCGCCGTTCTTGCATTTCGAAACACTTCACAACGTATAATCCGTCTGTTTTTTTCCTCCCTCTTCAATGCTTCAGACCTCTTTTTTTCAGACCAACTCCGCGATCACCCAGCCAATCAGTGTTCTTCGCTTTTGTTCTTAGTTACCCAGGCAAATAGCCTCCTCTAGTTCGACCAATCAGCACACAACTTGCTATCGGTGGAAGCATGCCAAACTGTACAAAACCCCACGTTACCGCACATACTGCTACAAGTGGTAGGCGGGAGAGTAATGCCAGTTTTACGGAGCAAACTTGCCGATGTCACATGTCGCATGTTAAGGTAAGACACTTATTTGCCTATGCACCAGATGAAAGCCACTCTGGCTCGCTTTCTTCCACGGGGCTGTTCACCACACTCCCCCTTATCTCATGATCACAAAAGGTCGCTTTTGCCGGGTACTTCGTCGAGGAGGTGGAGCAACACGAGCTTCATCTTCCGATGAACTGTCATCAGGGAGCTAACAGAATGTACCACATTAGTATTTTGGTCGCTAACAGTTGGGGAGTCGTCCTCTACGTTTGTGTCGTCTTCAACAGATTCAGTATTAAGATAGTGATCAGTTTCTCGTAATGGAGTTGATCTCAAATTTACTAACCACTCACTCTCTTCAGAATCGCTGTAGTGTGTAGCCGTCGGGACCGATCCCATGAAAGGACGAATGTCCTTCACACGACGCGGAACTCCATCGACTGACTGTGGACTAGTAATCTGAGTCTCGTGACCCATTCTAAATTTAGTCGTGCATCTCCCGTGAGGAGTTTTCATCCTCACTTCATATGCTCCTTGAGTATTCTGGTGGTTCAATGGGGGGACATAGCCTCGATGCCCCATATACAAGTATGGTACCTATAAAGTGCATCAGCTGAGGCAGTAGCCGACGAACTACACTAGTAGAATCTTGTTGACGTAGTTGTTGCCATATCGCGAACCGGGAGGGTCCACAATCTATAATTGTCAGAAAGTGCTTACCACCATGGTGGGTGATGTCCATTGCTAACCTATTTCAGTTATCCCTCACGTTCAGCTTTCCTTTATGCCAATACACTGGAGCCGGGTCAATGGTTTGGCAAGCCTCACATTCCTTGACAACATCTTTTACAAGTTTTGACTATACTGAAGGGTCTATCAACCTAACAAAGTACAGAGTCCTTTTCATGCCCGGGTGTCCGGTTTTCCGGTGGATATTAGCCACTTGATGTGCATCCAACTTGGTCTTTGCAGTGGCACATAGTGACTGCACTGGTTCCGTTCCCTCCTTGTTTAGGTTTAACCACATTTTTGGTACCCTGTTCAACCGGTTTGCCAGATTCATGTTGGATTTGATCAGTGTTGTGTCCACTGTCAAGCCATTTTCAGCTGCAAGCTCGCGAAGTGTGTTCAGCCGTCTCCGCACTAGCATTTCCTCAGACGCCTTCATATTTATTCGAGCCTTGCCACTTATGGTGTTCGAAATCCACTGATGAACACATGCTGAATCAGTAAAAAGATGTTCTGTCAACACCTGCCATTGAAGAGCCAAATTGACACTCTTTATCGTTGCGTCGAGCTCTGCCAAACTGATGTGCTTAGCATCTCCTGGCGGGCACAGCCACGACGCATACTCAATGATGTTTCCAGTTACTTCCAATACGACACATGTGGCTACGGAACTCGCATCTACCCACACGTTCATCTCGCGGTCATTCACACACCAGTCTCCTCCTACTGGATCGGCCTCGCGTATTCTGGCTATTATGTCGGCCAGCATGCAATAGAGGTATCCTCAACTTCGTCATCCCATCCTGTGGTTATGGCGCTTGCTTGTCGTTTCACAAACGCAGTGGCCACTCGTAGCCAGCCGCAAACGGGAAAGTGGCCCACAAGTTTTCCACATAGGGAGAACACGCGCCGACGAGTTATCTTCATAGGGATATCAGGGATCTGTCCAACTCGCCTCCATCGGAGAGTACCATTATCACTCCAGACCTGCAATCCCAACACCTTAGTTCCGTCTTCTAATCTTGTCAGTTCCTTGCATGCTAGTCCGTACTTGGACAAGAGCTCCTTCACACGTGCAACAGGAATCAGACTTTCGTTGACATAAATGTCGTCAATGTATGCCGATGTGGCACTCGCAATGACTTCGTCTTGCGACAATACTGTGTCAGTTACGGCCTTCATGATGAGAGGTGCCACATTCAAACAAACCCAGTCGGGTGAGGCAGTAGCTTCGACCCTTTAACATGACAGGTTGATAGGGCAACAGCGCCTTCTCGACATGTATCTGCAGATATGCCCTCCGTAAGTCCAACAAAGATACATTGGCCCCCCAATCGTTGCCATTCTCGCAACTTATGTGCACACACCTCTGAGTTAGAAGTATATAGTTCCACAAATCATTCAACTCGCGGTAATCCAGTACTGGACGGACCTTCTGCTTGTTCTCTTGTATCACTGCCATTAATGGGATTAGGCACTTTGGTGGAACAAGTTCGTCTTTGGGGTATGGTCACAGCCATCCATTATCCAACCACGACTGAAGCCCCCTTTCATATTCGTCCCGTGCATAGTCGGGTACTGAATATTCTGCAACTCTATTCTTTAGGGCTATAGGCGGTTGTCCATTCATCCGAGGCTGTCTATGCTTTGTTACAATAGTCGAACTCCACACTAAAGTCGGGTTCAATGATGGAAATAGCAGCACATTTAGGGCTTACTTTCTTCAAAAAAGTGAACTTCTCCTGTGGGATTGATGTGCGACCCTCCTAATTCTCTGATTGCGTCAATCCCAAGAAGAAGATCGAACCCAAGTAGTGGTCCGTCCACACTTAGGGCATCAATGTATACGGGTTGAGCATGACTAACATGTAACATAATATTGCCCTGTCCACGGCATTTTAGTAACTTACCATCGGCGGTTAGGACTTCTGTCTCCATTGGTCGCCAATTGCAACATGCGCATTTGCTCAGCAACGTCTGTGAGCAACCAAAATCAACCAGGGCCGTGCACTTCTTTCCGTCTACGGCAACCTCAATGATAGGTAGCACCGTGTGTAATGAGTTGGTCGGTCAACTTAACACCCCCAAACCGAGTGGAGATGGGCAAGCGCGGAAACTGTGATTGGTAGCTGGCTTGTTGGTGTTTTGCATGGGCGAGTTACCGTTACCAAGCAAGTAAAGGGTTAGAATGAGACGGAGGGCAGTGGAAACTGTGCCTGTCGCTACGACAGTAGGAAGGACGTCTGTTCCCCGGATCCGTTTCCATGGCACTCTGAGGAGATGTGCCCGACCTTGTTACACCGAAAACACCGTATCTCGCGGCGGGATCTTCGTGTCCAGATAGCCATCCTCTCTGAGTAGCCTTGCCTGCAATCCTTTGCCAGGTGATTGGGACCATAACACTTCAAGCACATAATGCCGCCAGTCCGTGTGGTAACGTCAGTATTCGTCTGTTGAGCTACTGCGGCAACTGACTCGCCACGCTGACTGAAACTTTCAAAGAGTACAACCTGCCTGTGGATGTAGCCTTAGTTAAATCGGCAGTCAACAGAGCAGATGCTTTGACTCGCGTTCCGCTCTTTGCTATCGGTCATAACGGCCCGAGCGTGAGTCAGGATCTGGTCCAACGTCATGGTGTCTATTCTGGATGGTGCGCGAAGTTGCTTGATTTGTTGCGGCAGTTCAGAAACTAAGGCGCACATCATTTATTGTTCAGTCAGTTGGCCGCCAACCAACAAAGCTAGCCGTTTCAACTCTGCTAAAATCTCGTCTACGGTTTCTCCTGGCCGAAATCGTCATGACACAAACTGATCATACACAGTGAATGAATCCACCGCATATGCAGTTATAAGGGCTTGCTTAACCTGCTCTGCATCTCACCTCTGTTCCTTTCTTAGCTGCCGATATACAGTGAGAGCCCCGGCTCGCAAACGCAGTGGCAGTATCCACTCGACTTTCTTCATCTCGCAGACCTCACAAACCAATTCCACATTTTCAATCCACTCCACAATTGGCAGATCGGTAGCGGCAACACTGAATTCAGGTATCAGCCTAATATCAATATTTCTGTCCGACATGATTTGGAGAAAGGCTGAAATGGCTTCTATTACTACGACGTCACTTGTACAACTTCAAGATACCGCTGGATCAATCCGCCGTTCTTGCATTTCGAAACACTTCACAACGTATAATCCGTCTGTTTTTCCTCCCTCTTCAATGCTTCAGACCTCTTTTTTTCAGGCCAACTCCGCGATCACCCAGCCAATCAGTGTTCTTCGCTTTTGTTCTTAGTTACCCAGGCAAATAGCCTCCTCTAGTTCGACCAATCAGCACACAACTTGCTATCGGTGGAAGCATGCCAAACTGTACAAAACCCCACGTTACCGCATATACTGCTACAAGTGGTAGGCGGGAGAGTAATGCCAGTTTTACGGAGCAAACTTGCCGATGTCACGTGTCGCATGTTAAGGTAAGACACTTATTTGCCTATGCACCAGATGAAAGCCACTCTGGCTCGCTTTCTTCCACGGGGCTGTTCACCACAATAATTTACTCTATTTACCTCGATTTAGCTCTTTTGAGTGAGGTATGAAACCGGTTAGCTAGCCCGTTTTTCATTTTTACTTTTTATTATCATGAGTAGTAATAATAAAACTAATTTTTGTCTGTTCATGGCAGTGATAAAATTTTGTACCACCAAACATATATATATATATATATATATATATATATATATATATATATATACACACACAATTTAGGGGAGAATGTCTGCCGCATTTCCTTAACCCAGATTGACTATGGAAATAGAATCAAAAACTTAAAATAGCTCTTGCCTGTCAAGGATGTGGAAGTCCCACAAAATTGCCATCGTTGAAAACGAACAACTGAAAAAATTGAAGCAGTTTTGTTCAGGGAGGGTCCCAGTTTTAGTTCATCGCTCCCTCTATAGAGCTTTGAAACTAACCTATCCCTGGGATATAGGCGGTATCTCCCAGAATGATACCACTAAGTCTGATATGGGCCAAGAATCAATGGGAGAGGCTGTCGGTATCCTTACGCCACCATCTTAAAACTAGTTTCCTAAAGCTAACCGGTCTTATAATGGCACTCTGGTTAGTAACTTTGAATGTAAAGCTCTTGTTCTCCTTCTTGTGGGGAGGTAAGTCTGCCAAGGTATGTCGGGAGATCTGTTACCTTTACTCTTCTGAGGGCGGTTTAGATGTGCGGTGCATTAAGTTTCGTCGATATATTCTTCACATTGCTTACCTAGATCGGATGTGTTTGCAGCCAGATGAGAATGGCGAATTCTGGAAGGAAGACGCCCGAAAGAATTACCCACCCTTGAGAAGTGTGCCCTCGTGCGAGGAGGAAGCCGGACGTTTACCCTGAGGCGAATGCTCCTTCTATCGCGAATGTCGGCTCGCACTCAAGTACCTCTTACGGGCGACGGATGGCCTCTCCCACGACCAGCCGTTGTCCCGTAAGGCATTATATCAGGTGTTAGTGAGGGGGAACGTTCAGGTGGATGTGATAGGCGAGCTCGGTCTGACAAAGCAGGAGGCACGCTGCTTATGGCCTTGGGCGTCCGGGTTGATGATTCGAGGGGCCCTCTGTGTCGTCAAAAAGCTTTGTGTAGTGGGTTTGTAAAGTCGCTGCGGTGTGGAGGTGATCATTCGTCAAGCCTTCTTTCATTGCAGCGTCGTAGGTCCGTTGTGCAAGTTTGTTGAGGACATCATGGTTCGTATGCTGCGTGGAAACTTCTTTGTCCTCGAGGGCAGTTTCGTTTGCCGTTGACTAAGGCTGAGTATTATGTGTTCTTTTGCTTGCTAGACGTTATACAAGTCGTGATATGGATGACGTGACAGAGGAAATACCATAAGGACGAGAAGTTTACCATTTCCCAGCTGATCCTGTTCTTTAAGCGTCGGCTTAAAATCAAGATTAAGACGGAAACTGTTGTGGATTCCGAGGTGAAATTCGGTCCCCAATGAATAACAAACGCAAGAAATAAAGATAAGAAATTAAATGTATTTACACAATAATACAAAGGGTAATTCTGTTAGTAATTCCAGGAACACGGTTAGTCGTAATAAATATATATATACAGTCTCGAAGTAGGACTTCCTTAGAGTCTACGTGCTTGTAACTGGCTTCTACAAGTGGTTACCTCACACTATTACTCTACCTCCAACTCTATCTCCGTTCGTATATTCCGACTGACTGTGGGTATTTAACGGCAGAAGTCCTAGTAACACTTTGGTCGAGTCCACTTATACCAAAAAGGGGTGGACCCCATAACAGAAACGAAACTACTCCGTCCAATGGAATTTGGCGAAAGGTGGGTTAGTCTTGTGTGTCTGTGCCGAATGAAAGGTGCTGACATCGAGTGGCATTTTGATGCCGGTTAGGCATTAAGTGTGTTGGGATTGACGGTAATTGCCCGTAATAGGTTAGTTTAGGTTTTTTTTTTTTTTTTTTTTTTTTTTTTTTGTTTCATTTTTTCTCTTCATCCAAGTTAACTTAGCTAGGGTAAGTATACTATTTTTCCTTCATTTTCATTTTTTGTCACCAACTATCTCCCCTCCCACTTTAGATGACTAGAGACGTTAGTTTCGTTTTTCGGATGAGATTTTTTTCGTATTTGTTTTTGTGTTTGGCTGTGTGCGTGTTTCTGTGATTGTTAGGTCGTCTAAGTCAGTTTTTGATTATTTAAGTTTCGCGTTATTTTCGTCCGGTTAACTGATTTTACTACTAATACGGTTTTGTTTTGTTTCTTGTAAGTAAATTTTGTTGTTCAATGTAAATATACATTGGGTTTTTTATAAGTTTTAAAAAGTTGTTTTTTTATCCACCCCAACCGTACATATGAGGTTTAGTTAGGTTTTCATACAGTCTCTGAGGTATTATGGTGGTTGGAGTAAGTATGGTAAGTAAAGATGTGGCGTTTTGGCGCAAGGACTATTGTAGCATATCTGGGACAGTGATTGTGACTAGCTAAGTTTAACTTTAAGATAAGCAAAGACCAGCCCTCCCCATCCTCATTTTAGGACTTTGTGCAATAAATATTAAGGCGCTCTCAACGTGCGATTTTTACGGTGGTTTTTTCTAGCCCAACTACTTTTGCCTGACGAGGATTTGCCAATTTACGTAAAATTACTCTTTTTATTTTGTATTTTTCTTTCTGTTATTTGTGAAACCTTTTTGAATTTTTGATTTTCAGTTTATTACTTTGATTTTTCTTTTTGTTTTAATACTTTTTCCTGTTTATTTTTTGTTTTGTGTTTCCTTTTTTGTTAACCAGTCTCGTTTGTGCATTTATTTTTTTACGTTTATTTCGTTTTGTTTTTACGCTTGAGTTTTCCTTCGAGTTGTTTTTGTTACCTTCCTGCGACGCAAGACTTTATTCGATTCCAGAACAAAACTCTGGAAGCCATATAGGCAAACCTTTCATTAAATTGGCCGTGGTAGGATTAGGCTGTTCTATCATGGCGGAGACGTTGGATATGGATGAAACGTCAGCGAAAAAAATCGGCCTAGGATGATGGCAGACCCCAAAAGGATACGAAATATTATAAAGCCTTAAAGGAAAAATACGAGGCCTATACTAAAGGAAATGAGTTACGCTTCATTCCATGCAGTAAAGACCAGGACGATCTCTCTTCTGACAACCGACGTGAGAACACGAAGGTTGATTCGTGTCAGTAGAGAGAATATGAAAGGAGCTTTAAAGAGCCTCAAGATAGGCCCAAACATCCTAACCTGAAGGACAAACGCCTTGTGTGATATCTTGCTGGATACGGAGGAAGCCAGCAAAATATCCCACAAGGCGTTTCGCACAAGCCAGGCGAAGAAGTCGACTGGAAGCACCCTGGCCATGAAACCCGTTTGCCAACAAACGGAATACTTAGGAACAAGAAGAACAAAAATAAACGTCCAGTGTTCCAGTCGATATTAGCGGTGATAGGCTGGGGGGGGGAATTTTTTGCTCGGTACGACAAGGTAGAGGAGGTCCCGGCTTCAAAAAGCAAGGCGCGGATTTCCACTGGGGACTTTGTTCTCGAACAAGGAAAAATTTGGGAGAGATCCCGAACATATTAATGTGCCGGGAAAGGATTATGCTTGTTGTCAGCAAGCACAAACTAAGGAGAGGTCGGAGCCGCAAAAGCCGGACCAGCCGCTGCCTTAGCTCCCAAAAGGGTAGCATCAAGAAAAAGAGGAGCGGCAACAACAGAAGCAGGACGAACAGCCTAAGGCAAAAAAGCAACAAGTCCTGCAACAATTCCAGCAAAAAAAAACAACAACAAAAAAAAAGCAAAAAGCAAAAACAAAAACGATTTGGGGGAAATGCCCCCACTACGGTCTTCCTCCTTGAAGAGGGGAAGGAACGAGGTAGATAAGGAATACAAGGAAGATAAACCTATAAAGAAGGAGAAGTGGGCCGAACGAGGTAGGATGAAAGGGTCACAGATAGAGCCAGGTCCAAATCTGTCCCTGCTGCCACAGCCGAAAGTGACATTATCCCAAAAGTAAGGAGTCTTCCCTCTTCACCTAACCGGACTCCGTCCTCCACTCCATTCACATCCTCCTTTGGTTTAATTACTAAACGCCTTCCTCCGTCCACTTCTTCACCGACCCACCCTGCCAGGGAGAAGAAAAAGAAAATATATTTCCCCGGCCCAGATGAAATATCTAAAGTCAATACAATGGAACATGAGGACTTCTCCAACCATAAAAAATCCCTCCTTTAAGCTGACCTCTATCGACAGAAAGCCGGTAGAGGAACCCCGTAATTTCCCTCATGCCGGACAACGTTGGAGATGGGCACATAGAGCCTAGGACAATCCGTCAGGATCCTTACACCCGCAGATTTCCGTTCGGTATGTGAATAGGGTTTTTCATTTTTTTTATTTTTTTTCAGACCTAAATCATATCTATCAAGATAGCCTGAATGCGAATAGCTTGAGGGATCGAGGTAAGGCTCCTCGCCTTCTCCGCAACCTCTTGTCGTTGGGCGTGGAAGTTGCTGTGACCCAGGAAACGCACTTTTTTACAACTTTGATGCCTGTGTGCTGTCTAACGATTTTGTCGTCTATTCAGTGGGGACCGACAGGCCAGAGGTGTTTCTTTGCTGGTTAAGCGTATCCTGGATACGAGGGTGGACCTAGTTTATGCCAATGCCCTGGGATCGTGGTCGATATTACTGTGAAAAGTAGCTCGTTTCGGATCGTTGCGGTTTATGTGCCCAATGACTGGGAGGAGCTTGTTTCGTTTTTTCGGCAGTTGGTCTCGTTCCTGGTGGATTCAACGCGCTTAATCTCAGTGGAGGACTGGAATGCCGTCTTCAACCCCAAGGTAGACAGGGGCAGGGATCTAGTGGGAGGTCGGGCTATCGTAGCTTGGTTAATCTGATCGACGAGTTTGGTCTCGTCGATAAATACCGGGCTGATCACTTTGAATCAAGATGTGAACGTGGGCACAAGTGGCCGTCTACCCAGGTGGTTAGCTACCTGGGTAGAATGTTAGTCAGAAGAACCGACATAGATTTACTAGATTGTCCCACGTTCCACTAGTTTGTCTATTCGGATCACAGACTTGTCTGTGCCCAGATGGCGTTAGACGGTAGGCTTAGAATGGCTAGCTACTGGAAATGCAATCTGTTTTTACTGGACAGGTGGGACTTTCAGGAACAGCTAACTACTGTAGTGAAGCGGGACCGAGTGCCGTCGGTTATTAGGAATAATTAGTGCGAGAGGTTTAAGGATATGATTAGGTTCTTCACCACGGAATTTAGCAAACGGCTCGCGCTAGATAAGGCTAACAAGGTGAAGGCTCTTAAGGATAGTCTTTCCCAGGCGGAAACTGGGGGATCTCCTAGACATAGCACTACCTACGGAGGCCCTGGAGCGTTTGTCTAGCAAGCGCTACATATGGGTCAGGTAATTAGACATAAGTAAGATGTGAACATGGGCGCAGAATTGCGCAAGGAAGAGATCCGCCGACGTCCCGGTCGCTACATTCGAGAGGTCAAAACCCTGGAGGGTCCTACTCTGGGGTCGACTGACGACATGTGTGAGGCGTTTCGGCGGCATTTCGAGAGCCGTTTTACCAAGGAGCCTAGACTCTGTGACGAAGAGTTTCGCAGCTATTTGACTGACTGCTTTCGCCGACTGAAGCGGTTAGATGCGAGATCATAAAAAACTAGGTCCACGCGGCTTTGAAGAAGGTCGGCAGAAGCAAGTCGCTCAGTCTGGATGATTTACCCTAAGAATTGTAATTCGCTCATCTTTGCCCCGATTTTGACTTGGGTTTTTTTCCTACATGGGTCCGTCTCCAGAGGTGTGATCACGCTGTTGAAAAAGGACAAGGCTGTTGGGCAGTATTTAGACAATTACAGACCCATAACTCTGCTAAACACAAAGATTTTGACCAAGATCCTGCAGGAGCGTTTGCAGTCAGTTGTCGGGACTCTGTTGGAACCCGAGCAGAATTGTTCTGTGAAGAGCCGAACAATTCAGAGCAAACTGCATCTGATCCACACGATCCTAGAGGGTGTAAAATACTATGAGCAGACCACACTGATGACTTTGGACCCTTCCAATGTATTTGATAGGGTCGACCATCGCTACCTGGCTGCTGATTCAAACCCGACTTCTGTCGGTGGATTAGCCTCCTGTATCGCTCCACCAGTGTTGTGGTACATGTGAACGGGAAGTCTTCTGGCTTGCGGTTAGGCGCCTGGAAGGGGGTCAATCTTCCGGGGCCGTTTGGTTGAACGGACGGTGCTGTCCGCATTCTCGGAGTGGGGTTTAGACCTGACCTCCATCGAGAGAAAAACTGGTCAGAAGTACATGCAACCGAAGGAGGGTTTCCGTGAATTGCAGGGCTGACGCGTGTGCCACTTACGTCTTTCTTCTTGTCCATTACCGCTTGTCTGTACTACCTCTCTGTAAGGAATGTAAGGAGGCGATCGAGCACTTGCTCTCCTCCCTCCTGTAGGGGCGGGGGTGCAAACATCACTTCGACAGAGAAGTCTGTGTCCAACGTCTTGGTGAGTCACAAGTTCGCCTCGATGCTGCCTTTCCTACGCTGGGCATTGGCAGGATACTCGATTTTGGCGGAGATTGTGAGAGCCGCGTTCCCTTTCCTTACTATCACTTCCCCCATCTTGCGGGATGAGCGCCTTCGTAAGCCCCGGGATCAATCGAGTTTCCTTCTCGTGTGTCGATCGGTCTTGAGGGTCATTCCTCGATTCAGCGACTAGGAGAATCTTCTATCGTGAACTAGTGGAGGTGGTCGTGAAGGATCGACTCGGCTTGTCCACGGATGAGTTTCTCTCCTTTTGGTCGGGCGGCAGTGACAGATTACCTCAGCAACCTCAGCTTTCGCTTACCTGGCGATTAGTTCGGAATAGGCTATCTCGCAATGACAATGCCTTCATGTCAGGCTTGGCGGATTTGCCAGACTGTGAACGCTTAGAGGAAACGGCTTCGCGCGCCTTCTACCATTATCCTCGGGTCCGCTCCCTATGGGACCCTCGCACCCAGCCGATAAGCAAGGTGGCTAGCTTTGCCCTAGCTAAAACTACGTCCTCACTCTCACGGGATTTAATCGTCCAATCAACTTTTTGCTCACATGACATCTATCTCGATTGAGCCGGCGACTAATTTTGGATTTTAACTTGCCCCACCAGATGTTCCCAACCACAGTTCCCGTCAATTCCCGGTGTAGCATTAGTAGTAGCTGGTCCCAGAAATCTTGCTCATCAAATAATGATGAGTTAAATTTCAAGTAGCCAGACTTCTTAACCCTAGACTTATCTAAGTTTACACAAACCCGGTCAACCCATGATCCAAGTAAACTATATAATGGCAACTTAGAAATCGAAACACTCCGTTTGTTGCCAGGAATAAAAATAACGTCCAATACTTGCATGAGCCAGAAAAAATTCAGAGAACTAATATTCAAACATTTTTCAAAAAGTGGGGGAAGACTAAATTCACTTAAATTAAAAAAAAAAAATGGTAAAAGAATTAGTACAAACAAAAAAAAAGTCTGAGTCCATCCATCAAATCTACCATTCGTTCTTGTATTGAATACTGTTGAATATTGAATATGGTCTGGTGCCCCCGCTGTTCATCCTGGGGCCTTCGACAAAATACGACAAATATGCAATGTGATAGGTCCTGATCTGGCATCTCGTCTACAGTCACTTTCTCATAGACGTGATGTGGTTTCTCTCTGTCTTTTCTACGAATATTTTCATGGCAATTGCTCAGATGAGTTATTTTCACTGGTACCTCAATTGCATGAATTTAAGCGTGCTACTATGTTGGCATCTCGGTCCCACTCTTTAACTGTCGAAACAGTTAAATGTAACCACCATTTCTACTCGAATAGCTTCTTCTCTCGCACTTCCCACCAGAGTAATTCCCTTCCTCTTATTTGCTTCGCTGATAACTATAATCTTCAAATATTCAAATGTCAATCGTCATCTTCTGATGCCTTGATCCTGATTCCCGTTCTTCTCTATATCATTTCCTCACTCTTTACTCTTGCTCTCACACTTTTGTAGCCCCTTGCGTGGTAGTGGCACTCCTGCCTTGCTTGGGGTGAAATGCTTATATATATATATATATATATATATATATATATGCGTGTGTATATATACTTTGATTTTTTGTTTTTAATAATTAAAGCTTATGATATAAAGTCATATTCATTGATTAGCCTTTTTGTAAGCATTTACAATTTTTACTGTTTTCACTTATTGAATATAGTAAGAAATTATATATTTTACTTATGGTGATTCATAATTGGAATTCTAGTTTGAATATATTTTCTATTCAATATATCTAATATAAAAATATAAACTTTATTTGGATTTTTTCTTGAAATATTAACATTTTCAAATCTGTAGGCAAAAACCTAAGGTATTTTCAGACGACATTTAATCCTAGATACTCAAAAATTGGTAAATCAATGAATCTATTTTTTTGGTGTCAGTAATTGTGGTAATAAAATAAGCACATCTCATCTCCCCTCTTGTTTGTAACCATCCACTATAATAAAATAAACGTTTTCACCACTAAAGCTGAATTTATCAACTAAAGCTTTATAAGCTTCAACTTAAAGTTGTTACTATATTACAGTACTGATTACATCAAACCCCTAGCCTTCGCACCGAATACAATATTGATTTTCTAAAAAAATGGAAAATCAACATGCCTTATTGTAACATCGGAAAGCTGTAATAATTGACCCACTTTTCCACCTGATACAGAACCTCCAGTTCCAAGTAGAAATCCATTCCAACACTGATGTTAGTTCAGTCGCTGTTGCAGGTTGGTAAGAGCATTTTTCAATGTTTTAAAAGTGAAAACGCACTGATTTGACAACATTGATTCGGGATTTCCCTCTTGAATCGCATGGTCGTTTCACAGAAATACGTATATTCTCTAACAGTATCTTCCAACGAAAGGTCGAAAATAATGCATCTAAACGATTGACTACTCCAAAGAGTGTAACAGAAACCACTGATGACTGTGAATTATCCTACAAATCTAGATTCAAAGTATTAGGTTGGTGCAAAAATAATGACGTAATAATGTCGTTTTTTGACGTATTTTTTAACGTCAAAAAACGACATTATTACGTCATTATTTTTGCACCAACCTAATATCTGCTTTATATGGAACAAATAAAACCTTTTCATTCATCGCAAGTAATCTTGACTGAAGACCTTTGTACTTGCCTTGACCATGACAGTCTAATAAATCCATGTCAAATTAAATCCATTACAAAATAGAAAATGTCAGGAGTGCAGTTTGATATGTTGGAATAGTATTTTGCAAATTTTCAATCAGAAAGATTGCTTGAGAAATCACTTTAGAGGTAAAATTGATAATTTCATGTTACTTTACTCAAATAAAAATTGTTCATTTTAACGGTCTCGAATCAAGAATTTCCTGAGGACAGAATCATATTTTGCAATCAATTGTATAAATCCAGGAAAATTTCCACTTAAGTGAGAGCGAAAATTTTCATTTGTTCCACTAAAAGTCAAGTTTCTTTCAGTTAAAAAGACTGTCACCATTGATTCACACACACTTCAAACTTCTTTCTGCTTCCGAAGTAAGTTCAATTCTTGTATATCTATGGTCGTTTTACTTGTCAGACCCAGATGAAGATCTATCCACCGTGGCAAATGGTGTTGATAGCTTTTACTATATTTACGCTTTTTAAAAGTTTTTTTTAAAGATCTTCCTACACATTTGTTCCTTTTTACAAGATTCGCTGAAGACACAGAATCACTTAAAGTTTTGCAACACAAGCAATAATTCTTTGTCACTTTCGAGAGAATATACCAACCATATGCATTTCACCTTTTCGCTTTTTGGCATTATTTAATAACAGTAAACCACTACTTCATACCTGTAACATGTAACTGAAAATTTTATTTTATTATAGAAATAATTAGTAGTAATTTGTATTAATTCTAAAATTTAACCGTAAACTTATTTTTTATCTAAAGTTGATTTTATTAAAGATTGAAGCCAAGGCAATCAGACTATGCTAGTTCTTTGTGAATAAAGAAGAATATATCAATCAGGTAAAGGGTATGTATAAATGACAGTCAAAAGTATAAAATAAACACAAGTTTAAAGTTTAATGAATAAAAAATGATAAATAAGAATATGAAATAAATTTACAAGGTGTTAAAGATGATTTGAATTTCATGACGTTTTTGATGTGTACCTTCATGTAAAATTTCTGTTTTAAGATCAAATACCAATTCTTGAAAAAAGCTAAACAAAACAAATCTCGATCAAATTATCTTTTTAAAAAATATTAAAAAATGTTGTTACTTATTATAACTTAAAAATATTTCTTATCGTGGTAGTCAAAAGATGAAAAAAACAAAAAAAAAAAAAACAATAAAAACATGTTATCTTGAAAATTGTGACTGGAAACTTATTTTAAAGGAATGCTCGTATTTCATTACATGAATATCAAAACCTTATTAAAATCCAATTATTAGACGATTTTTTATGGATTTTTTTTTTCTAAATCGGCTCGGAAAAAGTTCGCATTATTTGTTAACAAACCATTTTCACGTGTTTTAATTATCATAAAATCAATGTCACACATAAAATAAATATATATAAGCAAATACCTTATGTATATTATTATAATAGATGATTGACAATGTAACGTAGATAGAAAAAAAGTAAATGTTGATAACCTCGCCATTCCGTGGCCCCGAAGCAGGCTTGCTTCCCACCGGTCGAGGTTTTGGAGGTACTCACCGGCATTAGCTTCAAATCTCCTCTTCGTTTGTGAGAAAAAATAGAAGACAACGGTCCTTACCCCCACCCCGTAGCCACTGTACTGATGATGATGGGGTTATGCTGATGACATAGGTGCCATAGTTGGGATAAGAATGATCTTGAACAGAAAATCAACATCCTCTATCAAGTGTTCCAAGAAATGGAATAAACCTTTCCAAAGCAGAA
The DNA here is from genome assembly GCA_963932145.1 of Acanthosepion lycidas. Lineage (NCBI taxonomy): Eukaryota > Metazoa > Mollusca > Cephalopoda > Sepiida > Sepiidae > Acanthosepion > Acanthosepion lycidas. The sequence continues at coordinate 65,919,357 of OZ010579.1, forward strand.
AGTATGATCTGGAAATGGAATTAAATCAGTGATGGTACCTATTTGAATCCATCATAAAAATACAGGATACGGAATTAGTAAATACTAAAGACTTCAGATACCTCCGCTATAACAAATTAAGTATAGGAGAAAAAGAAATTGAACATAGAAGAGGCTGTATGAGAGGTGCGTAACACCGCAAATTGCTACGAAACCAAGACCTCAACCGTAAAACTTGAGTCATAATCTTACATTGTATCGTTAGGTCGAGACTTTCATATGGATGCCATGTATGGCGCCAAACCCGTTCAGAAATATCTAAACAGTTAGCTGTATACAGCCGTTTCTTAAGATCAATGGGAGAAAAGGCTTTGAGCGAGTAAAACCTGAGGGTCTTGGCAACGATCATCCTTCTTTGAACATTGTGGACTGGCGCTACAGAATCACAAACAAAAAACTGTATCAAATAATATAAACTATATTACTTGAGGACTACCAACATCAGCAACAACTAAATTGGAGAGAAAATAATAACATAAACAAGATGCTAACAATTCACACTACTTCAAATATAGAAGGTTCAGAAGGAAAGACCAACCAATATTGGAAAGAGCGATAAAAGCTACTGGACTTTAAAAACGTTTTTTAGGAAAACACGTTTCTCAAGAGAAAGATTTTATAAATTTCAACCGAAAACCGTACCAGCTACTTGGTCAATAAATGCCAAATGTTTCTTAGTAGGGAAACGGCTAATATAATTACCATCACAATTACCATTTAAACATTTCCCAGATATTTACATTCCTGTACTTGCTTGATATTGACATTTTCAATTCATAGCTGCCATATTGGGCTGTTCCTCGTATATTCTGTTTTCTTATAATTGATGGTTAGTCCATTCTCCCAACTTTCCACTACTACCTTCTTTAGGAATTCATGCAGCTTTCTTTCTTTATCTGACATCAACACATTGTCATCTGCATATCTTATGTTGTTAAGATTGTGCCCACTAATAATAAATCCTAGTAGGATTTCTAGTTTTTTAGGGTAGCCTCGCTCTATAGGTTAAATAAATCCTGGGGAGAAGACGCATCCTTGTCTTATAACACTTTTCTATTTTGTGTACTTGCTCAATTCCTTTTCTATTCGTATAAACGCGATTTACTTCCAGTATATATTCTGCATTATTTGAATTTCTTTCCCAAATAATTCAAGTTTTCCTAGTATTTCAATAGATCTTTGTGTCGTATCGTATCAAATGATTTTGCGTAGTCTATGAAACATAGATATCCTTTTACATTTGTATTACTCATTCTGATAATAAGTATTACATTTCTTGTTACAGTGTATTTAACAAAACATCACTGTTTTTATCCTATTTATAATTTAATTCTGTTACTCGTTCTATCATCAGAATCTGTATGATAAGCTTAGTTATGTAGCTTATTAAGCTGATTGTCCGATTGAGCTTGCATTCATTTGCACATAGTTTCTTAGGCAACGCCACAAAGATGGATCTTCCAGTATGTCACTATTATCGTATATTTTATTTGTTATTGCCGTAATCCGTTTGATGCCGAAGTTGCTTTGTTCCGGATCTTAATTCAGACTAGTATTTCATGCCATTCCATATTTTTGTATATTGTAGATTTCCCTCTTTCGTCATATTCGTTCCTACTGTGAAATATCTTTTTTTTTTCTATTATGAGCATTCCCTCTTTCGATTTTATGCACCCCGTTGATGAGCTTGTTTTTTGACTTGTCCAGTTATTTATTTTGTTCTTTTTGAATACCTGCTGTATTTATGGTTTTTATTTTTTCTATTTTTACACATTTTCTTTTTAGCTATCCCTCTTTTACCTGCCCTACATTTTTCTAACGCTTGTGTTTAATGTAGATTTCCTGTGTCATTCCTTGGCATCACTACTTGTCTCTTCTTCAACATCTCGAGAATTTCATCCACTATCTTTTTTTCTTGCCTCACTTTATTTGCGATGTCCCTAGGGCTTCTCTTAATGTGTTTCATTTTGCATTCTCAGTCTCCAAGTATTTGCTTTCAATCTCTTTGCAAGTTGGGTCATTTGTTCTTTAGATGTTGTTTTGGTATTCTTTAATTTCCTTAATTTTATTCTGACTTTGTATATGACTTGAAGATGGTCGCTCTCACAGTCGCTACTTGGGGAGGTTTTACAGTGTAAAATTATATTCTTTAATATTTATTGATTGTTATATAATCGATCATACCACCCTGAACCCCCAACCAGCGGGAACTTAATTGGGCAGTGTTTTGTGATCCTCGCTTATCTTATAAACATTTGCTTTTTTTCTACCTACATTTATATACGTTACAAATTAAACTAAGCACAACTGACTATATTAAGGAATGAAAAATTTTCGTGGACTTTATTGCCAATCTGGGTCTTTCTTTTTCGTCCAAACGGCATAGTCATCAATATTGTTGGAGGTGCACCCATAAACTATGATATCATCTGCATATATTTTACTAAAGATCTGAGAGTGTTCTTGGGTATATCGTTGATATAAATAAAAAAAGGTAGGAAAGAGGAAAGATCCTTGGGGGAGGCCAACATTGATCTAATGCGCCTCAGAGGACTGGCCATTAACAACGACCTTCATGGACATAACTTACAAGAAAGACTTCTGAGAGGACACTCTCACTGATTCCATATCTGGTCAGTTGGTGTAACAATCAAAAGCCTTATAGATATCTATTATCCTTATTATCAAGAACTCACTGATTCTATGTGTGAAAATAGTTAAGACATCCGCATGGGACCCAGAAGAATGAAACTATACTGTTTGTCACACAGATGTTTGTTTTTGTTGAGGTCTTCGATGACTTTCTTGAGGATGATAGCTACAAGAAAGGAGTAAATAGTTGTGTCAGTCTAGATAACAAGTTGAGAACTGGTGCATAGATCCCTGAGGAACACCCGCATTAGTAAAAAAAAAAAAAAAAGATTTAGAAGTGTAGCCGTTCAAGATAACTTTAATTTTGTGATTTGATAAGAAAGATTGAATCAGATCAAAAATTCGCCCAGCAATACCATAACCTTTCAACTTGTGAAGCATACCATATTATCCTTTGAGATATTCAAAGCAACAAGTTGAGCTTCACCATTCTTCTCTACAGCTTGAGAGACTCTTTCAGTAATAACCATTAACACATTAACAGTTGACCTAGAAATGCAAAATCTATATTGCTTGTCTGAAAGAAAACCATGCTTAACTAATTCGGAGTTGATTAGAACATCTAGTCCTTTAATAATAGTCCAATAGTTGACGATAGTTTACAATTATTACGAACAGACACAAAGAGGGCTGTTGTGAGCAGAAGTATGACGTTGGTACAACACGAAAAAGTGATTCCTGTGGGCACTTGTGGCAAGAGTGAACCAAGAAAAAGATTGTGATTTCATCTGGTATTTCCGAGAAAGTATAAAAGAATCAATGCCGGCTTTTACCCAATAGAAAGATTAATGAATCCTAATTAGTACACTAACTAAAAGAAATCTGAAATTTCATGTTTAATAGACAAGTCAAAAGAAATATAAACAGCGTGATCCGAATTGCCAATAGGAAAAGAATCAGGAGAGGAGGTAACAAATCAATTAAAGAAATATATTGATCAGAATTATTAGAGTAGGGAAATACAGCATTTGACCGAGAGAATGAGCAACAGAAAAATGAAAATCTAAATATCGGCAACATCAGTAACATCGGAATGATTAAGCCACTTGCACTGAAACTTCTTCAGACTAAAAACGGTTTAATGATGGAATCAGTCTTATATGTAAAAATGTGTGTGTGTGTGTGTGTGTGCGTATATATAAAGTAGACATCGAAGCATTAATGATACAATATAGCTTAGCTTTAAATTTAAATTTTGATATCCCATGTATTTAGATGTTTAATTTAGACCCATTCAGGTATATATATATATATATATATATATATATATATATATATATATATATATATATATATATTGTGTGTGTATTTAGGCAGCATCTTTTTCATTCATACACGTTTCATTAAATAATATAGACAAGTGTTGTGTATTTATTTTATGTAAATTTTTTCAGTCTAAGCTTTCGGCTTACATAAGCCATTATCAAAGATGTCAGTTACAACATATTAAGCAATATACGGACAAGACAGTGATGATAGTCTGTCATTGTTTACATAGATGATTTCTAAGCAACGATAAACACGTGCATATAACACACTAGAAGCGAAAATCGCACCGCATCTCATGACGTCACACATGACCACACGAGAGTGAATTGGAGAAGTATGAAGTATGGGAAGCCATTGGTATAAACCAATGGCTTGTGTTACCAATTATAGACATTTAAGAATATTTGTAGAGATGCCATAATTCTCTATATAATTCTATGCCATAATTCTTCTGTCTTCATATATATATATATATATATATATATATATATATATATATATATATATATATATATATATATATATGTGTGTGTGTGTGTGTGCAAAAAGGTGCATTTTTGTGTTATTGATATGGAAAAAATTACGAATACCATCAACTGGAATTTAACGAATGGATTCGCGCCACTCTTGCGTAGTTAATGATCATTAATGTGGTACGAGTTGCATTTTCAACAGACAAGTGTCAAACTCTCTAGACCGGTGGTATAGCCGATATATGACTTAGATACATGTTTAATAGAGGAGATACAATTTCCTAAATTATTGCTTCATCACTCAAGCAAATAGTACACTAAAAGTACGCTTAGACATGGATAATGCCCTAACCATTTGACAAAGCGTTTAAACCACTATTATAAATACTTACATGTTTCTAATTATGTATCAACGGATATACGTTTGACTAGTGCATCGATACATACTACTTAATTACTAAAATCGATACATACTATTTAATAACTAAAAGCCCAGTGGAAATTTTTTAGGAATGGTGATGTCATTATATGGAGATTAAGTAAAGATTTGTCAACAAAACTCCTGTATATCTATGAGTTACTTTTTTTACCATATCAACAAACCATATCGACTATGCACGGTGCTTTATTTTCACAATACTTGACCTTCTAGTGCAAAAGTATTTAATGCGTAACGGACGTTATTTGATCGGTATTTTCTTCCAATGCATCCGCAATTTTTTAAATGCTTTTATATTCTTTTCTTTTGGTTGGCTTTGCTATCGGTTACTGACACTCGAGGCTAATCACGCGACAGCTGGACTGTCTAGACGCTTTTTATTAGTTCCTATTATTGGCGTATGACCAACACAATCAATGTGCAACTCCTTGATACTCTGTTACTGTTGACGACATGAAAAGAAACCAGTAAAGGTGGAGGTCACGGTGTAGGGTCAGTAGAAAAGGATTATGGTCGTTTTTGAAGCAAATCCAAATCAATCTTCTCTCCACCTCCATTCCGAACTTAATGCCACTCTTTTTATTAATTTTGAAATCGGTGGCATAAGTTAAGCATTAAAACTAAAAATTAAACTTGGAAAGTGAAACTAAAGACATAAGTGAAATAAAAATAAAGTGAATCTACTAACATTAAATAGAGACTCCACAATCACCTGAGAAAAAAGATCGCAATGAATTTTACTGATATCATGAAAATTTAAACTTTCTTGAAGATTGGAGGATAAATTTAAAACGTTAATAACCATCTTCTTATATTTCATGAAATATGTTTAAATTTTCAAATAGATAGGAGAAACATACAAACTTATGATAGACTAGAACGGCGGAGGTACATACATTTTTAAGTCATCATTTTCTTCAAATGAATTACAAGAGAGTTTTCATTTCCTCTTAATCACGAATCCACGTGCATTGACAACGCGATGAGACAAAAATCATTTACAATCATCGACTAGAAATCTTATTACAAGTCTCATGCGCAAACTGATTTAGTCCATGTAAATATTCTGTTTTTTTTGTTTGTCTTTTTTTGGAAAGTAATGTCGCATTTAAAATTTTAAAGTGAAATAGTAAACATAGTTTAACATCGTTCCTATATGTGTCTGTTCGGGAATAGAGTCAATTCTATTTTGTTTTCGGACAAGACGAAGCACGAAATGAAGCAGAAGTGGTTAGATCCTAGCGATTCTAACATTGGGTCACATCTCCATTCCACTAAAGGAAGATGAAGCTGTGAGCCACCCTGACGTATTTGCAAGACTGGATGCAAGGAACTGAATAATTTGATTCAACTCGCTCGTGTAAACTTTGTATTGAATTGAGGAGAGGCAAATATGTTTAACCAGTTAATGTTAACTTTTATCTGGGAGAGAAGGTTTTGTTGACTGTGTTTCGTATTAGTCATTGAATGCTCCATGACTTTCACAAAGAAAGTTAGTTACACATCATAATTGAGCATTTTTGCATTGTCTATAAATGTTAGCTATGATTTAAAAAAAGTAATTGGTAATAATTTTCATACTGGATAATTTTAGATAATGATCATTTCGAAAGCATCTTTTGAATCAGATTGTGATAATTTTTAGTTTACAATGTTAAAAATATTAAAATTCGAAGACATTTCAATAACTTCAGTGAAGAAATATTTAATGTATTGGAATTTGGAACGATACGCCTCTGATAGCAAAATAGACGATGGTTTTTATATTGACGCTGTTTTATGGGGTTGGGGTGGGAGACGGTGCCTCCCTTTGATCGGGAGTCAGAGATTTTTCTTTGGTCGATTGAGACGCTTTGTATTCTGGCTCCGTGAGCAACTAATTTAGTTTGCCACGTAAAGTAACGAATATTCGACTTACAGTGTCGAATTATTTTCTTAATATAGTTAATATTTATTTAACTTTAATTGCTATATATCTGATTTTATTTAAGCATGGAAAGAAGGGATAGTGAGTTTTTCGTTTCGGGCGACTCTGTACAAAAGATTTTTTATTAGCTCCGGTAGAATTCCGAAGCTAAAATTTGTTAAAATATAACTTGAGAAAAGTTATAAATTTGTTTAAATATAGCTTGAGAAAAGTGATATTTTATTTTGATTTGACTTTTAAGGTCTATTGAGGTATTGACGCAAATATAGACATTTGTTAAAGATAACAAAGGTACTTAGTGGCTTTTGGAGATTTGTTTCAACTTTGTCTCAGAAACATTTATTTGAAAGAGGTGTTTTTATTCCCAAAAAGAAAAATTATTGCCTTTGATTGAGAGTCAACGTTTTATTTGGCAAAGTCGTTCGATGCAGGGAAGGTAGCCCCATTCTCGTTCTCTATTTAAAATGAGATTTTAAAGTATTTTAAATAGATATTTATTTTAAAATTTGATCTTAGCCGAGGTTAGGCGTTGTGTTTTCTAATTTTCGCTTTCAGCTCCTAAGAAAGAAAAAGAAATGTATTTGAAGAAAAAAGAAATTTGTAGAAGAAAGAAGATAAAAGTATCTAAAGAAATTGACTGTTAAGAAAAGATTTTAAAACAAATTTTTCATTGTAAAAGAAAAGGTTGAAAAAAGAAAAGATGTTTAAGGTGTCAGTTTAAAGAATGATACATTCTATAGACTGACAAAATTATTAATGTAAGTAAATCCCTTTGCTTATCATTATGTTTTGTTACTATTTGGCATATAGAACAATATACATGGAAATTTTGTTTTATTGAAATAAATGTTTTATCTATGAACACTATATTTATGATAGTTTGCTTCTTTGAGTGATTTTGTTTTACTTTCCTATGAAGAAGCCGAGAACAAAATCGGCAGTATAATCCTTTGTATTAAAATATTTATTTATAATGTAAATGTATTAATTTAGGACTATTACTAATTTTTTCTTCAGATTTCTAGTTAAAGTGTTAGGGATCCAACAAAATGTACAATTGGAAGTAAATCAAAGAAAGATATTTGGCTCTCTCAGAAACTTGTTATTAAGGCACAAATAACATGTTCATTGTTATTTCATTTCTGAAATGTTGGTGAATAAAGAGTCAACAGATTTCTGTAAATTTAATTATTGTGCCTGATTCATTGGAGAAGTTTGCTGAATGAAATCTGGTATTGTCTCTCACTGACAGATGACACTTTGGAGAAGAATGGAAAAAATTCTTTCACGTCGAGATTCTGCAAGTGACGGAAAGTTTATCACTAATTAATAAAATTTAATTATTTTTGTACCCATTTCATACTTCCTTCTTGAAAATGCGATATTATTTGTGGAGCATTTCAAAAACTAATCTTTCTAATGAAACATGAAAATTGTGAATTCAATTGTAACTTATAAACAATAAAAAGATAGAATAATTCTTAAAACGAAAAGTACCGAAATTAATGTTATCAATATATTAAAACTGACCAACAAAAATGGAAGAATTTTCATAAAAAAAACAATTGGCCATTCTAGTGCACATTATGAAAATCTGTTTGCAAACGATTTTTAATAGTGACTTTGTTTCATAAAGAAAATATAAGCAAAAAGAATTTTGGAATATTTAAGACTTGTATTTTAGGCGAATGGGGAATATTCCTCTCTCGCTATTAACTCGAGAAAGAAAAGGTAGGAAGTTACTTTGGATTTAATAATAATAATAATAATAATAATAATAATAATAATAATAATAATAATGTTTAGAATTGCATTTTTTTTTTAGAAGTGAGTTGTTAACGACATGTTTTATTTATAATAATAATTTACATTCGTAAATATGCCTTCCCCAACCACCATCGTTTGACACGAGGGGCGAGGAAAAAAATTAAATTCAAGTTTTTGATAATTAACTATTTGGTTTCTGCAATATTGCTTCAAAATCTTTGTCTGATGTTCCAATAATTTGTAGTATTTGTTGTTACTGCTTCTGCTGCTGTTGCTACTGTTATTATTGCAGTAACTGTTGCTGTTTTTGTTGTTGCTGTAGTAATTGCTTTACTGCGATTTGTAAGTTCTCCATATTGCGAATTTATTTCCAATCCTTGGTTGGCGTAAGTTCAAAACTCCTTACAACGTCAGAATCATTTTTACAAACTGAGTTCCGAATCCTCGTCGCCACTGTTATAAAGTTTGTATAAGGCTCGTAGTTGCTGCTTAGTAAGACTGTAAAGAAAATACAAAGTCTATATTTTTTAATATACTGGCATGTGCGGCATAAATATTTACCCATAATTTAAAAATAAAAAAAATACTCATTATTTAAACATGAATTGAAACATACCTATTCGTAAAAATAGTTTCAAATTTTGCATGGGGCTTCCTAACACTCTTTCGTTTTATTGTTCAGTTTAATTAAATATGGCGGCTCGAACAAAAGGTGATTGAATTGTCGCATTGAAAATGGATGGTATGAATCATTGTGAATTGAGGAAACAGTCGAATGTTAGCAGAAAAAACTGTTTTTAATGTGTGTATCGCGACATTACAAGAGCTATTTTCAAGAGCTATTTATTTTTGAGATATACGAATGAAGATATATATATATATATATATATATATATATATATATATATATATATATATATATATATATATATATCCAAAACGAAAAAATATTCTAGTTCAAGTAACAAGACAAAGCCTTCTACAAATTCGACTCTCGTAACCTAACAGGATTAAAGAAACAATATCAGTTATTTTATTGCTCATAGTAGGTTAGTAATTCTTTGAAAAATTAGTAGTTCTCTTCTTTTCAAAATTATGATACACCTTGTGCTGTATATAAATATAAAATCTGTCTATATGCTGAATTCATTTTAGATTGTTAAAATTCTCAACCTAATGCTGAAAAAATTGGAGACCTTCCTACGTGATTTGAACAAGCAGCTGAAACTAAAGATCACCCTCGTTACAATTACCATCTTTTAATGAGTATAAGAAAGGTAAAAAATAAAGTTTATTCATTCTGTTAAATAATACAGAAACTGATTTTTTTAATTCTTTCTTTATGTTATTTCTCGTTTCAAATACATTCCAAACAGTTCCAAATTGTTCGGTGGAATAAATTAATTCCAATTGATAATATGACTAATAATAATAATAATAATGACTAATAATAAGGAGGAACAGTTTAACATTTAGAACGAAAAAGAAAATGTATTTCAATGTCAAAACACCTCTTAAAGTTTGTAATTACATAATTTTCGAATACATTATATTGTGTCATTGTGCAAATAGTTAGAAATAACTTCATTTCTTTTATCTATTAAACCATTCACGTTCTTAAAAACTATGATTTTCAGTTTCCCTACCATACATAGATTTCAATTTCTGCCTCTGTTTCGCCTCATCTTTTTTTTCATATCCCATTCTACTAAAGTTATTTTATATTTTAGTTCTCATATATATTTTGAAAATATGGTGTTATTTTTATATCTTTCGTATTTGAATGGTAGCAGATGGTTTACATATCTTTCATTAAATTATTTCTCAGTTACCCTGAAAAAGTTATTTTTTATGAAAAAACATATTAAAAATAATATTTAAAATTAAGCACATTTATGTAATTAAGAAAAGTGAGATAAAAATTATATATACATATATAGACAAGAAAAAACTCCCCATTAAGGAAAGAAAAAGAAAGAAAGGCCAAAAAGAATAACACCTACCGACGTAGTAAAGTGCACAACGTCCATATTTACCCAGACAGAGTAAAAAACACTTCACAACATCAACACTTAACAAGGGATAGATCGTGTCGTTACTCAAGTTTAACGTTCTCGCAATTTTAGGCGAACTTTGGGCGATTGTTTTAGCTTCCTAAAAGATTAGACTTAGACGACCAAATAAATTGCACCGCTAAAGCATAAGCGTTGGTTACACTAAAAGACAACCAGGAAAATTTCAGAAAAACAAAAAAGTATACTGATAAACCCTACCAAAAACGGACTTGGTAAAATAAATAAAATAATACGAGAAACAATTAATTCAGAGCTAAGGAACAAGTTAGGAATAAATCAGTGAAAAAACACAAAAACAACTATAGACTGGTTCAGCAAACTAACAAATAAACATAATTGCCAATCTATGCAACTAGATAAGAAATAATTCTACCCTTTTATAACAGAACCCGTGCTGGATAAGGTCATCTCCTTATCTTAAGAACAAATAAAAATAAATACAAAAAAATTAAAATCATTAAGCTCTCGCGATAATGTCGAATATTCGACAATGAGGACGCGTGGATAAAGAAAGAAGGGACCTTTGACACTACAATGGGAAGCTTTGACGGTGCAGGACCTGCAAGCTCATAGGTATACATTTGCTACACGAATTAAGTAAAATAATCGATAAAAATACTACCGGCCTCTACAGTGACGACGGTTTCAGAATCTTAAGAAACTGTACCAAACAAAACACAGACGAAACTAGGAAAACAATCATAAGCAGTTTAAAAAATATGGGACTTGACATAGGTATAAAAACTAACATAAACTAATTGGATTTTATAGATGTCAACTTCAACCTAAGTATAGGTATATATAAACCATACAGAAAACCCAATGATAAACCACTGTATGTACCCACACCTCCCAACCCCTCATCATCAATAATCAAACACGGTCACTTAGACTTTCCAACAATTCTTCCAGTGAAACCATCTTCAATGAATCCAAGAAAAACTATGAAGCAGTCCTAAAAGACAGTGGATTCTCAGCAATACTCACATGCACATCACAAAAAATGCCAACAGGAAAAGAAATATCATCTGATTCAACCCATCCTACATCAAAAACGTAAAAACAAACTTGGGGAAAGTATTCATTGAACTCATACACAAACACATCCCTGCAACAAGTACTCTCTGCAATATATTCGATAAAAACAGAATAAAAATCAGTTACAATTGCACCAAGAGCATGACACAAATAAAAAACACAACAGGAAAACAACCAACAAACCACTTGAACAAATGTAATTGCGGAACAAAGCATGTGTAACTACAGAACAAAGAACGAATGTCCCTTAAACGCTAATTGCTTGCAGAACAATGTGATATACCAAGTTACTGTAAAATCAGTAGATAACGAGGAAAAATATACATAGGAGTAACTGAAGGACACTGGAAACAAAGAAACTACGCACACAAAACATCAAATAGTAAATACACGAACGGTATAATGCTTTCTAAACATATTTGGGCGATTAAAAACAAACGCCAAATCACACTAAAAATATCATGAAAAATACAGCATCGGCCTACAACAAAAATTCCAAAACTGTAAACTCTGGAGGAAAAAATAGCTATAATTACCTCCCCAGACCAACTCAAACTACTAAATAAAGGATCAGAACTCATCTCAAAATGCAAACACGAAGACAAATTTTTTACTAAGTTACTTAACCTAAAATTGAAAACGAGCAAGATTAAACGAAAATAAATAAACAAAAATAAGTAAAATAAATTAATCCAAACAATAAATAAGTAAATAAACTAAGTAAATAATAAACAAATTAACAAATCACGTACACAGAGATAAACACAAGAAAACGTAGTAATAACAGCCAACAATAAAATAATCAAAGCTAAATTTAAAAAGTTAACAAAGAACACTATAAATAGCACCCAAACTGCATTTGGATCCACAATTATTACCACACAATAGCCCCTAGAATAATTGGAAACACAACCGTTACCGCCCACATAAATAATCGTGAAAAAATACAATAGACTACCGACAATGCACCACTGGCCTGTATATATAAATACTTGAGCAAAACACATATGATCTGAGGACTGCGTTTAGCATGAAACATACTGTCGACTCTGGGTGTTGACTTAAATGATGTGTGTGTGTGTGTGTGTGTGCGTGTGTGAGTGCTCGCGCGTGTATATATATATATATATATATATATATATATATATATATATAGTATGTGTGTGTGTGTGTGTGCGATGGATAAATAGACGTCTAAACTTATCGAAAAAATGAAAATAACATTGACATCTCATTTTAACAGATACATTTATCAAAATTGTACAAAAATATTTTGAAATACTAAGAAGTAAATTTATTCAATAAAATCGCCAATCGCTTCGATCACAGACTCCAGACGACTTCGGAATCTCCTGCCTCTCTTCCAGACGGTCTCCTTATTTAAGTTAGTAAATAACCTTACCTTCAGTTCATTCAGCCAGTTTTCATGATGTTTGATTCAGCCGGTTTTCATGATGTTTCATTCAGCCGGTGTTCATGATGTTTCGTTCAGCTGGTTTTCAGGATGTTTCATTAAGCCGGTTTTCATGATGTTTCATTCAGCCTTTTCTCATGATGTTTCATTCAGCCGGTGTACATGATGTTTGAATCAGCCGGTTTTCATGATGTTTCATTCAGCCGGTTTTCATGATGCTTCGTTCAGCCGGTTTTCATGATGTTTCATTCAGCCGGTGTTCATGATGATTCATTCAGCCGGTTTCATGATGTTTGATTCAGCCGGTTTTCATGATGTTTCATTCAACCGGTGTTCATGATGATTCATTCAGCCGGTTTTCATGATGCTTCATTAAGTCGGTTTTCATGATGTTTCATTCAGACTGTTTTCATGATGCTTCGTCCAGCTGGTTTTCATGATGTTTGATTCAGCCGGTGTTCATGATGCTTCATTCAGACTGTTTTCATGATGCTTCATTCAAGCGGTTTTCATGATCTTTGATTCAGCCGGTGTTCATGATGCTTCATTCAGACTGTTTTCATTATGCTTCATTCAACCGGTTTTCATGATGTTTGATTCAGCCGGTTTCATGATGCTTCATTCAGCCGGTTTTCATGATGCTTCATTCAGCCGGTGTTCATGATGATTCATTCAGCCGGTTTTCATGATGCTTCATTCAGCCGGTTTTCATGATGTTTGATTCAGCCGGTTTTCATGATGTTTCATTCAGCCGGATTTCATGATGCTTCATTCAACCGGTTTACATGATGTTTCATTCAACCGGTGTTCATGATGATTCATTCAGCCGGTTTTCATGATGCTTCATTCAGCCGGGTTTCATGATGTTTCATTCAGCCGGTTTTCATGATGATTCATTCAGCCGGTTTTCATGATGCTTCATTCAGCCGGTGTTCATGATGATTCATTCTGCCGTTTTTCATGTTTGATTCAACCGGTGTTCATGATGATTCATTCAGCCGGTTTTCATGATGTTTGATTCAGCCGGGTTTCATGATGTTTCATTCAGCCGGTGTTCATGATGATTCATTCAAACGGTTTTCATGATGCTTCATTCAAGCGGTTTTCATGATGTTTGATTCAGCCGGTGTTCATGATGCTTCATTCAAGCGGTTTTCATGATGTTTGATTCAGCCGGTGTTCATGATGCTTCATTCAGACTGTTTTCATTATGCTTCATTCAACCGGTTTTCATGATGTTTGATTCAGCCGGTTTCATGATGCTTCATTCAGCCGGTTTTCATGATGCTTCATTCAGCCGGTGTTCATGATGATTCATTAAGCCGGTTTTCATGATGCTTCATTCAGCCGGTTTTCATGATGTTTGATTCAGCCGGTTTTCATGATGTTTGATTCAGCCGGATTTCATGATGCTTCATTCAACCGGTTTACATGATGTTTCATTCAACCGGTGTTCATGATGATTCATTCAGCCGGTGTTCATGATGATTCATTCAAACGGTTTTCATGATGCTTCATTCAACCGGTTTTCATGATGTTTGATTCAGCTGGTGTTCATGATGATTCATTCAGCCGGATTTCATGTTTCATTCAGCCGGTTTACATGATGTTTGATTCAACCGGTGTTCATATTTGATTCAGCCGGTGTTCATGATGATTCATTCAGTCGGTTTTCATGACGATTCATTGAGTCGGATTTCATGATGATTCATTCAGCCGGTTTTCATGATGTTTGAATCAGCCGGTTTTCATGATGTTCGATTCAGCCGGTTTTCATGATGTTTCATTCAGCCGGTTTTCATGATGCTTCATTCACCCGGTTTTCATGATGCTTCATTTAGCCGGTGTTCATGATGATTCATTCAGCCGTTTTTCATGATGTTTCATTCAGCCGGTTTTCATAATGTTTGATTCAGCCGGTGTTCATGATGCTACATTCAGCCGGTTTTCAAGATGCTTCATTCAGCCGGTTTTCATGATGTTTGATTCAGCCGGTGTTCATGATGATTCATTCAGCCGGTTTTCATGATGTTTCATTCAGCCGGTTTTCATGATGTTTGATTCAACCGGTGTTCATGATGATTCATTCAGCCGGTTTTCATGATGTTTGATTCAGCCGGTTTTCATATTTGATTCAGCCGGTGTTCACGATGTTTGATTCAGCCGGTGTTGATGATGATTCATTCAGTCGGTTTTCATGATGATTCATTCAGCCGGTTTTCATGAGGTTTCATTCAGCCGGTGTTCATGATGTTTGAATCAGCCGGTTTTCATGATGTTTGATTCAGCCGTTGTTCATGATGATTCCTTCAAACGGTTTTCTTGATGCTTCATTCATCCGGTTTTCATGATGTTTGATTCTGCAGGTGTTCATGATGCTTCAGTCAGCCGGTTTTCATGATGTTTCATTCAGCCGGTTTCCATGATGTTTGATTCAGCCGGTGTTCATGATGATTCATTCCCCCGTTTTTCATGATGTTTCATTCAGCCGGTTTTCATGATGTTTGATTCAGCCGGTGTTCATGATCATTCATTCAGCCGGTTTCCATGATGTTTGATTCAGCCGGTGTTCATGATGATTCATTCCGCCGTTTTTCATGATGTTTCATTCAGCCGGTTTTCATGATGTTTGATTCAGCCGGTGTTCATGATCCTTCATTCAGCCGGTTTTCATGATGTTTCATTCAGCCGGTTTACATGATGTTTGATTCAACCGGTGTACATGATGATTCATTCAGCCGGTTTTCATGATGTTTGATTCAGCCGGTTTTCATATTTGATTAAGCCGGTGTTCATGATGTTTGATTCAGCCGGTGTTCATGATGATTCATTCAGCCGGTTTTCATGAGGTTTCATTCAGCTGGTGTTCATGATGTTTGAATCAGCCAGTTTTCATGATGTTCGATTCAGCCGGTTTTCATGATGATTCATTCAGCCGGTTTTCATGATGTTTGATTCAGCCGGTTTTCATATCTGATTAAGCCGGTTTTCATAATGATTCATTCAGCCGGTGTTCATGATGAATCATTCAGCCGTTTTTCATGATGTTTCATTCAGCCGGTTTTCATGATGTTTGATTCAGCCGGTGTTCATGATGCTACATTCAGCCGGTTTTCAAGATGTTTGATTCAGCCGGTGTTCATGATGATTCATTCAGCCGGTTTTCATGATGTTTCATTCAGCCGGTTTTCATATTTGATTCAGCCGGTGTTCATGATGTTTCATTCAGCCTGTTTTCATGATGCTTCATTCAGTCGGTTTTCATGATGATTCATTCAGCCGGTTTTCATGAGGTTTCATTCAGCCGGTGTTCATGATGCTTCATTCAACCGGTTTTCATGATGTTTGATTCAGCCGGTGTTCATGATGCTTCAGTCAGCCGGTTTTCATGATGTTTCATTCAACCGAGGTTCATGATGATTCATTCAGACGGTTTTCATGATGTTTGATTCAGCCGGTG
The DNA here is from genome assembly GCA_963932145.1 of Acanthosepion lycidas. Classification (NCBI taxonomy): domain Eukaryota; kingdom Metazoa; phylum Mollusca; class Cephalopoda; order Sepiida; family Sepiidae; genus Acanthosepion; species Acanthosepion lycidas. The sequence continues at coordinate 65,935,910 of OZ010579.1, forward strand.
TTCATGATGATTCATTGAACCGGTGTTCGTGATGATTCATTCAGCCGGTTTTCATGATGTTTGATTCAGCCGGTTTTCATATTTGATTCAGCCGGTGTTCATGATGATTCATTCAGTCAGTTTACATGATGATTCATTCAGCCGCATTTCATGAGGTTTCATTCAGCCGGAGTTCATGATGTTTGAATCAGCCAGTTTTCATGATGTTAGATTCAGCCGGTTTTCATGATGTTTGATTCAGCTGGTTTTCATGATGCTTCATTTACCCGGTTTTCATGATGCTTCATTTAGCCGGTTTTCATGATGATTCATTCAGCCGGTGTTCATGATGATTCATTCAAACGGTTTTCATGATGCTTCATTCAACCGGTTTTCATGATGTTTGATTCAGCCGGTGTTCATGATGTTTGATTCAGCCGGTGTTCATGACGATTCATTCAGCCGGTGTTCATGATGATTCATTCAAACGGTTTTCATGATGCTTCAGTCAGCTGGTTTTCATGATGTTTCATTCAACTGAGGTTCATGATGATTCATTCAGACGGTTTTCATGATGTTTCATTCAGCCGGTGTTCATGATGATTCATTCAGCCGGATTTCATGATGTTTCATTCAGCCTGTTTACATGATGTTTGATTCAACCGATGTTCATGATGATTCATTCAGCCGGTTTTCATGATGTTTGATTCAGCCGGTTTTCATATTTGATTCAGCCGGTGTTCATGATGTTTGAATCAGCCGGTTTTCATGATGTTTGATTCAGCTGGTTTTCATGATGTTTCATTCAGCCGGTTTTCATGATGCTTCATTCAGCGTTTTCATGATGCTTCATTTAGCCGGTTTTCATGATGATTCATTGAGCCGGTTTTCATGATGTTTGATTCAGCCGGTGTTCATGATGTTTGAATCAGCCGGTTTTCATGATGTTTGATTCAGCTGGTTTTCATGATGTTTCATTCAGCCGGTTTTCATGATGCTTCATTCACCGTTTTCATGATGCTTCATTTAGCCGGTTTTCATGATGATTCATTCAGCCGGTTTTCATGATGTTTGATTCAGCCGGTGTACATGAGGATTCATTCAGCCGGTTTTCATGATGTTTGATTCAGCCGGTTTTCATATTTGATTCAGCCGGTGTTCACGATGTTTGATTCAGCCGGTGTTCATGATGATTCATTCAGTCGGTTTTCATGATGATGCATTCAGCCGGTTTTCATGAGGTTTCATTCAGCCGGTGTTCATGATGTTTGAATCAGCCGGTTTTCATGATGTTTGATTCAGCCGGTTTTCATGATGTTTCATTCAGCCGGTTTTCATGATGCTTCATTCACCCGGTCTTCATGATGTTTCATTTAGCCGGTTTTCATGATGATTCATTCAACCAGTGTTCATGATGATTCATTCAAACGGTTTTCATGATGCTTCATTCAACCGGTTTTCATGATGTTTCATTCAGCCGGTGTTCATGATGCTTCAGTCAGCCTGTTTTCATAATATTTCATTCAACCGAGGTTCATGATGAATCATTCAGACGGTTTTCATGATGTTTCATTCAGCCGGTGTTCATGATGATTCATTCAGCCGGTTTTCATGATGTTTCATTCAGCCGGTTTACATGATGATTGATTCAACCGGTGTTCATGATGATTCATTCAGCCGGTTTTCATGATGTTTCATTCAGGCGGTTTTCATGATGCTTCGTCCAGCTGGTTTTCATGATGTTTGATTCAGCCGGTGTTCATGATGCTTCATTCAGACGGTTTTCATGATGCTTCATTGAAGCGGTTTTCATGATGTTTGATTCAGCCGGTGTTCATGATGCTTCATTCAGACTGTTTTCATTATGCTTCATTCAACCGGTTTTCATGATGTTTGATACAGCCTGTTTCATGATGCTTCATTCAGCCGGTTTTCATGATGCTTCATTCAGCCGGTGTTCATGATGATTCATTCAGCCGGTTTTCATGATGCTTCATTCAGCCGGTTTTCATGATGTTTGATTCAGCCGGTTTTCATGATGTTTCATTCAACTGGTGTTCATGATGATTCATTCAGCCTGTTTTCATGATGTTTGATTCAGCCGGTTTTCATGATGTTTCATTCAGCCGGTGTTCATGACGATTCATTCAAACGGTTTTCATGATGCTTCATTCAACCGGTTTTCATGATGTTTGATTCAGCCGGTGTTCATGATGCTTCATTCAGCCGGTTTTCATGATGTTTCATTCAACCGGTGTTTATGATGACTCATTCAGCCGGTTTTCATGATGATTCATTCAACCAGTGTTCATGATGATTCATTCCAACGGTTTTCATGATGCTTCATTCAACCGGTTTTCATGATGTTTCATTCAGCCGGTGTTCATGATGCTTCAGTCAGCCTGTTTTCATAATGTTTCATTCAACCGAGGTTCATGATGAATCATTCAGACGGTTTTCATGATGTTTCATTCAGCCGGTGTTCATGATGATTCATTCAGCCGGTTTTCATGATGTTTCATTCAGCCGGTTTCATGATGCTTCATTCAGCCGGTTTTCATGATGCTTCATTCAGCCGGTGTTCATGATGATTCATTCAGCCGGTTTTCATGATGCTTCATTCAGCCGGTTTTCATGATGTTTGATTCAGCCGGTTTTCATGATCTTTCATTCAACCGGATTTCATGATGCTTCATTCAACCGGTTTACATGATGTTTCATTCAACTGGTGTTCATGATGATTCATTGAGCCGGTTTTCATGATGTTTGATTCAGCCGGTTTTCATGATGTTTCATTCAGCCGGTGTTCATGACGATTCATTCAAACGGTTTTCATGATGCTTCATTCAACCGGTTTTCATGATGTTTGATTCAGCCGGTGTTCATGATGCTTCATTCAGCCGGTTTTCATGATGTTTCATTCAACCGGTGTTTATGATGACTCATTCAGCCAGTTTTCCTGATGCTTCATTCAGCCAGTGTTCACGATGATTCATCCAAACGGTTTTCATGATGCTTCATTCAACCGGTTTTCATGATGATTCATTCAGCCGGTTTTCATGATGTTTGATTCAGCCGGTGTTCATGATGCTTCATTCAGCCGGTGTTCATGATGTTTGATTCAGCCGGTGTTCATGATGATTCATTCAGCCGGATTTCATGATGTTTCATTCAGCTGGTTTACATGATGTTTGATTCAACCGGTGTTCATGATCCTTCATTCAGTCGGTTTTCATGATGCTTCATTCAGCCGGTTTTCATGATGTTTGATTCAGCCGGTGTTCATGATGATTCATTCAGCCGGTTTTCATGATGTTTCATTCAGCCGGTTTACATGATGTTTGATTCAGCCGGTGTTCATGATGATTCATTCAGTCGGTTTTCATGACGATTCATTCAGTCGGATTTCATGATGATTCATTCAGCCGGTTTTCATGAGGTTTCATTCAGCTGGTGTTCATGATGTTTGAATCAGCCGGTTTTCATGATGATTCATTCAGCCGGTGTTCATGATGATTCATTCAGCCGTTTTTCATGATGTTTCATTCAGACGGTTTTCATGATGTTTCATTCAGCCGGTTTTCATGATGTTTGATTCAGCCGGTGTTCATGATCATTCATTCAGCCGGTTTCCATGATGTTTGATTCAGCCGGTGTTCATGATGATTCATTCCGCCGTTTTTCATGATGTTTCATTCAGCCGGTTTTCATGATGTTTGATTCAGCCGGTGTTCATGATCCTTCATTCAGCCGGTTTTCATGATGTTTCATTCAGCCGGTTTTCATGATGTTTGATTCAGCCGGTTTTCATATTTGATTAAGCCGGTGTTCATGATGTTTGATTCAGCCGGTGTTCATGATGATTCATTCAGCCGGTTTTCATGAGGTTTCATTCAGCTGGTGTTCATGATGTTTGAATCAGCCAGTTTTCATGATGTTCGATTCAGCCGGTTTTCATGATGTTTCATTCACCCGGTTTTCATGATGCTTCATTTAGCCGGTTTTCATAATGATTCATTCAGCCGGTGTTCATGATGATTCATTCAGCCGTTTTTCATGATGTTTCATTCAGCCGGTTTTCATGATGTTTGATTCAGCCGGTGTTCATGATGCTACATTCAGCCGGTTTTCAAGATGTTTGATTCAGCCGGTGTTCATGATGATTCATTCAGCCGGTTTTCATGATGTTTCATTCAGCCGGTTTTCATATTTGATTCAGCCGGTTCATGATGTTTCATTCAGCCGGTTTTCATGATGCTTCATTCAGTCGGTTTTCAAGATGATTCATTCAGACGGTTTTCATGATGTTTGATTCAGCCGGTGTTCATGATGATTCATTGAACCGGTGTTCATGATGATTCATTCAGTCAGTTTACATGATGATTCATTCAGCCGGTTTTCATGAGCTTTCATTCAGCCGGAGTTCATGATGTTTGAATCAGCCAGTTTTCATGATGTTAGATTCAGCCGGTTTTCATGATGTTTGATTCAGCTGGTTTTCATGATGCTTCATTTACCCGGTTTTCATGATGATTCATTCAGCCGGTGTTCATGATGATTCATTCAAACGGTTTTCATGATGCTTCATTCAACCGGTTTTCATGATGTTTGATTCAGCCGGTTTTCATATTTGATTCAGCCGGTGTTCATGATGTTTGATTCAGCCGGTGTTCATGACGATTCATTCAGCCGGTGTTCATGATGATTCATTCAAACGGTTTTCATGATGCTTCAGTCAGCTGGTTTTCATGATGTTTCATTCAACTGAGGTTCATGATGATTCATTCAGACGGTTGTCATGATGTTTCATTCAGCCGGTGTTCATGATGATTCATTCAGCCGGATTTCATGATGTTTCATTCAGCCTGTTTACATGATGTTTGATTCAACCGATGTTCATGATGATTCATTCAGCCGGATTTCATGATGTTTCATTCAGCTGGTTTACATGATGTTTGATTCAACCGGTGTTCATGATCCTTCATTCAGTCGGTTTTCATGATGCTTCATTCAGCCGGTTTTCATGATGTTTGATTCAGCCGGTGTTCATGATGATTCATTCAGTCGGTTTTCATGACGATTCATTCAGTCGGATTTCATGATGATTCATTCAGCCGGTTTTCATGAGGTTTCATTCAGCTGGTGTTCATGATGTTTGAATCAGCCGGTTTTCATGATGATTCATTCAGCCGGTGTTCATGATGATTCATTCAGCCGTTTTTCATGATGTTTCATTCAGACGGTTTTCATGATGTTTCATTCAGCCGGTTTTCATGATGTTTGATTCAGCCGGTGTTCATGATCATTCATTCAGCCGGTTTCCATGATGTTTGATTCAGCCGGTGTTCATGATGATTCATTCCGCCGTTTTTCATGATGTTTCATTCAGCCGGTTTTCATGATGTTTGATTCAGCCGGTGTTCATGATCCTTCATTCAGCCGGTTTTCATGATGTTTCATTCAGCCGGTTTTCATGATGTTTGATTCAGCCGGTTTTCATATTTGATTAAGCCGGTGTTCATGATGTTTGATTCAGCCGGTGTTCATGATGATTCATTCAGCCGGTTTTCATGAGGTTTCATTCAGCTGGTGTTCATGATGTTTGAATCAGCCAGTTTTCATGATGTTCGATTCAGCCGGTTTTCATGATGTTTCATTCACCCGGTTTTCATGATGCTTCATTTAGCTGGTTTTCATAATGATTCATTCAGCCGGTGTTCATGATGATTCATTCAGCCGTTTTTCATGATGTTTCATTCAGCCGGTTTTCATGATGTTTGATTCAGCCGGTGTTCATGATGCTACATTCAGCCGGTTTTCAAGATGTTTGATTCAGCCGGTGTTCATGATGATTCATTCAGCCGGTTTTCATGATGTTTCATTCAGCCGGTTTTCATATTTGATTCAGCCGGTTCATGATGTTTCATTCAGCCGGTTTTCATGATGCTTCATTCAGTCGGTTTTCAAGATGATTCATTCAGCCGGTTTTCATGAGGTTTCATTCAGCCGGTGTTCATGATGCTTCAGTCAGCCGGTTTTCATTCAACCGAGGTTCATGATGATTCATTCAGACGGTTTTCATGATGTTTGATTCAGCCGGTGTTCATGATGATTCATTGAACCGGTGTTCATGATGATTCATTCAGTCAGTTTACATGATGATTCATTCAGCCGGTTTTCATGAGCTTTCATTCAGCCGGAGTTCATGATGTTTGAATCAGCCAGTTTTCATGATGTTAGATTCAGCCGGTTTTCATGATGTTTGATTCAGCTGGTTTTCATGATGCTTCATTTACCCGGTTTTCATGATGATTCATTCAGCCGGTGTTCATGATGATTCATTCAAACGGTTTTCATGATGCTTCATTCAACCGGTTTTCATGATGTTTGATTCAGCCGGTTTTCATATTTGATTCAGCCGGTGTTCATGATGTTTGATTCAGCCGGTGTTCATGACGATTCATTCAGCCGGTGTTCATGATGATTCATTCAAACGGTTTTCATGATGCTTCAGTCAGCTGGTTTTCATGATGTTTCATTCAACTGAGGTTCATGATGATTCATTCAGACGGTTGTCATGATGTTTCATTCAGCCGGTGTTCATGATGATTCATTCAGCCGGATTTCATGATGTTTCATTCAGCCTGTTTACATGATGTTTGATTCAACCGATGTTCATGATGATTCATTCAGCCGGTTTTCATGATGTTTGATTCAGCCGGTTTTCATATTTGATTCAGCCGGTGTTCATGATGTTTGAATCAGCCGGTTTTCATGATGTTTGATTCAGCTGGTTTTCATGATGTTTCATTCAGCCGGTTTTCATGATGCTTCATTCAGCGTTTTCATGATGCTTCATTTAGCCGGTTTTCATGATGATTCATTGAGCCGGTTTTCATGATGATTCATTCAGCCGGTTTTCATGATGTTTCATTCAGCCGGTTTTCATGATGTTTGATTCAACCGCTGTTCATGATGATTCATTCAGCCGGTTTTCATGATGTTTGATTCAGCCGGTTTTCATATTTGATTCAGCCGGTGTTCACGATGTTTGATTCAGCCGGTGTTGATGATGATTCATTCAGTCGGTTTTCATGATGATTCATTCAGCCGGTTTTCATGAGGTTTCATTCAGCCGTTGTTCATGATGATTCCTTCAAACGGTTTTCTTGATGCTTCATTCAACCGGTTTTCATGATGTTTGATTCTGCCGGTGTTCATGATGCTTCAGTCAGCCGGTTTTCATGATGTTTCATTCAGCCGGTTTTCATGATGTTTGATTCAGCCGGTGTTCATGATCATTCATTCAGCCGGTTTCCATGATGTTTGATTCAGCCGGTTTCCATGATGTTTGATTCAGCCGGTGTTCATGATCATTCATTCCGCCGTTTTTCATGATATTTCATTCAGCCGGTTTTCATGATGTTTGATTCAACCGGTGTACATGATGATTCATTCAGCCGGTTTTCATGATGTTTGATTCAGCCGGTTTTCATATTTGATTAAGCCGGTGTTCATGATGTTTGATTCAGCCGGTGTTCATGATGATTCATTCAGCCGGTTTTCATGAGGTTTCATTCAGCTGGTGTTCATGATGTTTGAATCAGCCAGTTTTCATGATGTTCGATTCAGCCGGTTTTCATGATGTTTCATTCACCCGGTTTTCATGATGCTTCATTTAGCCGGTTTTCATAATGATTCATTCAGCCGGTGTTCATGATGATTCATTCAGCCGTTTTTCATGATGTTTCATTCAGCCGGTTTTCATGATGTTTGATTGAGCCGGTGTTCATGATGCTACATTCAGCCGGTTTTCAAGATGTTTGATTCAGCCGGTGTTCATGATGATTCATTCAGCCGGTTTTCATGATGTTTCATTCAGCCGGTTTTCATATTTGATTCAGCCGGTGTTCATGATGTTTCATTCAGCCGGTTTTCATGATGCTTCATTCAGTCGGTTTTCAAGATGATTCATTCAGCCGGTTTTCATGAGGTTTCATTCAGCCGGTGTTCATGATGCTTCAGTCAGCCGGTTTTCATGATGTTTCATTCAACCGAGGTTCATGATGATTCATTCAGACGGTTTTCATGATGTTTGATTCAGCCGGTGTTCATGATGATTCATTGAACCGGTGTTCATGATGATTCATTCAGTCAGTTTACATGATGATTCATTCAGCCGGTTTTCATGAGGTTTCATTCAGCCGGAGTTCATGATGTTTGAATCAGCCAGTTTTCATGATGTTAGATTCAGCCGGTTTTCATGATGTTTGATTCAGCTGGTTTTCATGATGCTTCATTTACCCGGTTTTCATGATGATTCATTCAGCCGGTGTTCATGATGATTCATTCAAACGGTTTTCATGATGCTTCATTCAACCGGTTTTCATGATGTTTGATTCAGCCGGTTTTCATATTTGATTCAGCCGGTGTTCATGATGTTTGATTCAGCCGGTGTTCATGACGATTCATTCAGCCGGTGTTCATGATGATTCATTCAAACGGTTTTCATGATGCTTCAGTCAGCTGGTTTTCATGATGTTTCATTCAACTGAGGTTCATGATGATTCATTCAGACGGTTGTCATGATGTTTCATTCAGCCGGTGTTCATGATGATTCATTCAGCCGGATTTCATGATGTTTCATTCAGCCTGTTTACATGATGTTTGATTCAACCGATGTTCATGATGATTCATTCAGCCGGTTTTCATGATGTTTGATTCAGCCGGTTTTCATATTTGATTCAGCCGGTGTTCATGATGTTTGAATCAGCCGGTTTTCATGATGTTTGATTCAGCTGGTTTTCATGATGTTTCATTCAGCCGGTTTTCATGATGCTTCATTCAGCGTTTTCATGATGCTTCATTTAGCCGGTTTTCATGATGATTCATTGAGCCGGTTTTCATGATGATTCATTCAGCTGGTTTTCATGATGTTTCATTCAGCCGGTTTTCATGATGTTTGATTCAACCGGTGTTCATGATGATTCATTCAGCCGGTTTTCATGATGTTTGATTCAGCCGGTTTTCATATTTGATTCAGCCGGTGTTCACGATGTTTGATTCAGCCGGTGTTGATGATGATTCATTCAGTCGGTTTTCATGATGATTCATTCAGCCGGTTTTCATGAGGTTTCATTCAGCCGTTGTTCATGATGATTCCTTCAAACGGTTTTCTTGATGCTTCATTCAACCGGTTTTCATGATGTTTGATTCTGCCGGTGTTCATGATGCTTCAGTCAGCCGGTTTTCATGATGTTTCATTCAGCCGGTTTCCATGATGTTTGATTCAGCCGGTGTTCATGATGATTCATTCCGCCGTTTTTCATGATGTTTCATTCAGCCGGTTTTCATGATGTTTGATTCAGCCGGTGTTCATGATCATTCATTCAGCCGGTTTCCATGATGTTTGATTCAGCCGGTGTTCATGATCATTCATTCAGCCGGTTTCCATGATGTTTGATTCAGCCGGTTTCCATGATGTTTGATTCAGCCGGTGTTCATGATCATTCATTCCGCCGTTTTTCATGATATTTCATTCAGCCGGTTTTCATGATGTTTGATTCAGCCGGTGTTCATGATCCTTCATTCAGCCGGTTTTCATGATGTTTCATTCAGCCGGTTTACATGATGTTTGATTCAACCGGAGTACATGATGATTCATTCAGCCGGTTTTCATGATGTTTGATTCAGCCGGTTTTCATATTTGATTAAGCCGGTGTTCATGATGTTTGATTCAGCCGGTGTTCATGATGATTCATTCAGCCGGTTTTCATGAGGTTTCATTCAGCTGGTGTTCATGATGTTTGAATCAGCCAGTTTTCATGATGTTCGATTCAGCCGGTTTTCATGATGTTTTATTCACCCGGTTTTCATGATGCTTCATTTAGCCGGTTTTCATAATGATTCATTCAGCCGGTGTTCATGATGATTCATTCAGCCGTTTTTCATGATGTTTCATTCAGCCGGTTTTCATGATGTTTGATTCAGCCGGTGTTCATGATGCTACATTCAGCCGGTTTTCAAGATGTTTGATTCAGCCGGTGTTCATGATGATTCATTCAGCCGGTTTTCATGATGTTTCATTCAGCCGGTTTTCATATTTGATTCAGCCGGTGTTCATGATGTTTCATTCAGCCGGTTTTCATGATGCTTCATTCAGTCGGTTTTCATGATGATTCATTCAGCCGGTTTTCATGAGGTTTCATTCAGCCGGTGTTCATGATGCTTCATTCAACCGGTTTTCATGATGTTTGATTCAGCCGGTGTTCATGATGCTTCAGTCAGCCGGTTTTCATGATGTTTCATTCAACCGAGGTTCATGATGATTCATTCAGACGGTTTTCATGATGTTTGATTCAGCCGGTGTTCATGATGATTCATTGAACCGGTGTTCATGATGATTCATTCAGCCGGTTTTCATGATGTTTGATTCAGCCGGTTTTCATATTTGATTCAGCCGGTGTTCATGATGATTCATTCAGTCAGTTTACATGATGATTCATTCAGCCGGTTTTCATGAGGTTTCATTCAGCCGGAGTTCATGATGTTTGAATCAGCCAGTTTTCATGATGTTTGATTCAGCTGGTTTTCAGGATGCTTCATTTACCCGGTTTTCATGATGCTTCATTTAGCCGGTTTTCATGATGATTCATTCAGCCGGTGTTCATGATGATTCATTCAAATGGTTTTCATGATGCTTCATTCAACCGGTTTTCATGATGTTTGATTCAGCCGGTTTTCATATTTGATTCAGCCGGTGTTCATGATGTTTGATTCAGCCGGTGTTCATGACGATTCATTCAGCCGGTGTTCATGATGATTCATTCAAACGGTTTTCATGATGCTTCAGTTAGCTGGTTTTCATGATGTTTCATTCAACTGAGGTTCATGATGATTCATTCAGACGGTTTTCATGATGTTTCATTCAGCCGGAGTTCATGATGATTCATTCAGCCGGATTTCATGATGTTTCATTCAGCCTGTTTACATGATGTTTGATTCAACCGATGTTCATGATGATTCATTCAGCCGGTTTTCATGATGTTTGATTCAGCCGGTTTTCATATTTGATTCAGCCGGTGTTCATGATGTTTGATTCAGCTGGTGTTCATGATGATTCATTCAGCCGGTTTTCATGAGGTTTCATTCAGCCGGTGTTCATGATGTTTGAATCAGCCGGTTTTCATGATGTTTGATTCACCTGGTTTTCATGATGTTTCATCCAGCCGGTTTTCATGATGCTTCATTCACCGTTTTCATGATGCTTCATTTAGCCGGTTTTCATGATGATTCATTGAGCCGGTTTTCATGATGTTTGATTCAGCCGGTGTACATGATGATTCATTCAGCCGGTTTTCATGATGTTTGATTCAGCCGGTTTTCATATTTGATTCAGCCGGTGTTCACGATGTTTGATTCAGCCGGTTTTCATGATGCTTCATTCACCCGGTGTTCATGATGTTTCATTTAGCCGGTTTTCATGATGATTCATTCAACCGGTGTTCATGATGATTCATTCAAACGGTTTTCATGATGCTTCATTCAACCGGTTTTCATGATGTTTCATTCAGCCGGTGTTCATGATGCTTCAGTCAGCCTGTTTTCATAATGTTTCATTCAACCGAGGTTCATGATGAATCATTCAGACGGTTTTCATGATGTTTCATTCAGCCGGTGTTCATGATGATTCATTCAGCCGGTTTTCATGATGATTGATTCAACCGGTGTTCATGATGATTCATTCAGCCGGTTTTCATGATGTTTCATTCAGGCGGTTTTCATGATGCTTCGTCCAGCTGGTTTTCATGATGTTTGATTCAGCCGGTGTTCATGATGCTTCATTCAGACGGTTTTCATGATGCTTCATTGAAGCGGTTTTCATGATGTTTGATTCAGCCGGTGTTCATGATGCTTCATTCAGACTGTTTTCATTATGCTTCATTCAACCGGTTTTCATGATGTTTGATACAGCCGGTTTCATGATGCTTCATTCAGCCGGTTTTCATGATGCTTCATTCAGCCGGTGTTCATGATGATTCATTCAGCCGGTTTTCATGATGCTTCATTCAGCCGGTTTTCATGATGTTTGATTCAGCCGGTTTTCATGATGTTTCATTCAACCGGATTTCATGATGCTTCATTCAACCGGTTTACATGATGTTTCATTCAACTGGTGTTCATGATGATTCATTCAGCCGGTTTTCATGATGTTTGATTCAGCCGGTTTTCATGATGTTTCATTCAGCCGGTGTTCATGACGATTTATTCAAACGGTTTTCATGATGCTTCATTCAACCGGTTTTCATGATGTTTGATTCAGCCGGTGTTCATGATGCTTCATTCAGCCGGTTTTCATGATGTTTCATTCAACCGGTGTTTATGATGACTCATTCAGCCAGTTTTCCTGATGCTTCATTCAGCCAGTGTTCACGATGATTCATCCAAACGGTTTTCATGATGCTTCATTCAACCGGTTTTCATGATGTTTGATTCAGCCGGTGTTCATGATGATTCATTCAGCCGGTTTTCATGATGTTTCATTCAGCCGGTTTTCATGATGTTTCATTCAGCCGGTGTTCATGATGTTTGATTCAGCCGGTTTTTATGATGCTTCATTCAACCGGGTTTCATGATGTTTCATTTAGCCGGTTTTGATGATGCTTCATTCAACCAGTTTTCATGATGTTTCATTCAGCCGGTTTTCATGATGTTTCATTCAGCTGGTTTTCCTAATGCTTCATTCGACCGGTTTTCATGATGCTTAATTCAGCCGGTTTTCATGATGTTTCATTCAGCCGGTTTTTATGATGTTTATTTTAGCCGGTGTCCATGATGATTGATTCAGCCGGGTTTCATGATGCTTCATTCAGCCGGTTTTCATGATGCTTCATTCAGCCGGTGTTCATGATTCTTCATTCAGCCGCTTTTTATGATGTTTCCCGTCGATGTCTTTCAGTAAAACTTTAAATTTTCCTTGTATCCTATTTTAATTTTGAGCCTCAACAATAATTGAAATATTTTAAGTTTTTCTTGTGCAACATCCATTATTTCATAATTTGACTTTTTTTTTCAATCCTACAATCATCTCACTTAATTTCATTTTCTCCGGCATCTCTTTAGCTTGTCTATGCGATAAAGAATTCCTGTTAAGTTATCATTTTTCATCCTCGATGTACTTGGGAAACTCTTTCCTATTTTTTTTTTTGAAACTATTCCTGCAAGTTATTCTTCCAATTCAATCTCTATTTAGAACTATTCCTTTGTTCGACAACCGGAAATGGATTCGGGAAGTCTTTGGCCAGATTTTAGAACATTTTGTATTGAACTATTTTTGTTTAATAAATTTGACCAACATGAGAAAATTCTTTTTATTCATCCCGAAGAAAATTTTTAAATCAGCAATTTTCAGTGAAGAAAGCAGTGTGCTGAAACAATATTGCTATTTTCTTGATTTACAAGAGTAAGAAAACCTCTTACAGAGTCAACCCCCAACGGGCCACCATCAGTACCGATGCCGAGTAGAGTTTCTTTTTTGTTTTGTCATCATCATCATCAACGTATACCGATTGCACGGATCCTCAGGACTTTACTGTCTTCACGATTACCTATAGCTCCTGATAGTTCTTCAGGTTGGTAACGTGCCGAATGTATATTTTGAATGAGCGACCAATACTAGTATGTCTATATTTTGGTGTCAACAGAAGTACATCACTGATAAGCACATGCTTGCTTCCCAAGGAATGCACCAGACTTGCGAGACGAGAGGTTAGATGACCAAACTTCTTTTCCAATCGTGTTGTCAATATCCATGCCTGCTGACTTAGTGCAATTCAGACATGGCTCTTGATTGGATGAACACTCGTTTCATTTAGTTTGATAAAGCAGATTTCCATATTATTGATAGCTTGCCCATTGCTCCCAAGCTTTGCCAATAAGAATGTTCACATCACTTTTAGTGGAGGAGATGTTACTATAGAATAACTATTTCCAGATATGAGGACAATTTTAAACATATATAATACTTTGCCCATCACAAGGTATAAAAAAAGTTTATTGTATTTCTTTCTACAAAAGCTACAACTTCATATGCCGCACTTAATAGTGATCGACAGAAAGATTTTTGAGATGATGAGAAATCCACATCCTTTGCAAACTAGTGAACTGTTATCTTTTCTTCAGTCAAATTAAAAACTTGCGTCAAAATGAACATCAGCGATAATTTGTTAGACAATATTTAAATAGAATTAGCTAGAGCAAAATGAAAACGTAATGAAAATAGAGCAGAAAGTAGTCCTAAATAATATTTATTTTTAATTCAATTCATTATTCATAAATAATAGGAAGGAATTAATGAATTGAAAAGAATTCAGGGTTGTTTGTGACATTGAGCCATAAAGTGATTGATATTGGGTAGAATATTGAGAAGAACAATGAAGTGGTTAATGTTAAGTATAATCTGGAATAATCATGAAGTGGTTTAATATGAAGTATAAACTGGAAGATAGAGAGAAAGTGGAAAATACTTTCCATGATTATGGGAAGTGAAAGGGGTCATCTGGGTTTCTCATCCTTACGAATTGGGACGATGCACCAAGAGATTTATTTTTTTATTCGTCGAGGATCTGGCATGTGATGAAAACAAATTGATAAATAATTATATCTCTTCCTTGCGAATTTAACAAAACAAATATCGTTAACAAGAAGAGATATAGGTCTGGGTTATATTTTCGCTGACGAAAACGAATTGGGAAAATTAAATGAACGTTAAATGAGAACGAACTCCACTTAAGGGTCGAATGTACGATAAGATGGAAATTATGAAACTAAGTCCTGTCGCTAACGGGCAAGAGAGTGGTCTGCTTTACAATTTTGCTGGACAGAAATAAGTCCAAGGAAATAGAAAGGCATCAGAGAATTAAAATTAATTACTAGAAGAAAGCGCCTTTTTCCCCACGCGCTTTAAAAATTAGATTCGTCACCAAAACAATTGTGGCTCCCCTGGGAAATAGGCTGAGGTTAAATGCTACAAAGGTAGGAGGAAGAAGGAGAATTTAGCATGTGATGAAGTGATGTTACGAGATGTAAAGGAAAGCAAGTTGGAATTGAGAGGTGGAGCGATCCTTTTGACTACTCCCAAGGGAGGGGGATAATTCTCCAAATTTGGAAAGTTGATTAAGAAAGAAGAAATAGAGGACAAAGAACACTTTTTGGGATTAATGCGAACATTGGGGAATCACTGAATGTCCAGAACCCGTTGGCCCCATGCCGGTTTGGGACCGGAATTCATATAAGCAAACAGCTTTGAGAGCTCAGAGACTTGCACTGCGAATTCCCACATTCTCTGGAATCCACGTCAGCTGCAACCAGATCTCCTGACTCTGAAGAACTTTGAAACCAGCTCCTCCAGAATTTTTGACGAGGCCCAATGTCACTATAGAGATTGATGCAGGAAGATTTAATTTTTGATGTACCAAGAAGTACATAAACCAAATGAAGATTAACACAACGATTCTTTCGTTTATCTTTTCTTTTGTCAAGATATTTCTTCCCTTAATATAGATTCCACCACGGTTCAAGCCGACAGGGCGCTGGTGACATGGCCAATGTGCATACTATTTATATTCGAATAAATCGTTTGTATAAACGTATTCTCATCGTGGATGTAAAATATGTAAAGTTACTTCTGTTAGTATAAACTTAGTTTAGCGCAAATATATCTTTCCTACTGCCATGTTTATTATACGTACTGTGTGCTATAAATTTTAATTAAATATTGTTGTCTATACTTTTTTTGATTTTATACATTCCCACCAATGTTGATTCACGTCCAATCAAATCAGTTCTATGATTGATAAGTGAATTTTTATAACAGACCCGTTCTCTTCATTTTTTAATCCTTTTAAGATCATACCGAATCTTTGTTCTTGAATTAATTTTATTGGTTTTTTTCTTAAAAAATTTTTTACAATTTTTTCTTTATTTCCCTTTTCCGCTGCTTAGGTTGATCATTTTTCTTTTCTTTCTGGTATAAAGATTTTTTTATTAGGCTGTTTGTCCGTTAATTTTCGGTTCTATTTTCAGGTTTAATTTTTTACTGCGTAGTATTTCGTTTGTTTTTCTAAAACTTGTTTCATTTGTTTTCTTCGAGAAATGCATTTATTTTTGCACTTGTCTTTTCTTTCTTCGTTCTTCTTTCTCTTTATTTCCTGTTTAGTACGAAAAGAAAAACTTCCATCGAGTGAAGAAAAATAATCGAAAATGACTCCTAAGAGTCTTTCAGTAAAGAAAAAACTTTTCGAGTCTTCTACGAAAGAAAGACAACCTGATAAAATCAAAATAATATCCGAAAAATGCAATGGTTGTTGAACTGGAAAATAAAAAGAGACCCTTCAAAATAGTTTCCGTAAAAAATACATAAAAAACCTCTGGAGAAAAGTCTAAAGAAAATGGCAAAAAGTCAATGGCCAAAAACGACACAGAGAAACCGAAAGTGAAAAAGAATAATGAACAACAGACAGAAAATGGTGGTGTAGCGACTGCAGAAACACCTTCTAAATGAAAGTCCCTACAATATTGATCCAATGTTACGGTTTCATGGGAAAGAACCAATAATTACACTTAACTTGTCAAAGATGTCAGGATTTAGGTCTAATTCTCTGAAGACCATTGAAACAATAACAATATTGGATTTCGTGGTGGACAATGTACGCGCAAAATTTCTCGTTTCACGAAGGACAGAGATAAAATCACTGGCATCCTTGGGAACCAAACGCTAACAAATCTTCAAAGGACTGAATTATTTCATGTAGGGTACTGCAGAGAGCACGGAAGTGACAAAAAAAGAATTAATAAAAAAAAGATTTGATACTTTGCATGGAATAAAAATGACTTTCTGACTTCTCAGGAGAACCGAGGCGCATACTTTATGCAGCATGGACTAATCGTAAGTATCTCCTAGGACTATATGAACAGGGAGCGGAGTTTCGACAAAATATTGAATCGTCAAGCCTCTTACTGGTCATCGTAAACCAACTTACTAGAAGTGTGGCAAAACTGGTTACCATCACCTATTCCTACCCTAGTCAATACATCTAGTTCTGTCGTGCATATACTGGGCATGCTCTTAGCTGGGACCTGTGGTAAATTCCTGGTTAGGTCGCTTTGGGGCCTTCTTTTCACGCCAGTCTATAGTAGTTCCGAACGCCGGGACCTCAATCCCGTGAAGTCCACTTGGACAAAGGCACTAGCAGTACTATTGCCAGTACCAGTACTAAGGATGAGGCCTCGGTCAGCTACCCATAGAAGATTAAGTAGTATTGAAAAAAGTAAGAACTGAGATTTGAGAAATCTGGAAAATTACAACAGCGGAAAAAAGAAACTGTGGCAGTAGGGGAGGGAGACGAGCCTTTCATTCCCTGTCTGGTCTTACCCAAATTTCAATAAACATACAATGGCTCCACTTACCATGACTCAATCTCTCATCATATATCTACAAAATGGTTACTCTGAAGAAAAAAGTAATGATTCACATTAGGATATAATCATCGCAATTGAGAGCACGACCAATTTTCCAACAGAACAAAGTACTTAAAGTTGTAAGATCGAATTCGGGTGCGCGCTGGATGTTACCATAAGAGATATGGCACTTCCTTTCGTTGAGGTTTATGCACCGAATGACAAACATGCGGAACGACGACTAAGTTTTAAGTGGCGGGGGATAAAATACCGTCTTTGATCTCGATATAAACTGTATAGAGGAAAGATCAGGGACTAAAACCTCGGATGTGAAGTAATTTCGAGGTTTCATTATCAAGTTTGATCTTGTGGATAAGTTTTGAAATAAGCACCCACGGAGGTGGTGTGGACTAATAGGGGCACTTCAAATCATGTGGCTATATCAACCAAGGCTTAGTTAAACGAATTGATTTAGGGTTTATAGTGTGCCCAAGTTTTATTCGATATTTTATTCGAATCATAGGCTTGTCCGGTTTTATGTTGATTTAGATAAGCTTACAGCTAGGATGTATGTATAAGTGAAATTTAACACAACGATAATAAAATTAACACACGATAATAAAATTCCCAGGCACAGCTACTACTGACATTACAGTTGAGGCTCATATCTGAGAATAAATGGTGCAATTATCTGAAAACTAGAATTAGGTTATTTGCTGCTTATTATAGTCGGTGACTCAACGCAGATAGATGAGCAGCGCAAATGACATGAGAATCTAGAGTATATCGGGTTATAAAATGAACAGATAGTGGGGAAGTAGCCGTAGTTAGACAAAGCTTTTAGTTGAACGAACACGCTTTTCAAGAGAAGAATTGGTTTGAATTTCAGGAGAATATCGAGGCTGCAGCTCGTTTATGGTTTCAGAAGAATCTTTCATTAAGAGGATGGCAGAAGTTTGCGCTCCGTACTTTTATCACCACCTCCTTTATCAACTTTACGTACTTCCCCTTCCGTATACTGAACTACTTAGTTTAGTTCCCTGTCGTGTTCGACCTCTTGTGGAGCCTCATGCCTGCTAAGCTTCTTCGAGAGATCTGTTAAATTCACACCATTGAAGGCGGTCTATACCAAACTTTGAAATTCGTCAACATGTTTCTCATTATTATCCTAGATGGAATGTGTGCGCAACAGAAAGAAAACGGTGAATTCTGAAATGAAGCCTTTCCAACATTGGGGAATGTATATTCGTGCGAAGAGGCTGGGTGAATTTTTGTCTCACTGACATCCGGCCATTGTTTTAGTTAGTGGAGGTCCATTGATCCTGCTTTCTTCCATTACAGCGTTGTATGTCCGTTGTGCAAGATTGCTGAAGGCTTCATGACCCGCATGTTGCCTGGAAAGTTCTTTACACTTAAGGCCAATTCTGTGCGTAGCAATGTGGTACCATCAGGAAAGAACTGAACCCTACGTGTACTTGTTCTTACTTTCTATTATGAGAGTAGTGGTGTGGACAATGCGACAGAAAGGATTCAATGGACATGAGAATCTTCTTTGATTTTTCTTTAAGCATCAGATTAAAGATTAGGACACAAATGAAGTGGCTATTTTCATTGGAAATTTATCGAGTGGATGTCTGTTTTGTGTCTGTGTCGAGTGAAAGGAGTTGACATACTGCGGTATATAGACGTCGGTTAAGTGTCAGGGTATTAGTCCTTCGGATTTAGCATTAGTGACCCATTACCTAATAGTGTAAAATAGGTAGGTTTTCTTTTACTTTTCTTAGTTTATCCTTTAGGGTATGTATTCTCATCGACCCGTTTATTTTTGTCCTTTCTTTCCTATAGTTTATTTGCAATTCCCCTTCACCGTTAGGTGACAGATATAAGTAGGTGAGGGAACGCCTTTTTGTATTTCACGTGCGTATTCGTATTTGTTATTGTGTTTGGTTGGGTAACTGACTGTGCGAGTATTTATTAGAGTGAATATTTCCATTTTTATCCATTCCCTCATTATTTTCATCGAGTTAACTGATATTTTTGGCACAAATAGTGTTGCGGGGGCTTCTATTACTAGCACTAATATTTTGTTTTGTAAATTTTTTATTTCGTTGTAAATAAAGATTGGAGCACAATTCCGAAAAGTTGTTATTATCATTTTCCCACAGACAATTATGTATATATAAGGATTAGTTATGACTTTATAGAGAAAATAGAAAAAAAAACTCTTAGCATAGTTACATCTCGCCAGTTCAACTGTAAAATGATGAGACTTTACCGCCAATCTAGTACTGCACTTAAATTCGTAAAGTCTAAGTATCAAAGAGAAAGGATCATTAGAACAATTACCAAGAGAGAATTCCTAAAAAAAAGACACGTTACGGCTGTGGGAAAAATGCTGAAATGGAAATGCCAATCAGGAACAATAGCATTGCAGATTCATTTTTGGATTTTATCAAGATTTCCTAAATACATAGCAGAAGCACCAGACCGGATGTGACAGCGATGTACAATGCATGGACGAATAGTAGACTAATAAATGTTTAAGATAGATTCTAGAGATAAAATTTGTCTAACACAACGTATTGAATCAACTTTCCTAGCAGAAGACTAAGTAAATAATTCAATTTCTACTATAAATAAGGGGCAGAGAGCGACCCTGTTGTGGCTCCTGTCTGCAGACAAAGATGCAGCTGAGGTGCCCGGTCCTGAGAAACGGCTGCCAGAGGCTGCATCCACTCATTTCACTCGAGTGGGGGATCGGTGTTCGCCACCAAGGACAGCACAGCCGACTGCAATGGTAAATAACAAAGGTGTCCGTCGCACTGCCAAGAGATACATATCATCTCTCAATTGTGCCTCTGTCTTCTGGCAGAGTGCGACACAGTTGTGGCTCTCTCCGAGGACATAGACGTAGATGAGGAAAATAATGCCCGGCTCTGGACAAAATCTGTTCGAGGCTGCACTCTATTGCACTAGAGAGGGAGATCGATTGTGACCCCCGACGCCAGCGCAACTGACAGTTGCGGGGACTCGGGCAATTTTTGTACTTGGCCTGAGTGTACGCGTTCGGGTTCCTCACGTTAAGCCTAACCTTGTGTCGCATCCCATCTCAGTGGGGAGGCATGAGTAAAAAACCAAGCGTTTCGTGCTCAAGATGACGAGGATCAAAGTGTAGTATCTATTCCAGCAGCAGCTGACAGCCAGTCCACGGCTACAGCCATCAGCAGCAATTCCAGCTAGCAGGCGATCATCACCTCCAGCTTGCCGTCGGCCATTGCTCCAGCTATCTCAATTTCGAAACCAGTTCCTGTCACTCCAACAGGCTTCTTACTCCAGCCATTCTCGACAGCAGCAACGATATGCAATACATTATCCTTTTTAGGACAACGCTCTCCAGCGACCACAAAACTTTCCTTCTCATGACATTGCTATTCACCCCCTCTACATGTAGTGTTATTTTTTGCCTAGTGCACTGTAATATTATTTTTGTTTATGTATTTTCTTTAACAAAAATAAACGTGGCAGTATTTATTTTTACTAAATTCTTCGTTTTGTTTATTGTTGTCTTCCGTCATTCAGTGTCTGTTAGCGATTCAATATGCCATCCGCAACAGTAGTGTGAAAAAATGAAACATAAATCTTATATATATTTAACAATTTTGAAACCCAACATCTAATAAAAGAAGAAAAAAACATTCTCTAAAATGATATTTTCTTGACAAAAACAGTTTCAATAACAAAAATAATATAGGAGCTCGATTTTTTTTTTCATTAGAATATGCCGTTCCAATGTGTCCCCACAGCACTACATCTACACAAAGTATTTTTTAATACCAAAACATTTGTTTGCTGAAAATGAACGAACATGTCTAAACTTGTGATAGAATGATTAAGTTTCTTACCTTGGAATCCAATGATATTCATAAAATATCTGAAGATCAGGTTCGTCGCTGAAAATTTAGTTATATTCAATTTGGCAGTAAAACACAAAAAATATTTAGCTGGGCAGACTCACAAATTAGAACAGAAGTGTGAACACCATAAAGAAGGCTTGTAGGAGTTTTCAAAACATTTCTAAAGGACATTCACAAATTTCCGCGAAGAAAAAAACAAGTTTATACAAAACTGAATTGTGGGCAGACAGGAAATAAGAGGAAATAAAGAATGATTAAAATGAATAAAGTCTTTTAAAATAAGTTGAGCTAACTTCAATGTTCTTCAGAACAAGTTTATACGTTGTCAAAAGGTTTATAAAAAGTGCTTTGGGAAACTATTAAAAGTACTATAATCTGACAATATTTTAGGCAGATGGCTATTTTAGATTGCAGTTCTTTTGTGTTGTCTTATCAAAATGTTTTTACATTACACTATTTGCAACAGGGTCAAATGCTGAATAGAATCATGGAGCACTCATTGACGACTGAACTCACTAGCTATGATTTATCAGCTGAAGCTGTTAACCATAACATTATGCGCGATGCCTAGGAACTTGATTATTAGACATAAAAGTGGAAATATTTGTCATATACTTTTCTTGTTTAGGTGAACTAAATATGTTCATTTAAGTTCCGCCATTTAAATAATTTCTTTTCTATCATCCCATTAATTTTAAGATAATATTATGTTATATGTATTTACTTTTGAAAAAAATAAATTGCTCTTCCAACTTCTAAAAGACGTAATGTAGTAGTACTATTTTAATATTTTTTGTAAAGAAATTGTGTTGACTTTTTTTTCAAATCCTAATTGATAGTTAATGTTTTCTGACGTTTAAAAAATATATAATACAACTACAATGTTGTATTATATTTTTTTAATCGAGTTCACTACAAGCAAGACATTAAAGCCACTACGATACAACTACTGTGTGTAGAAGAATTAGAAAACAGAAAGGAGATCAAAAGAAGAGGACGAGATCAAAAGAAGAGTAATCAGAAAGATAGTAGATAACGATTGACATTGCATTTAAATTTTTCAAGATGACTGGAAAGCATAGGGGCGGAAGAGAGTTCCATAAGCGAAAAGTGCTAGTAAAGAAACTGCTAGCATAGAACTTATGGTTACACCTAGCCAACTCACCTTTAAATTGATGAGACCTCGTTACCAGTCTAGTACTGCGCTTAAATTCATAGTCTAGGTACCATAGTCACTAGCTCATTTGAACAACTAACATGAAAATATTTCTAAAAAAGGCATATGGGGGCAACTTTACTGTGGTGGAAAAGTGTCTGAAGCCAAGACACCAGATCAGGATCAATAATATTGCTGATTATTACTTGGATTTTATCACGAATCTCTAAATATATAGCAGGAACACACAGGACTATATGTGACAGCAATATTCTAATCATGGACGAATGGTAAACATATAGATATGTAAGATACATTCTGGAGAGAAAAAATTGTCTATCATGACACAGTGAACCAACTTTCTTAGCAGGTGACCTAACAATGGATTCAATTTCAATTCTACTTATGTTAGCTGAGAAAGTTAGCCTGAGAAGTAGCAATAAGTCACTCTTTTGTAGTTAGCATCAGCTATGCTAATGGAAAGCAGATGATTTATAAAGAGCAGTTTAATTTTAGGGGCGTTAAAATTAAAAAAGCTATCCTTTGCTCCAACAGATTGAAGGTCATTTTTGATATTAGCCGCCAATTTGTCCTTATCGGACTGATCAGACTTACTATCAGACTTACTATCGAGACAGGAGTAAATGGTTGTGTCTTCAGCATAGTTGAGATTTGATGTCATTGAGAAAATCGTTAATGAAAATTAGAAACAATGTAGGACCAATGATAGAGAGCCCTGGTGGAGACTTGCATTTGTACAAAAGGATCTAGAAGAGTGGCCGTTCAGTAAAGCTGAATGATTCAACGAAAATTACTTGGAGATAGAAAAACTACAAAACATAAAAGGCATAAAAAGATAAAAGAAATACCAGGACATGTTATTCGACAGAATACATAATATCTGAAGCATAATAAAAAAAGAAAAGAAAAAGATTCTACAGAGATGTAACGAAAACAATTCACAAAAATTCAGTACGAAAAGAAATGTATTGAGTGCAAGGCATTAAGATTTCCGTTGGAGATACCTACAGATATAGACATACATGAATAGATTGTATCACTAGATATCAGAGTGAAATAATTATCGACAAGGTGCTAAATCTCTCACAGGTATGAGATAGAATTTTTTTTTTATATTTCACAGCCACATACCCAGTTTTCTCTCACTATTTCTTTTCTTTTTCGTCTCCAACTTTAGGATTTTATTACTCAATCCGGGTGTGGTGTTGTCAAAAATGAATAGGTGAGGAATGTATTATTACAATGTCTTTTTTCAAACAAACTGTATTTCTATGTGTGTAAGTTTGCTTGTATATTATTCCACAGGCACATGTAAGTAATTCATGCACATACACATGTGCATATACATTACATAAACGCATGCAAAGTAGTTACACGCATACAGCGTGTGATGGACAAAGCATCAGCTTTTCTTTGATAATATATATTCTACGTTATATATTGTGTTTGTTCCTTTGTCTAGATCTATAGTTGAGGAAAGTCTCTGTGTGTATCAACTTCTAATAAATATCAGTAAAAGGATTTCCGTTTTCTTTTTGTTGTTAAAGCAGATACAAAATTCTTCAGAATTTTAGAAGGTTAGAACCAGATTAAAAAAAACACGCAGGATCCTATTGCAGGGGGCACAGCGACACTATTGTCTCGATTGGTCCGGATGTCCGGCAAATATGCCAAATTATTTAAAGTAAAATGGCTGAAGAATTGAGTGCAGAAGAACTATGCAACACCACAGGACTTCTATGTCTTCATAACGTGATCATGATTGTGACGGTGAGTCGTCTCGACTAAATGGAAAATTTTAGTTCGGATATTTGTCTTCTTGTGTCAGATTGAAGTTCTTTGTGTAAGTGTTGCCTTTTTCTTCCAGGTCTATTTGGGTCAGTCAATTTCGTCACATTTGTTTTTGAACTTTTCCTATTAACTACTTTTGTAGTGTGAGGGGCTCCAGCCGTAATGGCGGCCTCTTGTCAGTAGCCAGAAAAACCTATATCCCCATCGGCATAGACCTCAAATAGATCAAAAATGAAAGTTGCTAATCACTACATAAACTTGCAGGGACGTGAAGACCCGGAAACTAATTGATGCCAGCAGGGATACCATGGAGAAATTGTTAAAAAGCCTCAATGTTGGAGCCAAGATACTGGCGAAAAAGGTCAAATGCTATGTTGAATATCCTGATGATATTGGATGAGGAAGTAAAACAGCTGCCGGGAAGTATCCTCAGCACCAAATTGGTGAGTGTTCAAATCGAATACATGGTGTGACATAACCCTCGTTATTTATATTAAAAATAATTAAATTGAATTAAATCAATCATTTGAAGTATTGATATTTAATATCCATCCTAAAAATGAATAATTTATCTTTTATTCTGTATTCTGTTACTTAAAAATTTTATTTCTTAAAAATACGGCCTTGACCTTTTAAATTGCGTCAACGGCCAAATTGTCAATTTCATATGAAGCGTGCGACGATTTTAATTTTATATGCAACTTCAACGGCAACTTCAGCGTCTCCATACTAACTGAACAGAAAGATTGTGGCAGTTGTATCGAGAAAACGTAAAAAAAAAAGTTTATCCTTTCTCCGTGTGATATCTGCCACGTAAAATTGACTACTGTTATTCCAGAGAAGGAAAGTAAAAAGAAAAGGAAACTTTCGGTATTATCAAGAATTCAAAAGCCAGGATTATGTATCTTCGCTGAATGAAATGCAAAGCGCTTTCAAGTTGATAAACCCAACCAACAACACTGATTGACCGAAGCAATTCTACGTGTGAAAGGAAATATCTCAAGATCCTTCTACTATGAACTTATCTACTCGAACTAAAAAAAAAGAAGAAATAATAATCAGCAAAATCATTGATAACATTATATGACAGATAAATGGACGTTAATCAGAAAAAAATCATTGATAACATAAGTGACCGTTGAGTATTTCTCTTATAATAATTCTTACATCTTCTCTCCTTTCTCTTATTCTTTATTTGTTGTTTCCTTCTTCTCTCATTCCAAGTTTTTATATATTAAAATAATTATAACTTTGCATCCCGTATTTGTTTTCAATACGTTGTCCGTGTTGGTATTGGTCCCTAACTGATTAGAAAATCCCTTTTGTTTCGTTTAAGTGAACCGCATTAGTTGCCACATGTTTGAATTTTGTTGAAAGATAAAATTCGTAACAATGGGCACCCGGAAGACCGAGGTAACTTTGCACTGGGTTCCCATAGATATCACGGAGGACCATTTGGGTGTCTTCTTTACATCTTATGGAAGAGCCGGGGATGTCACGTTTTAAGCAAAGCGGAAAATGCCACTGGGAACTTTGTTCTCCAATGACACTGACCCGTAAAAGTTTTTTCGACATTCCCCGACACACTGATTTGCAGAGGTCAGACTATATTCGTCATAGTCGAAAGAAGACAACACATCTGGCCTTGTGGCGCCACCGGGCTCTTATCAAAAATGGTTGATTTGTAGATTTGAAGAATCGACTCCGGGGAGAAAAATTTCCTGGTGCGGCACAGGGAGCCAACTTCCCTTGTGGTGGATGAAGCTATTGACTTAATGTATTTGTTCCATCTCAGGTCAGAAGTCAATGTAAGACCGAGCAGTTGAAAAGAGGTGCTCTCGTGGAGATGAGCGTCAGACATTCTAATGGGAGGCAGGGATGGTTTTCTGTAGTGAGTAATAGAGAGCAGTTTTGTTTTTGAGGTGTTAAAGTTAACCAGCCAATTCCTGCCCCAGTCCACAACCGATTGAAGGTCCTTTTCGAGACAAACGGCCAGGTTAGTTTTGTCAGCGATACCAAATTTGTTTTTGAGGCAGGAGTAAATAGTAGTGGCGTCCTCACAGATGCCTACTTGGGAACCTATGACATCAGGAAGATCATTGATGAAGATAAGGAACAGAGTAGAGCCTAGTATAGAGCCTTAGGGAACACCTGCTTTCGTGGGATAAGAGCTGGAGGAGAATCCGTTGAGAACGACCTTCATTACACGGTTTGACAGGAATGATTGTATTGTCAAACAATCGACCTGAAATTCCATAACCCTGAAGTTTGCGAAGAAGGCCGGCATGCCAAACCCTATCAAACGCTTTGGAGATATCTAGAGCCCCGGCACGAGCTTCTCCGTTATTATGAAGGGCTTGATAAACAATTTCAATGATGGCCGTAAGCACATCAGCTGTGGAACGGGCAAAGCGGAAACCATAATGGTTGTCGGAGAGCAGATCATGGGCTGTAAAGTGCTTAACCACTTCGGCGTTGATTAAAGCTTCGAAGATTTTGCTGAAGAGTGATAGGAGACTGATAGGACGGTAATTAGAAGGGTCAGACGGGTCTCCAGAGTTCTTAAAGACAGGAACAATGGATGAGGACTTCCAACAGGATGGAAAACAAGATTCATTAAGTCAGTAGTGTTATGGGGTCCCCCCATTTTTCATATAAGTGGACTCTGCCAAGTGTACCTGGACTGCTGCCGTTAAATACCCAGAGTTACAGTGAGGGTAGTCGATAGTCGGTAGTCGGATAGTGAGAGGATATACGGAGAGTCAGACAATATGCGAACGGAGGTAGTGTGAGGTAACCTCTTGTAGTAGTCAGTTACAAGCACGTAGACTCGAAGGAAGTCCTACTTCGAGACTGTATATATCTATCTGTATTTGCTACTAACCACGTTCCTGGACTTACTAACAGTATTACTCTTTGCATGATTGTGTAAATACATTTTATTTCTTATATTTAATCATTGCGTTTGTCATTCCTTGGAGACCGAATTCATCTCGGAATCCACAACAACTTGGCAACAAGGATTCGAACTCACGCGGAAAACCACAACAGTAGTTATATAAATTGGAGAGGGCAGGGACCAGTTCAGGCGCACATTTCTTCAGGACAATGGCTGGTATCCCGTCTCCACCACTAGCCTTGTGGGGGTCTAATTTAGAGATAACGCCTAATACTGATGACGGGGTTATGTGCAACTAGCTCAATAGAGCCTCAGTTCTAGGGGGAAATCGGGCGTGGTACACCAGGATAGTCGAGCGTTGAATTGAATGAGAATTTCCGAGCAAAGCATTCAGCCTTGTCGGCAGAAGAGGTCAGAACCTCAAACTAGTTGGACAAAGGAGGTATAGAAGGTTTGCTATTGTTAAGTGCGCTCTTGCAGGGATGCTAATAATCCTTGGAGCCGAATTTGCGAGATGCAATACGTTCTTTCATTCGAGTAGCAAATAGTGACTTTGCTTCTTTGAGGACACGCTTACACTTGTTACGGGAAGAGACAAAGAGACATCTATCGCAGTCAGACATGTCGATACGATATAGGTGGAAGAAGTGATTCCTATGAGGAAGCAGTGGAGAACCAAGGGGAGGAGCGCGATTTAACCTTATATTTCCTTGAGGGGATGAAAGCCTCGATTTCAGCTCTCCGTTGAAGAATGTGCTTCCGAGGTCTCTTTGGAAGCACATTCTTGAACGAGGAGCGTAAAGGCAACATCCCAGGGGACATCACGAAAGAAATCCCAGAACGAGTCCCAGTCTGCTCATTGATAGCAGATCAAGGTTCTAGTGGTAGGAGGTTCTTTGGAGGGGGTGGAGTTGAAGGAGACGTTGACATACACTACAGCATGATCGGACTTGCCAAGAGGGCAGAGCTGCGTGGCACTATAGGACTCGATGGTGGAGGTAAAACAGATCGAGAAGAGAAGCCTTACTGTCCAGGTTGTAGGGAAAATGTGTGGGGAAGTCAACTATTTGCGTGAGGGATTGAGAAATTGAAAAATTAAGGGTTTGTATGCCTGCAAGGTCAGTAGTAGGGTTTTTAAGCCACTTGGTATGATAGGCATTAAAATCACCTAACACGAATATGTGAGCAGACACACACACACACACACACACACACACAGAGGAAGAGAGAGAGAGAGAGAGCCTTGTCAATTCTGTCAGAAATGCATTCAATTACACCACAGTCTTGGGAGGATGGAGAGCAATAAAAGAAAAAGAGGTAGCTTGCAACATTGAGAAGAGATAGCCGGGAACACATGTACGAATTTTTTGGAGATTCAAGAGACAGCTCTCTAGCCAGCGGGAGATGGTCCTTGACGTAAACTCCAAGGCCATGCATGTGGGTTTGAGACTCTTTTCTAAGAAGAAGGTAGGAGATACACGAGTGAAGTTTGGTCTCACAGAGAGCCAGTATATCCGGGCAGTTCGCAACGAGGAAAGATTCCACACTGCAGAAATTGGCTCTAATGCCACGGATGTTAGAAAAGGAAATATTAATGGGTTTAGGTGATTTTTTAGGGTTGGTTTAGGTTTTCTTCTTGGATCATCGTTAGTTATCATGATTAATGTAGTAAAAATGAGAAGACCTGAAGTAGAAGAAACAGGGGGTTATCGACCGTGACGTGGGCAGAGAGAAATTGGCGCAGCCTACAACATAATGTGGCCTTTGGGTTGCCCACCGGAGGTGAATGCAGGGACACCTTTTCATGCGCGACATGGCACTACAGACACCCCGGTATTATACAACTGTTTATCAGAGCGGCCGCTCAAGAGTTAAGGCTTCTAACTACCAGTCGGAAACAGCAACCAGAAATCTGTCAACCGTGTACCCTCAAAATGAAGAGGCGTTGCCACAGACTGCACACATCCACGGGAGAAACACGACAGCACTAGTACAGAGGCTAGAGAGGAGAGGGAGAGAGTTTCGTTAACCCCTTCCTAAACAAGAAACAAGAGAAGGGGGAGGAGTATTAACCGGACGGTAGGAAAAATCTACCTACTCCTATTACACACACACACACACACACACACACACACACACACGCGCACACACAATAGGCTGCAGCTAACAAGAAGCCCGAGCTGAAAGCTGAAGATATACTTACCAAGCGACAGGAATGGGATTTCAAGGGATAGGAATGGGATTTTATTTGTATTTCTCTCCTTCCATTACATTAAGTTTTAACTTAGTATAAATCCCGTTTTCATATCCTAAAAACAAATTTGGTTATCCAGAATTGTGGATATGGCATATAATTCTACTTACATATGGCTTCATATTCGCCGTCTTCCATACTCATGATCAGTTAGTGAATAGTTGATGCTGACTTTTTATCACCAAGCCTTTATGTTTCAAAGAACGCAGAGCTTTCGTTCCACTAGCACCAACAAAGGACTTGGATCTTTGCTTTCAATAAAATAAAACAGACAACGAGAAGAGAGATGCGGCCAAACATTTCCTCGCTAGTCTCTATTTTATGTAGCAAAATAATCGTCCCACTAGTACATAAGAATACAGACGAGTTAGGTTCAAGTGTTGCTGTCCAAGACGCATATACAGAAGAATTCAAGCATCTTTAAACATTGTTCTTTTCTTCAGTTTTCTTTAGCCATTCAGCGTCCTCGTTTTATTCTCTCTTTGATTAATCTTATTTTTCAGATTTATTGCTTTAAATTCCAATATTTTCACTGCTTTTAGACATCTCTGCCGATTTTGATTGCTGTCGCTTTTTTGCTGTACAACTTTTAGTTTTAACACCACTTTTTTCTTATATAAGCAGTAAATACGACGGAATCTGTACCGACTTAAGTTACGTTTGTTTTGGGGAAATTCTATTTTTCAAAATGGAAAACTGTGTACCTGTGACGTCCCCGCGGTGTCGCTGCGCCAAATGTGACGTCTGCCTGGCTGCGTCCGTCGTGCTATCCTGTCCTGTGACGACTAACGGTCTTGGTATTGGTCGCGGCACCAAATGTGACGTTCTAACCTATTGGTGATTCGGATGGGAATCTGGTTAGATTCGGTATCAGCTCGCCTCCAATGTCTGGTTACCGAAGTAACTGTTTTGATTTCTAGTCTAACCTACCCACGTTGTGATTTGATCTTAGGGAGACGAAATCAATCAGTCGCCGGGCCGTAATGCAAGCCGAGTTCGAACAAGGGTAACACCACACAAGTATATGCAAAAGAAAATAAAGTAATAACTCGAAAAGTTCAAATGTGTTTAAAAAAAGGATAATAATATTTTATATCTGGTTGCTGAATACAGGACTGCGTCTTTCTACCAACCCGCTAATATGGATTCATGACACTTTGAGTTTGTTAGGCGAGTCTTAACATCTTAAGTTGTTTGTTCTTTAAGAAACTGGTTTTTGGTGTATCTTCAGGCGATATTCGTAAAACTTGTTTTGGTGGTATGAGTCTAAGTCGTTCTTCAAAAATAAATTGTTCTTGACTAGAAGTTGATGTCGTGATGCCTGGAATCTTTCAAGTCAGCTATCAGCGAGGCGGGTGCAACTCCAACTGCAAACTTCACTCAACTGCCTCTCAACTGGAACTCGAACTGGTACTGGTACTCCTTTTCACTCGCTGCGACTCTGCTTATATGGACGCCGACCAAAACCGGAGTGGGCTTGTCGGGGTTTGAGGTTCCTTGATAATTCTAAATCTACAATCCACTTCTTTGTTTTCGGTCAGAAAAAATTTATTATTTTCCATTTTTGGAAGTCTTTCGTCTTTCCACCTTCTTCTGTTCTCATATGGGTACCTCACCCTACCCTCAGAGGGTGTCAACGGGTTTCCCTTCTCTCTCACAGTGGCATCTAACACCTATCCCTTCAGGGGGGCGCAACAGGCCTCCCCTCCTTCTTCACATGATTACCTCCGCCTAACGCTCATGCCACCACCCAGCCAATGGGCGCTCAGCGGCGTGGGTGTGCCCAGACTAGATTCGGTTTAAAAAATCTTGCTCAAAGAAAAAAAAAACCTTTTTCTTTTTTTTCTTTTTCTTTTCTTTCTCTTTCTTTCCTTCTGCCCGACAACAAACCCTAGACTCTTATCTTAGTCAGATGTCACTTGGACTTTATCACCCGGGGCCTTCGCCAAACAAGTGGGTGGTCAATTGTACGTATTTGCATTCTGTTGCTACTTAACTGTTCTGATAAAATAATTTCGCTATCATAGCCAGCCCTGACAATAAACAGGTGTTTTCCCCAAATGACATGGAGGTGGTTTCACGGACATTTTGGTTTCGGTCAAGCTTGACCTAATTAATTTCTATCTCCCAACACCCTGCGGGAGGTCGCGCGGGCATTTTGTTTTTTCGGTCAGTGCGTGCTAAATTAATTTTTATCTCTTTAGAATTCTGTCTCGCAGGCCATTTGACCAGCCTGGAATTTTCACCATCGGCATGGGCAGATTGGCCATATCTTATTCTCCGCCCCGTAACATAAATCAGATTAAATCAAGTACCTTACTTTCTCGACAATGAAAAAATAAATTTTACTACTTTTCTTTGTTAGAAAAATAACATCGCTTAGTGTCCTGTTCGTGATGGCTTCTTATCAACTAAATTTAATTCTCGCCTTTTCTTTTTCTTCTTTCTTTCTAGCAACCCTAAATGGTGTCACATACCGCAAAATGAGTACTTCAGTGTGTGTAAATTGTCATTACATGGCTGTATATGATTGCTGGTCTATGGTATTTCTCCATTATATCATTGCGTTGTCTGCGAGTTAATGAGCCATCTTCTGTCAGAATTGTGTAGTTGTTTGCCGAAGATTATCTTACCATAGATATATGTCCATATTATGAGTGCCAAATGAACAGACTACGCATAGATGTTAAAAATTGTGACAGAGTTCACTCCAGTTCTGCTAAGTATATCTTTGAGTGATTCTGACTTTCTTGTGTACTTCAAGATAAACACCTTTAAAGATTTTCCTACAGGATTATGCCTTCAACTTTCTGATGGAAATGCCTTTAAGAACTTAGGATATTTTGATGTCGAGTGGGAAGCGGTACGCTTACTATTAAATCAATAAAACTACGTAACATATAATTTCCCTCTACTGAATGTAGAATACTAAGCAGTTAGTTAAATTTCAACTTATACACAGTTAACTTAGAACTCAAATGAATCTTTGATATGTTCTCTAAATTCACACTCTTAAAGTTGCTTATGATGGAACTGGCGTTTTTGTAGGCTCTTCAGTTTGCCCTTCATACAAATAATCTTTTCTTTTTTATGCTGATCTCTTCAAAGATTGTAATCTTAAGTATATTAAGTTAATATACTTAAGATTACAAGCTTTTCAATATTATTAACAGTTTTAAGTTCAATCGATTTACTGTATTTTTCTTCATTTTTTGCTTCTTTTTCTTGAGAAAAATACATTAACTGTCAAATAGTTCTAATTCATGTTCTACCACTTCGACCCCAGACCCTCAACCTCCGGCGTCTTTCTCTTTGGGTTGAGGTGTCCACTCGGTCCGAACCGAAATTAGGGGTAACTGGCCGTACGCTCCCTGAGTACCCGTAGATTATTTCGACCAGTCAACTGATCAAGTCCTGCTTGCTGCCCACTCTGTGTTAGTTTTTAGATCCAGTAAGCGGGGTGTTGTTCATACATTCACGGTCGACTGGAGATGTGGACACGGCTGTGAGAGTTGGCGGTAGGAAGTTTAAAATGTGGCAAAATAAAATGAGAAATAATATCTGCAGAAGCCAGACAACAATGGGGGAAAAATTGACGTCTTTTATATAAGAAGATAACATCAGAACAGAGGTTACAGGGAGAATAAAAACATTTAACATAAATGAGAAAAGAAAAAGAAAAAGACACAATGCATCCAGCGAATTCCCAACAGAGAGAGGGTTTGTGTGTGATAAACGCGTATTGAATCGCCTGGGGTAGGTTTATGACTAGTAGTCCAGTCTCATACAGACTTCAAAGAACAGGGGGCAATCTTCCATCTCTAATTCTCCCGCAAATCTCTCGTGACACTATCTCCCGTCTGGCCTCTTCCGTCTCTTGTAGCACAATCTCCTTGTAGCACCGCAACCCGTAATTGTCGCCTGCAGGTGCTCACGCACGTGACGACGATGTGCCGACCGATCGCCGTCTCTCCCGTCTCTCTCTCCCGTCTCTCTCTCCCGTCTCGCCTCTTCCGTCTCGCCCGACCGTCTGCTTCCTCTTCAGCATAACTACCCTGGTTTATATAGATAAATCTGTTTGATCATGAATCGACCTTTGGCCCCGCACGCGATTATCATGAGTGCCAAAAACTATCCCTTGACATGTAAACCGATTCTCCAATTATTTACCACGAGTTCTCGCTTCACCAAAATTATACTTTGGGATATCTAAACATTGATTCAACCTTTTAATCAAAATAAATACTATTAAACAAAACCAAATATCTCGTAGCCTGAGTAAGCTCTATTTCAATTTTTAACCGATAAATTTTATTTAGATCATTTTTCATTGTATTTTCTAATAACCCAGATTTAAGACATCGTCTCCTGCCTGAGATCGTGTTTCTCATCAGTAAACACACATCTTAACCCAAATTGTACTTTGATATATAAAAACCATTTCCACTTCCAATCAATAAAAGTTATATTTGCGTGTGTGCATTCATGCGAGTGTCTGTATACCTCTCTCTGTTACATTCCTCCCTTACCCATCTGTCATTTACTAGTAAATGACACATGACACATGAGTTTTTATGTCACATAAAATGCAAGAAAACCCAGTCCAACATGCTTCTGACTGGGGTCTATTTATACGTGTCTTCCAGCATGCAAAAGTAGAGTCCTCAGTTCTTCTTAGGGCTCATTATGCCCATTTACATTTTCATTGTCCTTACGATACATATGTACATGCAACTTCCGCTTAAAGTTTACTGATGTGGTGATCTCGTGCAGTAGAACCTTTTTACGTAGTTCACTAGTTCGAATGTTCTTTCCTTTTTTTTCTCCAATTATTGGAGTTCGCAACACTCCTTACCAATTATTTCAGTATCATTACGAGAAAAAAAAAATCAATTTATTTCGTAAATCTGGCCCTCCGATTTTGCCTCGCCTTCGCAACAGGCTTTGTCGTATATTTTTTTGTTTCAGGTCCTTCCACGCCAATCGTGGTCGCTTCCTCAATATCAGTTAGGGGTCCCAATGCACTTGGGTCGGACCTACCCTGGTAAAGTGCACTAACCGGAATCCCTTCCTCACTCCTGCACTCCCCTGCCAGTTTATTCTGCCCGGTTGACGATACCGTACGTCTCTTCATACACCGCCAAACTATAATAGCAAGGCCACGACTCTTATTAGTATAATTACCACAACGGTCGGCCAGGTTATTATATCAACCAAGTTCTCTCTCCAGCCCGAATTTGGTATACCCAACTTATCTAACTGTGACTTCAATTGTCCAAGATCAATCTTATCGATTGGTTATAACAACGCTGGCATCTTTTCTAGGGACATCTTAGGAATCTCTCTTATAATGGGCTCCCACAATTCCGTCCATCCACTGCCATACTAGCTCTAATAAAGCCTCATTCTCTTCAAATGTCTCTTCCGCCCGGTAGTAGTGGGGTAAGGAGATAGATGGACCATGAGTTCCACAGCCGAGTGTTAGCTCTACAAAAAACAAGTGTGAAGTAACCCTTATTGTAGTAGTGGGCTCCCCCGTACACACCTTGGATAATTCAATCTCTTTTTGTGTGGCCACCGCCCAAATTCCGTCGAAGACACCGATGGCTTTAGGCAACATTACCCAGGCTAATAGCTCTACCTGACAATGATCCCTTATTCCCTTCTTATTTTTCTTAAATAATTCTACTACGCACAGATCGTGGCTACCTGTCGCATAAATTGGACTCACAGACCCATAGGTACCTAAGGCATCATTTTTGCATTTTTCTGCTTCTCCCTGTGTCAATAGCATAAACTTCGTTCTGTCCAGATTTAAGGCGACAAATTCCGTCTCTACTTTGTACCTTGCCACTGCTCTTATCTCCGGCTCTAGCTTTGGATAGGGAAGGGAGAGATTCATCACCTGGTAAATTTCAAAGGTGCTATCTCTGTCCAGTAATGGCACCGGCACGAGCATTAGCAATTTATCATCTTCCAGCAAGGTAGCACATCCCAAGGCACTATAATACTTCC
The DNA here is from genome assembly GCA_963932145.1 of Acanthosepion lycidas. Classification (NCBI taxonomy): domain Eukaryota; kingdom Metazoa; phylum Mollusca; class Cephalopoda; order Sepiida; family Sepiidae; genus Acanthosepion; species Acanthosepion lycidas. Next base: position 65,971,396 of record OZ010579.1, read on the forward strand.
ATAACTGCTGAGTGGGGTCTACCGGTAATCGATGATGAGGTTGGTTGGCTTGTATCTCCAGCAGTGCCTCCCTCAATCGTTCCGGAGTTATTATACTCGGTGACAGGTGTCCCAGCGACAGCATGTCTAATTGTGCCCTCACATGCTCCAACAACACCGTTAAAGAATTACTTGTTTGACATACCTTACTCATTATAGCTAACTGAAAATACCTTAGCAAAAAACCCTTCTAATTGCTGCAATTCGGTTGTTATAGACGTGGTTACATTTATTACTTCTTTTCTAAAAACCCGCAGATGAGAAATCAACCAATTGATACTCCCTCTATTCTTAGCCAATTCCAGCCTAGTAACATTGAGTATAGATACGCTCTCTCTAATTGACTGAACCATAGCTTGTTGCCTCTGCTCTGCCACTTTTAATTTCCTCTTAATTACCCTCACTTCGTCTTCGGATACTGTACCAAACAACACGCTCAATGCATTTCCCATTATAGGTAGTACTGCCCTCATTTGCCTGGTCCGTAACAACTTTATTCCTTTCAAATAGTAACTCATATCCTTCCATTGTCTCTCAAGTATTAGGGATTCCTGATGTAAGGGGTATAATATACGATGGTATTCCGGAGTCTGTAAATTGTGTCCTGGCTGTATCTAGTTTGTCCACTTCGATCTTCAACTGACCCAGTAACTTCCCATACGGCTGCAGTTCTATCACTAAAGTTATCAACCACTTTGATCTAGTTGTAACTACTTCGCTTGTCTTCTTAAATACAGTTATTCTCACTGTGTTCTCATGTATAAACTACCAGAACCAGCATCATCAGTACCGCGAGCCTCCTCTCGTCCATGTCTGCAAGGATATGGAGAGAATAATTCGTCTTACTCAATCATTCTGTTTTGGTTACGAATGGGTGGTTATAGCAACATATCAAGCACTGACCCGCACCACCAGCAGTGCCGTGCATGCATGGGGGCCCTTCCACGCAACCCACAACACCAAGGATAATTGCCCGGTCAGTCCCAGACCGTTACTCATTCGGCACAACCATTGTACTGATTCCACTTACTCTTTGGGCTCGGGCTGCACCGCCCCCCGTAATCGCAATTTTAGTGGTAATTCCTCATTAACACTAGGCGCTTCTTCAGCCCGCAATTCACTCTGCAATTAAGCTAACGGAATTGCATCCTCTTCTTCCCATTCACTCAGTTCCTCTTCTTCCCTAAGGTTAGGGTCAATTCCTGCCTCCTCAGAAGGTCCCGCTGGGGTCCGCTTTACCTCCCTCAGTCTTCGAAGGGTAGTTGGGCTAACTTCTATCTCTTCACTCACTTCGCTTTCACTCCCCGTCTCCAACTCTTCGGGTTCTACTAACGTAGTTCTCCTCAGCCTTTTCTGTTTAGTTCTTGTTTCGGCTCCATCCAATTCCCCTATTCCCGCTAGTTTTATATCATTCGCATGCACCCTCTTTACCTTCCCGGTCAATTGGTCCCATATCACAAAGGAAACCGGACCCGTCTGCTCTACTATTCTATAATATGGGCTCAATCTCTGGCCCAATTTACCTTATCTCAGGTGTATTTTATAATACACTGGGTCCCCGATCTGGAAGGAGACTTCGGCTCTGCCCTTGTTTATTCTATCGTTTCGTCTCTTCTGGGCTCTTCGAATCCTTCTCCTCACCTGCGTAAACATTTTGTGCTGTTGTTCTAGAACCATACTTCCTCCTAGGTAGCAATAGATTGTCTATAGGTAAGACTATATCCCTGTCGTATACCAAGTAGTAAGGGGAAAATTTTGTCGTCTCGTTTATGGAGAACCTCATGTTCGCTAACGCTTGGGTTACGAATAAATCCCAATTCTCTTTATTATCCTCGGCTAGTTTAGCTAACACATCAGCGAGGGTCATACGAAATCTCTCCACCTTCGCATTACTTTGGGGATGATATGGGGAGGTGGTTACGTGCTGTATGTTCAATTCCCTCAACGTCTCCCTCATAATCTGATTTACATTCTCCGATCCATTATCGGAAACCAACTGTTCGGGAGCCCCATATCTGGGGAATATTTCGTTCAGTGTTATATCTGACACCGTTTTCACTTTTTTATCCGGTATGGCGAATGCCTCAGGCCAATTCGTTAGCTAGTCCACAAAACTCACTACGTAAAGTTTACCTCTAGGAGTTTCTCCATAGGGCCCGGAAATGACCATGCTTACTTTCTGAAATGGGTAATTCAGGACATCCGTTTCTAATACGGGGTCCTCCCTACTCCTTCGACTCTTAGGCCAATTATAATTCCTCATTATTAATCCGTATGTCTTATCAATTCCCATGTGTCCCAACTTCCTATGACACTGGTCTAGAACTTCGGCTCTCAACTTCCCAGGTATCACCATTTTTAAACTTACTTCCTCATCTCTTCCTGAAAGGTAATACAACTCCATCATGCACCATATATTTGGAGGTACGCCCTGCCTCTACCTTGGATCTGATAGCTGCTATTTCCCTATCCTCTTGGTTTTGCCTAATAATATCTCTCCAGTGGGGGTCGGAAATAATCTCCGTCTCCCTCGTTTCCTGATCCTCCCAACCAAGTCCTTCCCTCGGTGTCTGTGAATTGATCACATTAATTTGGAATGCCTTATCATCCACACCCGGCTCCAACCTGACAGATTCCGTCTCTAGTTGCTTCGGAATCCTCGATAACAGGTCAGCACAGGTATTATCCTTCCTTGCCAAGTATTCTATCTTGCAGTTATATCCACTTAGTTTCAACGCCCATTGCTGTATCTTCTTATTCGTCCACTCCGCCTCTAATAAATATTTGAGGGGTTTGTGGTCTGTTTTAATGGTAAACACTGCCCCACTCAAATAATAGTCCAACTTTTGCACAGCATACAGGATAGCGAACGCATCTTTCACTATTACTGGCCATCTTTGCTGAGTATCGGAGAGTCGATGAGACAAAAATATATCGGCATTTCCTCAGGCACACCTGGTACTGGGCCATCCTTGTCGGGACATGGTTGTGTAAGAACAGCCCCGATGCACTTATCACCAGCGTCTGTATACAGCACCATAGGCTTACTCAGGTCTGGGTAGGCCAACAGGGGTATAGCTGTCAGATGGTCCTTCAGAGACTCGAACGCACGCTGACAATCCTCGGTCCACTTAAACCTAGCATGCTTCTTAGAGCTATTAGAGAGCCTGCCAGCCGACAGAAGGCTGGTATGAACCTCCGGTAATATCCGATGGCTCCAATAAATCCCCTAATCTCTCCTGCGGTTTTCGGTACGGGCATGGCTCTTATAACCTCTACCTTGTCTAGATCCGTCTTTATCCCTTCTTTATTTATGATAAACCCTAAGTATTTCGTCTATACTTTCATAAACTGGCAAACTTTAGTCCATGTTCTTTTAACCTATCGAACACCTTCTGCAGATGTTCGAAATGTTCCTCTGGTGACCTTGAAAACACCATGATGTCATCAAGGCATGTCATTACAAAGGCCTCCGTGCCATTCAGTATGATGGACATCAACTGACTAAATACACCCGGGGCGTTTGCTAACCCAAACGGCATAACTCTAAAATTGAAGAGACTCATGTGACAGGAAAAAGCGGTCTTTTCCCGATCCTTTCTGCTAGGGGCCACTTGCCAATATCCCGACCTCAAATCTAAGGTGGAAAAACATTTCGACTTTCCTAAAAGAGCTAGAATATCATCAATCAAGGGAATGGGCACTGCCAGTGGTTTCGTAATGGCATTTAATTGACGATAATCCACGCATAACCTATGCCCTCTATCCTTCTTTTCCACAATGACTATGGGAAAACTCCAGGGAGATTTGGATCTTTCGATTATCCCTGATTCCATCATTTCATTCACTGCGTCCTCTACTAATTTTCTTTTGTGTATTGGGGTTCTATACGGCTTTAATTTAATAGGTGGGTGATTACCCGTGTCTAACTTCATTTCTACTGTCTCCGTTTGTCCCAGTTCCTTGTCAGTAATGGTTATTACCTGCCGATTACTGTTCAGCAATCCACTCAATTTCCTCCTATGATGTTCAGGAGCGTTTATATCCTCCTCCCTTATTTCCTTGCTACCTATCTTATTCCCAGGCCTATTCTCATTCCATACTCTCACTTGCTCGACTTCTCTCACTGGTCATGCCTGTGCTTGCTCCTCTCCCTGCTTAATTTTAATAGTTTTATTGGCAGCATTGGTTAACTTTAAGGGAACGGTCCCCAACCTCTTCACCAACGAATCACACACGGTTATCTCCTTTTCACTATCATCGTACCTATCACTTGGTACAGGTCTGCTCAGCCCTCCTTCTGTTACAATTTTGCCCTTCCCCGACACAGTAGTCCTAGGAGGAAGCGTTATATCCGTCTGGGCCACCACTGGCAATTGTTCATAATTATCCACTCCCAACGGTATCCCTACTCCGTCCAATGTTAGGGTGGCGGGGTCAAAACTGATCCATGCCTTATTCTGCCTAAGCCAGTCGCCCCCCAGAATCAGCTCACCACAGAAGTCTGGTGCCACATAAACCTTAAATTTACCTCTGATTCTTGCCAACTGGAAAGATAGCCACGTCATACCCTCTATCCTCATCCTGCTACTATCAGCCTGACTTATTAGTAGATCACGGGATTAAGCTTCGTTTTCAGTCCCAACTATCTAAAAACCTTGGAGCTAACCAGTGACACTGAAGCTCCAGTATCAACAAGGGCCTTCACCTTCTTGTCTCCCAGCAACAAATTACAGGTGAAGTCTGGCCATTCCTTCAGCAAACGGTACACCTGTGCCTTTCTCCTTCCCGCGTGTTCTCTCCCTTTCTTCCGTTTGCTCGACAACCGAGACATGGAGACCGGCAACAGGAGTTCGCTTTTCTCTAGGGACTCTAATTTCTGTCTAGAGGCCCCCTTGGCTGGGGTAAGGCTCGGGTGACTCTCTTTTCTCGGACTAGCAACCCATTTCTCCCCTCTATTTGAGTTAGTGTTGTTTTGTTCGGTGTGGTCCATCTTTCTCCTGCGAGGACAGGTTTGTCTCAGGTGACCCGCTCTTCCACAGTGCCAACATCTTCGCTCCTTACAACTTGCCGAAAAGTGCCCGACCACACCACATGTCCAACATCTCAGAGGTCTTACTTGCACTGGGGCCACCCTGCCTCTTACTCACGGGTGACCCATCGGCGTTTCTCACGGGTGACCCATCGGCGTTTTCCGAATTCGCCACAAGTCGTGCAGTTCTTCCCGAAAGACCTTGGGTCGCCTCCATAGTTTGTCGAACAGTCTCGGGCCCTATGCCCACCATACTTGCAAGTCCAGCACACCAGCCCATCTCGGCCCGGTGTGGGCTTGTGAAACCCATAACGTAGATCCCAGGCTCTCCTACTGGGAACTGCCTCAGCTTCCCAGTCCTCTTCCATCTCTTCCTTCGGGTCCCGTATCTGGATCTGCTCCCAGTCTATCTTTTTCATCACTACTTTGGCCACCGGGGGTTCCTGCCTACACCTCCTCTTATTCTATCTCACAGTCGTTCGCTGATCCGAGTCGCTTCTCTGGCTGCGGCTAGGGTGACCGGTCCTCCCTTCAGAACTTCGCCCCTCAGTTCTCTGTCGCTCAGCGCGTCTACATAACATCGGCCAATAAGTCACCAATTCCGGAAAAGCTAATGCTGCTAGCGACTCTTTCTCCCAATTCTTCATTTGTCTCTCCTCCTGTTGCTGCAGCCGGAATAATTTCCTGACTGCCTCAACGGTCGTACGCTCACTTGCGTATTGCCGCGCCAGAGCGGATTTAAACTCTGTCCATGTCGAGGCTGGGTTTTCTTTGTACCATGCCCCTATAAACTTAGACACCTGTCCCGCTGCGTCGTCGTAAGCCAAGAGCATCATTTCCTGGTCTGATAAGCCATAAATCACCTGCTTTTTTTGGATGGAGAGAATCCATTTGTGCAGGTCCGCAGGGTTTCCTTTATAAGTGGGTAGCTTCATACTACCTATCAGCCTTCTGAAACCTATCGTTATTTCGGGGACTCAAACGTCCCCAAGGTCATCTGTGGCGTCTGATCCTGCTACGCTCATCCTAGCGTCTTATCAACTGCCACTTTCTCACGAGAAGAGAGATCAACGACAGAACAAAGGAAAATATTTCACACGGTGGTGGCGCTTCAACTGCGTACAAGGTCGACAAAAATCAACAATATTACTGGCAGATCTAAGTGCAATGAGTGAGTAGAGGAAACCAAAAAGTGACTTACCTGAGGTCCGCTGCTCCGTGTTTTGTTTTTTTCTTTTTCTTTTTTTTTAACTAATATCGTCCGCAGACTAGAGTTCTTTCTGGTCTTAGTCTTAGTCCGGACTAGATGCAACAAACAAAGTCTGTTTTGCTGGTGTTTCTTTCTTTTCTCTTTTTTTTTTTTTTTTGAGTATAACTTAAGGCCTGCTTTTCTTCAAAGCTGTTCCTGGCCTTATTTTCCGTGGTAACTCAAGGTCAATCCTGGTCACGGCACCAAATCTGCCACTTCGTCCCCAGCCCTCCGGCGTCTTCTTTGGGTTGAGGTGTCCACTCGGTCCGAACCGAACTTAGGGGTAACTGGCTGTACGCTCCCTGAGTACCCGTAGATTATTTCGACCAGTCAACTGGTCAAGCCCTGCTTGCTGCCCACGCTGCGTTAGTTTTTAGATCCAGTAAGCGGGGTGTTGTCCATACGTTCACGGTCGACTGGGGATGTGGACACGGCTGTGAGAGTTGGCACTAGGAATTTTAGAATGTGGCAAAATAAAACAAGAAATAATATCTGCAGAAGCCAGATAACAATGGGGGAAATGTTGATGTCTTTTATATAAGAAGATAACATCAGAACAGAGGTTACAGGGAGAATAAAAACATTTAACATAAATGAGAAAAGAAAAAGACACAATGCATCCAGCGAATTCCCAACAGAGAGAGGGTTTGTGTGTGATAAACGCGTATTGAATCGCCTGGGGTAGGTTTATGACTAGTAGTCCACTCATACAGACTTCTCAGAACAGGGGGCAATCTTCCATCTCTAATTCTCCAGCAAATCTCTCGTGACACTATCTTCCGTCTGGCCTCTTCCGTCTCTTGTAGCACAATCTCCTTGTAGCACCGCAACCCGTAATGGTCGCCTGCAGGTGCTCACGCACGTGACGACGATGTGCCGACCGATCGCCGTCTCTCCCGTCTCTCTCTCCCGTCTCTCTCTCCCGTCTCGCCTCTTCCGTCTCGCCCGACCGTCTGCTTCCTCTTCAGCATAACTACGCTGATTTATATAGATAAATCAGCTTGATCATGAATCGACCCTTGGCCCCGCACGCGATTATCATGAGTGCCAAAAACTATCCCTTGACATGTAAACCGATTCTCCAATTATTTACCACGAGTTCTTCTAGCTTCACCAAAATTATACTTTGGGATATCTAAACATTGATTCAACCTTTTAATCAAAACATATACTGTTAAATAAAACCAAATATCTCGTAGCCTGAGTAAGCTCTATTTCAATTTTTAACCGATAAATTTTATTTAGATCATTTTTTAATGACCCAGATTTAAAACATCCCCTCCTGCATGAGGTCGTGTTTCTCATCGGTAAACACACATCTTAACCCAAATTTTATTTTGATATATAAACACCATTTTCACTTCTAGTCAATAAAAGTTATATTTGCGTGTGTGCATTCATGTGAGTATGTGTGTACACCTCTCTCTCTTACATTGTTTAATAAAAGTAACTGTACAAACTCTCTATCGTGATACTTTATCTCTTTCTTCTAAAGCTTGGAACGGGTTAAAAACTTACATAATGTGGTCGGTCGGATATTCTCTCAGCAGCAGGTCACGTGGGGTTCAGCAGCTCCTTTGTCCGCTACTGACTCGTCTTGGTTTTCACTCCAACTGCAGGCTTCAAATGCTGGGTAGCTTAAGTGCTCTGTTTATATGTATTTCGCCCGACTCCTACCGCACATCAGGGCTCATCAATATTCATATCAATTAATTATTTTCTCCAACCTTGGAGAAACAACCCCGACCAAACAAAGCAGTCAGTTATTCAAAATACTACATTCTCCAACAACGATAATTTTCCGATAACAAACTTCTCTGTTCAAAAATTATTTCTATTTTTCTTACGTCAAATAATTTTCACATTCCCCTTTCCCCAGAACATATTTTAGACTGCTTAAGTCATCGGCTTCGCAATTTATAACTCAATTCGTTTTTCGGTCGACAATCAATATTCATATTAATTAATTAATTTCTCCAATTGTGGAGAAACGACACTGACCCTCAGACAAAGCGGTCAGTTATTCGAAACAATACATTCTCCGACAATAATTTTCCGATAAACTGTTGTTCTTAAAATTATTTCTATTTTCTGATGTCAAAGAATTTTCACATTTCTTATTCCTCAGACTTTTAGACTTTTATTTTAGACTGATTAAAATTTCATTGCTTACATTTCGGCTTTGCGGATTCATAATAATTCCATTTGCCCATCGGTTTATCAGGAAAAAAATCTTTTTTTCCCTTGCTTCATATTTCATTTCATGTTTTCACCTTAACGATTTTAACATTTTTAACCCTCCCATTTCTCCAGTTCTTGTAAGGGAGGGGGGATCCCATAAAACCTTTTAATCCTAACTTCATACTACCAGTGTCACAATAGTGTCACAATTTTACTGATTGCCAATTAGATTTTTAGTACATGACATAATCTATAAGCAATGCTTTCCTGATTTTTATTTAGAGAAAAACTATGAAGTTAATTTACAATAAATATTTCATTTTTTGAGAAATAGAAAATAAATTTACGATTAACAGATTTTTGCGTGTTTCTCGGTAAGAAACTGAATCCACATCGCCACGATAGCAGGTGCCCTTGCAAAAGCTGTGAGATAAAAGTTTAAAGACTAATGCTTAAGTTTTAGTGCTTTACCTGCAATTGCATGTCCAAGCGTGTTTATGCTTTAGTCCCGTAGCCGCAAAAAATGGTTCAAACTTTGATAACTATTGAAATCTAATGATTCTTGTTTTTTGAAAATTCGTCCAAAGTCATTAAAGAAAATATTCACTTCTAGTTGAAGTTCATGGTATTTTTAAATTTGAAAATAAATCCCTCTATTCATTTTAGGATCAATTTCAAAATTAGTATTTCAGAATCAAAAGCGTGTTTTATAATGTAGGTTAAGGGTTTCAAAAGATATTTGACTAACGTCACATGTTTTGACGAGTTTTATTATTATTATTATTATTATTATTATCTATAACACTTCAGAAACGATACTTGAATTGCATTGCTTTTCCAAATGCACCACGAACATTATTGTTAACAATTTGAACATTTTGAGCCAATATTGTACTCAGTACTTTTTTATTGCTTTTTTATAAATGTCATCTTTTCTAAAGTTATTTTTAATGTCTTCAAGGGTCCGTTGGACTTGTCATCGACGGTTTTTTTGAATTGTTTCTAACATTTCATATGAAAGAAAATGTATTATGACTTGTTTTATATTAAAGAAATTCAAAATGGAATTAAAATTCCAAAAGATTATTCAGTTTCTAGTGAATGTGCTGTGAATGATTGAAAGTAGTTTCGGCTGAGGTTGATAGCGGACACATCATGACATTACTGGACAATAATCAGTGTTATATGTATCGGCCAAAATATCCAAATCAACCGGTGAAAATAATTTGCACTGGCTTGGTTGTATCACTTTGGTGTGTAACTTCCTAGCAAATTGAATAGTAATTGGTCCCTGCGGAATTTTCTGTATCTTCTTAAACCATCGATGAAAAAAATGAATATTTTACAATAACGTGAATTGTAAGGCAAGCAAACTAAAGTGGCTGTATCGCTAACAGGATCAAACAACTGATTCGAACAAATACTGTTTCCAACCGAAGGTAACAATCGAGAGACATCGACTGCATCAGTTGTGTGCTGAGAAACAAAATGGTTTTTGTAAGTTGGCTGAAAGATTACAGAAATAGTGGATTCAAACGATAAATATGTTATTCAATAAAGATTCCACTGTTACTTAATAAATCAAATGAATATTTTAAATTAGTTAAGTGCATTAAATATTAAACATTAGAAGAGCGTTTTGAAAAGTAAGTTGTTTATGTTTGGACTGAGATACTTTGCTATGCTATAAGGCTAACAACACATCCTTAAGATAAAAAAATGACATTTATTTCACTAATTTATACACATCATTACTCATTTGTATCCAGCTACTTTGTTAAAATCTGGGCTTTTCTAAAAGTTCTTCGGTTGTTTCGTTTAGTCTGTTCATTTGCCATTTATATTTTAAACATATTTTTTAATTGGTTGAAATGCCTAGCAACTACTTGTAATACGATTGTATCTTTATGTAAAAACTGCCTCCATTTATATAACTTTATTTTATCAGACCTCTTTTTAAGTATCTGCTCAACTGAGAAGCTTTTTCGAGAGTCCAGAGAAATGAGTGTTCAGCTGAATTTGTTTCTGCTCGCCTATTTCGCTAAATAAAACCTGAAAATAAATGCAAGATCTTTGTATAATAGATTTTCCTTAAAGACCAATTCAGTCCAAATTAAGTTATTCAGAAACATTTACAGTTGTTTTTAGTGTAGGTGTAATTGTCGGTTGGTTTTTAAGTTGTGCTTCTAACACACCTTTATTCAGCGCTGTTTCTTTGTTTGAAAAATAATTTCTGGAAGCACAAAGCAGCGGATAACCAGTCGACGATCAGCAATGTCGACAAAGAAACAAAAATACAATAAACTTTCAGCAATTAAAATCTTTTTGAACTGGAACTTGCGTTTTCTAAATTCACCTTCGTGAATTTAAGAACATTTATTCTTTATATATATATATATATATATATATATATATATGTGCATGGAGAATTTTTTAAAATTGAAAAGGAAAATAAGAGTATACTATTTGAGTGAAAGTTCGTATAGGTTAGAAGTGCAATATGAAAAAGTGAAATATTCATTATTTAAGACAAAAAGTACTTTCTAGCGTAAACCAAAGCGTGTGATAGTCTGTATCTTTGTTGTACTCTCTTCGGATATCATTTTGAAAATTACAAAATATAGTGTAAACAAAAGTATGATTACTTAATAAGCGAGTATAGCAATCCAATATGTTATTGCAAATAATTTAATTGTGAGATTTAGTAAAATGATCGCTTTATGAGATAGATAAGAAAACGACCGATAGCTCCCAATAAACATTAGGATTTCGTTCATATATTTACACTAATTACGAACATGTTAAGCATATTTTCTGGTGCAGAAAATACTTTCAAGACAGATTGACAACACTAGGTAAAAGAATTGTTTTGGATTTATCACTATTGCAAAATCTTGTCTTAGCTACTAAGCATTAGAATGATAGTCATAATTATAATAATCCCTGTCAAATGAATTATTTCATTTCAACTTCTTCGAATTTCTCTTCTTTCAGATTCATATTTATAACTTAAATGGATTCATTTTTGGTCTTTTAGTATTTTAGGTAACTGTTTTACTGATTGCCAAGTAGAAATAGATACATGACAAAAGATAAAGGCAATACCTTCCTGATTTTTATTTTGAGACAAATTATGGTGTTAATTTACAATAAATATTTCATTTGTTTTATATTTGAGAAACGGAAAAGAAATTTACTAGCAGTTCTTTGCATGTTTCTCAGTGAAAGAATGAATCTACATCGCCATCATACCAATGCTTGTAAAAGCTGTAACTTAAAAAGTTTAAAGACTAATGAGTCAACAGAGACGTCAATCAACGACAATGATATCAATAATAGTCATAGAAATGGTGCGACTAAGACAATACTTTCCACCAGGTATATATGTATTAGTGTATTTAGATAGCAACTTTTCGTTCATACAAGTATTTTTAAATATTATTTCTACATCTCAGATCATTTTCATAGTTTCTGCTGAAATTTTGTAAAGTCATCAGATATATAAAATCAAATATAACATAAGTAATCTTCATATAAAAGGATAAAATGATTTAAAAACAGTAAAAACGTATTTTACCGTGAATAAACAGACAAAATTTCTTAATACGAAAGCCGATACTTAAAGCCTCTTATTAATTTCTTATAGTTCATTGATTTAAAAAAAAGTATTCGCCTCAATTTATTATCATTATTGTCTGTGAAAAATGATTTAAGAATAATTTAAGCTGTGATATTTTGTACAAGCTAATTAAATGCAAGTTCATTTGTGATTTAAAAAAAGAAAAATACACGTTTGTAACATTTCTTTTGTTTTATTTATTTATTTTGCTATCTAAAAACTGTTCCAGTTTATTCCAGTTATCTTAACGTTTTGCGTTGTAATGTTGGTAGAGAGATTAGAGAAAAAAAACAAAGAAAAATATTAAGAAGTATTTTTGTGTGCACAATGAGAACAAAGGGTGTAAAAAAGGATGAAGGTGTCTGTGCTTTAGAGAGTAGAATATAAGAACTTAAATTCATGGTATTTACTTTTAACAAGCAGGCAATAAGCCGCATACCCACTACAGTCAGTTTCTCCCTAAACCTCCAATCGGGGGCATTGTTGTGGATTGGGATGTTGTGTCACTGAGCACAACAGCTAGTTAATGACGTTTTCTCTGGTTGTTAACGCATGGCAATAACAGTAATCAAGTGAACATACGAATGATTATTTGAGATAAAGGTAATGTCTTTCCTATCAACATTTTATAGAGATTCTACTCGCCTGACTTGGACAATAGGAGACTATAATCAGACTAAAAAGAATTTCATTTGTGGCAAGCACTCTCACTAAAACTCTTTCTCTTTTCTACCCACTCAACTACTTAGCAAAAGAAAGCCAATTGACACACATCATTTTCTCAACCTTAACCAATGATTCATACCAGAACACTTATCATTCTGACTAATGCAAATATTTAGAAAATATCTGTTTCAAAATATCTTAACTATAAATAAGTAATGTGTACATTAAATAATTCTTCTTAATGAAAAATTTTTTCTGTTACTATTCATTAAAAATAATTATTTAATAGCTATTTTGTTTATATGATGAAAATTAAAAATGTTGAAAAACTTTTAAACTGTAAAACAGTAAAGCAAATTGTTTTTCCGATCATTTCAAATAAATGTTTATTTACACCTAACTACTAATAAACATAAAATGGCTAGCAAATGACAAATGACAAATTAAATTTGTGGAATAAATTAAATAACAAACATTAAATTATAGCATTCTGAAGGCGTGATCTTTTACTCCACTGGGAGTCTACGTGGTTAACGCAATAACATAAAAAATATTATCAGGTAGGAGTGGGGGTCTACTCATGAATTATAAAAAAAATTAGTTTCATCCATTATATTTTTTCATTAGTTTTTAAAGTGTCAAATCAGAACTGGATTCCCGTTAAAATGTTTAAATAATAAATAAAATACTTTGTATAAAGTCTGTATCATTTTTTCTAAAATATTTCATAATAGTTCTTTTTTTCTGGCACGTTAGTTTTAGTTGTTTAATACATTTGTTTATGTTTTTTATAATCCTGCTTCGTGAAAAAAATTTCAGTTCTAAATAGAAAATAAAAACAAATTTTGCTTGAATTTTTGAGATGAGAAAATTATCTTTATTATCCAATAATTTACACGGACTAGTGTTCTTGATTGTTATTATGACAAACTTTCGGCTGTTGCATACTTTAGTCTTCTTCAGTCGTAGTTGTTAATCTTCCAGTACTGTTGACCTTTACTCAAACCACAGTGGGAAAATTGTTTTCATTTGTCTGTCTATGATAGAAGATATATTAATTATTGCTAGTTCATCCGATTTTGAGGTTTTATTTGTCTCTTCCATTGTACCAGAAGATATGTCTATAATGCACACAAACTAGGAATTGAACACGCTATGCTCGCCAAGAAAATAGATTAATCGACAGGCAGCTTGAATTTTGGCATCATAAACCTAATTTGGCTTGTCTGCTGCTTGAAATATTCATATATATATATATATATATATATATATATATACATTTTGGGGTTGGCTTCCTGACACCAAAACAAGGTATTAGGTTGGTGCAAAAATAATGACGGTTTTTGACGTTAAAAAATACGTCAAAAACCGTCATTATTTTTGCACCAACCTAATAAAAAGTAAAATGTTCATATAAACATATGCACAAAATGTTATCGTTGCAACTCAACACAAAAACTAATAACAAATGTTCAAAATGTTACGAATGTGCTTCTACACAGGCATGCACCTGTCGGATCATTGACTGGCGGACTCTTTCAAATATTCTCAGACAGTGTCGAATGGTTTCACAAGCCCCATGACACGTTGATGACGCGTCTCTGCATTATTAATGTCTGCTGAATAACCCAAATGTTTTAGGTGGCACCACAGATAAAAATCCAAAGGACTGAAATCGGGGTAACGTGCCGGCCATGGAACAGGTTCTTCCCTACCTATCCACCTTTCATAGTAGATGTCAGCCAGTGCATCGCGAACAATGTGACTAAAATGTGCTGGAGCCTCATAATGCGTGAACCACGTGTAACTTCATATTAGCAGGGATACATCCTCTGGCAAGTCTGTATTCTGATCCGCACATAAATGTTGATTGTGTAAATTTGTTATTCCATCTCTTCCAAATGTTGCGTCATCCGTAAACAAGATTGAAGCGACAGATCGGCGCTTTGTACAATAAACCACCAGCAAAAGTTCTCTCGTGGTGAATGATCGGAGGGCGAAAGACCCTGCACATGTTGCAAATGATACGGATACAAGATGATGCAGATGAGATGTACGACATTCTAGGGCCACTTGACGTGCGCTGAGACCTGGATCGTCTCCGACAGCCTGTAGAATGTGTTCTTCGTGGTCAGGCGTACGAGAAGATTTTGTGGTGCCAACGCGTCGATAAACACCAGAAAAGGTTGGAGGATTCGCGCCGTCGTGTGTAAAAATCATATCCTGCCATTATTAAACGCAAACTTTCTTTAAACAATTCAAAAACCAAGGATTTGCGGACATATGTTTATATGGACTTGTGTTCTTATTTTGGTGGGGGGAACCCGCCCTCAAAGTTTGTAAAAGTTTTTTGATAAACCACACACACACACACACACATATATATATATATAGTCAAATGGAGAAATATGTTAAAATAAGGAGAATTTAACGTTTTTTTTCAAGCTAGCAGAACTGCCAAAAGCGCTTAATAGATAACTATTGAATAAATTTAAAAACCTTCCAGTGACTTATCTGATTAAGTTTCGCGTCGAAATGCTCATCAGGGCCAGATGTTTGATAAATTTGTTAAACTTATCAGATCTCATATTTATACACTTTCTGAGTGAATGAAGGCTAATTCTAACTTTCACATTTAAATTTTTTAACATGCTTGAGTTTTGTTAGAAACGTTACGAGAGTTCAATTTAGAACCAGTTTAATTGACTTTGTTCGTTCCAACTCAACGTAAAGTTGACTTGACCTTGACCATTATATCCATTCTTATCATTGCTTATCCTCACTTACATCTGGACCAGAAAAAGAAAACGGACATACCTAAGAGACATTGTTTCACTACATTTTCTATAAAAAGAATAAACGGTCCGTAGTTGAAACCCAAGTTTTTGTTGCTTCCTCTTTAATTGTTTATATATGAACACGCACACAACTACAAAGCACCAACACGCAACCTTAAATCCCATAAATGTATAAAAGGTGCTTTGATTGCTACATCATCCAGTGTAAATTTACAACTAGGCTCTTACAACCTGATATTTTATTATCACATTGTGAGATGCTTAATAATAGATTTGATAAAAACAAGAACGAAGATATAGAGAAAGCAAGTGAACTTGGCTAGACTACATATCTGCACACATCTATTTTTTAAATTAATTTTCTTTTCTTTTTTTTTTTTTTAAATATAATCAGTTTTTTTCTTTTTCAGTGAAAGATATACTGCAATTATTATTTTCTTTTTTAGATTCAATTCTAGGGACGGAAAAGTTCATGCTTTGGACATATCTTCGTTAAAAAAAGTACCTAAAAATCACTAAAATATTAGACTTTTGAAAGTATTTATTTTTAAGAATTACTTTATTGTTAAATAAGCTGGTTCACTTAAAATTCGAAAATACTGTCACTTCTGCCCTTCCGTCCGATAATTTTCCCTGACGTTAGTTGTTGATACATTGACGTAAACGTCAATTTATATCTGTTAGACATTGTTAGACATGCTTCTCTTGTTTCCGATTAAATTTTTTTCTACTAAAAAATTAAGTAATGTTTGTTTGAAATTACATTAAGTATACTTTAAATTATCTAATTTTCATAAAATAACTTTTGAAAAAGTTATAATTGAATTTTACAAGATTTTTAAACGGATAATTTCGCTCTTGTTTACAAAGTTGTCAAAACATGGCTTACATGATCGATTTTATGTGAATTTTTTGACTCAGAAAAACAATTTTTCACTAAAATTTCGGACGTGCTAGAAAGGATTAAAAAAATATTCAAAAAAATACTTTGAACTTTCCTCTTAATAATAACAATATAAACATTTAGACGATAAAAAATTGTTCAATCAAGTTTGGGGGCTTTTATCATCAGGGTATGCTCTCTTTTAGCGAAGTATTGAACAGACCTAATATAGAGGCATTTTTAATCATCATTCTCCCACAGTTTCTAGTAGTCGTTGTTCAAAGTATTTTATTTCCCCCGAAACATCATGTCTTTTTTTCATACTTTTTCTTTTACGAGTTATGGAAGCTGTGTTTCTTTGTACAACTTCCTTTTTTTTTTAATATGTCTGATAAAACTGTAAGCGTATAGGTTTTGTATTTTACTTTCAACTGTAAAAAGAATGGATAAGAAAAACGACGAATTTTTAAATTAAGCTTCAGGTTGCTGGTCTTCATTATCAATTCATAAAAATACCCAATATCATAAATTGCTTAATATCAATGAAATTTTATTGACATGGCTATCCTCCTATCGAATCTAGGAAGGAAACATTTTGTTTAAATTAAGTTATAACGCATATATATATATTGTATTTATTGCCAGCAATCCTTCTTTTATACATGTTTCATAAGATGGACACGGAATATTCTGTAAGTTTGTAGATATTTCTAATGTTTTACGTTTATATATATATATATATATATATATATATATATATATATATATATATATATATATATATATATATATATATTTAGTTTATAAAAAACTAGGTAATCCGTATGGGTAAATCTAAGGAGGATAAAATCCAGAGAGCTCAATGTAAAACCAGAGCAAATAATTTAAATAAAATCAGACCACTTTAAGGTTCCATGTAATAAATTATTTCACCATAGCCCTTTTAAAAGACTGCGGA
Source organism: Acanthosepion lycidas (assembly GCA_963932145.1). Taxonomy (NCBI): domain Eukaryota; kingdom Metazoa; phylum Mollusca; class Cephalopoda; order Sepiida; family Sepiidae; genus Acanthosepion; species Acanthosepion lycidas. The sequence continues at coordinate 65,988,821 of OZ010579.1, forward strand.
TCATCAGACTTTACTTTTATTTTTTGTTTGTAAGTAAAGTCTGATTATTCGCAGTCCTTTAAAAGGGCTGTGGTGAAATAATTTATTACATGGAACCTTAAAGTGGACTGTTTTTATTTAATATATATATATATATATATATATATATATATATATATATGTATGTATGTATTAGGAAATGGATTAAATCCGACTGATTTTTAATGTATTTTTTTAAACGTTAATTTTAAATGGATACTCATATTTGAGTAGATGGTCTGTTTTTATTTACTTATTTATTAAACAGTATATTTATTTATTTACATTTACCGGCCTGAATATTCGAGAAATCTTGTTAAAAAAACATGCGTCCTCCGGCACTGCCTTCCCTTGGGGAAACCGTCATTAGATCTGATGTACCTTAGACGAATTCGGCCACATAGAACCTTCTGATCAAACAAAGCCCGAATAGTCTTTTGAACACACATTAAATCCGACAGATTTTTAATTTATTTGTTTAAATTGACACGTGCCCGAGTTCGTCTAAGGCACGTCAGATCTAATGACAATTTTGATTGTTATGCATGCATGGATGCATAGAGACCTCCAAAGATTTTCTATAAAATGAGTAGAACATACATAATGAAAAAATGATCATTGAGAAGAAAGACCAAAAGAATTTTTTATGTAAAGTTATGTTTAATCCTTTTTAGAATCTTTGAAATTTTGGTTAAAAATCTTGTTTTTTCTGGCGTCAACGTGGGACTATAAATTTATACAGTATATCTGAGTCTCTTTTTAGTTAGAAAAACAATGATTTTGGAAATTCTTACAAATATCAGATAATTATCAGATTTTAATGAAACTTATAGGACGTATTTAATGAATGGAATTATTTTTAAATGTTTCTTTTTTTAGAAAATCTTGGTAAAATATTTCTTTACATCTTTAAACCCACTTATTTTAAATTTTTAATTTTTAATTGAAATTTCGAGAAATTCTTTTTTGTAGCGCTTGATGTTTATATTAGGTTTGTAAGTCCTCTGAGAATTAAAATCATCAAATGTTTTTGGTCAAATAGAACCCCCAGTTACAAAAAAAATCTGCTATAATTTACACTATTGCCTTAAGAAAAATTTTCGATGAATAATGAATTTTTACAAAAATTGTTTTATTTTTTTAATTTTAAGTAGAATAATTTATAAATTTTTAAAAAGTTTTGAAAATTTATATTAATTTGTATTGGTCAAAACTAAAAACTGTATTTACTAATCGTAAATGGAAAAGCCACAATTCAGCGACCTCTAGTATTTTTAAAATAATTTTATATTTTTTTATTTGTGTATGAAGGTGCTGAGTTTTTGTAAATGTAGACATCCATACACGACATTATCAGGAATAAGAGCGTTAATTATAATAAATTTCAAATTTATTGGTTCATCTCTAACATTTTTGCAACGTCTTCGTGAGTAATATTATAAATTCAACGTACCTAAAATTCAATAAAATATAAGAATGCCTGAAATATTTTAAATTTTAAAGATTACTGAGTATTTTAAAAAATTATATAAAAAGGCATTTACATTGTATTCGTCATGTAATTTTATTACAATTATTTCCCCTTGTTTAAAGTTTCCAAAGACATCAAGCTATCGGGAGATATAACAACAGCTCATAAAGACACACGACTGTGTTAAAACATGCTTTTCTGCAATATTTTAAACCAGAAGTAATATTTGTTTCAGTTCAGTTTAATTAAACTTAAATATTAAATCAGCTAAATTTTCTCAAATGAGGTTTCAGAAAAGTATATTTCCCTTTTTTCAACAACCTCTCACCATGAGAACATACAAAAATAGGCCTCTCCGAGAATGAAAACTAAACATAAGTTTACTCAAATATTACTTCCTCATATTCACTATAAACTTTTAATAATAGACTTATCACAATTATTCACTAATTCAACAAGATAAAACAAATATCAGAACATTTCACAACCACATTAAGATAACTTTTATCTACAGAAACAACAAAACCTTCCGATAAGAAATTCTTATATATTGATGTATAAATGTCTCACTTTGTTGTTATGATGTATATATGTATATTTCACTAATCACAAAAGTAGGAGTCATACAAGGCACATCATAACAACATAATATTTTTCTAATCAATTCGCCCAAAGCAAATCAATAGTCCCAGTAAGACTCAAGGGCTACTGAGAGTGAAAGAGGGTGAAAAAACTTTAGAAGGAACAGGAAACCGAATCCTGAACTGAACAGGAAACAGAATCCTGAACTGAACAGGAAACAATGGATAAACCTTTACACCTGTTCAAAGACCGGAGAGGAGAGTATTCTAGTCTGACACATCCTGTTCTCTGAGTGAAACTTAAATTGCGTAGAAAATTAAAAAAAAAATTTTTAATTTTATTTTATATCAGCTTGAAAGTTGTTCTTGAAAAAGGAACAGCAGTTTTTGCTGTTCCTTTTTGTTTTATTCAATACAGAAACAATTTATACATCCACCTAAACATATTTAACATTAAAATTGTTGTATCCGAAGGAATTTCACGAAAACATTTGGCCCATGTTTTCGATTAATCCGTATTTGACTACTCATACACTACTCCAAATTTAAATTCTTAACCCTGAATTATCTAAACCTATGCCAATTGCATGATGACAACAACTAAAGCTGTTCTCATTTACTGGCCTAAGATATTGTCCTAATCTAACACCATGAAACCAACCAAAAACAACTGATCACAACATATTCATTTAGAACCCACATAAACTGGTTCAGGGCCTGTCAAACCTCCCCAGACGAAACTACAATAAAATTAGATTTGCTGCCAATCTAGACTGTATTTAAATTCGTGAAGCCGCGTTAAAGTACATCAAAACATTTGCCGTGAAAATATTTATACAATATAATTATTCCATTTCTTGTCAGTTGACAACATTAGGTCAATAAGGCGCACTGAGTTGCTATTCAGGAGATTAGCATCAGCCATGCTGTCGGAAGGTAAAAACGATTTAAGGTGATTACCGGAGAGCAGTTTCGTTTTGAAGGCCTTAAAGTTAAGGTATTTCTTGCCGCAGTTAACAATAGATTGAAGGTAATTTTCAGTATCAGTTTCCAATTTGATTTTATCTACCATATCAATTACTATTAAAACAGGATTAAATATTGTGTCATCAGCATAAATAACGAGTCATGAACATGTCAAAGAATAAAGCTCTGGGACACCATCGTTAATGTAAAACGATCTAGATAAATAGTCGTTCAAAAAAAACTTTCATTATGCGGTTTGATAAAAAAACTGAATCAAAACAAAGAAACAGCTAGAAGCATCATAACCCTACAATTTGTAAAGAAGACTAGCATGCTAAATCCTGTCGAACGCCTGAGATATCTAAAGCCACAGATCGAGCCCCGTCGTTCTTATTTAAACCATGACAGAATCTTTCAGCAATAAGCGTTTACACATTGGCGGTTGATCTAGAGAATTGATTGCCATATTGTTTTGTCAGACCCTGCCAATTGAGATACTTCACCAAATCGGAGTTGATTAGAGTTTCATGGCTCTAGTATGAAAAACAGCAACTACAGACAAGGATTGCCAACAATCTGGAACGCAAGAAGTTACCAGGTATTTACTGTGGAGCTTGGATAGAACAGGGGTCAGTCCAAAGACACATTTCTTAAGGACAATTGCATCAACTCCACATGTTTTATGGGGATCAAGTTTGGGGATGATCATGGAAACTATGGTCAGAGTTATATGCACATCACACAATAAAAACTCAGTTCTGTGTGGAAAGTCAGGCAAAGGTAATCCTGATGATTTAGGAGTAGAATTGAAAGAGAATATTTGATCAAATCATACTACTTTATTGGCAGATAATGATACACTTTATCGTGATCGAGGCTTTACTTTTATTTAACACAGAGTCAACAATAGCCACGAGAACCAAACTTGTGAAAGGTTATACGGTGCCTCAGTCTATCAGCGAACAATGACTTAGCTTCTTTGAGGACACGCTTACAATTATTACAAGTGGATACAAAGAAGCATCTGTTATGATCAGAATTATCACGTTGGTGTAACCGGAAAAGTTATTCTTGCTTGCTGTAATGGTTGAACAGACAGATGTGAGCTAAGGAAAAGATTGTGGTTTCATCTGGTATCTACGAGAAGACACAAAAGCATCGATAACAGCTTTCACACAAGAAGAAACTTAAACGGTACAATTTGCAATAGGAAGACTAAAGATAACTATTCGGCAAATTTTTATTACATATTTAGCGCTGGGTTTAAAAAGCAAATTACTCTAAAATTGTTTTTAAAATCTGAATTTAATTTCATAAAACACTTAATTATTTACTTAAGGATCCCCTCTGGGTGTTTTTTCTAATCCAGCTAAATTTTGCCTGACGAGGATTTTTTAAGGACAGTCAACTGACGTTAAGTTAATCGTTTTATTTTTCGTTTACTTTTTCTCTGTTCTCTGTTGAACTTCTGATTTTCAGTTTATTGCTTTGATTTTTCTTATTTGTTTTAATGTGCTTTCGTGTTTTTTTTCCTACTTTTTTGTTAGCCAAAATTTTAATTTTCTTTTGTGCATTTTTCATTTTGCAATTCGTTTTTATTTTGTTGTTGATGTTTATTTCGTTTTGTTTTAACGTTTCCATGCCAAGTCTGAGCTTTCTTTTGAGTTGTTTTTATCTGCCAGGGATTACTAAGTCACAAGACATTATTCTGTTTGAGGAAATTATAAGGCGAACTTTTACATTTATTTGTCCGTTGTAGGACCAGACTGGTCATATTATACCAGTGAATTTGGAGAAAACGTCACCGCAAAAAAATTGGCCTGGGGTGAGGGCAGACCCCAAAAGGTAGCCAAATACTATGAAGCCCTGAAGTAAAAATAGGAGTCCTTCATCAAAGGGGATGAGTTCCTTACCATCCCAGAGGCAACTGATGTCGTGAATACAAGGAAGATCTCCCTGCTGACCACGACATAGGAACACGAAGATTGAATGACGTCAGCAGCGAAACGATGGAGGAAGCATTGAAGAGCCTCAAGAAAATTCTGATCAGAAGATCAAACACTCTATGAGATGTCTTGTTGGCTACGGAGGAAGAGGTGAAGTAGTTGGTGGGAAGCACTCTGGCAACGAAGTCCGTCCGCCTACAAATTGAGTACTTGGGGACGAGAAGGACGAAAGTGACCGTCCATGGAGTCCAAATAGATATCAGCAGGGATATACTGGGGGCCTTTTTTACTCGACACGGCGAGGTGGAGTAGGTTTCGGCAAAGCTGGGATTGCCACTGGGGACTTTGTTCTCCAGGTCAGTTTAATTGTAGAAGGACGTCGTCCCTACTGCTGGTCATGTGGTGCAGTGGGACACATGACAAAGGCGTGTCCAGGCAAGAACGCGGTGCCACGGCCCAGCAACAGAAGTAGCGGTAGTGTCCAGCGAGATTCTTGACAGAGAATCGAAGGAGGTGGGTAAGAAAAGAACGAAAGAACCTCCCCACATCACCACCATTAGCAGGAGGTGCCACAGCGACCACAAACCAAGGGCGACCGGAGCCGGAAAAGCCACACCAACCGCTGCCTCAGCCCCCAAAAGGGGAGCAACAAGAAAAAGATGAGCAGTAACAACAGAAGTAAGAACAGCATTCTTAGGCAAAAAGCAGCAGCAACAAGACCAACAACAACTACATCAACAAAAGAAACAACAACAACAGAAAAAACAACCACAGAAAACTCAACAGACCTTCGTAATTTCCCCCCAAGCCCTAGCGTCATTATGTGCATAATGGACACGGCGGGAAGGTAGCTGAAAGTGTGGTACCACTTGTGCGTAGTTAAGGACGCCTTCCCAGATGTACGAGTATTCGTGTTGGGATCGCTCGAATTGAAAAAGCTGGCTAAACTTTGTGCACGGAGGGTCCCGGTGCTCCTCCACCCCTTGTTATATAAGGCAGTAAACTTATCCCATGGACGTTGATGGTATTGTCCTAGATGGACGGATGACGTCAGAGATGTACATAGGGAGCCTAGAACAGTTCGTCGGGGTCCTTACTCCCGCAGATTTCTGTTCAGTATGTGAATAGGGTTGTTGTCTTTCTTCTTTTTCAGACTTAAATCATGTCTATCAAGATAGCCAGTTTGAATGTGAATGGCTTGAGGGTCAGTTTCTTTTTTTCCCATGGCCGTATTTATTTTATAGGGCTTCTTGAGTTTGTCTGAAGACAGAATACAGCGTTCTCTCGTTTCTTTGAAGGTTGGACAGGTCCTACTAACATTAGTTTGTATAATTTGTTATATTTTAGTTGTTTTCGTGTTCATCACCTCCCCACTCATTGCTTACCATCAAGACATCTTTATATATAATTTTATACGCAAGAATTTCTATGTCATGTGGTATTCTATGTTTCTGCGGTATTGTGGTATATGTAGGATTGAATGACGACGGACGAGTTTTTCTGGTGGGTGTGCAAATTGCAATGAATGAATGGGTTGTGAATTAGCTAGGTATAGTATAGTTAGTATCGACCAGCCTCAACCGATTTCCCTTTTTAAGCCTTGTGCCAAAATTCTTATATTATTATATAATCAATAATTATTTATCTAAGGGATACGTGTAAAGTAAGTGACCAGCCACGTTTGTTATTTGACAAGTTATTTGTATTGGCTTGGCATTGTGCTTGTTTTTGTTTGAAACCTTGGAGGCGTCTCTTCGGCAGCCGGAAGAACCCCCACCCCGATACTTCTTCAGCGTGGGCGGTGAGCAGACCGAAGAAAGGCCTGGAGTACTATGAAGCTCAAAAGGAGAAGTATAAAAACATCATTGCGGGAACCGAACTAGCCATTCCCTCGGTCTTGGAAGCAGTATCCCTGCTGAGAACAAGAAGGTTGATCGGAATCAGTAGAAAGACAACGGAAGAGCTTCAGTGTGAGCCTGAGAATATTGTCAAAGCGATCAAACGCTATATGAGGCATTCTGTTGGCGACCAGCGACGAGGAGAAAGCTCTAACAGGAAGAATCCTCACCATAAAGTCGGTGAGGTTGCAAACCGAATACTTGGGTATTAAAAAGACGAGAATTGCGCTTTGCGTGGTGTCCTTGATTATAATGGACAAAGACCGACTCCTCTGGGACATTCTTTTCCCATTATGGACAAGTTGGAGAGGACGTGAGAGCCAAAATCAAAGCAGGCAGGGAGGTATCCTAGCAAGTCAGTTTAACACACATGAGTTTTATGGGTGTGCCGACATCTTAACGTGCGATATTCGCAATACTTTCATTTTTGCAGAAGGCCGTCGACCCCACTGCTGACCATCTGCTAAGTTGACATAAATTCACTGGAGAAGGATCTCTCCTCTCAATGGAAGGTTTTCTTGAGGCCATTGTTTAAGACGACGGAGGACCCCAGGAACTTTCCTGGAACTTTTCTCCTGGAGTAATAACTCTGATTCGGAGAGTGGGTGGTAAGTTGGAAGTATGAGACCTACTGGACGCCGCATAAAAGTCAGGTGGAGTCTGATGAATTAAAAGAATTGGTCAGATTATGTGCAAGAAGCGTTTCCGTGTTACACCGTACTTCACTATGTAGGGTCCTCAAATTACCGTTCCCAACGGACGTTGACGGTGTTGCCCTGGATGGGCGAATTACGTCCGATATAGGCTATGGCAGTCTATGACAATCCGTCTGGGTCCTATCCCCAAAAGATTTCCGTCTAGCCTGTGTTTAAGGAACACACTTACAAAATGTTTATCAGTTTCAATGCGATGGGCATGAGAGATCGGGGTAAGGCTGCCCGCTTGCTTCGTGATCTCTTGTCCATTGGTGTAGATGTGGCCGCTATCCAGGAGACATACTTTGCGAGACACACTTGTCCATGTCGATGGGGGTGGGTGGTTGATTGTGGCCGAAATTACCGTGAGCAATAGTTTGTTTCACAACTATTTTGCGCTGTCACGGTCGGTCAGACAGGGTTGTCCTCAGTCACTCCTACTTTACGCTTTGGCTTTGTAGCTCCTTCTTCGCCGTCTAAGGGACAGTGCGTGCAGTCTAACCTTACGCAGAATCGCTGGAGGCACTCGAGCTAGGATTCCTGCGTACGCCGATGACGTATCCATTTTTGTGTCGTGCCTTAGCGACATTGAGGGGGTACAAAAGGCGCTTGAACGGTACGAAAAAGGTAAAAGGGTTCAAGATTAACCGTGACAAGACTTCCGGCTTACGGTTAGATGCCTGGAAAGTGTCGCACTTCCGGGGCCCTTTAGTTGGACAAACAGACCAGTCCGTACAGACAAAGGTCGGATCGGTGGTCCGAACTTGGCTTCGACGGTGGTTGTCTGTAAAGTGTAGAGCGGAGTCGTGTCACTTAAGTCTTTCCTCTTATCATTTATCGAGTGGCTGTACTTCCTCTCTGCAGGGGCCGAAAGACGGCGCTCGGAGGCTTATTGTCCACTCTCTTGTAGGGTGGTTGCAAACATCAGGTCTGCCGAGTGGCCGTTGTCCAACGTCTATTTCAGAGGGGTGGGGAGTTGGGAATGCCGCACGCCTCAAGGTTTGCTTTACTACGTCGTGCGTTGACAGAGGACATTTTGGATTTTGGAGAGGTGTGTTAAGGACGCCTTCCTTTAACTTACTATCACTCCGCCCGTTTCGGGGTCTGAACGCTGTCGTAAGCCACGGAAGCAATCAAATTTCCTCCAAGAGTTTCGGGGGGTACTTGAAGGTCATTCCTAGGTCCAATGACCTTTCACGGCCCTGTAGACTACTGTATTGTGAATTAGTGGAAAGGGCGCGAACGATCCTCTCTGTGGCCGGCTCGGTTCGGCTTGTCGGCCTCAGAGTTCTGGTCTTGGGCGCCAGCGGCGGATTATCTCAGCAACCCTGTTTTTTATTTGTTTTTTTTTTTATAATTTTATGTAATTTTTTGAAGAATATATAAAAGTTGAAAAATATATTCGATTGACTAAAGTGTTTCTTATAATTCAATACTATGGCGAGAACATACTGAAATAGACTGAAAATGAAAAAAAGAAAACTCAAATTCTGGCTGTCTACGAATCAGATACACATTGGATGTAAATAGCTCGGCAAATTGGAGTCCCTCAAGCAACTGCATACAGGTGGTTATCTCAAGTCGAAAAGGAAGTCTAAAGAGATGGACAAAGGTTCAGAAATGTGTCAATTGAGCACAAAGATTTTATGCAGAACAAAATTGAAGAAAACCCCAGAATACCGCTTAACGACCACATTTACCATAAATCCAATTTAAAATTGGCCAAGAAGACTTTATATCTCCACCTGGACATGCTTTTATACACTCTGAAAAGCGTCAGATTTGAGCCAGAAACAGCAAACACGTTAGAGAATAAAGAAAAGAATAAAAAGGTTTGTGGAAGAACTCCTTGCTTTTCAATGCCAGAACTTACCAATCCTCTTCCCGGATGAAACAAACTTCAATATCCATATTTCAAGGAGTGAAGGGCGATCTCGAAAAGGAACAATTGCAGCAGCATCAAAGGCGTCAACATATATTTTATAGGCTATTAGCAACTTTGGCCTAATTTACAAAGAAATCAGGCGGAGATTGTGCACAAGTAACTTGGCGTGTGATTTCGCTAAAAAGGCCCTGCGTGTAGCCAAGGAAAAGTACGGTCGATCTGTCGCTCTTGTCATTGACAATGCAGTTTGCTATTCCAAAATCGTACCAGTCTTAGATGAGGAGGAATTTTCCGATGATCAAATTTTGAGGCTAGGACCTTACAGCCTCATGCTCAATCAGATTGGGAATATTTGGTCAATTTTCAAAGCTGAAGTAAAGCTGAAATTGGCTGAAAATAGTAAAAAGAAAATTCTCATGAGAGAACGGTTAACCTTGAGCATAGACTCCAGACCCTAGAAAATTATATAAATTTTGCCCTTTTACCGGTAACAACGGTAATGTGATCAAATATTTTCTATTCGTTTGGTTCAAATAGTACTATTTTCAAATTTAAAGTTAGTGTTCCATTTTGAAAGTTATTGTTCTCAAATTGAAAATGAAGATGTATAGAGTCCATTATCTACTCTTTTCGTCATTAATTTCGAATAAAATTTAATTACTTTTTTTTACAAAATTCCTTTGAAAATGAGTTTTCTATTTTTCTTTAGTCCTTCCGGACACCTACAAAGAAAACTCATATTTTTATTACTTATAATTCATCACTATACACTGGGATCTTGCGAAAGTTATTTTCTTTATTCATCGAGCCTTGATCACAAAATCGAGACAATTTTCCCTTAAATTAAACTTTTAGATTCAAATTTCAATATACTTTTTTCAATTTCTAACATTTAAACATCAATATTCACATTTTTAATTAGAATTTGTGTGACATTAAAATGTTTATCTTTAATTAGATCTTTCAACATGTACAAATTCACTGGTAATAAGTGATCATATTATTAAAATTTTCATTTTTTTTCAAAAATGCTTCGCATCAAATCCTTTGTATATCTTCCTTTATTACCTATTTTACACAAAACAACTTCAAATCAGCATTTCCTGATCCCAGTGGAAAAACCCTCCGCTAATTACCATTGTTTTACGAAATCGCTTAAAAGAGGTTCTCTCATGCCTCACTGTAAAGATCTTTGGTAATAAATTATTACCATTTTTCCGCTTCTCAAAAGCACCTCACCTCGTTAACACTTTACAGGCTGATCTGTTACACACTCATGAAGTCGGGAATGAGTGAGACTTCGGATATAAAGCCGGTCCATTGCTTCACTATCCAATTAAACCACTTTTCTATATATCCATGACCCTGAAAATTTAGTTAAACCCCATCAATATAAATGCTTAAGTAAAGTTTCAATTAATATTTTCATTAACAAGAGAACGTTCCAACAACAAAATAATAAACTGGAAGCCTTCTTACACTTTAGGCACAATTTACCATCTCATAGTTACACAAAATCCCGAATCATTAAGCGTCATGGTTTTCTATCTTAATTATTTATTTTGTTGAAGTAGCTGACTTTCTCAGGAGCAGGTTGGGAATAGTTGATTTATGGGCACGAAGAAAGTGTTAGGTTGTTGGGGCTAATAGGTGTAAGATAGTGACAGAAATTACTAATTATTCAAGGTTCTGTCCGGAATAAACCAATCTTAAACCAACGTACAACGCAATGATGAAGCAAGGCATTTAAACAAGTCAATTTGGAATTAAAAAGAAGTCAAAGATTTAACAACAAATAACAATTTATTTGGATGTTTTATATATCGTGTGGTGAATATAATATGACCTTTCAAAAGATGGGTAAGTTCACATGTACATATTTATATATCGTATGGTGAATATAATAAGACCTTTCAGAAGATGGGTAAGTTCACATGTACATATTTATATATCGTGTGGTGAATATAATAAGACCTTTCAGAAGATGGGTACGTTCACATGTACATATTTATATATCGTGTGGTGAATGGAATAAGACCTTTCAGAAGATGGGTAAGTACGCATGTACATATTTATATATCGTGTGGTGAATATAATATGACATTTCAAAAGATGGGTACGTTCAAATGTACATATTTATATATCGTGTGGTGAATATAATAAGACCTTCCAGAAGATGGGTAAGTTCACATGTACATATTAATATATCGTGTGGTGAATATAATAAGACATTTCAGAAGGATGGGTAAGTTCACATGTACATATTTATATATCGTGTAGTGAATACAATAAGACCTTTCACAACATGGGTACGTTCACATGTACATATTTATATATCGTGTGGTGAATGTAATAAGACCTTTCAGAAGATGGGTAAGTACACATGTACATATTTATATATCGTGTGGTGAATATAATATGACATTTGAGAAGATGGGTACGTTCAAATGTATATATTTATATATCGTGTGGTGAATATAATAACACCTTTCAGAAGATGGGTACGTTCACATGTACATATTTATATATCGTGTGGTGAATATAATAAGAACTTTCAGAAGATGGGTAAGTTCACATGTACATATTTATATATCGTGTGGTGAATATAATATGATATTTCAAAAGATGGGTACGTTCACATGTATATATTTATATATCGTGTGGTGAATATAATAAGACCTTTCAGAAGATGGGTAAGTTCACATGTACATATTTATATATCGTGTGGTGAATAGAATAAGACCTTACAGAAGGATGGGTAATTTCACATGTACATATTTATATATCGTGTGGTGAATACAATAAGACCTTTCACAACATGGGTACGTTCACATGTACATATTTATATATCGTGTGGTGAATATAATAAGACCTTCAAGAAGATGGGTAAGTTCACATGTACATATTTATATATCGTGTGGTGAATGTAATAATACCTTTCAGAGGATGGGGACGTTCACATGTACATATTGATATATCGTGTGGTGAATATAATAAGATCTTTCAGAAGATGGGTACGTTCACATGTACAAATTTATATATCGTGTTGTGAATATAATAAGACCTTTCAGAAGATGGGTAAGTTCACATGTACATATTTATATATCGTGTGGTGGATATAATATGACCTTTCAGAAGGATGGGTAAGTTCACATGTACATATTTATATATCGTGTGGTGAATATAATAGGACCTTTCAGAAGGATGGGTAAGTTCACAAGTACATATTTATATATCGTGTGGTGAATACAATAAGACCTTTCAGAAGATGGGTACGTTCACATGTACATATTTATATATCGTGTGGTGAATATAATAAGAGCTTTCAGAAGATGTGTACGTTCACATGTACATATTTATATATCGTTTGGTGAATATAATAAGACCTTTCAAAAGAGGGGTACGTTCAAATGTACATATTTGTATATCGAGTGGTGAATATATTAAGACCTTTCAGAAGATTGGTAAGTTCACATGTACATATTTATATATCGTGTGGTGAATATAATAAGACCTTTCAGAAGATGGGTAAGTTCACATGTACATATTTATATGTCGTGTGGTGAATATAATAAGACCTTTCAGAAGATGGGTAAGTTCACATGTACATATTTATATATCGTGTAGTGAATATAATAAGACCTTTCAGAAGATGGGTACGTTCACATGTACATATTTATATATCGTGTGGTGAATGTAATAAGACCTTTCAGAAGATGGGTAAGTACACATGTACATATTTATATATCGTGTGGTGAATATAATATGAGATTTGAAAAGATGGGTACGTTCAAATGTATATATTTATATATCGTGTTGTGAATATAATAAGACCTTTCAGAATATGGGTACGTTCACATGTACATATTTATATATCGTGTAGTGAATATAATAAGACCTTCCAGAAGATGGGTACGTTCACATGTACATATTTATATATCGTGTGGTGAATATAATAAGACCTTTCAGAAGATGGGTACGTTCACATGTACATATTTATATATCGTGTGGTGAATATAATATGACATTTCAAAAGATGGGTACGTTCACATGTACATATTTATATATCGTGCGGTGAATATAATAAGACCTTTCAGAAGATGGGTACGTTCACATGTACATATTTATATATCGTGTGGTGAATATAATATGACATTTCAAAAGATGGGTACGTTCACATGTACATATTTATATATCGTGTGTTGAATTTAATAATACCTTTCAGAGGATGGGTACGTTCACATGTACATATTTATATATCGTGTGGTGAATATAATAAGATCTTTCAGAAGATGGGTACGTTCACATGTACAAATTTATATATCGTGTTGTGAATATAATAAGACCTTTCAGAAGATGGGTAAGTTCACATGTACATATTTATATATCGTGTGGTGAATATAATAAGACCTTTCAGAAGATGGGTAAGTTCACAAGTACATATTTATATATCGTGTGGTGAATATAATAAGACCTTTCAGAAGATGGGTAAGTTCACATGTACATATTTATATATCGTGTGGTGAATATGATATGACATTTCAAAAGATGGTTACGTTCAAATGTACATATTTATATATCGTGTGGTGAATATAATAAGACCTTTCAGAAGATGGGTACGTTCACATGTACATTTTTATATATCGTGTGGTGAATGTAATAAGGCCTTTCAGAAGGATGGGTAAGTTCACATGTACATATTTATATATCGTGTGGTGAATATAATAAGACCTTTCAGAAGGATGGGTAAGTTCACATGTACATATTTATATATCGTGTGGTGAATATAATATGACATTTCAAAAGATGGGTACGTTCACATGTACATATTTATATATCGTGTGGTGAATACAATAATACCTTTCAGAAGATGGGTACGTTCACATGTACATATTTATATATCGTGTGGTGAATATAATAAGAGCTTTCAGAAGATGTGTACGTTCACATGTACATATTTATATATCGTTTGGTGAATATAATAAGACCTTTCAAAAGAGGGGTACGTTCAAATGTACATATTTGTATATCGAGTGGTGAATATATTAAGACCTTTCAGAAGATTGGTAAGTTCACATGTACATATTTATATATCGTGTGGTGAATATAATAAGACCTTTCAGAAGATGGGTAAGTTCACATGTACATATTTATATGTCGTGTGGTGAATATAATAAGACCTTTCAGAAGATGGGTAAGTTCACATGTACATATTTATATATCGTGTAGTGAATATAATAAGACCTTTCAGAAGATGGGTACGTTCACATGTACATATTTATATATCGTGTGGTGAATGTAATAAGACCTTTCAGAAGATGGGTAAGTACACATGTACATATTTATATATCGTGTGGTGAATATAATATGAGATTTGAAAAGATGGGTACGTTCAAATGTATATATTTATATATCGTGTTGTGAATATAATAAGACCTTTCAGAATATGGGTACGTTCACATGTACATATTTATATATCGTGTAGTGAATATAATAAGACCTTCCAGAAGATGGGTACGTTCACATGTACATATTTATATATCGTGTGGTGAATATAATAAGACCTTTCAGAAGATGGGTACGTTCACATGTACATATTTATATATCGTGTGGTGAATATAATATGACATTTCAAAAGATGGGTACGTTCACATGTACATATTTATATATCGTGCGGTGAATATAATAAGACCTTTCAGAAGATGGGTACGTTCACATGTACATATTTATATATCGTGTGGTGAATATAATATGACATTTCAAAAGATGGGTACGTTCACATGTACATATTTATATATCGTGTGTTGAATTTAATAATACCTTTCAGAGGATGGGTACGTTCACATGTACATATTTATATATCGTGTGGTGAATATAATAAGATCTTTCAGAAGATGGGTACGTTCACATGTACAAATTTATATATCGTGTTGTGAATATAATAAGACCTTTCAGAAGATGGGTAAGTTCACATGTACATATTTATATATCGTGTGGTGAATATAATAAGACCTTTCAGAAGATGGGTAAGTTCACAAGTACATATTTATATATCGTGTGGTGAATATAATAAGACCTTTCAGAAGATGGGTAAGTTCACATGTACATATTTATATATCGTGTGGTGAATATGATATGACATTTCAAAAGATGGTTACGTTCAAATGTACATATTTATATATCGTGTGGTGAATATAATAAGACCTTTCAGAAGATGGGTACGTTCACATGTACATTTTTATATATCGTGTGGTGAATGTAATAAGGCCTTTCAGAAGGATGGGTAAGTTCACATGTACATATTTATATATCGTGTGGTGAATATAATAAGACCTTTCAGAAGGATGGGTAAGTTCACATGTACATATTTATATATCGTGTGGTGAATATAATATGACATTTCAAAAGATGGGTACGTTCACATGTACATATTTATATATCGTGTGTTGAATTTAATAATACCTTTCAGAGGATGGGTACGTTCACATGTACATATTTATATATCGTGTGGTGAATATAATAAGATCTTTCAGAAGATGAGTACGTTCACATGTACAAATTTATATATCGTGTTGTGAATATAATAAGACCTTTCAGAAGGATGGGTAAGTTCACATGTACATATTTATATATCGTGTGGTGAATATAATAAGACCTTTCAGAAGATTGGTAAGTTCACATGAACATATTTATATATCGTGTGGTGAATATAATAAGACCTTTCAGAAGATGGGTAAGTTCACATGTACATATTTAAATATCGTGTGGTGAATATAATAAGACCTTTCAGAAGGATGGGTAAGTTCACATGTACATATTTATATATCGTGTGGTGAATATAATAAGACCTTTCAGAAGATGGGTAAGTTCACATGTACATATTTATATATCGTGTGGTGAATATGATATGACATTTCAAAAGATGGTTACGTTCAAATGTACATATTTATATATCGTGTGGTGAATATAATAAGACATTTCAGAAGATGGGTAAGTTCACAAGTACATATTTATATATCGTGTGGTGAATATAATAAGACCTTTCAGAAGATGGGTACGTTCACATGTACATTTTTATATATCGTGTGGTGAATGTAATAAGACCTTTCAGAAGATGGGTAAGTACACATGTACATATTTATATATCGTGTGGTGAATATAATATGACATTTGAAAAGATGGGTACGTTCAAATGTACATATTTATATATCGTGTGGTGAATATAATAAGACCTTTCAGAAGATGGGTACGTTCAAATGTACATATTTATATATCGTGTGGTGAATATAATAAGACATTTCAGAAGATGGGTAAGTTCACAAGTACATATTTATATATCGTGTGGTGAATATAATAAGACCTTTCAGAAGATGGGTACGTTCACATATACATTTTTATATATCGTGTGGTGAATGTAATAAGACCTTTCAGAAGATGGGTAAGTACACATGTACATATTTATATATCGTGTGGTGAATATAATATGACATTTGAAAAGATGGGTACGTTCAAATGTACATATTTATATATCGTGTGGTGAATATAATAAGACCTTTCAGAAGATGGGTACGTTCACATGTACATATTTATATATCGTGTGGTGAATATAATAAGACCTTTCAGAAGATGGGTACGTTCACATGTACATATTTATATATCGTGTGGTGAATGTAATAAGACCTTTCAGAAGATGGGTAAGTACACATGTACATATTTATATATCGTGTGGTGAATATAATATGAGATTTGAAAAGATGGGTACGTTCAAATGTATATATTTATATATCGTGTTGTGAATATAATAAGACCTTTCAGAAGATGGGTACGTTCACATGTACATATTTATATATCGTGTAGTGAATATAATAAGACCTTCCAGACGATGGGTACGTTCACATGTACATATTTATATATCGTGTGGTGAATAAAATAAGACATTTCAGAAGATGGGTACGTTCACATGTACATATTTATATATCGTGTGGTGAATATAATATGACATTTCAAAAGATGGGTACGGTCACATGTACATATTTATATATCGTGCGG
This sequence comes from Acanthosepion lycidas, assembly GCA_963932145.1. Taxonomy (NCBI): domain Eukaryota; kingdom Metazoa; phylum Mollusca; class Cephalopoda; order Sepiida; family Sepiidae; genus Acanthosepion; species Acanthosepion lycidas. The sequence continues at coordinate 66,006,330 of OZ010579.1, forward strand.
TGAATATAATAAGACCTTTCAGAAGATGGGTACGTTCACATGTACATATTTATATATCGTGTGGTGAATATAATATGACATTTCAAAAGATGGGTACGTTCACATGTACATATTTATATATCGTGTGTTGAATTTAATAATACCTTTCAGCGGATGGGTACGTTCACATGTACATATTTATATATCGTGTGGTGAATATAATAAGATCTTTCAGAAGATGGGTACGTTCACATGTACAAATTTATATATCGTGTTGTGAATATAATAAGACCTTTCAGAAGATGGGTAAGTTCACATGTACATATTTATATATCGTGTGGTGAATATAATAAGACCTTTCAGAAGATGGGTAAGTTCACAAGTACATATTTATATATCGTGTGGTGAATATAATAAGACCTTTCAGAAGATGGGTAAGTTCACATGTACATATTTATATATCGTGTGGTGAATATGATATGACATTTCAAAAGATGGTTACGTTCAAATGTACATATTTATATATCGTGTGGTGAATGTAATAAGACATTTCAGAAGATGGGTAAGTTCACAAGTACATATTTATATATCGTGTGGTGAATATAATAAGACCTTTCAGAAGATGGGTACGTTCACATGTACATTTTTATATATCGTGTGGTGAATGTAATAAGGCCTTTCAGAAGGATGGGTAAGTTCACATGTACATATTTATATATCGTGTGGTGAATTTAATAAGACCTTTCAGAAGGATGGGTAAGTTCACATGTACATATTTATATATCGTGTGGTGAATATAATATGACATTTCAAAAGATGGGTACGTTCACATGTACATATTTATATATCGTGTGTTGAATTTAATAATACCTTTCAGAGGATGGGTACGTTCACATGTACATATTTATATATCGTGTGGTGAATATAATAAGATCTTTCAGAAGATGGGTACGTTCACATGTACAATTTATATATCGTGTTGTGAATATAATAAGACCTTTCAGAAGGATGGGTATGTTCACATGTACATATTTATATATCGTGTGGTGAATATAATAAGACCTTTCAGAAGATTGGTAAGTTCACATGAACATATTTATATATCGTGTGGTGAATATAATAAGACCTTTCAGAAGATGGGTAAGTTCACATGTACATATTTAAATATCGTGTGGTGAATATAATAAGACCTTTCAGAAGGATGGGTAAGTTCACATGTACATATTTATATATCGTGTGGTGAATATAATAAGACCTTTCAGAAGATGGGTAAGTTCACATGTACATATTTATATATCGTGTGGTGAATATGATATGACATTTCAAAAGATGGTTACGTTCAAATGTACATATTTATATATCGTGTGGTGAATATAATAAGACATTTCAGAAGATGGGTAAGTTCACAAGTACATATTTATATATCGTGTGGTGAATATAATAAGACCTTTCAGAAGATGGGTACGTTCACATGTACATTTTTATATATCGTGTGGTGAATGTAATAAGGCCTTTCAGAAGGATGGGTAAGTTCACATGTACATATTTATATATCGTGTGGTGAATATAATAAGACCTTTCAGAAGGATGGGTAAGTTCACATGTACATATTTATATATCGTGTGGTGAATATAATATGACATTTCAAAAGATGGGTATGTTCACATGTACATATTTATATATCGTGTGTTGAATTTAATAATACCTTTCAGAGGATGGGTACGTTCACATGTACATATTTATATATCGTGTGGTGAATATAATAAGATCTTTCAGAAGATGGGTACGTTCACATGTACAAATTTATATATCGTGTTGTGAATATAATAAGACCTTTCAGAAGGATGGGTAAGTTCACATGTACATATTTATATATCGTTTGGTGAATATAATAAGACCTTTCAGAAGATTGGTAAGTTCACATGAACATATTTATATATCGTGTGGTGAATATAATAAGACCTTTCAGAAGATGGGTAAGTTCACATGTACATATTTAAATATCGTGTGGTGAATATAATAAGACCTTTCAGAAGGATGGGTAAGTTCACATGTACATATTTATATATCGTGTGGTGAATATAATAAGACCTTTCAGAAGATGGGTAAGTTCACATGTACATATTTATATATCGTGTGGTGAATATGATATGACATTTCAAAAGATGGTTACGTTCAAATGTACATATTTATATATCGTGTGGTGAATATAATAAGACATTTCAGAAGATGGGTAAGTTCACAAGTACATATTTATATATCGTGTGGTGAATATAATAAGACCTTTCAGAAGATGGGTACGTTCACATGTACATTTTTATATATCGTGTGGTGAATGTAATAAGACCTTTCAGAAGATGGGTAAGTACACATGTACATATTTATGTATCGTGTGGTGAATATAATATGACATTTGAAAAGATGGGTACGTTCAAATGTACATATTTATATATCGTGTGGTGAATATAATAAGACCTTTCAGAAGATGGGTACGTTCAAATGTACATATTTATATATCGTGTGGTGAATATAATAAGACATTTCAGAAGATGGGTAAGTTCACAAGTACATATTTATATAACGTGTGGTGAATATAATAAGACCTTTCAGAAGATGTGTACGTTCACATATACATTTTTATATATCGTGTGGTGAATGTAATAAGACCTTTCAGAAGATGGGTAAGTACACATGTACATATTTATATATCGTGTGGTGAATATAATATGACATTTGAAAAGATGGGTACGTTCAAATGTACATATTTATATATCGTGTGGTGAATATAATAAGACCTTTCAGAAGATGGGTACGTTCACATGTACATATTTATATATCGTGTGGTGAATATAATAAGACCTTTCAGAAGATGGGTACGTTCACATGTACATATTTATATATCGTGTGGTGAATGTAATAAGACCTTTCAGAAGATGGGTAAGTACACATGTACATATTTATATATCGTGTGGTGAATATAATATGAGATTTGAAAAGATGGGTACGTTCAAATGTATATATTTATATATCGTGTTGTGAATATAATAAGACCTTTCAGAAGATGGGTACGTTCACATGTACATATTTATATATCGTGTAGTGAATATAATAAGACCTTCCAGACGATGGGTACGTTCACATGTACATATTTATATATCGTGTGGTGAATAAAATAAGACCTTTCAGAAGATGGGTACGTTCACATGTACATATTTATATATCGTGTGGTGAATATAATATGACATTTCAAAAGATGGGTACGGTCACATGTACATATTTATATATCGTGCGGTGAATATAATAAGACCTTTCAGAAGATGGGTACGTTCACATGTACATATTTATATATCGTGTGGTGAATATAATATGACATTTCAAAAGATGGGTACGTTCACATGTACATATTTATATATCGTGTGTTGAATTTAATAATACCTTTCAGCGGATGGGTACGTTCACATGTACATATTTATATATCGTGTGGTGAATATAATAAGATCTTTCAGAAGATGGGTACGTTCACATGTACAAATTAATATATCGTGTTGTGAATATAATAAGACCTTTCAGAAGATGGGTAAGTTCACATGTACATATTTATATATCGTGTGGTGAATATAATAAGACCTTTCAGAAGATGGGTAAGTTCACAAGTACATATTTATATATCGTGTGGTGAATATAATAAGACCTTTCAGAAGATGGGTAAGTTCACATGTACATATTTATATATCGTGTGGTGAATATGATATGACATTTCAAAAGATGGTTACGTTCAAATGTACATATTTATATATCGTGTGGTGAATGTAATAAGACATTTCAGAAGATGGGTAAGTTCACAAGTACATATTTATATATCGTGTGGTGAATATAATAAGACCTTTCAGAAGATGGGTACGTTCACATGTACATTTTTATATATCGTGTGGTGAATGTAATAAGGCCTTTCAGAAGGATGGGTAAGTTCACATGTACATATTTATATATCGTGTGGTGAATTTAATAAGACCTTTCAGAAGGATGGGTAAGTTCACATGTACATATTTATATATCGTGTGGTGAATATAATATGACATTTCAAAAGATGGGTACGTTCACATGTACATATTTATATATCGTGTGTTGAATTTAATAATACCTTTCAGAGGATGGGTACGTTCACATGTACATATTTATATATCGTGTGGTGAATATAATAAGATCTTTCAGAAGATGGGTACGTTCACATGTACAAATTTATATATCGTGTTGTGAATATAATAAGACCTTTCAGAAGGATGGGTATGTTCACATGTACATATTTATATATCGTGTGGTGAATATAATAAGACCTTTCAGAAGATTGGTAAGTTCACATGAACATATTTATATATCGTGTGGTGAATATAATAAGACCTTTCAGAAGATGGGTAAGTTCACATGTACATATTTAAATATCGTGTGGTGAATATAATAAGACCTTTCAGAAGGATGGGTAAGTTCACATGTACATATTTATATATCGTGTGGTGAATATAATAAGACCTTTCAGAAGATGGGTAAGTTCACATGTACATATTTATATATCGTGTGGTGAATATGATATGACATTTCAAAAGATGGTTACGTTCAAATGTACATATTTATATATCGTGTGGTGAATATAATAAGACATTTCAGAAGATGGGTAAGTTCACAAGTACATATTTATATATCGTGTGGTGAATATAATAAGACCTTTCAGAAGATGGGTACGTTCACATGTACATTTTTATATATCGTGTGGTGAATGTAATAAGGCCTTTCAGAAGGATGGGTAAGTTCACATGTACATATTTATATATCGTGTGGTGAATATAATAAGACCTTTCAGAAGGATGGGTAAGTTCACATGTACATATTTATATATCGTGTGGTGAATATAATATGACATTTCAAAAGATGGGTATGTTCACATGTACATATTTATATATCGTGTGTTGAATTTAATAATACCTTTCAGAGGATGGGTACGTTCACATGTACATATTTATATATCGTGTGGTGAATATAATAAGATCTTTCAGAAGATGGGTACGTTCACATGTACAAATTTATATATCGTGTTGTGAATATAATAAGACCTTTCAGAAGGATGGGTAAGTTCACATGTACATATTTATATATCGTGTGGTGAATATAATAAGACCTTTCAGAAGATTGGTAAGTTCATATGAACATATTTATATATCGTGTGGTGAATATAATAAGACCTTTCAGAAGATGGGTAAGTTCACATGTACATATTTAAATATCGTGTGGTGAATATAATAAGACCTTTCAGAAGGATGGGTAAGTTCACATGTACATATTTATATATCGTGTGGTGAATATAATAAGACCTTTCAGAAGATGGGTAAGTTCACATGTACATATTTATATATCGTGTGGTGAATATGATATGACATTTCAAAAGATGGTTACGTTCAAATGTACATATTTATATATCGTGTGGTGAATATAATAAGACATTTCAGAAGATGGGTAAGTTCACAAGTACATATTTATATATCGTGTGGTGAATATAATAAGACCTTTCAGAAGATGGGTACGTTCACATATACATATTTATATATCGTGTGGTGAATATAATAAGACCTTTCAGAAGATGGGTACGTTCACATGTACATATTTATATATCGTGTTGTGAATATAATAAGACCTTTCAGAAGATGGGTAAGTTCACATGTACATATTTATATATAGTGTAGTGAATATAATAAGACCTTCCAGAAGATAGGTACGTTCACATGTACATATTTATATATCCTGTGGTGAATATAATATGACCTTGCAGAAGATGGGTACGTTCACATGTACATATTTATATATCGTGTGGTGAATATAATAAGACCTTTCAGAAGATGGGTAAGTTCACATGTACATATTTATATATCGTCTGGTGAATATAATAAAACCTTTCAGAAGGATGGGTAAGTTCACATGAACATATTTATATATCGTGTGGTGAATATAATATGACCTTTCAGAAGATGGGTAAGTTCACATGTACATATTTATATATCGTGTGGTGAATATAATAAGACCTTTCAGAAGATGGGTAAGTTCACATGTACATATTTATATATCGTCTGGTGAATATAATAAAACCTTTCAGAAGGATGGGTAAGTTCACATGTACATATTTATATATCGTGTGGTGAATATAATATGACATTTCAAAAGATGGGTACGTTCACATGTACATATTTATATATCGGGTGGTGAATATATTAAGACCTTTCAGAAGATTGGTAAGTTCACATGAACATATTTATATATCGTGTGGTGAATATAATAAGACATTTCAGAAGGATTGGTAAGTTCACATGTACATATTTATATATCGTGTGGTGAATATAATAAAACCTTTCAGAAGGATGGGTAAGTTCACATGTACATATTTATATATCGTGTGGTGAATATAATATGACATTTCAAAAGATGGGTACGTTCACATGTACATATTTATATATCGTGTGTTGAATTTAATAATACCTTTCAGAGGATGGGTACGTTCACATGTACATATTTATATATCGTGTGGTGAATATAATAAGATCTTTCAGAAGATGGGTACGTTCACATGTACAAATTTATATATCGTGTTGTGAATATAATAAGACCTTTCAGAAGATAGTAAGTTCACATGTACATATTTATATATCGTGTGGTGAATATAATAAGATCTTTCAGAAGATGGGTACGTTCACATGTACAAATTTATATATCGTGTTGTGAATATAATAAGACCTTTCAGAAGATGGGTAAGTTCACATGTACATATTTATATATCGTGTGGTGAATATAATAAGACCTTTCAGAAGATGGGTAAGTTCACAAGTACATATTTATATATCGTGTGGTGAATATAATAAGACCGTTCAGAAGATGGGTAAGTTCACATGTACATATTTATATATCGTGTGGTGAATATGATATGACATTTCAAAAGATGGTTACGTTCAAATGTACATATTTATATATCGTGTGGTGAATATAATAAGACATTTCAGAAGATGGGTAAGTTCACAAGTACATATTTATATATCGTGTGGTGAATATAATAAGACCTTTCAGAAGATGGGTACATTCCCATGTACATTTTTATATATCGTGTGGTGAATGTAATAAGACCTTTCAGAAGGATGGGTAAGTTCACATGTACATATTTATATATCGTGTGGTGAATATAATATGACATTTCAAAAGATGGGTACGTTCACATGTACATATTTATATATCGTGTGTTGAATTTAATAATACCTTTCAGAGGATGGGTACGTTCACATGTACATATTTATATATCGTGTGGTGAATATAATAAGATCTTTCAGAAGATGGGTACGTTCACATGTACAAATTTATATATCGTGTTGTGAATATAATAAGACCTTTCAGAAGGATGGGTAAGTTCACATGTACATATTTATTGTCGTGTGGTGAATATAATAAGACCTTTCAGAAGATTGGCAAGTTCACATGAACATATTTATATATCGTGTGGTGAATATAATAAGACCTTTCAGAAGATGGGTAAGTTCACATGTACATATTTATATATCGTGTGGTGAATATAATAAGACCTTTCAGAAGGATGGGTAAGTTCACATGTACATATTTATATATCGTGTGGTGAATATAATAAGACCTTTCAGAAGATGGGTAAGTTCACATGTACATATTTATATATCGTGTGGTGAATATGATATGACATTTCAAAAGATGGTTACGTTCAAATGTACATATTTATATATCGTGTGGTGACTATAATAAGACATTTCAGAAGATGGGTAAGTTCACAAGTACATATTTATATATCGTGTGGTGAATATAATAAGACCTTTCAGAAGATGGGTACGTTCACATGTACATTTTTATATATCGTGTGGTGAATGTAATAAGACCTTTCAGAAGATGGGTAAGTACACATGTACATATTTATATATCGTGTGGTGAATATAATATGACATTTGAAAAGATGGATACGTTCAAATGTACATATTTATATATCGTGTGGTGAATATAATAAGACCTTTCAGAAGATGGGTACGTTCACATGTACATAATTATATATCGTGTGGTGAATATAATAAGACCTTGCAGAAGATGGGTACGTTCACATGTACATATTTATATATCGTGTTGTGAATATAATAAGACCTTTCAGAAGATGGGTAAGTTCACATGTACATATTTATATATGGTGTAGTGAATATAATAAGACCTTCCAGAAGATAGGTACGTTCACATGTACATATTTATATATCCTGTGGTGAATATAATATGACATTTCAAAAGATGGGTACATTCACATGTACATATTTATATATCGTGTGGTGAATATAATAAGACCTTTCAGAAGATGGGTAAGTTCACATGTACATATTTATATATCGGGTGGTGAATATATTAAGACCTTTCAGAAGATTGGTAAGTTCACATGAACATATTTATATAACGTGTGGTGAATATAATAAGACCTTTCAGAAGATGAGGTACGTGCACATGTACATATTTATATATCGTCTGGTGAATATAATATGACCTTTCAGAAGATGGGTAAGTTCACATGTACATATTTATATATCGTGTGGTGAATATAATAAGACCTTTCAGAAGATGGGTAAGTTCACATGTACATATTTATATATCGGGTGGTGAATATATTAAGACCTTTCAGAAGATTGGTAAGTTCACATGAACATATTTATATATCGTGTGGTGAATATAATAAGACCTTTCAGAAGATGGGTAAGTTCACATGTACATATTTATATATCGTCTGGTGAATATAATATGACCTTTCAGAAGATGGGTAAGTTCACATGTACATATTTATATATCGTGTGGTGAATACAATAAGACCTTTCAGAAGATGGGTAAGTTCACATGTACATATTTATATATCGTCTGGTGAATATAATAAAACCTTTCAGAATGTTGGGTAAGTTCACATGAACATATTTATATATCGTGTGGTGAATATAATATGACCTTTCAGAAGATGGGTAAGTTCACATGTACATATTTATATATCGTATGGTGAATATAATAAGACCTTTCAGAAGATGGGTAAGTTCACATGTACATATTTATATATCGTCTGGTGAATATAATAAAACCTTTCAGAAGGATGGGTAAGTTCACATGTACATATTAATATATCGTGTGGTGAATATAATGACCTTTCAGAAGATGGGTAAGTTCACATGTACATATTTATATATCGTGTAGTGAATATAATAAGACCTTCCAGAAGATGGGTACGTTCACATGTACATATTTATATATCCTGTGGTGAATATAATATGACATTTCAAAATATGGGTACGTTCACATGTACATATTTATATATCGTGCGGTGAATATAATAAGACCTTCCAGAAGATGGGTAAGTTCACATGTACATATTTATATATCGTGTAGTGAATATAATAAGACCTTTCAGAAGATGGGTACGTTCACATGTACATATTTATATATCGTGTGGTGAATGTAATAAGACCTTTCAGAAGATGGGTAAGTACACATGTACATATTTATATATCGTGTGGTGAATATAATATGACATTTGAAAAGATGGGTACGTTCAAATGTATATATTTATATATAGTGTGGTGAATATAATAAGACCTTTCAGAAGATGGGTACGTTCACATGTACATATTTATATATCGTGTGGTGAATATAATAAGACCTTTCATAAGATGGGTACCTTCACGTGTACAAATTTATATATCGTGTTGTGAATATAATAAGACCTTCCAGAAGATGGGTACGTTCACATGTACATATTTATATATCCTGTGGTGAATATAATATGACATTTCAAAAGATGGGTACGTTCACATGTACATATTTATATATCGTGCGGTGAATATAATAAGACCTTTCAGAAGATGGGTACGTTCACATGTACATATTTATATATCGTGTGGTGAATATAATATGACATTTCAAAAGATGGGTACGTTCACATGTACATATTTATATATCGGGTGGTGAATATATTAAGACCTTTCAGAAGATTGGTAAGTTCACATGAACATATTTATATATCCTGTGGTGAATATAATATGACATTTCAAAAGATTGGTACGTTCACATGTACATATTTATATATCGTGTGGTGAATATAATAAGACCTTTCAGAAGATGGGTAAGTTCACATGTACATATTTATATATCGTGTGGTGAATATAATAAGACCTTTCAGAAGGATGGGTAAGTTCACATGTACATATTTATAAATCGTGTGGTGAATATAATATGACATTTCAAAAGATGGGTACGTTCACATGTACATATTTATATATCGTGTGTTGAATTTAATAATACCTTTCAGAGGATGGGTACGTTCACATGTACATATTTATATATCGTGTGGTGAATATAATAAGATCTTTCAGAAGATGGGTACGTTCACATGTACAAATTTATATATCGTGTTGTGAATATAATAAGACCTTTCAGAAGATGGGTAAGTTCACATGTACATATTTATATATCGTGTGGTGAATATAATAAGACCTTTCAGAAGATGGGTAAGTTCACAAGTACATATTTATATATCGTGTGGTGAATAAAATAAGACCTTTCAGAAGATGTGTAAGTTCACATGTACATATTTATATATCGTATGGTGAATATAATAAGACCTTTCAGAAAATGGGTAAGTTCACATGTACATATTTATATATCGTGTGGTGAATATAATAAGACCTTTCAGAAGATGGGTACGTTCACATGTACGTATTTATATATCGTGTGGTGAATATAATAAGATCTTTCAGAAGATGGGTAAGTACACATGTACATATTTATATATCGTGTGGTGAATATAAAATGACATTTTAAAAAAATTGGTACGTTCAAATGTACATATTTATATATCGTGTGGTGAATAAAATAATACCTTTCAGAAGATGTGTAAGTTCACATGTACATATTTATATATCGTGTAGTGAATATAATAAGACCTTTACTGAAGATGGGTCCGTTCACATGTACAAATTTATATATCGTGTGGTGAATATAATGACATTTCAAAAGATGGGTACGTTCACATGTACATATTTATATATCGTGTGGCGAATATAATAAGACCTTCCAGAAGATGGGTAAGTTCACAGGTACATATTTATATATCGTGTGGTGAATATAATAAGACCTTTCAGAAGATGGGTAAGTTCACATGTACATATTTATATATCGTGTAGTGAATACAATAAGACCTTTCACAACATGGGTACGTTCACATGTACATATTTATATATCGTGTGGTGAATATAATAACACCTTTCAGAAGATGGGTACGTTCACATGTACATATTTATATATCGTGTGGTGAATATAATAAGACCTTTCAGAAGATGGGGAAGTTCACATGTACATATTTATATATCGTGTGGTGAATATAATATGACATTTCAAAAGATGGGTACGTTCACATGTATATATTTATATATCGTGTGGTGAATATAATAAGACCTTTCAGAAGATGGGTACGTTCACATGTACAAATTTATATATCGTCTCGTGAATATAATAAGACCTTTCAGAAGCTGGGTAAGTTCACATGTACATATTTATATATCGTGTGGTGGATATAATATGACCTTTCAGAAGGATGGGTACGTTCACATGTACATATTTATATATCGTGTGGTGAATATAATAAGACCTTTCAGAAGGATGGTTAAGTTCACAAGTACATATTTATATATCGTGTGGTGAATACAATAAGACCTTTCAGAAGATGGGTACGTTCACATGTACATATTTATATATCGTGTGGTGAATATAATAAGAGCTTTCAGAAGATGTGTACGTTCACATGTACATATTTATATATCGTTTGGTGAATATAATAAGACCTTTCAAAAGATGGGTACGTTCAAATGTACATATTTGTATATTGAGTGATGAATATATTAAGACCTTTCAGAAGATTGGTAAGTTCACATGTACATATTTATATATCGTGTGGTGAATATAATAAGACCTTTCAGAAGATGGGTAAGTTCACATGTACATATTTATATGTCGTGTGGTGAATATAATAAGACCTTTCAGAAGATGGGTAAGTTCACATGTACATATTTATATATCGTGTAGTGAATATAATAAGACCTTTCAGAAGATGGGTACGTTCACATGTACATATTTATATATCGTGTGGTGAATGAAATAAGACCTTTCAGAAGATGGGTAAGTACACATGTACATATTTATATATCGTGTGGTGAATATAATATGACATTTGAAAAGATGGGTACGTTCAAATGTATATATTTATATATAGTGTGATGAATATAATAAGACCTTTCAGAAGATGGGTACGTTCACATGTACATATTTATATATCGTGTGGTGAATATAATAAGACCTTTCAGAAGATGGGTACCTTCACGTGTACAAATTTATATATCGTGTTGTGAATATAATAAGACCTTCCAGAAGATGGGTACGTTCACATGTACATATTTATATATCCTGTGGTGAATATAATAAGACCTTTCAGAAGATGGGTAAGTTCACATGTACATATTTATATATCGTGTGGTGAATATAATATGACATTTCAAAAGATGGGTACGTTCACATGTATATATTTATATATCGTGTGGTGAATATAATAAGACCTTTCAGAAGATGGGTAAGTTCACATGTACATATTTATATATCGTGTGGTGAATAGAATAAGACCTTACAGAAGGATGGGTAAGTTCACATGTACATATTTATATATCGTGTGGTGAATACAATAAGACCTTTCACAACATGGGTACGTTCAACTGTACATATTTATATATCGTGTGGTGAATATAATAAGACCTTCAAGAAGATGGTTAAGTTCACATGTACATATTTATATATCGTGTGGTGAATGTAATAATACCTTTCAGAGGATGGGGACGTTCACATGTACATATTTATATATCGTGTGGTGAATATAATAAGATCTTTCAGAAGATGGGTACGTTCACATGTACAAATTTATATATCGTGTTGTGAATATAATAAGACCTTTCAGAAGATGGGTAAGTTCACATGTACATATTTATATATCGTGTGGTGGATATAATATGACCTTTCAGAAGGATGGGTAAGTTCACATGTACATATTTATATATCGTGTGGTGAATATAATAAGACCTTTCAGAAGGATGGGTAAGTTCACAAGTACATATTTATATATCGTGTGGTGAATACAATAAGACCTTTCAGAAGATGGGTACGTTCACATGTACATATTTATATATCGTGTGGTGAATATAATAAGAGCTTTCAGAAGATGTGTACGTTCACATGTACATATTTATATATCGTTTGGTGAATATAATAAGACCTTTCAAAAGATGGGTACGTTCAAATGTACATATTTGTATATCGAGTGATGAATATATTAAGACCTTTCAGAAGATTGGTAAGTTCACATGTACATATTTATATATCGTGTGGTGAATATAATAAGACCTTTCAGAAGATGGGTAAATTCACATGTACATATTTATATGTCGTGTGGTGAATATAATAAGACCTTTCAGAAGATGGGTAAGTTCACATGTACATATTTATATATCGTGTAGTGAATATAATAAGACCTTTCAGAAGATGGGTACGTTCACATGTACATATTTATATATCGTGTGGTGAATGTAATAAGACCTTTCAGAAGATGGGTAAGTACACATGTACATATTTATATATCGTGTGGTGAATATAATATGACATTTGAAAAGATGGGTACGTTCAAATGTATATATTTATATATAGTGTGGTGAATATAATAAGACCTTTCAGAATATGGGTACGTTCACATGTACATATTTATATATCGTTTGGTGAATATAATAAGACCTTCCAGAAGATGGGTACGTTCACATGTACATATTTATATATCCTGTGGTGAATATAATATGACATTTCAAAAGATGGGTACGTTCACATGTACATATTTATATATCGTGCGGTGAATATAATAAGACCTTTCAGAAGATGGATACGTTCACATGTACATATTTATATATCGTATGGTGAATATAATATGACATTTCAAAAGATGGGTACGTTCACATGTACATATTTATATATCGGGTGGTGAATATATTAAGACCTTTCAGAAGTTTGGTAAGTTCACATGAACATATTTATATATCCTGTGGTGAATATAATATGACATTTCAAAAGATGGGTACGTTCACATGTACATATTTATATATCGTGTGGTGAATATAATAAGACCTTTCAGAAAATGGGTAAGTTCACATGTACATATTTATATATCGTGTGGTGAATATAATAAGACCTTTCAGAAGGATGGGTAAGTTCACATGTACATATTTATAAATCGTGTGGTGAATATAATAAGACCTTTCAGAAGATGGGTAAGTTCACATGTACATATTTATATATCGTGTGTTGAATTTAATAATACCTTTCAGAGGATGGGTACGTTCACATGTACATATTTATATATCGGGTGGTGAATATAATAAGATCTTTCAGAAGATGGGTACGTTCACATGTACAAATTTATATATCGTGTTGTGAATATAATAAGACCTTTCAGAAGATGGGTAAGTTCACATGTACATATTTATATATCGTGTGGTAAATATAATAAGACCTTTCAGAAGATGGGTAAGTTCACAAGTACATATTTATATATCGTGTGGTGAATATAATAAGACCTTTCAGAAGATGGTTAAGTTCACATGTATATATTTATATATAGTGTGGTGAATATGATATGACATTTCAAAAGATGGTTACGTTCAAATGTACATATTTATATATCGTGTGGTGAATATAATAAGACATTTCAGAAGATGGGTAAGTTCACAAGTACATATTTATATATCGTGTGGTGAATATAATAAGACCTTTCAGAAGATGGGTACGTTCACATGTACATTTTTATATATCGTGTGGTGAATGTAATAAGACCTTTCAGAAGATGGGTAAGTACACATGTACATATTTATATATCGTGTGGTAAATATAATATGACATTTGAAAAGATGGGTACGTTCAAATGCACATATTTATATATCGTGTGGTGAATATAATAAGACCTTTCAGAAGATGGGTACGTTCACATGTACATATTTATATATCGGGTGGTGAATATATTAAGACCTTTCAGAAGATTGGTAAGTTCACATGAACATATTTATATATCGTGTGGTGAATATAATAAGACCTTTCAGAAGATGGGTAAGTTCACATGTACATATTTATATATCGTGTGGTGAATATAATAAGACCTTTCAGAAGGATGGGTAAGTTCACAAGTACATATTTATATATCGTGTGGTGAATATAATAAGACCTTTCAGAAGGATGGGTAAGTTCACATGTACATATTTATAAATCGTGTGGTGAATATAATATGACATTTCAAAAGATGGGTACGTTCACATGTACATATTTATATATCGTGTGTTGAATTTAATAATACCTTTCAGAGGATGGGTACGTTCACATGTACATATTTATATATCGTGTGGTGAATATAATAAGACCTTTCAGAAGATGGGTAAGTTCACAAGTACATATTTATATATCGTGTGGTGAATAAAATAAGACCTTTCAGAAGATGTGTAAGTTCACATGTACATATTTATATATCGTATGGTGAATATAATAAGACCTTTCAGAAAATGGGTAAGTTCACATGTACATATTTATATATCGTGTGGTGAATATAATAAGACCTTTCAGAAGATGGGTACGTTCACATGTACGTATTTATATATCGTGTGGTGAATATAATAAGATCTTTCAGAAGATGGGTAAGTACACATGTACATATTTATATATCGTGTGGTGAATATAAAATGACATTTTAAAAAAATTGGTACGTTCAAATGTACATATTTATATATCGTGTGGTGAATAAAATAATACCTTTCAGAAGATGTGTAAGTTCACATGTACATATTTATATATCGTGTAGTGAATATAATAAGACCTTTACTGAAGATGGGTCCGTTCACATGTACATATTTATATATCGTGTGGTGAATATAATGACATTTCAAAAGATGGGTACGTTCACATGTACATATTTATATATCGTGTGGCGAATATAATAAGACCTTCCAGAAGATGGGTAAGTTCACAGGTACATATTTATATATCGTGTGGTGAATATAATAAGACCTTTCAGAAGATGGGTAAGTTCACATGTACATATTTATATATCGTGTAGTGAATACAATAAGACCTTTCACAACATGGGTACGTTCACATGTACATATTTATATATCGTGTGGTGAATATAATAACACCTTTCAGAAGATGGGTACGTTCACATGTACATATTTATATATCGTGTGGTGAATATAATAAGACCTTTCAGAAGATGGGGAAGTTCACATGTACATATTTATATATCGTGTGGTGAATATAATATGACATTTCAAAAGATGGGTACGTTCACATGTATATATTTATATATCGTGTGGTGAATATAATAAGACCTTTCAGAAGATGGGTACGTTCACATGTACAAATTTATATATCGTCTCGTGAATATAATAAGACCTTTCAGAAGCTGGGTAAGTTCACATGTACATATTTATATATCGTGTGGTGGATATAATATGACCTTTCAGAAGGATGGGTACGTTCACATGTACATATTTATATATCGTGTGGTGAATATAATAAGACCTTTCAGAAGGATGGTTAAGTTCACAAGTACATATTTATATATCGTGTGGTGAATACAATAAGACCTTTCAGAAGATGGGTACGTTCACATGTACATATTTATATATCGTGTGGTGAATATAATAAGAGCTTTCAGAAGATGTGTACGTTCACATGTACATATTTATATATCGTTTGGTGAATATAATAAGACCTTTCAAAAGATGGGTACGTTCAAATGTACATATTTGTATATTGAGTGATGAATATATTAAGACCTTTCAGAAGATTGGTAAGTTCACATGTACATATTTATATATCGTGTGGTGAATATAATAAGACCTTTCAGAAGATGGGTAAGTTCACATGTACATATTTATATGTCGTGTGGTGAATATAATAAGACCTTTCAGAAGATGGGTAAGTTCACATGTACATATTTATATATCGTGTAGTGAATATAATAAGACCTTTCAGAAGATGGGTACGTTCACATGTACATATTTATATATCGTGTGGTGAATGTAATAAGACCTTTCAGAAGATGGGTAAGTACACATGTACATATTTATATATCGTGTGGTGAATATAATATGACATTTGAAAAGATGGGTACGTTCAAATGTATATATTTATATATAGTGTGATGAATATAATAAGACCTTTCAGAAGATGGGTACGTTCACATGTACATATTTATATATCGTGTGGTGAATATAATAAGACCTTTCAGAAGATGGGTACCTTCACGTGTACAAATTTATATATCGTGTTGTGAATATAATAAGACCTTCCAGAAGATGGGTACGTTCACATGTACATATTTATATATCCTGTGGTGAATATAATAAGACCTTTCAGAAGATGGGTAAGTTCACATGTACATATTTATATATCGTGTGGTGAATATAATATGACATTTCAAAAGATGGGTACGTTCACATGTATATATTTATATATCGTGTGGTGAATATAATAAGACCTTTCAGAAGATGGGTAAGTTCACATGTACATATTTATATATCGTGTGGTGAATAGAATAAGACCTTACAGAAGGATGGGTAAGTTCACATGTACATATTTATATATCGTGTGGTGAATACAATAAGACCTTTCACAACATGGGTACGTTCAACTGTACATATTTATATATCGTGTGGTGAATATAATAAGACCTTCAAGAAGATGGTTAAGTTCACATGTACATATTTATATATCGTGTGGTGAATGTAATAATACCTTTCAGAGGATGGGGACGTTCACATGTACATATTTATATATCGTGTGGTGAATATAATAAGATCTTTCAGAAGATGGGTACGTTCACATGTACAAATTTATATATCGTGTTGTGAATATAATAAGACCTTTCAGAAGATGGGTAAGTTCACATGTACATATTTATATATCGTGTGGTGGATATAATATGACCTTTCAGAAGGATGGGTAAGTTCACATGTACATATTTATATATCGTGTGGTGAATATAATAAGACCTTTCAGAAGGATGGGTAAGTTCACAAGTACATATTTATATATCGTGTGGTGAATACAATAAGACCTTTCAGAAGATGGGTACGTTCACATGTACATATTTATATATCGTGTGGTGAATATAATAAGAGCTTTCAGAAGATGTGTACGTTCACATGTACATATTTATATATCGTTTGGTGAATATAATAAGACCTTTCAAAAGATGGGTACGTTCAAATGTACATATTTGTATATCGAGTGATGAATATATTAAGACCTTTCAGAAGATTGGTAAGTTCACATGTACATATTTATATATCGTGTGGTGAATATAATAAGACCTTTCAGAAGATGGGTAAATTCACATGTACATATTTATATGTCGTGTGGTGAATATAATAAGACCTTTCAGAAGATGGGTAAGTTCACATGTACATATTTATATATCGTGTAGTGAATATAATAAGACCTTTCAGAAGATGGGTACGTTCACATGTACATATTTATATATCGTGTGGTGAATGTAATAAGACCTTTCAGAAGATGGGTAAGTACACATGTACATATTTATATATCGTGTGGTGAATATAATATGACATTTGAAAAGATGGGTACGTTCAAATGTATATATTTATATATAGTGTGGTGAATATAATAAGACCTTTCAGAATATGGGTACGTTCACATGTACATATTTATATATCGTTTGGTGAATATAATAAGACCTTCCAGAAGATGGGTACGTTCACATGTACATATTTATATATCCTGTGGTGAATATAATATGACATTTCAAAAGATGGGTACGTTCACATGTACATATTTATATATCGTGCGGTGAATATAATAAGACCTTTCAGAAGATGGATACGTTCACATGTACATATTTATATATCGTATGGTGAATATAATATGACATTTCAAAAGATGGGTACGTTCACATGTACATATTTATATATCGGGTGGTGAATATATTAAGACCTTTCAGAAGTTTGGTAAGTTCACATGAACATATTTATATATCCTGTGGTGAATATAATATGACATTTCAAAAGATGGGTACGTTCACATGTACATATTTATATATCGTGTGGTGAATATAATAAGACCTTTCAGAAAATGGGTAAGTTCACATGTACATATTTATATATCGTGTGGTGAATATAATAAGACCTTTCAGAAGGATGGGTAAGTTCACATGTACATATTTATAAATCGTGTGGTGAATATAATAAGACCTTTCAGAAGATGGGTAAGTTCACATGTACATATTTATATATCGTGTGTTGAATTTAATAATACCTTTCAGAGGATGGGTACGTTCACATGTACATATTTATATATCGGGTGGTGAATATAATAAGATCTTTCAGAAGATGGGTACGTTCACATGTACAAATTTATATATCGTGTTGTGAATATAATAAGACCTTTCAGAAGATGGGTAAGTTCACATGTACATATTTATATATCGTGTGGTAAATATAATAAGACCTTTCAGAAGATGGGTAAGTTCACAAGTACATATTTATATATCGTGTGGTGAATATAATAAGACCTTTCAGAAGATGGTTAAGTTCACATGTATATATTTATATATAGTGTGGTGAATATGATATGACATTTCAAAAGATGGTTACGTTCAAATGTACATATTTATATATCGTGTGGTGAATATAATAAGACATTTCAGAAGATGGGTAAGTTCACAAGTACATATTTATATATCGTGTGGTGAATATAATAAGACCTTTCAGAAGATGGGTACGTTCACATGTACATTTTTATATATCGTGTGGTGAATGTAATAAGACCTTTCAGAAGATGGGTAAGTACACATGTACATATTTATATATCGTGTGGTAAATATAATATGACATTTGAAAAGATGGGTACGTTCAAATGCACATATTTATATATCGTGTGGTGAATATAATAAGACCTTTCAGAAGATGGGTACGTTCACATGTACATATTTATATATCGGGTGGTGAATATATTAAGACCTTTCAGAAGATTGGTAAGTTCACATGAACATATTTATATATCGTGTGGTGAATATAATAAGACCTTTCAGAAGATGGGTAAGTTCACATGTACATATTTATATATCGTGTGGTGAATATAATAAGACCTTTCAGAAGGATGGGTAAGTTCACAAGTACATATTTATATATCGTGTGGTGAATAAAATAAGACCTTTCAGAAGATGTGTAAGTTCACATGTACATATATATATATCGTATGGTGAATATAATAAGACCTTTCAGAAAATGGGTAAGTTCACATGTACATATTTATATATCGTGTGGTGAATATAATAAGACCTTTCAGAAGATGGGTACGTTCACATGTACATATTTATATATCGTGTGGTGAATATAATAACATCTTTCAGAAGATGGGTAAGTACACATGTACATATTTATATATCGTGTGGTGAATATAAAATGACATTTCAAAAGATTGGTACGTTCAAATGTTCATATTTATATATCGTGTGGTGAATAAAATAATACCTTTCAGAAGATGTGTAAGTTCACATGTACATATTTATATATCGTGTAGTGAATATAATAAGACCTTCCTGAAGATGGGTACGTTCACATGTACATATTTATATATCGTGTGGTGAATATAATATGACATTTCAAAAGATGGGTACGTTCACATGTACATATTTATATATCGTGTGGTGAATATAATAAGACCTTTCAGAAGATGGGTAAGTTCACATGTACATATTTATATATCGTGTGGTGAATATAATAAGACCTTCCTGAAGATGGGTAAGTTCACATGTACATATTTATATATCGTGTGGTGAATATAATATGACATTTCAAAAGATGGGTACGTTCACATGTACATATTTATATATCGTGTGGGGGATTTAATAATACCTTTCAGAGGATGGGTACGTTCACATGTACATATTTATGTATCGTGTTGCGAATATAATAAGACCTTTCAGAAGATAGGTATGTTCACATGTACATATTTATATATCGTGTGGTGAATATAATAAGACCTTTCAGAAGATGGGTAAGTTCACATGTACATATTTATATATCGTGTGGTGAATATAATAAGACCTTTCAGCAGGATGGGTAAGCTCACATGTACATATTTATATATCGTGTGGTGAATACAATAAGACCTTTCACAACATGGGTACGTTCACATGTACATATTTATATATCGTGTGGTGAATATAATAAGACCTTTCAGAAGATGGGTACGTTCACATGTACATATTTATATATCGTGTGGTGAATATAATAAGACCTTTCAGAAGATGGGTACGTTCACATGTACACATTTATATATCGTGTGGTTAATATAATAAGACCTTTCAGAAGATGGGTACGTTCACATATACATATTTATATATCGTGTGGTGAATATAATAAGATCTTTCAGAAGATGGGTAAGTTCACATGTACATATTTATATATCGTGTGGTGAATATAATAAGACCTTTCAGAAGATGGGTACGTTCACATGTACATATTTATATGTCGTGTGGTGAATATAATAAGACCTTCAAGAAGATGGGTAAGTTCACATGTACATATTTATATATCGTGTGGTGAATTTAATAATACCTTTCAGAGGATGGGGACGTTCACATGTACTTATTTATATATTGTGTGGTGTATATAATAAGATCTTTCAGACGATGGGTACGTTCACATGTACATATTTATATATCGTGTGGTGAATATAACAAGACCTTTCAGAAGATGGGTACGTTCACATGTACATATTTATATATCGTGTGGTGAATATATTAAGACCTTTCAGAAGATTGGTAAGTTCACATGTATATATTTATATATCGTGTGGTGAATATAATAAGACCTTTCAGAAGGATGGGTAAGTTCACATGTACATATTTATATATCGTGTGGTGAATATAAGACCTTTCAGAAGATGGGTAAGTTCACATGTACATATTTATATATCGTGTGGTGAATATAATAAGACCTTTCAGAAGATGGGTACGTTTACATGTACATATTTATATATCGTGTGGTGAATGTAATAAGACCTTTCAGAAGTTGGGTAAGTACACATGTACATATTTATATATCGTGTGGTGAATATAATATGACATTTCAAAAGATGGGTACGTTCAAATGTACATATTTATATATCGTGTGGTGAATAAAATAATCCCTTTCAGAAGATGTGTAAGTTCACATGTACATATTTATATATCGTGTAGTGAATATAATAAGACCTTCCTGAAGATGGGTACGTTCACATGTACATATTTATATATCGTGTGGTGAATATAATAAGACCTTTCAGAAGATGGGCAAGTTCACATGTACATATTTATATATTGTGTGCTCAATATAATAAGACCTTTCAGAAGATTGGTAAGTTCACATGTACATATTTATATATCGTGTGGTGAATATAATATGACATTTCAAAAGATGGGTACGTTCAAATTAACATATTTATATATCGTGTGGTGAATAAAATAAGACCTTTCGAAAGATGTGTAAGTTCACATGTACATATTTATATATCGTGTAGTGAATATAATAAGACCTTCCAGAAGATGGGTACGTTCACATGTACATATTTATATATCGTGTGGTTAATATAATAAGACCTTTCAGAAGATGGGTACGTTCACATGTACATATTTATATATCGTGTGGTGAATGGAATAAGACCTTTCAGAAGATGGGTAAGTTCACATGTACATATTTATATATCGTGTGGTGAATATAATATGACATGTCACAACATGGGTACGTTCACATGTACATATTTATATATCGTGTGGTGAATATAATAAGACCTTAAAGAAGATGGGTAAGTTCACATGTACATATTTATATATTGTGTGGTGAATATAATAAGATCTTTCAGAAGATGGGTACGTTCACATGTACAAATTTATATATCGTGTTGTGAATATAATAAGACCTTTCAGAAGATGGGTAAGTTCACATGTACATATTTATATATCGTGTGGTGGATATAATATGACCTTTCAGAAGGATGGGTAAGTTCACATGTACATATTTATATATCGTGTGGTGAATATAATAAGACCTTTCAGAAGGATGGGTAAGTTCACAAGTACATATTTATATATCGTGTGGTGAATAAAATAAGACCTTTCAGAAGATGGGTACGTTCACATGTACATATTTATATATCGTGTGGTGAATATAATAAGAGCTTTCAGAAGATGTGTACGTTCACATGTACATATTTATATATCGTTTGGTGAATATAATAAGACCTTTCAAAAGATGGGTACGTTCAAATGTACATATTTGTATATCGAGTGATGAATATATTAAGACCTTTCAGAAGATTGGTAAGTTCACATGTACATATTTATATATATTGTGGTGAATATAATAAGACCTTTCAGAAGATGGGTAAGTTCACATGTACATATTTATATGTCGTGTGGTGAATATAATAAGACCTTTCAGAAGATGGGTAAGTTCACATGTACATATTTATATATCGTGTAGTGAATATAATAAGACCTTTCAGAAGATGGATACGTTCACATGTACATATTTATATATCGTGTGGTGAATGAAATAAGACCTTTCAGAATGTGGGTAAGTACACATGTACATATTTATATATCGTGTGGTGAGTATAATATGACATTTGAAAAGATGGGTACGTTCAAATGTATATATTTATATATCGTGTGGTGAATATAATAAGACCTTTCAGAAGATGGGTACGTTCACATGTACATATTTATATATCGTGTGGTGAATATAATAAGACCTTCCAGAAGATGGGTACGTTCACACGTACATATTTATATATCCTGTGGTGAATATAATATGACATTTCAAAAGATGGGTACGTTCACATGTACATATTTATATATCGTGCGGTGAATATAATAAGACCTTTCAGAAGATGGGTACGTTCACATGTACATATTTATATATCGTGTGGTGAATATAATATGACATTTCAAAAGATGGGTACGTTCACATGTACATATTTATATATCGGGTGGTGAATATATTAAGATCTTTCAGACGATTGGTAAGTTCACATGAACATATTTATATATCCTGTGGTGAATATAATATGACATTTCAAAAGATGGGTACGTTCACATGTACATATTTATATATCGTGTGGTGAATATAATAAGACCTTTCAGAAGATGGGTAAGTTCACATGTACATATTTATATATCGTGTGGTGAATATAATAAGACCTTTCAGAAGGATGGGTAAGTTCACATGTACATATTTATAAATCGTGTGGTGAATATAATATGACATTTCAAAAGATGGGTACGTTCACATGTACATTTTTATATATCGTGTGTTGAATTTAATAATACCTTTCAGAAGATGGGTACGTTCACATGTACATATTTATATATCGTGTTGTGAATATAATAAGACCTTTCAGAAGATGGGTAAGTTCACATGTACATATTTATATATCGTGTGGTGAATATAATAAGACCTTTCAGAAGATGGGTAAGTTCACAAGTACATATTTATATATCGTGTGGTGAATATAATAAGACCTTTCAGAAGATGGGTAAGTTCACATGTACATATTTATATATCGTGTGGTGAATATGATATGACATTTCAAAAGATGGTTACGTTCAAATGTACATATTTATATATCGTGTGGTGAATATAATAAGACATTTCAGAAGATGGGTAAGTTCACAAGTACATATTTATATATCGTGTGGTGAATATAATAAGACCTTTCAGAAGATGGGTACGTTCACATGTACATTTTTATATATCGTGTGGTGAATGTAATAAGACCTTTCAGAAGATGGGTAAGTACACATGTACATATTTATATATCGTGTGGTAAATATAATATGACATTTGAAAAGATGCGTACGTTCAAATGTACATATTTATATATCGTGTGGTGAATATAATAAGACCTTTCAGAAGATGGGTACATTCACATGTACATATTTATATATCGTGTGGTGAATATAATAAGACCTTTCAGAAGATGGGTACGTTCACATGTACATATTTATATATCGTGTTGTGAATATAATAAGACCTTTCAGAAGATGGGTAAGTTCACATGTACATATTTATATATAGTGTAGTGAATATAATAAGACCTTCCAGAAGATAGGTACGTTCACATGTACATATTTATATATCCTGTGGTGAATATAATATGACATTTCAAAAGATGGGTACATTCACATGTACATATTTATCTATCGTGTGGTGAATATTATAAGACCTTTCAGAAGATGGGTAACTTCACATGTACATATTTATATATCGTGTGGTGAATATAATAAGACATTTCAGAAGGATGGGTAAGTTCACATGTACATATTTATATATCGTGTGGTGAATATAATAAAACCTTTCAGAAGGATGGGTAAGTTCACCTGTACATATTTATATATCGTGTGGTGAATATAATATGACATTTCAAAAGATGGGTACGTTCACATGTACATATTTATATATCGTGTGTTGAATTTAATAATACCTTTCAGAGGATGGGTACGTTCACATGTACATATTTATATATCGTGTGGTGAATATACTAAGATCTTTCAGAAGATGGGTACGTTCACATGTACAAATTTATATATCGTGTTGTGAATATAATAAGATCTTTCAGAAGATGGGTAAGTACACATGTACATATTTATATATCGTGTGGTGAATATAAAATGACATTTCAAAAAATTGGTACGTTCAAATGTACATATATATATATCCTGTGGTGAATAAAATAATACCTTTCAGAAGATGGGTAAGTTCACATGTACATATTTATATATCGTGTGGTGAATATAATAAGACCTTCCTGAAGATGGGTAAGTTCACATGTACATATTTATATATCGTGTGGTGAATATAATATGACATTTCAAAAGATGGGTACGTTCACATGTACATATTTATATATCGTGTGGTGAATATAATAAGACCTTTCAGAAGATGGGTAAGTTCACATGTACATATTTATATATCGTGTGGTGAATATAATATGACATTTCAAAAGATGGGTACATTCACATGTACATATTTATATATCCTGTGGTGAATATAATAAGACCTTTCAGAAGATGGGTAAGTTCACATGTACATATTTATATATCGTGTGGTGAATATAATAAGATCTTTCAGAAGATGGGTACGTTCACATGTACATATTTATATATCGTTTGTTGAATATAATAAGACCTTTCAGAAGGATGGGTAAGTTCACATGTACATATTTATATATCGTGTGGTGAATATAATAAGACCTTTCAGAAGATGGGTACGTGCACATGTACATATTTATATATCGTGTGGTGAATATGATAAGACCTTTCAGACGATGGGTACGTTCACATGTACATATTTATATATCGTGAGGTGAATATAATAAGACCTTTCAAAAGATGGGTAAGTTCACATGTACATATTTATATATCGTCTGGTGAATATAATATGATTTTTTAGAAGGATGGTTAAGATCACATGTGCATATTTATATATCGTGTGGTGAATATAATATGACCTTTCAGAAGATGGGTAAGTTCACATGTACATATTTATATATCGTGTGTTGAATATAATATGACCTTTCAAAAGATGGGTAAGTTCACATGTACATATTTATATATCGTCTGGTGAATATAATATGACCTTTCAGAAGGATGGGTAAGTTCACATGTACATATTTATATATCGTGTGGTGAATATAATATGACCTTTCAGAAGATGGGTACGTTCACATGTACATATTTCTGTATCGTGTGGTGAATATAATATCACCTTTCAGAACATGGGTAAGTTCACATGTACGTATTTATATATCGTGTGGTGAATATAATCAGATCTTTCAGAACATGGATAAGTTCACATGTACATATTTATATATCCTGTGGTGAATATAATAAGACGTTTAACAAGATGGGTACGTTCACATGTACATATTTATATATCGTGTGTTGAATATAATATGACCTTTCAGAAGATTGGTACGTTCACATGTACATATTTATAAATCGTGTAGTGAATATAATAAGACCTTTCTGAAGATGGGTACGTTCACATGTACATATTTATATATCGTTTGTTGAATATAATAAGACCTTTCAGAAGATGGGTATGTTCACATGTACATATTTATATATCGTGTGGTGAATATAATAAGACCTTTCAGAAGATGGGTACGTTCACATGTACATATTTATATATCGTGTGGTGAATATAATAAGACCTTTCAGAAGATGGGTACGTTCACATGTACATTTTTATATATCGTGTGGTGAATATAATATAACCTTTCAGAAGATGGGTACGTTCACATGTACATATTTATAAATCGTGTGGTGAATATAATAAGACCTTTCAGAAGATGGGTACGTTCACATGTACATATTTATATATCGTTTGGTGAATATAATAAGACCTTTCAGAAGATGGGTATGTTCACATGTACATATTTATATATCGTGTGGTGAATATAATATAACCTTTCAGAAGATGGGTACGTTCACATGTACATATTTATATATCGTGTGGTGAATATAATAAGACCTTTCAGAAGATGGGTACGTTCACATGTACATTTTTATATATCGTGTGGTGAATATAATATAACCTTTCAGAAGATGGGTACGTTCACATGTACATATTTATAAATCGTGTGGTGAATATAATAAGAGCTTTCAGAAGATGTGTACGTTCACATGTACATATTTATATATCGTTTTGTGAATATAATAAGACCTTTCAGAAGATGTGTACGTTCTCATGTACATATTTATATATCGTGTGTTGAATATAATAAGACCTTTCAGAAGATGGGTACGTTCACATGTGCATATTTATATATCGTGTGGTGAATATAATAAGACCTTTCAGAAGATGGGTAAGTTCACATGTATTATATATATATATCGTGTGTTGAATATAATAAGACCTTTCAGAAGATGGTTAAGTTCACATGTACAAATTTATATATCGTGTGGTGAATATAATAAGACATTTCAGAAGATGGGTACGTGCACATGTACATATTTATATATCGTGTGGTGAATATGATAAGACCTTTCAGACGATGGGTACGTTCACATGTACATATTTATATATCGTGAGGTGAATATAATAAGACCTTTCAAAAGATGGGTAAGTTCACATGTACATATTTATATATCGTCTGGTGAATATAATATGATTTTTCAGAAGGATGGTTAAGATCACATGTGCATATTTATATATCGTGTGGTGAATATAATATGACCTTTCAGAAGATGGGTAAGTTCACATGTACATATTTATATATCGTGTGTTGAATATAATATGACCTTTCAAAAGATGGGTAAGTTCACATGTACATATTTATATATCGTCTGGTGAATATAATATGACCTTTCAGAAGGATGGGTAAGTTCACATGTACATATTTATATATCGTGTGGTGAATATAATATGACCTTTCAGAAGATGGGTACGTTCACATGTACATATTTCTGTATCGTGTGGTGAATATAATAAGACCTTTCAGAAGATGGGTATGTTCACATGTACATATTTATATATCGTGTGGTGAATATAATAAGACCTTTCAGAAGATGGGTACGTTCACATGTACATATTTATATATCGTGTGGTGAATATAATAAGACCTTTCAGAAGATGGGTACGTTCACATGTACATTTTTATATATCGTGTGGTGAATATAATATAACCTTTCAGAAGATGGGTACGTTCACATGTACATATTTATAAATCTTGTGGTGAATATAATAAGACCTTTCAGAAGATGGGTACGTTCACATGTACATATTTATATATCGTTTGGTGAATATAATAAGACCTTTCAGAAGATGGGTATGTTCACATGTACATATTTATATATCGTGTGGTGAATATAATAAGACCTTTCAGAAGATGGGTACGTTCACATGTACATATTTATATATCGTGTGGTGAATATAATAAGACCTTTCAGAAAATGGGTACGTACACATGTACATTTTTATATATCGTGTGGTGAATATAATATAACCTTTCAGAAGATGGGTACGTTCACATGTACATATTTATAAATCGTGTGGTGAATATAATAAGACCTTTCAGAAGATGGGTACGTTCACATGTACATATTTATATATCGTTTGGTGAATATAATAAGACCTTTCAGAAGATGGGTATGTTCACATGTACATATTTATATATCGTGTGGTGAATATAATATAACCTTTCAGAAGATGGGTACGTTCACATGTACATATTTATATATCGTGTGGTGAATATAATAAGACCTTTCAGAAGATGGGTACGTTCACATGTACATTTTTATATATCGTGTGGTGAATATAATATAACCTTTCAGAAGATGGGTACGTTCACATGTACATATTTATAAATCGTGTGGTGAATATAATAAGAGCTTTCAGAAGATGTGTACGTTCACATGTACATATTTATATATCGTTTTGTGAATATAATAAGACCTTTCAGAAGATGTGTACGTTCTCATGTACCTATTTATATATCGTGTGTTGAATATAATAAGACCTTTCAGAAGATGGGTACGTTCACATGTGCATATTTATATATCGTGTGGTGAATATAATAAGACCTTTCAGAAGATGGGTAAGTTCACATGTATTATATTTATATATCGTGTGTTGAATATAATAAGACCTTTCAGAAGATGGTTAAGTTCACATGTACATATTTATATATCGTGTGGTGAATATAATATGACCTTTCAGAAGATGGGTACGTTCACATGTACATATCTATATATCGTGTGGTGAATATAATAAGACCTTTCAGAAGATGGGTACGTTCACATGTACATATTTATATATCGTGTGGTGAATATAATATGACCTTTCAGAAGATGGGTACGTTCACATGTACATATTTCTGTATCGTGTGGTGAATATAATATGACCTTTCAGAACATGGGTAAGTTCACATGTACGTATTTATATATCGTGTGGTGAATATAATCAGATCTTTCAGAACATGGATAAGTTCACATGTACATATTTATATATCCTGTGGTGAATATAATAAGACGTTTAACAAGATGGGTACGTTCACATGTACATATTTATATATCGTGTGTTGAATATAATATGACCTTTCAGAAGATGGGTACGTTCACATGTACATATTTATAAATCGTGTGGTGAATATAATAAGACCTTTCAGAAGCTGGGTACGTTCACATGTACATATTTATATATCGTTTGTTGAATATAATAAGACCTTTCAGAAGATGGGTATGTTCACATGTACATATTTATATATCGTGTGGTGAATATAATAAGACCTTTCAGAAGATGGGTACGTTCACATGTACATATTTATATATCGTGTGGTGAATATAATAAGACCTTTCAGAAGATGGGTACGTTCACATGTACATTTTTATATATCGTGTGGTGAATATAATATAACCTTTCAGAAGATGGGTACGTTCACATGTACATATTTATAAATCTTGTGGTGAATATAATAAGACCTTTCAGAAGATGGGTACGTTCACATGTACATATTTATATATCGTTTGGTGAATATAATAAGACCTTTCAGAAGATGGGTATGTTCACATGTACATATTTATATATCGTGTGGTGAATATAATATAACCTTTCAGAAGATGGGTACGTTCACATGTACATATTTATATATCGTGTGGTGAATATAATAAGACCTTTCAGAAGATGGGTACGTTCACATCTACATTTTTATATATCGTGTGGTGAATATAATATAACCTTTCAGAAGATGGGTACGTTCACATGTACATATTTATAAATCGTGTGGTGAATATAATAAGAGCTTTCAGAAGATGTGTACGTTCACATGTACATATTTATATATCGTTTTGTGAATATAATAAGACCTTTCAGAAGATGTGTACGTTCACATGTACATATTTATATATCGTGTGGTGAATATAATAAGACCTTTCAGAAGATGGGTACGTTCACATGTGCATATTTATATATCGTGTGGTGAATATAATAAGACCTTTCAGAAGATGGGTAAGTTCACATGTATTATATTTATATATCGTGTGTTGAATATAATAAGACCTTTCAGAAGATGGTTAAGTTCACATGTACATATTTATATAACGTGTGGTGAATATAATAAGACCTTTCAGAAGATGGGTACGTTCACATGTACATTTTTATATATCGTGTGGTGAATATAATATAACATTTCAGAAGATGGGTACGTTCACATGTACATATTTATAAATCGTGTGGTGAATATAATATGACCTTTCAGAAGATGGGTACGTTCACATGTACATATTTCTGTATCGTGTGGTGAATATAATATGACCTTTCAGAACATGGGTAAGTTCACATGTACGTATTTATATATTGTGTGGTGAATATAATAAGATCTTTCAGAACATGGATAAGTTCACATGTACATATTTATATATCGTGTGGTGAATAAAATAAGACCTTTAACAAGATGGGTACGTTCACATGTACATATTTATAAATCGTGTGGTGAATATAATATGACCTTTCAGAAGATGGGTACGTTCACATGTACATATTTCTGTATCGTGTGGTGAATATAATATGACCTTTCAGAACATGGGTAAGTTCACATGTACGTATTTATATATTGTGTGGTGAATATAATAAGATCTTTCAGAACATGGATAAGTTCACATGTACATATTTATATATCGTGTGGTGAATAAAATAAGACCTTTAACAAGATGGGTACGTTCACATGTACATATTTATATATCGTGTGGTGAATATAATAAGATCTTTCAGAAGATGGGTAAGTTCACATGTACATATTTATATATCGTGTGGTGAATACAATAAGACCTTTCAGAAGATGGGTACGTTCACATGTTCATAGTTATATATCGTGTGGTGAATATAATAAGACCTTACAGAAGATGTGTACGTTCACATGTACATATTTATATATCGTTTAGTGAATATAATAGGACCTTTCAGAAGATGGGTACGTTCACATGCACATATTGTTATATCGTTTGGTGAATATAATAATACCTTTCAGAAGATGGGTACGTTCACATGTACATATTTATATATCGTGTGGTAAATATAATAAGACCTTTCAGAAGATGGGTACGTTCACATGTACATATTGATATACCGCGTGGTGAATATAATAAGACCTTTCAGAAGCTGGGTACTTTCACATGTACGTATTTATATATCGTGTGGTGCATATAATAAGACGATTCAGAAGATGGGTAAGTTCACATGTACATATTTATATATCGTTTGGTGAATATAATAAGACCTTTCAGAAGATGGGTAAGTTCACATGTATTATATTTATATGTCGTGTGTTGAATATAATAAGACCTTTCAGAAGATGGGTACGTTCACATATACATATTTATATATAGTGTGGTGAATATAATAAGACCTTTAAGAAGATGGGTACGTTCACAGGTACATATTTATATATCGTGTGGTGAATATAATAAGACCGTTGAGAAGATGGGTACGTTCACATGTACATATTTATATATCGTGAGGTGATTATATTAAGACCTTTCAGAGGATGGGTAAGTTCACATGTACATATTTATATATCGTGTCGTGAATATAATAAGACCTTTCAGAAGATGGGTACGTTCACATGTACATATTTATATATCGTGTGGTGAATATAATAAGACCTTTCAGAAGATGGGTACGTTCACATGTACATATTTATATATCGTGTGGTGAATTTAATAAAACCTTTCAGAGGATGGGTACGTTCATATGTACATATTTATATATCGTGTGGTGAATATAATAAGACCTTTCAGAAGATGGTTAAGTTCACATGTACATATTTATATATCGTGTGGTGAATATAATAAGACCTTTCAGAAGATGGGTAAGTTCACATGTACATATTTATATATCGTGTGGTGAATATAATAAGACCTTTCAGAAGATGGGTACGTGCACATGTACATATTTATATATCGTCTGGTGAATATAATAAGACCTTTCAGAAGATGGGTACGTTCACATGTACATATTTATATATCGTCTGGTGAATATAATATGATTTTTCAGAAGGATGGGTAAGATCACATGTGCATATTTATATATCGTGTGGTGAATATAATATGACCTTTCAGAAGATGGGTAAGTTCACATGTACATATTTATATATCGTGTGGTGAATATAATATGACCTTTCAAAAGATGGGTAAGTTCACATGTACATATTTATATATCGTCTGGTGAATATAATATGACCTTTCAGAAGGATGGTAAGTTCACATGTACATATTTATATATCGTGTGGTGAATATAATATGACCTTTCAAAAGATGGGTAAGTTCAAATCTACATATTTATATATCGCCTGGTGAATATAATATGACCTTTCAGAAGGATGGGTAAGTTCACATGTACATATTTATATACCGTGTGGTGAATATAATAAGACCTTTCAGAAGATGGTTAAGTTCACATGTACATATTTATATACCGTGTGGTGAATATAATATGACCTTTCAGAAGATGGGTAGGTTCACATGTACATATTTCTGTATCGTGTGGTGAATATAATATGACCTTTCAGAACATGGGTAAGTTCACATGTACGTATTTATATATCGTGTGGTGAATATAATAAGATCTTTCAGAACATGGATAAGTTCACATGTACATATTTATATATCGTGTGGTGAATATAATAAGACCTTTAACAAGATGGGTACGTTCACATGTACATATTTATATATCGTGTGGTGAATATAATAAGATCTTTCAGAAGATGGGTAAGTTCACATGTACATATTGTTATATCGTTTGGTGAATATAATAAGACCTTTCAGAAGATGGGTACGTTCACATGTACATATTTATATATCGTGTGGTAAATATAATAAGACCTTTCAGAAGATGGTTAAGTTCACATGTACATATTTATATATCGTGAGGTGAATATAATAAGACCTTTCAGAAGATGGGTAATTTCACATGTACATATATATATATCGTCTGGTGAATATAATATGATTTTTCAGAAGGATGGGTAAGATCACATGTGCATATTTATATATCGTGTGGTGAATATAATATGACCTTTCAGAAGATGGGTAATTTCACATGTACATATTTATATATCGTGTGGTGAATATAATATGACCTTTCAGA
Organism: Acanthosepion lycidas; assembly: GCA_963932145.1. Taxonomy (NCBI): domain Eukaryota; kingdom Metazoa; phylum Mollusca; class Cephalopoda; order Sepiida; family Sepiidae; genus Acanthosepion; species Acanthosepion lycidas. The sequence goes on from OZ010579.1 coordinate 66,040,646, forward strand.
AGATGGGTACGTTCACATGTACATATTTCTGTATCGTGTGGTGAATATAATATGACCTTTCAGAACATGGGTAAGTTCACATGTACGTATTTATATATCGTGTGGTGAATATAATCAGATCTTTCAGAACATGGATAAGTTCACATGTACATATTTATATATCGTGTGGTGAATATAATAAGACCTTAACAAGATGGGTACGTTCACATGTACATATTTATATATCGTGTGGTGAATATAATAAGATCTTTCAGAAGATGGGAAAGTTCACATGTACATATTGTTATATCGTTTGGTGAATATAATAAGACCTTTCAGAAGATGGGTACGTTCACATGTACATATTTATATATCGTGTGGTAAATATAATAAGACCTTTCAGAAGATGGTTAAGTTCACATGTACATATTTATATATCGTGAGGTGAATATAATAAGACCTTTCAGAAGATGGGTAAGTTCACATGTACATATTTATATATCGTGTGGTGAATATAATAAGACCTTTCAGAAGATGGGTAAGTTCACATGTACATATTTATATATCGTCTGGTGAATATAATATGATTTTTCAGAAGGATGGGTAAGATCACATGTGCATATTTATATATCGTGGGGTGAATATAATATGACCTTTCAGAAGATGGGTAAGTTCACATGTTCATATTTATATATCGTGTGGTGAATATAATATGACCTTTCAAAAGATGGGTAAGTTCACATGTACATATTTATATATCGTCTGGTGAATATAATATGACCTTTCAGAAGGATGGGTAAGTTCACATGTACATATTTATATATCGTGTGGTGAATATAATATGACCTTTCAGAAGATGGGTACGTTCACATGTACATATTTCTGTATCGTGTGGTGAATATAATATGACCTTTGAGAACATGGGTAAGTTCACATGTACGTATTTATATATCGTGTGGTGAATATAATCAGATCTTTCAGAACATGGATAAGTTCACATGTACATATTTATATATCGTGTGGTGAATATAATAAGACCTTTAACAAGATGGGTACGTTCACATGTACATATTTATATATCGTGTGGTGAATATAATAAGATCTTTCAGAAGATGGTTAAGTTCACATGTACATATTGTTATATCGTTTGGTGAATATAATAAGACATTTCAGAAGATGGGTACGTTCACATGTACATATTTATATATCGTGTGGTGAATATAATAAGATCTTTCAGAAGATGGGTAAGTTCACATGTACATAATTATATCGTGTGGTGAATATAATATGACCTTTGAGAACATGGGTAAGTTCACATGTACGTATTTATATATCGTGTGGTGAATATAATCAGATCTTTCAGAACATGGATAAGTTCACATGTACATATTTATATATCGTGTAGTGAATATAATAGGACCTTTCAGAAGATGGGTACGTTCACATGCACATATTTATATATCGTGTGGTGAATATAATAAGACCTTTCAGAAGATGGGTACGTTCACATGTACATATTTATATATCGTGTCGTAAATATAATAAGACCTTTCAGAAGATGGGTACGTTCACATGTACATATTTATATACCGCATGTTGAATATAATAAGACCTTTCAGATGCTGGGTACTTTCACATGTACGTATTTATATATCGTGTGGTGAATATAATAAGACCATTCAGAACATGGGTAAGTTCACATGTACATATTTATATATCGTTTGGTGAATATAATAAGACCTTTCAGAAGATGGGTAAGTTCACATGTATTATATTTATATGTCGTGTGTTGAATATAATAAGACCTTTCAGAAGATTGTTAAGTTCACATGTACATATTTATATATCGTGTGTTGAATATAATATGACCTTTCAGAAGATGGGTACGTTCACATGTACATATTTATATATCGTGTGGTGAATATAATAAGACCTTTCAGAAGATGGGTACGTTCACATGTACATATTTATATATCGTGTGGTGAATATAATATAACCTTTCAGAAGATGGGTAAGTTCACATGTACATATTTATATATCGTGTGGTGAATATAATAAGACCTTTCAGAAGATGGGAACGTTCACATGTACATATTTATATATCGTGTGGTGAATATAATAAGACCTTTCAGAAGATGGGTACGTTCACATGTACATATTTATATATCGTTTGGTGAATATAATAAGACCTTTCAGAAGATGGGTATGTTCACATGTACATATTTATATATCGTGTGGTGAATATAATAAGACCTTTCAGAAATGGGTACGTTCACATGTACATATTTATATATCGTGTGGTGAATATAATAAGACCTTTCAGAAGATGGGTACGTTCACATGTACATTTTTATATATCGTGTGGTAAATATAATATAACCTTTCAGAAGATGGGTACGTTCACATGTACATATTTATAAATCGTGTGGTGAATATAATAAGTGCTTTCAGAAGATGTGTACGTTCACATGTACATATTTATATATCGTTTTGTGAATATAATAAGACCTTTCAGAAGATGGGTACGTTCACATGTTCATATTTATATATCGTGTGGTGAATATAATAAGACCTTTCAGAAGATGGGTACGTTCACATGTGCATATTTATATATCGTGTGGTGAATATAATAAGACCTTTCAGAAGATGGGTAAGTTCACATGTATTATATTTATATATCGTGTGTTGAATATAATAAGACCTTTCAGAAGATGGTTAAGTTCACATGTACATATTTATATATCGTGTGGTGAATATAATATGACGTTTCAGAAGGTGGGTACGTTCACATGTATATATTTATATATCGTGTGGTGAATATAATAAGACCTTTCAGAAGATGGGTACGTTCACATGTACATATTTATATATCGTGTGGTGAATATAATAAGACCGTTCAGAAGATGGGTACGTTCACATATACATATTTATATATCGTGTGGTGAATATAATAAGACCTTTCAGAAGATGGGTACGTTCACATGTACATATTTATATATCGTGTGGTGAATATAATAAGATCTTTCAGAAGATGGGTAACTTCACATGTACATAATTATATCGTGTGGTGAATATAATAAGACCTTTAAGAAGATGGGTACGTTCACATGTACATATTTATATGTCGTGTGGTGAATATAATAAGATCTTTCAGAACATGGATAAGTTCACATGTACATATTTATATATCGTGTGGTGAATATAATAAGACCTTTAACAAAATGGGTACGTTCACATGTACATATATATATATCGTTTGGTGAATATAATAAGATCTTTCAGAAGATGGGTAAGTTCACATGTACATATTTATATATCGTGTGGTGAATATAATAAGACCTTTCAGAAGCTGGGTACTTTCACATGTACGTATTTATATATCGTGTGGTGAATATAATAAGACCATTCAGAAGATGGGTAAGTTCACATGTACATATTTATATATCGTTTGGTAAATATAATAAGACCTTTCAGAAGATGGGTAAGTTCACATGTATTATATTTATATGTCGTGTGTTGAATATAATAAGACCTTTCAGAAGATGGTTAAGTTCACATGTACATATTTATATATCGTGTGGTGAATATAATATGACCTTTCAGAAGATGCGTACGTTCACATATACATATTTATATATAGTTTGGTGAATATAATAAGACCTTTAAGAAGATGGGTACGTTCACATGTACATATTTATATATCGTGTGGTGAATATAATAAGACCGTTCAGAAGATGGGTACGTTCACATGTACATATTTATATATCGTGAGGTGATTATATTAAGACCTTTCAGACGATGGGTAAGTTCACATGTACATATTTTTATATCGTGTGGTGAATATAATAAGACCTTTCAGAAGATGGGTACGTTCAAATGTACATATTTATATATCGTGAGGTGAATATAATAAGACCTTTCAGAAGATGGGTACGTTCACATGTACATATTTATATATCGTGTGGTGAATATAATAAGACCTTCAAGAAGATGGGTAAGTTCACATGTACATATTTATATATCCTCTGGTGAATATAATATGATTCTTCAGAAGGATGGGTAAGATCACATGTGCATATTTATATATCGTGTGGTGAATATAATATGACCTTTCAGAAGATGGGTAAGTTCACATGTACATATTTATATATCGTGTGGTGAATATAATATGACCTTTCAAAAGATGGGTAAGTTCACATGTACATATTTATATATCGTCTGGTGAATATAATATGACCTTTCAGAAGGATGGTAAGTTCACATGTACATATTTATATATCGTGTGGTGAATATAATATGACCTTTCAGAAGATGGGTACGTTCACATGTACATATTTCTGTATCGTGTGTTGAATATAATATGACCTTTCAGAACATGGGTAAGTTCACATGTACGTATTTATATATCGTGTGGTGAATATAATCAGATCTTTCAGAACATGGATAAGTTCACATGTACATATTTATATATCGTGTGGTGAATATAATAAGACCTGAACAAGATGGGTACGTTCACATGTACATATTTATATATCGTTTGGTGAATATAATAAGATCTTTCAGAAGATGGGTAAGTTCACATGTACATATTGTTATATCGTTTGGTGAATATAATAAGACCTTTCAGAAGATGGGTACGTTCACATGTACATATTTATATATCGTGTGGTAAATATAATAAGACCTTTCAGAAGATGGTTAAGTTCACATGTACATATTTATATATCGTGAGGTGAATATAATAAGACCTTTCAGAAGATGGGTAAGTTCACATGTACATATTTATATATCGTGTGGTGAATATAATAAGATCTTTCAGAAGATGGGTAACTTCACATGTACATAATTATATCGTGTGGTGAATATAATAAGACCTTTAAGAAGATGGGTACGTTCACATGTACATATTTATATGTCGTGTGGTGAATATAATAAGATCTTTCAGAACATGGATAAGTTCACATGTACATATTTATATATCGTGTGGTGAATATAATAAGACCTTTAACAAGATGGGTACGTTCACATGTACATATATATATATCGTTTGGTGAATATAATAAGATCTTTCAGAAGATGGGTAAGTTCACATGTACATATTTATATATCGTGTGGTGAATATAATAAGACCTTTCAGAAGCTGGGTACTTTCACATGTACGTATTTATATATCGTGTGGTGAATATAATAAGACCATTCAGAAGATGGGTAAGTTCACATGTACATATTTATATATCGTTTGGTAAATATAATAAGACCTTTCAGAAGATGGGTAAGTTCACATGTATTATATTTATATGTCGTGTGTTGAATATAATAAGACCTTTCAGAAGATGGTTAAGTTCACATGTACATATTTATATATCGTGTGGTGAATATAATATGACCTTTCAGAAGATGCGTACGTTCACATATACATATTTATATATAGTGTGGTGAATATAATAAGACCTTTAAGAAGATGGGTACGTTCACATGTACATATTTATATATCGTGTGGTGAATATAATAAGACCGTTCAGAAGATGGGTACGTTCACATGTACATATTTATATATCGTGAGGTGATTATATTAAGACCTTTCAGACGATGGGTAAGTTCACATGTACATATTTTTATATCGTGTGGTGAATATAATAAGACCTTTCAGAAGATGGGTACGTTCAAATGTACATATTTATATATCGTGAGGTGAATATAATAAGACCTTTCAGAAGATGGGTACGTTCACATGTACATATTTATATATCGTGTGGTGAATATAATAAGACCTTCAAGAAGATGGGTAAGTTCACATGTACATATTTATATATCCTCTGGTGAATATAATATGATTCTTCAGAAGGATGGGTAAGATCACATGTGCATATTTATATATCGTGTGGTGAATATAATATGACCTTTCAGAAGATGGGTAAGTTCACATGTACATATTTATATATCGTGTGGTGAATATAATATGACCTTTCAAAAGATGGGTAAGTTCACATGTACATATTTATATATCGTCTGGTGAATATAATATGACCTTTCAGAAGGATGGTAAGTTCACATGTACATATTTATATATCGTGTGGTGAATATAATATGACCTTTCAGAAGATGGGTACGTTCACATGTACATATTTCTGTATCGTGTGTTGAATATAATATGACCTTTCAGAACATGGGTAAGTTCACATGTACGTATTTATATATCGTGTGGTGAATATAATCAGATCTTTCAGAACATGGATAAGTTCACATGTACATATTTATATATCGTGTGGTGAATATAATAAGACCTGAACAAGATGGGTACGTTCACATGTACATATTTATATATCGTTTGGTGAATATAATAAGATCTTTCAGAAGATGGGTAAGTTCACATGTACATATTGTTATATCGTTTGGTGAATATAATAAGACCTTTCAGAAGATGGGTACGTTCACATGTACATATTTATATATCGTGTGGTAAATATAATAAGACCTTTCAGAAGATGGTTAAGTTCACATGTACATATTTATATATCGTGAGGTGAATATAATAAGACCTTTCAGAAGATGGGTAAGTTCACATGTACATATTTATATATCGTGTGGTGAATATAATAAGACCTTTCAAAAGATTGGTAAGTTCACATGTACATATTTATATATCGTCTGGTGAATATAATATGATTTTTCAGAAGGATGGGTAAGATCACATGTGCATATTTATATATCGTGGGGTGAATATAATATGACCTTTCAGAAGATGGGTAAGTTCACATGTACATATTTATATATCGTGTGGTGAATATAATATGACCTTTCAAAAGATGGGTAAGTTCACATGTACATATTTATATATCGTCTGGTGAATATAATATGACCTTTCAGAAGGATGGGTAAGTTCACATGTACATATTTATATATCGTGTGGTGAATATAATATGACCTTTCAGAAGATGTGTACGTTCACATGTACATATTTCTGTATCGTGTGGTGAATATAATATGACCTTTGAGAACATGGGTAAGTTCACATGTACGTATTTATATATCGTGTGGTGAATATAATCAGATCTTTCAGAACATGGATAAGTTCACATGTACATATTTATATATCGTGTGGTGAATATAATAAGACCTTTAACAAGATGGGTACGTTCACATGTACATATTTATATATCGTGTGGTGAATATAATAAGATCTTTCAGAAGATGGGTAAGTTCACATGTACATATTGTTATATCGTTTGGAGAATATAATAAGACCTTTAACAAGATGGGTTCGTTCACATGTACGTATTTATATATCGTGTGGTGAATATAATAAGACCATTCAGAAGATGGGTAAGTTCACATGTACATATTTATATATCGTTTGGTGAATATAATAAGACCTTTCAGAAGATGGGTAAGTTCACATGTATTATATTTTTATGTCGTGTGTTGAATATAATAAGACCTTTCAGAAGATGGTTATGTTCACATGTACATATTTATATATCGTGTGTTGAATATAATAAGACCTTTCAGAAGATGGTTAAGTTCACATGTACATATTTATATATCGTGTGGTGAATATAATATGACCTTTCAGAAGATGCGTACGTTCACATATACATATTTATATATAGTGTGGTGAATATAATAAGACCTTTAAGAAGATGGGTACGTTCACATGTACATATTTATATATCGTGTGGTGAATATAATAAGACCGTTCAGAAGATGGGTACGTTCACATGTACATATTTATATATCGTGAGGTGATTATATTAAGACCTTTCAGACGATGGGTAAGTTCACATGTACATATTTTTATATCGTGTGGTGAATATAATAAGACCTTTCAGAAGATGGGTACGTTCAAATGTACATATTTATATATCGTGAGGTGAATATAATAAGACCTTTCAGAAGATGGGTACGTTCACATGTACATATTTATATATCGTGTGGTGAATATAATAAGACCTTCAAGAAGATGGGTAAGTTCACATGTACATATTTATATATCCTCTGGTGAATATAATATGATTCTTCAGAAGGATGGGTAAGATCACATGTGCATATTTATATATCGTGTGGTGAATATAATATGACCTTTCAGAAGATGGGTAAGTTCACATGTACATATTTATATATCGTGTGGTGAATATAATATGACCTTTCAAAAGATGGGTAAGTTCACATGTACATATTTATATATCGTCTGGTGAATATAATATGACCTTTCAGAAGGATGGTAAGTTCACATGTACATATTTATATATCGTGTGGTGAATATAATATGACCTTTCAGAAGATGGGTACGTTCACATGTACATATTTCTGTATCGTGTGTTGAATATAATATGACCTTTCAGAACATGGGTAAGTTCACATGTACGTATTTATATATCGTGTGGTGAATATAATCAGATCTTTCAGAACATGGATAAGTTCACATGTACATATTTATATATCGTGTGGTGAATATAATAAGACCTGAACAAGATGGGTACGTTCACATGTACATATTTATATATCGTTTGGTGAATATAATAAGATCTTTCAGAAGATGGGTAAGTTCACATGTACATATTGTTATATCGTTTGGTGAATATAATAAGACCTTTCAGAAGATGGGTACGTTCACATGTACATATTTATATATCGTGTGGTAAATATAATAAGACCTTTCAGAAGATGGTTAAGTTCACATGTACATATTTATATATCGTGAGGTGAATATAATAAGACCTTTCAGAAGATGGGTAAGTTCACATGTACATATTTATATATCGTGTGGTGAATATAATAAGACCTTTCAAAAGATTGGTAAGTTCACATGTACATATTTATATATCGTCTGGTGAATATAATATGATTTTTCAGAAGGATGGGTAAGATCACATGTGCATATTTATATATCGTGGGGTGAATATAATATGACCTTTCAGAAGATGGGTAAGTTCACATGTACATATTTATATATCGTGTGGTGAATATAATATGACCTTTCAAAAGATGGGTAAGTTCACATGTACATATTTATATATCGTCTGGTGAATATAATATGACCTTTCAGAAGGATGGGTAAGTTCACATGTACATATTTATATATCGTGTGGTGAATATAATATGACCTTTCAGAAGATGTGTACGTTCACATGTACATATTTCTGTATCGTGTGGTGAATATAATATGACCTTTGAGAACATGGGTAAGTTCACATGTACGTATTTATATATCGTGTGGTGAATATAATCAGATCTTTCAGAACATGGATAAGTTCACATGTACATATTTATATATCGTGTGGTGAATATAATAAGACCTTTAACAAGATGGGTACGTTCACATGTACATATTTATATATCGTGTGGTGAATATAATAAGATCTTTCAGAAGATGGGTAAGTTCACATGTACATATTGTTATATCGTTTGGAGAATATAATAAGACCTTTAAGAAGATGGGTTCGTTCACATGTACGTATTTATATATCGTGTGGTGAATATAATAAGACCATTCAGAAGATGGGTAAGTTCACATGTACATATTTATATATCGTTTGGTGAATATAATAAGACCTTTCAGAAGATGGGTAAGTTCACATGTATTATATTTTTATGTCGTGTGTTGAATATAATAAGACCTTTCAGAAGATGGTTATGTTCACATGTACATATTTATATATCGTGTGTTGAATATAATATGACCTTTCAGAAGATGGGTACGTTCACATGTACATATTTATATATCGTGTGGTAAATATAATAAGAGCTTTCAGAAGATGGGTACGTTCACATGTACATATATATATATCGTGTGGTGAATATAATAAGACCTTTCAGAAGATGGGTACGTTCACATGTACATATTTATATATCGTTTGGTGAATATAATAGGACCTTTCAGAAGATGGGTATGTTCACATGTACATATTTATATATCGTGTGGTGAATATAATAAGACCTTTCAGAAGATGGGTACGTTCACATGTACATATTTATATATCGTGTGGTGAATATAATAAGACCTTTCAGAAGATGGGTACGTTCATATGTACATATTTATATATCGTTTGGTGAATATAATAAGACCTTTCAGAAGATGGGTACGTTCACATGTACATATTTATATATCGTGTGGTGAATATAATAAGACCGTTCAGAAGATGGGTACGTTCACATATACATATTTATATATCGTGTGGTGAATATAATAAGACCTTTCAGAAGATGGGTACGTTCACATGTACATATTTATATATCGTGTGGTGAATATAATAAGATCTTTCAGAAGATGGGTAACTTCACATGTACATAATTATATCGTGTGGTGAATATAATAAGACCTTTAAGAAGATGGGTACGTTCACATGTACATATTTATATGTCGTGTGGTGAATATAATAAGATCTTTCAGAACATGGATAAGTTCACATGTACATATTTATATATCGTGTGGTGAATATAATAAGACCTTTAACAAGATGGGTACGTTCACATGTACATATTTATATATCGTGTGGTGAATATAATAAGATCTTTCAGAAGATGGGTAAGTTCACATGTACATATTTATATATCGTGTGGTGAATATAATAAGACCTTTCAGAAGATGGGTACGTTCACATGTTCATATTTATATATCGTGTGGTGAATATAATAAGACCTTTCAGAAGCTGGGTACTTTCACATGTACGTATTTATATATCGTGTGGTGAATATAATAAGACCGTTCAGAAGATGGGTACGTTCACATATACATATTTATATATCGTGTGGTGAATATAATAAGACCTTTCAGAAGATGGGTACGTTCACATGTACATATTTATATATCGTGTGGTGAATATAATAAGATCTTTCAGAAGATGGGTAAGTTCACATGTACATAATTATATCGTGTGGTGAATATAATATGACCTTTCAGAAGATGGGAACGTTCACATGTACATATTTATATATCGTGTGGTGAATATAATAAGACCTTTCAGAAGATGGGTACGTTCACATGTACATATTTATATATCGTGTGGTGAATATAATAAGACCTTTAACAAGATGGGTACGTTCACATGTACATATTTATATATCGTGTGGTGAATATAATAAGATCTTTCAGAAGATGGGTAAGTTCACATGTACATATTTATATATCGTGTGGTGAATATAATAAGACCTTTCAGAAGATGGGTACGTTCACATGTTCATATTTATATATCGTGTGGTGAATATAATAAGACCTTTCAGAAGCTGGGTACTTTCACATGTACGTATTTATATATCGTTTGGTGAATATAATAAGACCTTTCAGAAGATGGGTAAGTTCACATGTATTATATTTATATGTCGTGTGTTGAATATAATAAGACCTTTCAGAAGATGGTTAAGTTCACATGTACATATTTATATATCGTGTGGTGAATATAATATGACCTTTCAGAAGATGGGTACGTTCACATATACATATTTATATATAGTGTGGTGAATATAATAAGACCTTTAAGAAGATGGGTACGTTCACATGTACATATTTATATATCGTGTGGTGAATATAATAAGACCGTTCAGAAGATGGGTACGTTCACATGTACATATTTATATATCGTGAGGTGATTATATTAAGACCTTTCAGACGATGGGTAAGTTCACATGTACATATTTATATATCGTGTGGTGAATATAATAAGACCTTTCAGAATATGGGTACGTTCAAATGTACATATTTATATATCGTGTGGTGAATATAATAAGACCTTTCAGAAGATGGGTACGTTCACATGTACATATTTATATATCGTGTGGTGAATATAATAAGACCTTCAAGAAGATGGGTAAGTTCACATGTACATATTTATATATCGTCTGGTGAATATAAGACCTTTCAGAAGATGGGTACGTTCACATGTACATATTTATATATCCTCTGGTGAATATAATATGATTCTTCAGAAGGATGGGTAAGATCACATGTGCATATTTATATATCGTGTGGTGAATATAATATGACCTTTCAGAAAATGGGTAAGTTCACATGTACATATTTATATATCGTGTGGTGAATATAATATGACCTTTCAAAAGATGGGTAAGTTCACATGTACATATTTATATATCGTCTGGTGAATATAATATGACCTTTCAGAAGGATGGTAATTTCACATGTACATATTTATATATCGTGTGGTGAATATAATATGACCTTTCAGAAGATGGGTACGTTCACATGTACATATTTCTGTATCGTGTGGTGAATATAATATGACCTTTCAGAACATGGGTAAGTTCACATGTACGTATTTATATATAATGTGGTGAATATAATCAGATCTTTCAGAACATGGATAAGTTCACATGTACATATTTATATATCGTGTGGTGAATATAATAAGACCTTAACAAGATGGGTACGTTCACATGTACATATTTATATATCGTGTGGTGAATATAATAAGATCTTTCAGAAGATGGGTAAGTTCACATGTACATATTGTTATATCGTTTGGTGAATATAATAAGACCTTTCAGAAGATGGGTACGTTCACATGTACATATTTATATATCGTGTGGTAAATATAATAAGACCTTTCAGAAGATGGTTAAGTTCACATGTACATATTTATATATCGAGAGGTGAATATAATAAGACCTTTCAGAAGATGGGTAAGTTCACATGTACATATTTATATATCGTGTGGTGAATATAATAAGACCTTTCAAAAGATGGGTAAGTTCACATGTACATATTTATATATCGTCTGGTGAACATAATATGATTTTTCAGAAGGATGGGTAAGATCACATGTGCATATTTATATATCGTGGGGTGAATATAATATGACCTTTCAGAAGATGGGTAAGTTCACATGTACATATTTATATATCGTGTGGTGAATATAATAAGATCTTTCAGAAGATGGGTAAGTTCACATGTACATATTGTTATATCGTTTGGTGAATATAATAAGACCTTTCAGAAGATGGGTACGTTCACATGTACATATTTATATATCGTGTGGTAAATATAATAAGACCTTTCAGAAGATGGTTAAGTTCACATGTACATATTTATATATCGTGAGGTGAATATAATAAGACCTTTCAGAAGATGGGTAAGTTCACATGTACATATTTATATATCGTGTGGTGAATATAATAAGACCTTTCAAAAGATGGGTAAGTTCACATGTACATATTTATATATCGTCTGGTGAATATAATATGATTTTTCAGAAGGATGGGTAAGATCACATGTGCATATTTATATATCGTGGGGTGAATATAATACGACCTTTCAGAAGATGGGTAAGTTCACATGTACATATTTATATATCGTGTGGTGAATATAATATGACCTTTCAAAAGATGGGTAAGTTCACATGTACATATTTATATATCGTCTGGTGAATATAATATGATCTTTCAGAAGATGGGTACGTTCACATGTACATATTTATATATCGTGTGGTGAATATAATAAGACCTTTCAGAAGATGGGTAAGTTCACATGTACATATTTATATATCGTGTGGTGAATATAATATGACCTTTCAGAAGATGGGTACGTTCACATATACATATTTATATATCGTGTCGTGAATATAATAAGACCTTTAAGAAGATGGGTACGTTCACATGTACATATTTATATATCGTGTGGTGAATATAATAAGACCTTTCAGAAGATGGGTAAGTTCACATGTACATATTTATATATCGTGTGGTGAATATAATATGACCTTTCAGAAGATGGGTACGTTCACATATACATATTTATATATCGTGTGGTGAATATAATATGACCTTTCAGAAGATGGGTAAGTTCACATGTACATATTTATATATCGTGTGGTGAATATAATATGACCTTTCAAAAGATGGGTAAGTTCACATGTACATATTTATATATCGTCTGGTGAATATAATATGACCTTTCAGAAGGATGGTAAGTTCACATGTACATATTTATATATCGTGTGGTGAATATAATATGACCTTTCAGAAGATGGGTACGTTCACATGTACATATTTCTGTATCGTGTGGTGAATATAATATGACCTTTCAGAACATGGGTAAGTTCACATGTACGTATTTATATATCGTGTGGTGAATATAATCAGATCTTTCAGAACATCGATAAGTTCACATGTACATATTTATATATCGTGTGGTGAATATAATAAGACCTTAACAAGATGGGTACGTTCACATGTACATATTTCTATATCGTGTGGTGAATATAATAAGATCTTTCAGAAGATGGGTAAGTTCACATGTACATATTGTTATATCGTTTGGTGAATATAATAAGACCTTTCAGAAGATGGGTACGTTCACATGTACATATTTATATATCGTGTGGTAAATATAATAAGACCTTTCAGAAGCTGGGTACTTTCACATGTACATATTTATATATCGTGTGGTGAATATAATAAGACCATTCAGAAGATGGGTGAGTTCACATGTACATATTTATATATCGTTTGGTAAATATAATAAGACCTTTCAGAAGATGGGTAAGTTCACATGTATTATATTTATATGTCGTGTGTTGAATATAATAAGACCTTTCAGAAGATGGTTAAGTTCACATGTACATATTTATATATCGTGTGGTGAATATAATATGACCTTTCAGAAGATGGGTACGTTCACATATACATATTTATATATAGTGTGGTGAATATAATAAGACCTTTAAGAAGATGGGTACGTTCACATGTACTTATTTATATATCGTGTGGTGAATATAATAAGACCGTTCAGAAGATGGGTACGTTCACATGTACATATTTATATATCGTGAGGTGATTATATTAAGACCTTTCAGACGATGGGTAAGTTCACATGTACATATTTATATATCGTGTGGTGAATATAATAAGACCTTTCAGAAGATGGGTACGTTCACATGTACATATTTATATATCGTGTGGTGAATATAATAAGACCTTTCAGAAGATGGATACGTTCACATGTACATATTTATATATCGTGTGGTGAATATAATAAGACCTTCAAGAAGATGGGTAAGTTCACATGTACATATTTATATATCGTCTGGTGAATATAAGACCTTTCAGAAGATGGGTACGTTCACATGTACATATTTATATATCCTCTGGTGAATATAATATGATTCTTCAGAAGGTTGGGTAAGATCACATGTGCATATTTATATATCGTGTGGTGAATATAATATGACCTTTCAGAAGATGGGTAAGTTCACATGTACATATTTATATATCGTGTGGTGAATATAATATGACCTTTCAAAAGATGGGTAAGTTCACATGTACATATTTATATATCGTCTGGTGAATATAATATGACCTTTCAGAAGGATGGTAATTTCACATGTACATATTTATATATCGTGTGGTGAATATAATATGACCTTTCAGAAGATGGGTACGTTCACATGTACATATTTCTGTATCGTGTGGTGAATATAATATGACCTTTCAGAACATGGGTAAGTTCACATGTACGTATTTATATATCGTGTGGTGAATATAATCAGATCTTTCAGAACATCGATAAGTTCACATGTACATATTTATATATCGTGTGGTGAATATAATAAGGCCTTAACAAGATGGGTACGTTCACATGTACATATTTATATATCGTGTGGTGAATATAATAAGATCTTTCAGAAGATGGGTAAGTTCACATGTACATATTGTTATATCGTTTGGTGAATATAATAAGACCTTTCAGAAGATGGGTACGTTCACATGTACATATTTATATATCGTGTGGTAAATATAATAAGACCTTTCAGAAGATGGTTAAGTTCACATGTACATATTTATATATCGTGAGGTGAATATAATAAGACCTTTCAGAAGATGGGTAAGTTCACATGTACATATTTATATATCGTGTGGTGAATATAATAAGACCTTTCAAAAGATGGGTAAGTTCACATGTACATATTTATATATCGTCTGGTGAATATAATATGATTTTTCAGAAGGATGGGTAAGATCACATGTGCATATTTATATATCGTGGGGTGAATATAATACGACCTTTCAGAAGATGGGTAAGTTCACATGTACATATTTATATATCGTGTGGTGAATATAATATGACCTTTCAAAAGATGGGTAAGTTCACATGTACATATTTATATATCGTCTGGTGAATATAATTTGACCTTTCAGAAGGATGGGTAAGTTCCTATGTACATATTTATATATCGTGTGGTGAATATAATATGTCCTTTCAGAAGATGGGTACGTTCACATGTACATATTTCTGTATCGTGTGGTGAATATAATATGACCTTTGAGAACATGGGTAAGTTCACATGTACGTATTTATATATCGTGTGGTGAATATAATCAGATCTTTCAGAACATGGATAAGTTCACATGTACATATTTATATATCGTGTGGTGAATATAATAAGACCTTTAACAAGATGGGTACGTTCACATGTACATATTTATATATCGTGTTGTGAATATAATAAGATCTTTCAGAAGATGGGTAAGTTCACATGTACATATTGTTATATCGTTTGGTGAATATAATAAGACCTTTCAGAAGATGGGTACGTTCACATGTACATATTTATATATCGTGTGGTAAATATAATAAGACCTTTCAGAAGATGGGTACGTTCACATGTACATATTTATATACCGCGTGGTGAATATAATAAGACCTTTCAGATGCTGGGTACGTTCACATGTACATATTTATATATCGTTTGGTGAATATAATAAGACCTTTCAGAAGATGGGTAAGTTCACATGTATTATATTTATATGTCGTGTGTTGAATATAATAAGACCTTTCAGAAGATGGTTAAGTTCACATGTACATATTTATATATCATGTGTTGAATATAATATGACCTTTCAGAAGATGGGTACGTTCACATGTACATATTTATATATCGTGTGGTAAATATAATAAGACCTTTCAGAAGATGGGTACGTTCACATGTACATATATATATATCGTGTGGTTAATATAATAAGACCTTTCAGAAGATGGGTACGTTCACATGTACATATTTATATATCGTTTGGTGAATATAATAAGACCTTTCAGAAGATGGGTACGTTCATATGTACATATTTATATATCGTTTGGTGAATATAATAAGACCTTTCAGAAGATGGGTATGTTCACATGTACATATTTATATATCGTGTGGTGAATATAATATAACCTTTCAGAAGATGGGTACGTTCACATGTACATATTTATAAATCGTGTGGTGAATATAATAAGAGCTTTCAGAAGATGTGTACGTTCACATGTACATATTTATACATCGTTTTGTGAATGTAATAAGACCTTTCAGAAGATGGGTACGTTCACATGTACATATTTATATATCCTCTGGTGAATATAATATGATTCTTCAGAAGGATGGGTAAGATCACATGTGCATATTTATATATCGTGTGGTGAATATAATATGACCTTTCAGAAGATGGGTAAGTTCACATGTACATATTTATATATCGTGTGGTGAATATAATATGACCTTTCAGAAGATGGGTACTTTCACATGTACATATTTCTGTATCGTGTGGTGAATATAATATGACCTTTCAGAAGGATGGTAAGTTCACATGTACATATTTATATATCGTGTGGTGAATATAATATGACCTTTCAGAAGATGGGTACGTTCACATGTACATATTTCTGTATCGTGTGGTGAATATAATATGACCTTTCAGAACATGGGTAAGTTCACATGTACGTATTTATATATCGTGTGGTGAATATAATCAGATCTTTCAGAACATGGATAAGTTCACATGTACATATTTATATATCGTGTGGTGAATATAATAAGACCTTAACAAGATGGGTACGTTCACATGTACATATTTATATATCGTGTGGTGAATATAATAAGATCTTTCAGGAGATGGGTAAGTTCACATGTACATATTGTTATATCGTTTGGTGAATATAATAAGACCTTTCAGAAGATGGGTACGTTCACATGTACATATTTATATATCGTGTGGTGAATATAATAAGATCTTTCAGGAGATGGGTAAGTTCACATGTACATATTTATATATCGTCTGGTGAATATAATATGATTTTTCAGAAGGATGGGTAAGATCACATGTGCATATTTATATATCATGGGGTGAATATAATATGACCTTTCAGAAGATGGGTAAGTTCACATGTACATATTTATATATCGTGTGGTGAATATAATATGACCTTTCAAAAGATGGGTAAGTTCACATGTACATATTTATATATCGTCTGGTGAATATAATATGACCTTTCAGAAGGATGGGTAAGTTCACATGTACATATTTATATATCGTGTGGTGAATATAATATGACCTTTCAGAAGATGGGTACGTTCACATGTACATGTTTCTGTATCGTGTGGTGAATATAATATGACCTTTGAGAACATGGGTAAGTTCACATGTACGTATTTATATATCGTGTGGTGAATATAATCAGATCTTTCAGAACATGGATAAGTTCACATGTACATATTTATATATCGTGTGGTGAATATAATAAGACCTTTAACAAGATGGGTACGTTCACATGTACATATTTATATATCGTGTGGTGAATATAATAAGATCTTTCAGAAGATGGGTAAGTTCACATGTACATATTGTTATATCGTTTGGTGAATATAATAAGACCTTTCAGAAGATGGGTACGTTCACATGTACATATTTATATATCGTGTGGTAAATATAATAAGACCTTTCAGAAGATGGGTACGTTCACATGTACATATTTATATACCGCGTGGTGAATATAGTAAGACCTTTCAGATGCTGGGTACGTTCACATGTACATATTTATATATCGTTTGGTGAATATAAGACCTTTCAGAAGATGGGTAAGTTCACATGTATTATATTTATATGTCGTGTGTTGAATATAATAAGACCTTTCAGAAGATGGTTAAGTTCACATGTACATATTTATATATCATGTGTTGAATATAATATGACCTTTCAGAAGATGGGTACGTTCACATGTACATATTTATATATCGTGTGGTAAATATAATAAGACCTTTCAGAAGATGGGTACGTTCACATGTACATATATATATATCGTGTGGTGAATATAATAAGACCTTTCAGAAGATGGGTACGTTCACATGTACATATTTATATATCGTTTGGTGAATATAATAAGACCTTTCAGAAGATGGGTATGTTCACATGTACATATTTATATATCGTGTGGTGAATATAATAAGACCTTTCAGAAGATGGGTACGTTCACATGTACATATTTATATATCGTGTGGTGAATATAATAAGACCTTTCAGAAGATGGGTACGTTCATATGTACATATTTATATATCGTTTGGTGAATATAATAAGACCTTTCAGAAGATGGGTATGTTCACATGTACATATTTATATATCGTGTGGTGAATATAATATAACCTTTCAGAAGATGGGTACGTTCACATGTACATATTTATAAATCGTGTGGTGAATATAATAAGAGCTTTCAGAAGATGTGTACGTTCACATGTACATATTTATATATCGTTTTGTGAATGTAATAAGACCTTTCAGAAGATGGGTACGTTCACATGTACATATTTATATATGGTGTGGTGAATATAATATGACCTTTCAGATGCTGGGTACTTTCACATGTACATATTTATATATCGTGTGGTGAATATAATAAGACCATTCAGAAGATGTGTAAGTTCACATGTACATATTTATATATCGTATGGTGATTATAATAAGATCTTTCAGAAGATGTGTACGCTCACATGTACATATTTATATATCATGTAGTGAATATAATAAGACCTTTCAGAAGATGGGTACGTTCACATGTACATATTTATATATCGTGTGGTGAATATAATATAACCTTTCAGAAGATGGGCAAGTTCACATGTACATTTTCATATATCGTGTGGTGAATATAATAAGACCTTTCAGAAGATGGGTACGTTCACATGTACATATTTATATATCGTGTGGTGAATATAATAAGACCTTTCAGAAGATGGGTACGTTCACATGTACATATTTATATAACATGTGGTGAATATAATAAGACCTTTCAGAAGATGGATACGTTCACATGTACATTTTTATATATCGTGTGGTGAATATAATATAACATTTCAGAAGATGGGTACGTTCACATGTACATATTTATAAATCGTGTGGTGAATATAATAAGAGCTTTCAGAAGATGTCTACGTTCACATGTACATATTTATATATCGTTTGGTGAATATAATAAGACCTTTCAGAAGATGGGTAAGTTCACATGTACATATTTATATATCGTGTGGTGAATATAATATGACCTTTCAAAAGATGGGTAAGTTCACATCTACATATTTATATATCGTCTGGTGAATATAATATGACCTTTCAGAAGGATGGGTAAGTTCACATGTACATATTTATATACCGTGTGGTGAATATAATAAGACCTTTCAGAAGATGGGTAAGTTCACATGTACATATTTATATATCGTGTGGTGAATATAATATGACCTTTCAGAAGATGGGTACTTTCACATGTACATATTTCTGTATCGTGTGGTGAATATAATATGACCTTTCAGAACATGGGTAAGTTCACATGTACGTATTTATATATCGTGTGGTGAATATAATAAGATCTTTCTGAACATGGATAAGTTCACATGTACATATTTATATATAGTGTGGTGAATATAATAAGACCTTTAACAAGATGCGTACGTTCACATGTACATATTTATATATCGTATGGTGAATATAATAAGATCTTTCAGAAGATGGGTAAGTTCACATGTACATATTTATATATCGTGTGGTAAATATAATAAGACCTTTCAGAAGATGGGTACGTTCACATGTTCATATTTATATATCGTGTGGTGAATATAATAAGACCTTACAGAAGATGTGTACGTTCACATGTACATATTTATATATCGTGTGTTGAATATAATATGACCTTTCAGAAGATGGGTACGTTCACATGTACATATTTATATATCGTGGGGTGAATATAATAAGACCTTTCAGAAGATGGGTACGTTCACATGTACATATTTATATATCGTTTGGTGAATATAATAAGACTTTTCAGAAGATGGGTATGTTCACATGTACATATTTATATATCGTGTGGTGAATATAATAAGACCTTTCAGAAGATGGGTACGTTCACATGTACATATTTATATATCGTGTGGTGAATATAATAAGACCTTTCAGAAGATGGGTACGTTCATATGTACATATTTATATATCGTTTGGTGAATATAATAAGACCTTTCAGAAGATGGGTATGTTCACATGTACATATTTATATATCGTGTGGTGAATATAATATAACCTTTCAGAAGATGGGTACGTTCACATGTACATATTTATAAATCGTGTGGTGAATATAATAAGAGCTTTCAGAAGATGTGTACGTTCACATGTACATATTTATATATCGTTTTGTGAATGTAATAAGACCTTTCAGAACATGGGTACGTTCACATGTACATATTTATATATGGTGTGGTGAATATAATATGACCTTTCAGATGCTGGGTACTTTCACATGTACATATTTATATATCGTGTGGTGAATATAATAAGACCATTCAGAAGATGGGTAAATTCACATGTACATATTTATATATCGTATGGTGATTATAATAAGATCTTTCAGAAGATGTGTACGCTCACATGTACATATTTATATATCATGTAGTGAATATAATAAGACCTTTCAGAAGATGGGTACGTTCACATGTACATATTTATATATCGTGTGGTGAATATAATATAACCTTTCAGAAGATGGGCAAGTTCACATGTAAATTTTTATATATCGTGTGGTGAATATAATAAGACCTTTCAGAAGATGGGTACGTTCACATGTACATATTTATATATCGTGTGGTGAATATAATAAGACCTTTCAGAAGATGGGTACGATCACATGTACATATTTATATATCGTTTGGTGAATATAATAAGACCTTTCAGAAGATGGGTACGTTCACATGTACATATTTATATATCGTGTGGTGAATATAATAAGACCTTTCAGAAGATGGGTAC
Source organism: Acanthosepion lycidas (assembly GCA_963932145.1). NCBI lineage: Eukaryota > Metazoa > Mollusca > Cephalopoda > Sepiida > Sepiidae > Acanthosepion > Acanthosepion lycidas. The sequence continues at coordinate 66,062,673 of OZ010579.1, forward strand.
GTTCACATGTACATATTTATATAACATGTGGTGAATATAATAAGACCTTTCAGAAGATGGATACGTTCACATGTACATTTTTATATATCGTGTGGTGAATATAATATAACATTTCAGAAGATGGGTACGTTCACATGTACATATTTATAAATCGTGTGGTGAATATAATAAGAGCTTTCAGAAGATGTCTACGTTCACATGTACATATTTATATATCGTTTGGTGAATATAATAAGACCTTTCAGAAGATGGGTAAGTTCACATGTACATATTTATATATCGTGTGGTGAATATAATATGACCTTTCAAAAGATGGGTAAGTTCACATCTACATATTTATATATCGTCTGGTGAATATAATATGACCTTTCAGAAGGATGGGTAAGTTCACATGTACATATTTATATACCGTGTGGTGAATATAATAAGACCTTTCAGAAGATGGGTAAGTTCACATGTACATATTTATATATCGTGTGGTGAATATAATATGACCTTTCAGAAGATGGGTACTTTCACATGTACATATTTCTGTATCGTGTGGTGAATATAATATGACCTTTCAGAACATGGGTAAGTTCACATGTACGTATTTATATATCGTGTGGTGAATATAATAAGATCTTTCTGAACATGGATAAGTTCACATGTACATATTTATATATAGTGTGGTGAATATAATAAGACCTTTAACAAGATGGGTACGTTCACATGTACATATTTATATATCGTATGGTGAATATAATAAGATCTTTCAGAAGATGGGTAAGTTCACATGTACATATTTATATATCGTGTGGTAAATATAATAAGACCTTTCAGAAGATGGGTACGTTCACATGTTCATATTTATATATCGTGTGGTGAATATAATAAGACCTTACAGAAGATGTGTACGTTCACATGTACATATTTATATATCGTGTAGTGAATATAATAGGACCATTCAGAAGATGGGTACGTTCACATGCACATATTTATATATCGTGTGGTGAATATAATAAGATCTTTCAGAAGATGGGTAAGTTCACATGTACATATTGTTATATCGTTTGGTGAATATAATAAGACCTTTCAGAAGATGGGTACGTTCACATGTACATATTTATATATCGTGTGGTAAATATAATAAGACCTTTCAGAAGATGGGTTACGTCACATGTACATATTTATATACCGCATGCTGAATATAATAAGACCTTTCAGATGCTGGGTACTTTCACATGTACGTATTTATATATCGTGTGGTGAATATAATAAGATCATTCAGAAGATGGGTAAGTTCACATGTACATATTTATATATCGTTTGGTGAATATAATAAGACCTTTTAGAAGATGGGTAAGGTCACATGTATTATATTTATATGTCGTGTGTTGAATATAATAAGACCTTACAGAAGATGGTTAAGTTCACATGTACATATTTATATATCGTGTGTTGAATATAATATGACCTTTCAGAAGATGGGTACGTTCACATGTACATATTTATATATCGTGGGGTGAATATAATAAGACCTTTCAGAAGATGGGTACGTTCACATGTACATATTTATATATCGTGTGATGAATATAATATAACCTTTCAGAAGATGGGTAAGTTCACATGTACATATTTATATATCGTGTGGTGAATATAATAAGACCTTTCAGAAGATGGGTACGTTCACATGTACATATTTATATATCGTGTGGTGAATATAATAAGACCTTTCAGAAGATGGGTACGTTCACATGTACTTATTTATATATCGTTTGGTGAATATAATAAGACCTTTCAGAAGATGGGTATGTTCACATGTACATATTTATATATCGTGTGGTGAATATAATAAGACCTTTCAGAAGATGGGTACGTTCACATGTACATATTTATATATCGTGTGGTGAATATAATAAGACCTTTCAGAAGATGGGTACGTTCATATGTACATATTTATATATCGTTTGGTGAATATAATAAGACCTTTCAGAAGATGGGTATGTTCACATGTACATATTTATATATCGTGTGGTGAATATAATAAGACCTTTCAGAAGATGGGTACGTTCACATGTACATATTTATATATCGTGTGGTGAATATAATAAGACCTTTCAGAAGATGGGTACGTTCACATGTACATTTTTATATATCGTGTGGTGAATATAATATAACCTTTCAGAAGATGGGTACGGTCACATTTACATATTTATAAATCGTGTGGTAAATATAATAAGAGCTTTCAGAAGATGTGTACGTTCACATGTACATATTTATATATCGTTTTGTGAATATAATAAGACCTTTCAGAAGATGGGTACGTTCACATGTACATATTTATATATCTTGTGGTGAATATAATAAGACCTTTCAGAAGATGGGTACGTTCACATGTGCATATTTATATATCGTGTGGTGAATATAATAAGACCTTTCAGAAGATGGGTAAGTTCACATGTATTATATTTATATATCGTGTGTTGAATATAATAAGACCTTTCAGAAGATGGTTAAGTTCACATGTACATATTTATATATCGTGTGGTGAATATAATATGACCTTTCAGAAGATGGGTACGTTCACATGTATATATTTATATATCCTGTGGTGAATATAATAAGACCTTTCAGAAGATGGGTACGTTCACATGTACGTATTTATATATCGTGTGGTGAATATAATAAGACCGTTCAGAAGATGGGTACGTTCACATATACATATTTATATATCATGTGGTGAATATAATAAGACCTTTCAGAAGATGAGTACGTTCACATGTACATATTTATATATCGTGTGGTGAATATAATAAGACCTTTCAGAAGATGGGTACGTTCACATGTACATATTTATATATCGTGTGGTAAATATAATAAGACCTTTCAGAAGATGGGTTACGTCACATGTACATATTTATATACCGCATGCTGAATATAATAAGACCTTTCAGATGCTGGGTACTTTCACATGTACGTATTTATATATCGTGTGGTGAATATAATAAGATCATTCAGAAGATGGGTAAGTTCACATGTACATATTTATATATCGTTTGGTGAATATAATAAGACCTTTTAGAAGATGGGTAAGGTCACATGTATTATATTTATATGTCGTGTGTTGAATATAATAAGACCTTACAGAAGATGGTTAAGTTCACATGTACATATTTATATATCGTGTGTTGAATATAATATGACCTTTCAGAAGATGGGTACGTTCACATGTACATATTTATATATCGTGGGGTGAATATAATAAGACCTTTCAGAAGATGGGTACGTTCACATGTACATATTTATATATCGTGTGATGAATATAATATAACCTTTCAGAAGATGGGTAAGTTCACATGTACATATTTATATATCGTGTGGTGAATATAATAAGACCTTTCAGAAGATGGGTACGTTCACATGTACATATTTATATATCGTGTGGTGAATATAATAAGACCTTTCAGAAGATGGGTACGTTCACATGTACTTATTTATATATCGTTTGGTGAATATAATAAGACCTTTCAGAAGATGGGTATGTTCACATGTACATATTTATATATCGTGTGGTGAATATAATAAGACCTTTCAGAAGATGGGTACGTTCACATGTACATATTTATATATCGTGTGGTGAATATAATAAGACCTTTCAGAAGATGGGTACGTTCATATGTACATATTTATATATCGTTTGGTGAATATAATAAGACCTTTCAGAAGATGGGTATGTTCACATGTACATATTTATATATCGTGTGGTGAACATAATAAGACCTTTCAGAAGATGGGTACGTTCACATGTACATATTTATATATCGTGTGGTGAATATAATAAGACCTTTCAGAAGATGGGTACGTTCACATGTACATTTTTATATATCGTGTGGTGAATATAATATAACCTTTCAGAAGATGGGTACGGTCACATTTACATATTTATAAATCGTGTGGTAAATATAATAAGAGCTTTCAGAAGATGTGTACGTTCACATGTACATATTTATATATCGTTTTGTGAATATAATAAGACCTTTCAGAAGATGGGTACGTTCACATGTACATATTTATATATCTTGTGGTGAATATAATAAGACCTTTCAGAAGATGGGTACGTTCACATGTGCATATTTATATATCGTGTGGTGAATATAATAAGACCTTTCAGAAGATGGGTAAGTTCACATGTATTATATTTATATATCGTGTGTTGAATATAATAAGACCTTTCAGAAGATGGTTAAGTTCACATGTACATATTTATATATCGTGTGGTGAATATAATATGACCTTTCAGAAGATGGGTACGTTCACATGTATATATTTATATATCCTGTGGTGAATATAATAAGACCTTTCAGAAGATGGGTACGTTCACATGTACGTATTTATATATCGTGTGGTGAATATAATAAGACCGTTCAGAAGATGGGTACGTTCACATATACATATTTATATATCATGTGGTGAATATAATAAGACCTTTCAGAAGATGAGTACGTTCACATGTACATATTTATATATCGTGTGGTGAATATAATAAGACCTTTCAGAAGATGGGTACGTTCACATGTACATATTTATATATCGTGTGGTGAATATAATAAGATCTTTCAGAAGATGTGTACGCTCACATGTACATATTTATATATCATGTAGTGAATATAATAAGACATTTCAGATGATGGGTACGTTCACATGTACATATTTATATATCGTGTGGTGAATATAATATAACCTTTCAGAAGATGGGCAAGTTCACATGTACATATTTATATATCGTGTGGTGAATATAATAAGACCTTTCAGAAGATGGGTACGTTCACATGTACATATTATATATCGTGCGGTAAATATAATAAGACCTTTCAGAAGATGGGTACGTTCACATGTACATATTTATATACCGCGTGGTGAATATAATAAGACCTTTCAGATGCTGGGTACTTTCACATGTACGTATTTATATATCGTGTGGTGAATATAATAAGATCATTCAGAAGATGGGTAAGTTCACATGTACATATTTATATATCGTTTGGTGAATATAATAAGACCTTTTAGAAGATGGATAAGTTCACATGTATTATATTTATATGTCGTGTGTTGAATATAATAAGACCTTACAGAAGATGGTTAAGTTCACATGTACATATTTATATATCGTGTGTTGAATATAATATGACCATTCAGAAGATGGGTACGTTCACATGTACATATTTATATATCGTGGGGTGAATATAATAAGACCTTTCAGAAGATGGGTACGTTCACATGTACATATTTATATATCGTGTGGTGAATATAATATAACCTTTCAGAAGATGGGTACGTTCACATGTACATATTTATATATCGTTTGGTGAATATAATAAGACCTTTCAGAAGATGGGTATGTTCACATGTACATATTTATATATCGTGTGGTGAATATAATAAGACCTTTCAGAAGATGGGTACGTTCACATGTACATTTTTATATATCGTGTGGTGAATATAATATAACCTTTCAGAAGATGGGTACGTTCACATTTACATATTTATAAATCGTGTGGTGAATATAATAAGAGCTTTCAGAAGATGTGTACGTTCACATGTACATATTTATATATCGTTTTGTGAATATAATAAGACCTTTCAGAAGATGGGTACGTTCACATGTACATATTTATATATTTTGTGGTGAATATAATAAGACCTTTCAGAAGATGGGTACGTTCACATGTGCATATTTATATATCGTGTGGTGAATATAATAAGACCTTACAGAAGATGGGTAAGTTCACATGTATTATATTTATATATCGTGTGTTGAATATAATAAGACCTTTCAGAAGATGGTTAAGTTCACATGTACATATTTATATATCGTGTGGTGAATATAATATGACCTTTCAGAAGATGGGTACGTTCACATGTATATATTTATATATCGTGTGGTGAATATAATAAGACCTTTCAGAAGATGGGTACCTTCACATGTACATATTTATATATCGTGCGGTGAATATAATAAGACCGTTCAGAAGATGGGTACGTTCACATATACATATTTATATATCGTGTGGTGAATATAATAAGACCTTTCAGAAGATGAGTACGTTCACATGTACATATTTATATATCGTGTGGTGAATATAATAAGATCTTTCAGAAGATGGGTAAGTTCACATGGACATAATTATATCGTGTGGTGAATATAATAAGACCTTTAAGAAGATGGGTACGTTCACATGTACATATTTATATGTCGTGTGGTGAATATAATAAGACCGTTCAGAAGATGGGTACGTTCACATGTACTTATTTATATATCGTGTGGTGAATATAATAAGAACTTTCAGATGATGTGTACGTTCACATGTACATATTTATATATCGTGTGGTGAATATAATAAGATCTTTCAGAAGATGTGTACGCTCACATGTACATATTTATATATCATGTAGTGAATATAATAAGACATTTCAGAAGATGGGTACGTTCACATGTACATATTTATATATCGTGTGGTGAATATAATAAGACCTTTCAGAAGATGGGTACGTTCACATGTACATATTTATATATCGTGTGGTAAATATAATAAGATCTTTCAGAAGATGGGTACGTTCACATGTACATATTTATATACCGCGTGGTGAATATAATAAGACCTTTCAGATTCTGGGTACTTTCACATGTACGTATTTATATATCGTGTGGTGAATATAATAAGATCATTCAGAAGATGGGTAAGTTCACATGTACATATTTATATATCGTTTGGTGAATATAATAAGACCTTTTAGAAGATGGGTAAGTTCACATGTATTATATTTATATATCGTGTGTTGAATATAATAAGACCTTTCAGAAGATGGTTAAGTTCACATGTACATATTTATATATCGTGTGGTGAATATAATAAGACCTTTCAGAAGATGGGTACGTTCACATGTACATATTTATATATCGTGTGGTTATTATAATAAGACCTTTCAGAAGATGGGTAAGTTCACATGTACATATTTATATATCGTGTGGTGAATATAATAAGACCTTTCAGAAGATGGGTACGATCACATGTACATATTTATATATCGTTTGGTGAATATAATAAGACCTTTCAGAAGATGGGTACGTTCACATGTACATATTTATATATCGTGTGGTGAATATAATAAGACCTTTCAGAAGATGGGTACGTTCACATGTACATATTTATATAACGTGTGGTGAATATAATAAGACCTTTCAGAAGATGGGTACGTTCACATGTACATTTTTATATATCGTGTGGTGAATATAATATAACATTTCAGAAGATGGGTACGTTCACATGTACATATTTATAAATCGTGTGGTGAATATAATAAGAGCTTTCAGAAGATGTCTACGTTCACATGTACATATTTATATATCGTTTGGTGAATATAATAAGACCTTTCAGAAGATGGGTAAGCTCACATGTACATATTTATATATCGTGTGGTGAATATAATATGACCTTTCAAAAATGGGTAAGTTCACATCTACATATTTATATATCGTCTGGTGAATATAATATGACCTTTCAGAAGGATGGGTAAGTTCACATGTACATATTTATATACCGTGTGGTGAATATAATAAGACCTTTCAGAAGATGGGTAAGTTCACATGTACATATTTATATATCGTTTGGTGAATATAATATGACCTTTCAGAAGATGGGTACGTTCACATGTACATATTTCTGTATCGTGTGGTGAATATAATATGACCTTTCAGAACATGGGTAAGTTCACATGTACGTATTTATATATCGTGTGGTGAATATATACTAAGATCTTTCAGAACATGGATAAGTTCACATGTACATATTTATATATCGTGTGGTGAATATAATAAGACCTTTAACAAGATGGGTACGTTCACATGTACATATTTATATATCGTGTGGTGAATATAATAAGATCTTTCAGAAGATGGGTAAGTTCACATGTACATATTTATATATCGTGTGGTGAATATAATAAGACCTTTCAGAAGATGGGTACGTTCACATATTCATATTTATATATCGTGTGGTGAATATAATAAGACCTTACAGAAGATGTGTACGTTCACATGTACATATTTATATATCGTGTAGTGAATATAATAGGACCTTTCAGAAGATGGGTACGTTCACATGCACATATTTATATATCGTGTGGTGAATATAATATAACCTTTCAGAAGATGGGTAAGTTCACATGTACATATTGTTATATCGTTTGGTGAATATAATAAGACCTTTCAGAAGCTGGGTACTTTCACATGTACGTATTTATATATCGTGTGGTGAATATAATAAGACCTTTAACAAGATGGGTACGTTCACATGTACATATTTATATATCGTGTGGTGAATATAATAAGACCATTCAGAAGATGGGTAAGTTCACATGTACATATTTATATATCGTTTGGTGAATATAATAAGACCTTTCAGAAGATGGGTAAGTTCACATGTATTATATTTATATGTCGTGTGTTGAATATAATAAGACCTTTCAGAAGATGGTTAAGTTCACATGTACATATTTATATATCGTGTGGTGAATATAATAAGACCTTTAAGAAGATGGGTACGTTCACATGTACATATTTATATATAGTGTGGTGAATATAATAAGACCTTTAAGAAGATGGGTACGTTCACATGTACATATTTATATATCGTGTGGTGAATATAATAAGACCTTTCAGAAGATGAGTACGTTCACATGTACATATTTATATATCGTGTGGTGAATATAATAAGATCTTTCAGAAGATGGGTAAGTTCACATGGACATAATTATATCGTGTGGTGAATATAATAAGACCTTTAAGAAGATGGGTACGTTCACATGTACATATTTATATGTCGTGTGGTGAATATAATAAGACCGTTCAGAAGATGGGTACGTTCACATGTACTTATTTATATATCGTGTGGTGAATATAATAAGAACTTTCAGAAGATGTGTACGCTCACATGTACATATTTATATATCATGTAGTGAATATAATAAGACATTTCAGAAGATGGGTACGTTCACATGTACATATTTATATATCGTGTGGTGAATATAATAAGACCTTTCAGAAGATGGGTACGTTCACATGTACATATTTATATATCGTGTGGTAAATATAATAAGATCTTTCAGAAGATGGGTACGTTCACATGTACATATTTATATACCGCGTGGTGAATATAATAAGACCTTTCAGATTCTGGGTACTTTCACATGTACGTATTTATATATCGTGTGGTGAATATAATAAGATCATTCAGAAGATGGGTAAGTTCACATGTACATATTTATATATCGTTTGGTGAATATTATAAGACCTTTTAGAAGATGGGTAAGTTCACATGTATTATATTTATATATCGTGTGTTGAATATAATAAGACCTTTCAGAAGATGGTTAAGTTCACATGTACATATTTATATATCGTGTGGTGAATATAATAAGACCTTTCAGAAGATGGGTACGTTCACATGTACATATTTATATATCGTGTGGTTATTATAATAAGACCTTTCAGAAGATGGGTAAGTTCACATGTACATATTTATATATCGTGTGGTGAATATAATAAGACCTTTCAGAAGATGGGTACGATCACATGTACATATTTATATATCGTTTGGTGAATATAATAAGACCTTTCAGAAGATGGGTACGTTCACATGTACATATTTATATATCGTGTGGTGAATATAATAAGACCTTTCAGAAGATGGGTACGTTCACATGTACATATTTATATAACGTGTGGTGAATATAATAAGACCTTCCAGAAGATGGGTACGTTCACATGTACATTTTTATATATCGTGTGGTGAATATAATATAACATTTCAGAAGATGGGTACGTTCACATGTACATATTTATAAATCGTGTGGTGAATATAATAAGAGCTTTCAGAAGATGTCTACGTTCACATGTACATATTTATATATCGTTTGGTGAATATAATAAGACCTTTCAGAAGATGGGTAAGCTCACATGTACATATTTATATATCGTGTGGTGAATATAATATGACCTTTCAAAACATGGGTAAGTTCACATCTACATATTTATATATCGTCTGGTGAATATAATATGACCTTTCAGAAGGATGGGTAAGTTCACATGTACATATTTATATACCGTGTGGTGAATATAATAAGACCTTTCAGAAGATGGGTAAGTTCACATGTACATATTTATATATCGTTTGGTGAATATAATATGACCTTTCAGAAGATGGGTACGTTCACATGTACATATTTCTGTATCGTGTGGTGAATATAATATGACCTTTCAGAACATGGGTAAGTTCACATGTACGTATTTATATATCGTGTGGTGAATATATACTAAGATCTTTCAGAACATGGATAAGTTCACATGTACATATTTATATATCGTGTGGTGAATATAATAAGACCTTTAACAAGATGGGTACGTTCATATGTACATATTTATATATCGTGTGGTGAATATAATAAGATCTTTCAGAAGATGGGTAAGTTCCCATGTACATATTTATATATCGTGTGGTGAATATAATAAGACCTTTCAGAAGATGGGTACGTTCACATATTCATATTTATATATCGTGTGGTGAATATAATAAGACCTTACAGAAGATGTGTACGTTCACATGTACATATTTATATATCGTGTAGTGAATATAATAGGACCTTTCAGAAGATGGGTACGTTCACATGCACATATTTATATATCGTGTGGTGAATATAATATAACCTTTCAGAAGATGGGTAAGTTCACATGTACATATTGTTATATCGTTTGGTGAATATAATAAGACCTTTCAGAAGCTGGGTACTTTCACATGTACGTATTTATATATCGTGTGGTGAATATAATAAGACCTTTAACAAGATGGGTACGTTCACATGTACATATTTATATATCGTGTGGTGAATATAATAAGACCATTCAGAAGATGGGTAAGTTCACATGTACATATTTATATATCGTTTGGTGAATATAATAAGACCTTTCAGAAGATGGGTAAGTTCACATGTATTATATTTATATGTCGTGTGTTGAATATAATAAGACCTTTCAGAAGATGGTTAAGTTCACATGTACATATTTATATATCGTGTGGTGAATATAATAAGACCTTTAAGAAGATGGGTACGTTCACATGTACATATTTATATATAGTGTGGTGAATATAATAAGACCTTTAAGAAGATGGGTACGTTCACATGTACATATTTATATATCGTGTTGTGAATATAATAAGACCGTTCAGAAGATGTGTACGTTCACATGTACATATTTATATATCGTGTGGTGAATATAATAAGACCTTTCAGAAGATGGGTAAGTTCACATGTACATATTTATATATCGTGTGGTGAATATAATAAGACCTTTCAGAAGAAGGGTACGTTCACACGTACATATTTATATATCGTGTGGTGAATATAATAAGACCTTTCAGAAGATGGGTACGTTCCCATGTACATATTTTTATATCGTGTGGTGAATATAATATGACCTTTCAGAAGATGGGTACGTTCACATGTACATATTTATATATCGTGTGGTGAATATAATAAGACCTTTCAGAAGATGGGTACCTTCACATGTACATATTTATATATCGTGTGGTGAATATAATAAGACCTTTCAGAAGATGGGTACGTTCACATGTACATATTTATATATCGTGTGGTGAATATAATAAGACCTTTCAGAAGATGTGTACGTTCACATGTACATATTTATATATCATGTAGTGAATATAATAAGACGTTTCAGAAGATGGGTACGTTCACATGTACATATTTATATATCGTTTGGTGAATATAATAAGACCTTTCGGAAGATAGGTAAGTTCACATGTACGTATTTATATATCGTGTGGTGAATATAATAAGATCTTTCAGAACATGGATAAGTTCACATGTACATATTTATATATCATGTAGTGAATATAATAAGACCTTTCAGAAGATGGGTACGTTCACATGTACATATTTATATATCGTTTGGTGAATATAATAAGACCTTTCGGAAGATAGGTAAGTTCACATGTACGTATTTATATATCGTGTGGTGAATATAATAAGATCTTTCAGAACATGGATAAGTTCACATGTACATATTTATATATCGTGTGGTGAATATAATAAGACCTTTAACAAGATGGGTTCGTTCACATGTACATATTTATATATCGTGTGGTGAATATAATAAGACCTTTCAGAAGATGGGTACGTTCACATGTACATATTTATATATCGCGTGGTGAATATAATAAGACCTTTCAGAAGCTGGGTACGTTCACTTGTACGTATTTATATAACGTGTGGTGAATATAATAAGACCATTCAGAAGATGGGTAAGTTCACATGTACATATTTATATATCGTTTGGTGAATATAATAAGACCTTTCCGAAGACGGGTAAGTTCACATGTATTATATTTATATATCGTGTGTTGAATATAATTAGACCTTTCAGAAGATGGTTAAGTTCACATGTACATATTTATATATCGTGTGGTGAATATAATAAGACCTTTCAGAAGATGGGTACGTTCACATGTACATATTTATATATCGTGTGGTTATTATAATAAGACCTTTCAGAAGATGGGTAAGTTCACATGTACATATTTATATATCGTGTGGTGAATATAATAAGACCTTTCAGAAGATGGGTACGATCACATGTACATATTTATATATCGTTTGGTGAATATAATAAGACCTTTCAGAAGATGGGTACGTTCACATGTACATATTTATATATCGTGTGGTGAATATAATAAGACCTTTCAGAAGATGGGTACGTTCACATGTACATATTTATATAACGTGTGGTGAATATAATAAGACCTTTCAGAAGATGGGTACGTTCACATGTACATTTTTATATATCGTTTGGTGAATATAATATAACATTTCAGAAGATGGGTACGTTCACATGTACATATTTATAAATCGTGTGGTGAATATAATAAGACCTTTCAGAAGATGGGTACGTTCACATGTACATATTTATATATCGTGTGGTGAATATAATAAGACCTTTCAGAAGATGTGTACGTTCACATGTACATATTTATATATCATGTAGTGAATATAATAAGACGTTTCAGAAGATGGGTACGTTCACATGTACATATTTATATATCGTTTGGTGAATATAATAAGACTTTTCGGAAGATAGGTAAGTTCACATGTACGTATTTATATATCGTGTGGTGAATATAATATGACCTTTCAAAACATGGGTAAGTTCACATCTACATATTTATATATCGTCTGGTGAATATAATATGACCTTTCAGAAGGATGGGTAAGTTCACATGTACATATTTATATACCGTGTGGTGAATATAATAAGACCTTTCAGAAGATGGGTAAGTTCACATGTACATATTTATATATCGTTTGGTGAATATAATATGACCTTTCAGAACATGGGTAAGTTCACATGTACGTATTTATATATCGGGTGGTGAATATATACTAAGATCTTTCAGAACATGGATAAGTTCACATGTACATATTTATATATCGTGTGGTGAATATAATAAGACCTTTAACAAGATGGGTACGTTCACATGTACATATTTATATATCGTGTGGTGAATATAATAAGATCTTTCAGAAGATGGGTAAGTTCACATGTACATATTTATATATCGTGTGGTGAATATAATAAGACCTTTCAGAAGATGGGTACGTTCACATATTCATATTTATATATCGTGTGGTGAATATAATAAGACCTTACAGAAGATTTGTACGTTCACATGTACATATTTATATATCGTGTAGTGAATATAATAGGACCTTTCAGAAGATGGGTACGTTCACATGCACATATTTATATATCGTGTGGTGAATATAATATAACCTTTCAGAAGATGGGTAAGTTCACATGTACATATTGTTATATCGTTTGGTGAATATAATAAGACCTTTCAGAAGATGGGTACGTTCACATGTACATATTTATATATCGTGTGGTAAATATAATAAGACCTTTCAGAAGATGGGTACGTTCACATGTACATATTGATATACCGCGTGGTGAATATAATAAGACCTTTCAGAAGCTGGGTACTTTCACATGTACGTATTTATATATCGTGTGGTGAATATAATAAGACCTTTAACAAGATGGGTACGTTCACATGTACATATTTATATATCGTGTGGTGAATATAATAAGACCATTCAGAAGATGGGTAAGTTCACATGTACATATTTATATATCGTTTGGTGAATATAATAAGACCTTTCAGAAGATGGGTAAGTTCACATGTATTATATTTATATGTCGTGTGTTGAATATAATAAGACCTTTCAGAAGATGGTTAAGTTCACATGTACATATTTATATATCGTGTGGTGAATATAATAAGACCTTTAAGAAGATGGGTACGTTCACATGTACATATTTATATATAGTGTGGTGAATATAATAAGACCTTTAAGAAGATGGGTACGTTCACATGTACATATTTATATATCGTGTTGTGAATATAATAAGACCGTTCAGAAGATGTGTACGTTCACATGTACATATTTATATATCGTGTGGTGAATATAATAAGACCTTTCAGAAGATAGGTACGTTCACATGTACATATTTATATATCGTGTGGTGAATATAATAAGATCTTTCAGAAGATGGGTAAGTTCACATGTACATATTTATATATCGTGTGGTGAATATAATAAGACCTTTAAGAAGATGGGTACGTTCACATGTACATATTTATAATCGTGTGGTGAATATAATAAGAGCTTTCAGAAGATGTGTACGTTCACATGTACATATTTATATATCGTTTTGTGAATATAATAAGACCTTTCAGAAGATGGGTACGTTCACATGTGCATATTTATATATCGTGTGGTGAATATAATAAGACCTTTCAGAAGATGGGTAAGTTCACATGTACATATTTATATATCGTGTGGTGAATATAATAAGACCTTTCAGAAAATGGGTACATTCACATGTACATATTTATATATCGTGTGCTGAATATAATAAGACCTTTCAGAAGATGGGTACGTTCACATGTACATATTTATATATCGTGTGGTCAATATAATATGACCTTTCAGATGATGGGTACGTTCACATATACATATTTATATATCGTGTGGTGAATATAATAAGACCTTTCAGAAGATGGGTACGTTCACATGTACATATTTATATATCGTGTGGTGAATAAATAAGACCTTTCCGAAGATGGGTACATTCACATTTACATATTGTTATATCGTTTGGTGAATATAATAAGACCTTTCAGAAGATGGGTAAGTTCACATGTACATATTTATATATCGTTTGGTGAATATAATAAGACCTTTCAGAAGACGGGTAAGTTCACATGTATTATATTTATATATCGTGTGTTGAATATAATAAGACCTTTCAGAAGATGGTTAAGTTCACATGTACATATTTATATATCCTGTGGTTAATATAATATGACCTTTCAGAAGATGGGTACGTTCACATGTACATATTTATATATCGTGTGGTGAATATAATAAGACCTTTCAGAAGATGGGTACGTTCACATGTACATATTTATATATCGTGTGGAGAATATAATAAAACCTTTCAGAAGATGGGTACGTTCACATGTACATATTTATATATCGTTTGGTGAATATAATAAGACCTTTCAGAAGATGGGTACGTTCACATGTACATATTTATATATCGTGTGGTGAATATAATAAGACCTTTCAGAAGATGGGTACGTTCACATGTACATATTTATATATCGTGTGGTGAATATAATAAGACCTTTCAGAAGATGGGTAAGTTCACATGTACATATTTATATATCGTGTGGTGAATATAATAAGACCTTTCAGAAAATGGGTACATTCACATGTACATATTTATATATCGTGTGCTGAATATAATAAGACCTTTCAGAAGATGGGTACGTTCACATGTACATATTTATATATCGTGTGGTGAATATAATATGACCTTTCAGAAGATGGGTACGTTCACATGTACATATTTATATATCGTGTGGTGAATATAATACGACCTTTCAGAAAATGGGTACGTTCACATGTACATATTTATATATCGTGTGGTGAATATAATATAACCTTTCAGAAGATGGGTAAGTTCACATGTACATATTTATATATCATGTGGTGAATATAATAAGACTTTTCAGAAGATGGGTAAATTCACATGTACATATTTATATATCGTGTGGTGAATATAATAAGACCTTTCAGAAGATGGGTAAGTTCACATGTACATATTTATATATCGTGTGGTGAATATAATAAGACCTTTCAGAAGAAGGGTACGTTCACACGTACATATTTATATATCGTGTGGTGATTATAATAAGACCTTTCAGAAGATGGGTACGTTCACATGTACATATTTTTATATCGTGTGGTGAATATAATATGACCTTTCAGAAGATGGGTACGTTCACATGTACATATTTATATATCGTGTGGTGAATATAATAAGACCTTTCAGAAGATGGGTACCTTCACATGTACATATTTATATATCGTGTGGTGAATATAATAAGACCTTTCAGAAGATGGGTACGTTCACATGTACATATTTATATATCGTGTGGTGAATATAATAAGACCTTTCAGAAGATGTGTACGTTCACATGTACATATTTATATATCATGTAGTGAATATAATAAGACCTTTCAGAAGATGGGTACGTTCACATGTACATATTTATATATCGTGTGGTGAATATAATAAGACCTTTCAGAAGATGGGTACGTTCACATGTACATATTTATATATCGTTTGGTGAATATAATAAGACCTTTCAGAAGATAGGTAAGTTCACATGTACGTATTTATATATCGTGTGGTGAATATAATAAGATCTTTCAGAACATGGATAAGTTCACATGTACATATTTATATATCGTGTGGTGAATATAATAAGACCTTTAACAAGATGGGTTCCTTCACATGTACATATTTATATATCGTGTGGTGAATATAATAAGACCTTTCAGAAGATGGGTACGTTCACATGTACATATTTATATACCGCGTGGTGAATATAATAAGACCTTTCAGAAGCTGGGTACGTTCACTTGTACGTATTTATATAACGTGTGGTGAATATAATAAGACCATTCAGAAGATGGGTAAGTTCACATGTACATATTTATATATCGTTTGGTGAATATAATAAGACCTTTCCGAAGACGGGTAAGTTCACATGTATTATATTTATATATCGTGTGTTGAATATAATAAGACCTTTCAGAAGATGGTTAAGTTCACATGTACATATTTATATATCGTGTGGTGAATATAATAAGACCTTTCAGAAGATGGGTACGTTCACATGTACATATTTATATATCGTGTGGTTATTATAATAAGACCTTTCAGAAGATGGGTAAGTTCACATGTACATATTTATATATCGTGTGGTGAATATAATAAGACCTTTCAGAAGATGGGTACGTTCACATGTACATATTTATATATCGTGTGGTGAATATAATAAGACCTTTCAGAAGATGGGTACGTTCACATGTACATATTTATATATCGTGTGGTGAATATAATAAGACCGTTCAGAAGATGGGTACGTTCACATGTACTTATTTATATATCGTGTGGTGAATATAATAAGACCTTTCAGAAGATGGGTACGTTCACATGTACATATTTATATATCGTGTGGTGAATATAATAAGATCTTTTAGAAGATGTGTACGTTCACATGTACATATGTATATATCATGTAGTGAATATAATAAGACGTTTCAGAAGATGGGTACGTTCACATGTACATATTTATATATCGTGTGGTGAATATAATAAGACCGTTCAGAAGATGGGTACGTTCACATGTACATATTTATATATCGTGTGGTGAATATAATAAGACCTTTCAGAAGATGGGTACGTTCACATGTACTTATTTATATATCGTGTGGTGAATATAATAAGATCTTTCAGAAGATGGGTAAGTTCACATGTACATATTTATATATCGTGTGGTGAATATAATAAGACCTTTAAGAAGATGGGTACGTTCACATGTACATATTTATATGTCGTGTGGTGAATATAATGAGACGGTTCAGAAGATGGGTACGTTCACATGTACTTATTTATATATCGTGTGGTGAATATAATAAGACCTTTCAGAAGATGGGTACGTTCACATGTACATATTTATATATCGTTTGGTGAATATAATAAGATCTTTCAGAAGATGTGTACGCTCACATGTACATATTTATATATCATGTAGTGAATATAATAAGACCTTTCAGAAGATGGGTACGTTCACATGTACATATTTATATATCGTGTGGTGAATATAATAAGACCTTTCAGAAGATGGGTACGTTCACATGTACATTTTTATATATCTTGTGGTGAATATAATATAACCTTTCAGAAGATGGGTACGTTCACATGTACATATTTATAAATCGTGTGATTAATATAATAAGAGCTTTCAGAATATGTGTACGTTCACATGTACATATTTATATATCGTGTGGTGAATATAATAAGACCTTTCAGAAGATGGGTACGTTCACATGTACATTTTTATATATCTTGTGGTGAATATAATATAACCTTTCAGAAGATGGGTACCTTCACATGTACATATTTATATATCATGTAGTGAATATAATAAGACCTTTCAGAAGATGGGCACGTTCACATGTACATATTTATATATCGTGTGGTGAATATAATAAGACCTTTCAGAAGATGGGTACGTTCACATGTACATATTTATATATCGTTTGGTGAATATAATAAGACCTTGCAGAAGATGGGTAAGTTCACATGTACGTATTTATATATCGTGTGGTGAATATAATAAGATCTTTCAGAACATGGATAAATTCACATGTACATATTTATATATCGTGTGGTGAATATAATAAGACCTTTAACAAGATGGGTACGTTCACATGTACATATTTATATATCGTGTGTTGAATATAATAAGATCTTTCAGAAGATGGGTAAGTTCACATATACATATTTATATATCGTGTGGTGAATATAATAAGACCTTTCAGAAGATGGGTACGTTCACATCTACATATTTATATATCGTGTGGTGAATATAATAAGACCTTTCAGAAGATGGGTACGTTCACATGTACATATTTATATATCGTTTGGTGAATATAATAAGACCTTTCAGAAGATGGGTACGTTCACATGTACATATTTTATATCGTGTGGTGAATATAATAAGACCTTTCAGAAGATGGGTACGTTCACATGTACATATTTATATATCGTGTGGTGAATATAATAAGACCTTTCAGAAGATGGGTACGTTCACATATACATTTTTATATATCGTGTGGTGAATATAATAAGACCTTTCAAAAGATGGTTAAGTTCACATGTACATATTTATATATCGTGTGGTGAATATAATATGACCTTTCAGAAGATGGGTACGTTCACATGTACATATTTATATATCGTGTGGTGAATATAATAAGACCTTTCAGAAGATGGGTACGTTCACATGTACATATTTATATATCGTGTGGTGAATATAATAAGACCGTTCAGAAGATGGGTACGTTCACATGTACATATTTATATATCGTGTGGTGAATATAATAAGACCTTTCAGAAGATGGGTACGTTCACATGTACTTATTTATATATCGTGTGGTGAATATAATAAGATCTTTCAGAAGATGGGTAAGTTCACATGTACATATTTATATATCGTGTGGTGAATATAATAAGACCTTTAAGAAGATGGGTACGTTCACATGTACATATTTATATGTCGTGTGGTGAATATAATGAGACGGTTCAGAAGATGGGTACGTTCACATGTACATATTTATATATCGTGTGGTGAATATAATAAGACCTTTCAGAAGATGGGTACGTTCACATGTACATATTTATATATCGTGTGGTGAATATAATAAGACCTTTCAGAAGATGGGTACGTTCACATGTACATATTTATATATCGTGTGGTGAATATAATAAGACCTTTCAGAAGATGGGTACGTTCACATGTACATTTTTATATATCGTGTGGTGAATATAATAAGACCTTTCAGAAGATGGGTACGTTCACATGTACTTATTTATATATCGTGTGGTGAATATAATAAGATCTTTCAGAAGATGGGTAAGTTCACATGTACATATTTATATATCGTGTGGTGAATATAATAAGACCTTTAAGAAGATGGGTACGTTCACATGTACATATTTATATGTCGTGTGGTGAATATAATGAGACCTTTCAGAAGATGGGTACGTTCACATGTACTTATTTATCTATCGTGTCGTGAATATAATAAGACCTTTCAGAAGATGGGTACGTTCACATGTACATATTTATATATCGTGTGGTGAATATAATAAGACCTTTCAGAAGATGGGTACGTTCACATGTACATATTTATATATCGTGTGGTGAATATAATAAGACCTTTCAGAAGATGGGTACGTTCACATGTACATTTTTATATATCGTGTGGTGAATATAATAAGACCTTTCAAAAGATGGTTAAGTTCACATGTACATATTTATATATCGTGTGGTGAATATAATATGACCTTTCAGAAGATGGGTACGTTCACATGTACATATTTATATGTCGTGTGGTGAATATAATGAGACGGTTCAGAAGATGGGTACGTTCACATGTACTTATTTATATATCGTGTGGTGAATATAATAAGACCTTTCAGAAGATGGGTACGTTCACATGTACATATTTATATATCGTTTGGTGAATATAATAAGATCTTTCAGAAGATGTGTACGCTCACATGTACATATTTATATATCATGTAGTGAATATAATAAGACCTTTCAGAAGATGGGTACGTTCACATGTACATATTTATATATCGTGTGGTGAATATAATAAGACCTTTCAGAAGATGGGTACGTTCACATCTACATATTTATATATCGTGTGGTGAATATAATAAGACCTTTCAGAAGATGGGTACGTTCACATGTACATATTTATATATCGTTTGGTGAATATAATAAGACCTTTCAGAAGATGTGTACGTTCACATGTACATATTTTATATCGTGTGGTGAATATAATAAGACCTTTCAGAAGATGGGTACGTTCACATGTACATATTTATATATCGTGTGGTGAATATAATAAGACCTTTCAGAAGATGGGTACGTTCACATGTACATTTTTATATATCGTGTGGTGAATATAATAAGACCTTTCAAAAGATGGTTAAGTTCACATGTACATATTTATATATCGTGTGGTGAATATAATATGACCTTTCAGAAGATGGGTACGTTCACATGTACATATTTATATATCGTGTGGTGAATATAATAAGACCTTTAAGAAGATGGGTACGTTCACATGTACATATTTATATGTCGTGTGGTGAATATAATGAGACGGTTCAGAAGATGGGTACGTTCACATGTACTTATTTATATATCGTGTGGTGAATATAATAAGACCTTTCAGAAGATGGGTACGTTCACATGTACATATTTATATATCGTGTGGTGAATATAATAAGACCTTTCAGAAGATGGGTACGTTCACCTGTACATATTTATATATCGTGTGGTGAATATAATAAGACCTTTCAGAAGATGGGTACGTTCACATGTACATTTTTATATATCGTGTGGTGAATATAATAAAACCTTTCAGAAGATGGGTACGTTCACATGTACTTATTTATATATCGTGTGGTGAATATAATAAGATCTTTCAGAAGATGGGTAAGTTCACATGTACATATTTATATATCGTGTGGTGAATATAATAAGACCTTTAAGAAGATGGGTACGTTCACATGTACATATTTATATGTCGTGTGGTGAATATAATGAGACGGTTCAGAAGATGGGTACGTTCACATGTACTTATTTATATATCGTGTGGTGAATATAATAAGACCTTTCAGAAGATGGGTACGTTCACATGTACATATTTATATATCGTGTGGTGAATATAATAAGACCTTTCAGAAGATGGGTACTTTCACATGTACATTTTTATATATCGTGTGGTGAATATAATAAGACCTTTCAGAAGATGGGTACGTTCACATGTACTTATTTATATATCGTGTGGTGAATATAATAAGATCTTTCAGAAGATGGGTAAGTTCACATGTACATATTTATATATCGTGTGGTGAATATAATAAGACCTTTAAGAAGATGGGTACGTTCACATGTACATATTTATATGTCGTGTGGTGAATATAATGAGACCTTTCAGAAGATGGGTACGTTCACATGTACTTATTTATATATCGTGTGGTGAATATAATAAGACCTTTCAGAAGATGGGTACGTTCACATGTACATATTTATATATCGTGTGGTGAATATAATAAGACCTTTCAGAAGATGGGTACGTTCACATGTAAATATTTATATATCGTGTGGTGAATATAATAAGACCTTTCAGAAGATGGGTACGTTCACATGTACATTTTTATATATCGTGTGGTGAATATAATAAGACCTTTCAAAAGATGGTTAAGTTCACATGTACATATTTATATATCGTGTGGTGAATATAATATGACCTTTCAGAAGAGGGGTACGTTCACATGTACATATTTATATGTCGTGTGGTGAATATAATGAGACGGTTCAGAAGATGGGTACGTTCACATGTACTTATTTATATATCGTGTGGTGAATATAATAAGACCTTTCAGAAGATGGGTACGTTCACATGTACATATTTATATATCGTTTGGTGAATATAATAAGATCTTTCAGAAGATGTGTACGCTCACATGTACATATTTATATATCATGTAGTGAATATAATAAGACCTTTCAGAAGATGGGTACGTTCACATGTACATATTTATATATCGTGTGGTGAATATAATATAACCTTTCAGAAGATGGGTAAGTTCACATGTACATATTTATATATCGGGTGGTGAATATAATAAGACCTTTCAGAAGATGTGTACATTCACATGTACATATTTATATATCGTGTGGTGAATATAATAAGACCTTTCAGAAGATGGGTACGTTCACATGTACATATTTATATATCGTGTGGTGAATATAATAAGACCTTTCAGAAGATGGGTACGTTCACATGTACATTTTTATATATCTTGTGGTGAATATAATATAACCTTTCAGAAGATGGGTACCTTCACATGTACATATTTATATATCATGTAGTGAATATAATAAGACCTTTCAGAAGATGGGTACGTTCACATGTACATATTTATATATCGTGTGGTGAATATAATAAGACCTTTCAGAAGATGGGTAAGTTCACATGTACATATTTATATGTCGTGAGGGTAATATAATAAGATCTTTCAGAAGATGGGTACGTTCACATGTACAAATTTATATATCGTGTTGTGAATATAATAACACCTTTCAGAAGATGGTTAAGTTCACATGTACATATTTATATATCGTGTGGTGAATATAATAAGACCTTTCAGAAGATGGGTACATTCACATGTACATATTTTTATATCGTTTGGTGAATATAATAAGACCTTTCAGAAGGATGGGTAAGTACACATTTACATATTTATATATCGTGTGGTGAATATAATAAGACCTTTAACAAGATGGCTACGTTCACATGTACATATTTATATATCGTGTGGTGAATATAATAAGATCTTTCAGAAGATGGGTAAGTTCACATGTACATATTTATATATCGTGTGGTGAATATAATAAGACCTTTCAGAAGATGGGTACGTTCACATGTACATATTTATACATCGTGTAGTGAATATAATAGGACCTTTCAGAAGATGGGTACGTTCACATGGACATATTTATATATCGTGTGGTGAATATAATATAACATTTCAGAAGATGGGTAAGTTCACATGTACATATTTATATATCGTGTGGTGAATATAATAAGACCTTTCAGAAGATGGGTTAGTTCACATGTACATATTTATATATCGTGTGGTGAATAAATAAGACCTTTCCGAAGATGGGTACATTCATATGTACATATTGTTATATCGTTTGGTGAATATAATAAGACCTTTCAGAAGATGGGTACGTTCACATGTACATATTTATATATCGTGTGGTAAATATAAAAAGACCTTTCAGAAGCTGTGTACGTTCACATGTACGTATTTATATATCGTGTGGTGAATATAATAAGACAATTCAGAAGCTGGGTATGTTCACATGTACATATTTATATATCGTTTGGTGAATATAATAAGACCTTTCAGAAGACGGGTAAGTTCACATGTATTATATTTATATATCGTGTGTTGAATATAATAAGACCTTTCAGAAGATGGTTAAGTTCACATGTACATATTATATATCGTGTGGTGAATATAATATGACCTTTCAGAAGATGGGTACGTTCACATGTACATATTTATATATCGTGTGGTGAATATAATAAGATCTTTCAGAAGATGGGTAAGTTCACATGTACATATTTATATATCGTGTGGTGAATATAATAAGACCTTTCAGAAGATGGGTACGTTCACATGTAGATAATTATATATCGTGTGGTGAATATAATATGACCTTTCAGAAGATGGGTACGTTCACATGTATATATTTATATATCGTGTGGTGAATACAATAAGACCTTTCAGAAGATGGGTACGTTCACATGTACATATTTATATATCGTGTGGTGAATATAATGAGACCTTTCAGAAGACGTGTACGTTCACATGTACATATTTATATTTCGAGTGGTGAATATAATATAACCTTTCAGAAGATGGTTAAGTTCACATGTATACATTTATATATCGTGTGGTGAATATAATAAGACCTTTCAGAAGATGGGTAAGTTCACATGTACATATTTATATGTCGTGAGGGTAATATAATAAGATCTTTCAGAAGATGGGTACATTCACATGTACATATTTTTATATCGTTTGGTGAATATAACAAGACCTTTCAGAAGATGGGTACGTTCACATGTACATATTTATATATCGTTTGGTGAATATAATAAAACCTTTCATAAGATGGGTACGTTCACATGTATATATTTATATATCGTGTGGTGAAAATAATAAGACCTTTCAGAAGATGGGTATGTTCACATGTACATATTTATATATCGTGTGGTGAATATAATAAGACCTTTCAGAGAATGGGTACATTCACATGTACATATTTATATATCGTGTGGTGAATATAATAAGACCTTTCAGAAGATGGGTACGTTCACATGTACATATTTATATATCGTGTGGTGAATATAATAAGATCTTTCAGAAGATGGGTACGTTCACATGTACAAATTTATATATCGTGTTGTGAATATAATAAGACCTGTCAGAAGATGGTTAAGTTCACATGTACATATTTATATATCGTGTGGTGAATACAATAAGACCTTTCAGAAGATGTGTAAGTTCACATGTACCTATTTATATGTCGTGAGGTGAATATAATAAGACCTTTCAGAAGATGGGTACATTCACATGTACATATTTATATATCGTGTGGTGAATATAATAAGATCTTTCAGAAGATGGGTACGTTCACATGTACAAATTTATATATCGTGTTGTGAATATAATAAGACCTTTCAGAAGATGGTTAAGTTCACATGTACATATTTATATATCGTGTGGTGAGTATAATAAGACCTTTCAGAAGATGTGTAAGTTCACATGTACATATTTATATATCGTGTGGTGAATATAATAAAACCTTTCAGACGATGGGTACGTTCACATGTACATATTTATATATCGTGAGGTGAATATAATAAGACCTTCCAGAAGATGGGTATGTTCACATGTACATATTTATATATCGTCTGGTGAATATAATATGACTTTTCAGAAGGATGGGTAAGATCACATGTGCATATTTATATATCGTGTGGTGAATATAATATGACCTTTCAGAAGATGGGTAAGTTCACATGTACATATTTATATATCGTGTGGTGAATATAATATGACATTTCAAAAGATGGGTAAGTTCACATGTACATATTTATATATCGTCTGGTGAATATAATATGACCTTTCAGAAGGATGGGTAAGTTCACATGTACATATTTATATATCGTGTGGTGAATATAATAAGACCTTTTAGAAGATGGGTAAGTTCACATGTACATATTTATATATCGTGTGATGAATATAATATGTCCTTTCAGAAGATGGGTACGTTCACATGTACATATTTGTATATCGTCTGGTGAATATAATATGACCTTTCAGAAGATGGGTAAGTTCACATGTACATATTTATATATCGTGTGGTGAATACAATAAGACCTTTCAGAAGATGGATACATTCACATGTACATATTTATATATCGTGTGGTGAATATAATAAGATATTTCAGAAGATGCGTACGTTCACATGTACAAATTTATATATCATGTTGTGAATATAATAAGACCTTTCAGAAGATGGGTAAGTTCACATGTACATATTTATATATCGTCTGGTGAATATAATATGACCTTTCAGAAGGATGGGTAAGTTCACATGTACATATTTATATATCGTGTGGTGAATATAATAAGATCTTTCAGAAGATGTGTACGTTCACATTTACATATTTATATATCGTGTGGTGAATATAATAAGACCTTTCAGAAGGATGGGTAAGTTCACATTTACATATTTATATATCGTGTGGTGAATATAATAAGACCTTTAACACGATGGGTAGGTTCACATGTACATATTTATATATCGTGTGGTGAATATAATACGATCTTTCAGAAGATGTGTAAGTTCACATGTACATATTTATATATCGTGTGGTGAATATAATAAGACCTTTCAGAAGATGGTTACGTTCACATGTACATATTTATATATCGTGTGGTGAATATAATAAGACCTTTCCGAAGATGTGTACGTTCACATGTACATATTTATATATCGTGTAGTGAATATAATAGGACCTTTCAGAAGATGGGTACGTTCTTATGCATTTATTTATATATCGTGTGGTGAATATAATATAAGCTTTCAGAAGATGGGTTATTTCACATGTACATATTTATATATCGTGTGGTGAATAAATAAGACCTTTCCGAAGATGGGTACATTCACATGTAATATTGTTATATCGTTTGGTGAATATAATAAGACCTTTCAGAAGATGGGTACGTTCACATGTACATATTTATATATCGTGTGGTAAATATAATAAGACCTTTCAGAAGATGGGTACGTTCACATGTACATATTTATATACCGCGTGGTGAATATAATAAGACCTCTCAGAAGCTGGGTACGTTCACATGTACGTATTTATATATCGTTTCGTGAATATAATAAGACATTTCAGAAGACGGGTAAGTTCACATGTATTATATTTATATATCGTGTGTTGAATATAATAAGACTTTTCAGAAGATGGTTAAGTTCACATGTACATATTTATATATCGTGTGGAGAATATAATATGACCTTTCAGAAGATGGGTACGTTCACATGTACATATTTATATATCGTGTGGTGAATATAATAAGACCTTTCAGAAGATGGGTACGTTCACATGTACATATTTATATATCGTGTGGTGAATATAATAAGACCGTTCAGAAGATGGGTACGTTCACATGTATATATTTATATATCGTGTGGTGAATATAATAAGATCTTTCAGAAGATGTGTACGTTCACATGTACATATTTATATATCATGTAGTGAATATTATAAGACCTTTCAGAAGATGGGTACTTTCACATGTACATATTTATATATCGTGTGGCGAATATAATAAGACCTTTAAGAAGATGGGTACGTTCACATGTACATATTTATATATCGTTTGGTGAATATAATAAGACCTTTCAGAAGATGGGTAAGTTCACATGTTCATATTTATATATCGTGTGGTGAATATAATAAGACCTTTCAGAAGATGGGTACGTTCACATGTACATATTTATATATCGTGTGGTGAATATAATAAGACCTTTCAGAAGATGGGTAAGTTCACATGTACATATTTATATATCGTGTGGTGAATATAATAAGACCTTTCAGAAAATGGGTACATTCACATGTACATATTTATATATCGTGTGCTGAATATAATAAGACCTTTCAGAAGATGGGTACGTTCACATGTACATATTTATATATCGTGTGGTGAATATAATATGACCTTTCAGAAGATGGGTACGTTCACATGTACATATTTATATATCGTGTGGTGAATATAATACGACCTTTCAGAAGATGGGTACGTTCACATGTACATATTTATATATCGTGTGGTGAATATAATATAACCTTTCAGAAGATGGGTAAGTTCACATGTACATATTTATATATCGTGTGGTGAATACAATAAGACCTTTCAGAAGATGGGTAAATTCACATGTACATATTTATATATCGTGTGGTGAATATAATAAGACCTTTCAGAAGATGGGTACGTTCACATGTACATATTTATATATCGTTTGGTGAATATAATAAGACCTTTCAGAAGATTGGTAAGTTCACATGTACGTATTTATATATCGTGTGGTGAATATAATAAGATCTTTCAGAACATGGATAAGTTCACATGTACATATTTATATATCGTGTGGTGGATATAATAAGACCTTTCAGAAGGATGGGTAAGTTCACATTTACATATTTATATATCGTGTGGTGAATATAATAAGACCTTTAACAAGATGGCTACGTTCACATGTACATATTTATATATCGTGTGGTGAATATAATATAACCTTTCAGAAGATGGGTATGTTCACATGTACATATTTATATATCGTGTGGTGAATATAATAAGACCTTTCAGAAGATGGGTAATTTCACATGTACATATTTATATGTCGTGAGGGTAATATAATAAGATCTTTCAGAAGATGGGTACGTTCACATGTACAAATTTATATATCGTGTTGTGAATATAATAACACCTTTCAGAAGATGGTTAAGTTCACATGTACATATTTATATATCGTGTGGTGAATATAATAAGACCTTTCAGAAGATGGGTACATTCACATGTACATATTTTTATATCGTTTGGTGAATATAATATGACCTTTCAGAAGATGGGTAAGTTCACATGTACATATTTATATATCGTGTGCTGAATATAATAAGATCTTTCAGAACATGGGTAAGTTCACATGTACATATTTATATATCGTGTGGTGGATATAATAAGACCTTTCGGAAGAATGGGTAAGTTCACATTTACATATTTATATATCGTGTGGTGAATATAATAAGACCTTTAACAAGATGGCTACGTTCACATGTACATATTTATATATCGTGTGGTGAATATAATAAGATCTTTCAGAAGATGGGTAAGTTCACATGTACATATTTATATATCGTTTGGTGAATATAATAAGACCTTTCAGAAGATGGATACGTTCACATGTACATATTTATAGATCGTGTAGTGAATATAATAGGACCTTTCAGAAGATGGGTACGTTCACATGCACATATTTATATATCGTATGGTGAATATAATATAACATTTCAGAAGATGGGTAAGTTCGCATGTACATATTTATATATCGTGTGGTGAATATAATAAGACCTTTCAGAAGATGGGTTAGTTCACATGTACATATTTATATATCGTGTGGTGAATAAATAAGACCTTTCCGAAGATGGGTACATTCATAGGTGCATATTGTTATATCGTTTGGTGAATATAATAAGACCTTTCAGAAGATGGGTACGTTCACATGTACATATTTATATATCGTGTGGTAAATATAAAAAGACCTTTCAGAAGATGGGTACGTTCACATGTACATATTTATATATCGTTTGGTGAATATAATAAGACCTTTCAGAAGATGGGTAAGTTCACATGTTCATATTTATATATCGTGTGGTGAATATAATAAGACCTTTCAGAAGATGGGTACGTTCACATG
The DNA here is from genome assembly GCA_963932145.1 of Acanthosepion lycidas. Lineage (NCBI taxonomy): Eukaryota > Metazoa > Mollusca > Cephalopoda > Sepiida > Sepiidae > Acanthosepion > Acanthosepion lycidas. The sequence goes on from OZ010579.1 coordinate 66,092,588, forward strand.
TACATATTTATATATCGTGTGGTGAATATAATAAGACCTTTCAGAAGATGGGTAAGTTCACATGTACATATTTATATATCGTGTGGTGAATATAATAAGACCTTTCAGAAAATGGGTACATTCACATGTACATATTTATATATCGTGTGCTGAATATAATAAGACCTTTCAGAAGATGGGTACGTTCACATGTACATATTTATATATCGTGTGGTGAATATAATATGACCTTTCAGAAGATGGGTACGTTCACATGTACATATTTATATATCGTGTGGTGAATATAATACGACCTTTCAGAAGATGGGTACGTTCACATGTACATATTTATATATCGTGTGGTGAATATAATATAACCTTTCAGAAGATGGGTAAGTTCACATGTACATATTTATATATCGTGTGGTGAATACAATAAGACCTTTCAGAAGATGGGTAAATTCACATGTACATATTTATATATCGTGTGGTGAATATAATAAGACCTTTCAGAAGATGGGTACGTTCACATGTACATATTTATATATCGTTTGGTGAATATAATAAGACCTTTCAGAAGATTGGTAAGTTCACATGTACGTATTTATATATCGTGTGGTGAATATAATAAGATCTTTCAGAACATGGATAAGTTCACATGTACATATTTATATATCGTGTGGTGGATATAATAAGACCTTTCAGAAGGATGGGTAAGTTCACATTTACATATTTATATATCGTGTGGTGAATATAATAAGACCTTTAACAAGATGGCTACGTTCACATGTACATATTTATATATCGTGTGGTGAATATAATATAACCTTTCAGAAGATGGGTATGTTCACATGTACATATTTATATATCGTGTGGTGAATATAATAAGACCTTTCAGAAGATGGGTAATTTCACATGTACATATTTATATGTCGTGAGGGTAATATAATAAGATCTTTCAGAAGATGGGTACGTTCACATGTACAAATTTATATATCGTGTTGTGAATATAATAACACCTTTCAGAAGATGGTTAAGTTCACATGTACATATTTATATATCGTGTGGTGAATATAATAAGACCTTTCAGAAGATGGGTACATTCACATGTACATATTTTTATATCGTTTGGTGAATATAATATGACCTTTCAGAATATGGGTAAGTTCACATGTACATATTTATATATCGTGTGCTGAATATAATAAGATCTTTCAGAACATGGGTAAGTTCACATGTACATATTTATATATCGTGTGGTGGATATAATAAGACCTTTCGGAAGAATGGGTAAGTTCACATTTACATATTTATATATCGTGTGGTGAATATAATAAGACCTTTAACAAGATGGCTACGTTCACATGTACATATTTATATATCGTGTGGTGAATATAATAAGATCTTTCAGAAGATGGGTAAGTTCACATGTACATATTTATATATCGTTTGGTGAATATAATAAGACCTTTCAGAAGATGGATACGTTCACATGTACATATTTATAGATCGTGTAGTGAATATAATAGGACCTTTCAGAAGATGGGTACGTTCACATGCACATATTTATATATCGTATGGTGAATATAATATAACATTTCAGAAGATGGGTAAGTTCGCATGTACATATTTATATATCGTGTGGTGAATATAATAAGACCTTTCAGAAGATGGGTTAGTTCACATGTACATATTTATATATCGTGTGGTGAATAAATAAGACCTTTCCGAAGATGGGTACATTCATAGGTGCATATTGTTATATCGTTTGGTGAATATAATAAGACCTTTCAGAAGATGGGTACGTTCACATGTACATATTTATATATCGTGTGGTAAATATAAAAAGACCTTTCAGAAGATGGGTACGTTCACATGTACATATTTATATACCGCGTGGTGAATATAATAAGACCTTTCAGAAGCTGTGTACGTTCACATGTACGTATTTATATATCGTGTGGTGAATATAATAAGACCATTCAGAAGCTGGGTAAGTTCACATGTACATATTTATATATCGTTTGGTGAATATAATAAGACCTTTCAGAAGACGGGTAAGTTCACATGTATTATATTTATATATCGTGTGTTGAATATAATAAGACCTTTCAGAAGATGGTTAAGTTCACATGTACATATTTATATATCGTGTGGTGAATATAATATGACCTTTCAGAAGATGGGTACGTTCACATGTACATATTTATATATCGTGTGGTGAATATAATAAGATCTTTCAGAAGATGGGTAAGTTCACATGTACATATTTATATATCGTGTGGTGGATATAATAAGACCTTTCAGAAGATGGGTACGTTCACATGTACATATTTATATATCGTGTGGTGAATATAATAAGACCTTTCAGAAGATGGGTACGTTCACATGTACATATTTATATATCGTGTGGTGAATATAATAAGATTTTTCAGAAGATGAGTACGTTCACATGTACATATTTATATATCGTTTGGTGAATATAATAAAACCTTTCAGAAGATGGGTACGTTCACATGTATATATTTATATATCGTGTGGTGAATATAATAAGACCGTTCAGAAGATGGGTACGTTCACATGTACATATTTATATATCGTGTGGTGAATATAATAAGACCTTTCAGAAGATGGGTACGTTCACATGTACTTATTTATATATCGTGTGGTGAATATAATAAGATCTTTCAGAAGATGGGTAAGTTCACATGTACATATTTATATATCGTGTGGTGAATATAATAAGACCTTTAAGAAGATGGGTACGTTCACATGTACATATTTATATGTCGTGTGGTGAATATAATAAGACGGTTCAGAAGATGGGTACGTTCACATGTACTTATTTATATATCGTGTGGTGAATATAATAAGACCTTTCAGAAGATGGGTACGTTCACATGTACATATTTATATATCGTTTGGTGAATATAATAAGATCTTTCAGAAGATGTGTACGCTCACATGTACATATTTATATATCATGTAGTGAATATAATAAGACCTTTCAGAAGATGGGTACGTTCACATGGACATATTTATATATCGTGTGGTGAATATAATATAACCTTTCAGAAGATGGGTAAGTTCACATGTACATATTTATATATCGGGTGGTGAATATAATAAGACCTTTCAGAAGATGGGTACGTTCACATGTACATATTTATATATCGTTTGGTGAATATAATAAGACCTTTCAGAAGATGGGTACGTTCACATGTACATATTTATATATCGTGTGGTGAATATAATAAGACCTTTCAGAAGATGGGTACGTTCACATGTACATTTTTATATATCGTGTGGTGAATATAATATAACCTTTCAGAAGATGGGTACGTTCACATGTACATATTTACAAATCGTGTGGTTAATATAATAAGAGCTTTCAGAAGATGTGTACGTTCACATGTACATATTTATATATCGTGTGGTGAATATAATAAGATCTTTCAGAAGGTGGGTACGTTCACATGTACATATTTATATATCGTGTGGTGAATATAATAAGACCTTTCAGAAGATGTGTACGTTCACATGTACATATTTATATATCGTGTAGTGAATATAATAGGACCTTTCAGAAGATGGGTACGTTCACATGCACATATTCATATATCGTGTGGTGAATATAATATAACCTTTCAGAAGATGGGTAAGTTCACATGTACATATTTATATATCGTGTGGTGAATATAATAAGACCTTTCAGAAGATGGGTACGTTCACATGTACATATTTATATATCGTGTGGTGAATATAATATGACCTTTCAGAAGATGGGTACGTTCACATGTACATATTTATATATCGTGTGGTGAATATAATAAGACCTTTCAGAAGATGGGTACGTTCACATGTACATATTTATATATCGTGTGGTGAATATAATAAGACCTTTCAGAAGACGTGTACGTTCACATGTACATATTTATATTTCGTGTGGTGAATATAATAAGACCTTTCAGAAGATGGGTAAGTTCACATGTACATATTTATATGTCGCGAGGGAAATATAATAAGATCTTTCAGAACATGGGTAACTTCACATGTACATATTTATATATCGTGTGGTGAATATAATAAGACCTTTCAGAAGGATGGGTAAGTTCACATTTACATATTTATATATCGTGTGGTGAATATAATAAGACCTTTCAGAAGGATGGGTAAGTTCACATTTACATATTTATATATCGTGTGGTGAATATAATAAGACCTTTCAGAAGATGGGTACGTTCACATGCACATATTTATATATCGTGTGGTGAATATAATATAACATTTCAGAAGATGGCTAAGTTCACATGTACATATTTATATATCGTGTGGTGAATATAATAAGACCTTTCAGAAGATGGGTTAGTTCACATGTACATATTTATATATCGTGTGGTGAATAAATAAGACCTTTCCGAAGATGGATACATTCATATGTACATATTGTTATATCGTTTGGTGAATATAATAAGACCTTTCAGAAGATGGGTACGTTCACATGTACATATTTATATATCGTGTGGTAAATATAAAAAGACCTTTCAGAAGATGGGTACGTTCACATGTACATATTTATATACCGCGTGGTGAATATAATAAGACCTTTCAGAAGCTGTGTACGTTCACATGTACGTATTTATATATCGTGTGGTGAATATAATAAGACCATTCAGAAGCTGTGTACGTTCACATGTACATATTTATATATCGTTTGGTGAATATAATAAGACCTTTCAGAAGACGGGTAAGTTCACATGTATTATATTTATATATCGTGTGTTGAATATAATAAGACCTTTCAGAAGATGGTTAAGTTCACATGTACATATTTATATATCGTGTGGTGAATATAATATGACCTTTCAGAAGATGGGTACGTTCACATGTACATATTTATATATCGTGTGGTGAATATAATAAGATCTTTCAGAAGATGGGTAAGTTCACATGTACATATTTATATATCGTGTGGTGAATATAATAAGACTTTTCAGAAAATGGGTACGTTCACATGTACATATTTATATATCGTGTGGTGAATATAATAAGACCTTTCAGAAGATGGGTACGTTCACATGTACATATTTATATATCGTGTGGTGAATATAATAAGACCTTTCAGAAGATGAGTACGTTCACATGTACATATTTATATATCGTTTGGTGAATATAATAAAACCTTTCAGAAGATGGGTACGTTCACATGTATATATTTATATATCGTGTGGTGAAAATAATAAGACCTTTCAGAAGATGGGTATGTTCACATGTACATATTTATATATCGTGTGGTGAATACAATAAGACCTTTCAGAAAATGGGTACATTCACATGTACATATTTATATATCGTGTGGTGAATATAATAAGACCTTTCAGAAGATGGGTACGTTCACATGTACATATTTATATATCGTGTGGTGAATATAATAAGATCTTTCAGAAGATGGGTACGTTCACATGTACAAATTTATATATCGTGTTGTGAATATAATAAGACCTGTCAGAAGATGGTTATGTTCACATGTACATATTTATATATCGTGTGGTGAATATAATAAGACCTTTCAGAAGATGTGTAAGTTCACATGTACATATATATATATCGTGTGGTGAATATAATAAGATCTTTCAGAAGATGGGTAAGTTCACATGTACATATTTATATATCGTGTGGTGAATATAATAAGACCTTTCAGAAGATGGGTACATTCACATGTACTTATTTATATATCGTGTGGTGAATATAATAAGACCTTTCAGAAGATGGGTACGTTCACATGTACATACTTATATATCGTGTGGTGAATATAATATGACCTTTCAGATGATGGGTACGTTCACATGTACATATTTATATATCGTGTGGTGAATATAATAAGACCTTTCAGAAGATGGGTACGTTCACATGTACATATTTATATATCGTGTGGTGAATATAATATGACCTTTCAGAAGATGGGTACGTTCACATGTACATATTTATATATCGTGTGGTGAATATAATAAGATCTTTCAGAAGATGGGTAAGTTCACATGTACATATTTATATATCGTGTGGTGAATATAATAAGACCTTTCAGAAAATGGGTACGTTCACATGTACATATTTATATATCGTGTGGTGAATATAATAAGACCTTTCAGAAGATGGGTACGTTCACATGTACATATTTATATATCGTGTGGTGAATATAATAAGACCTTTCAGAAGATGAGTACGTTCACATGTACATATTTATATATCGTTTGGTGAATATAATAAAACCTTTCAGAAGATGGGTACGTTCACATGTATATATTTATATATCGTGTGGTGAAAATAATAAGACCTTTCAGAAGATGGGTATGTTCACATGTACATATTTATATATCGTGTGGTGAATACAATAAGACCTTTCAGAAAATGGGTACATTCACATGTACATATTTATATATCGTGTGGTGAATATAATAAGACCTTTCAGAAGATGGGTACGTTCACATGTACATATTTATATATCGTGTGGTGAATATAATAAGATCTTTCAGAAGATGGGTACGTTCACATGTACAAATTTATATATCGTGTTGTGAATATAATAAGACCTGTCAGAAGATGGTTATGTTCACATGTACATATTTATATATCGTGTGGTGAATATAATAAGACCTTTCAGAAGATGTGTAAGTTCACATGTACATATATATATATCGTGTGGTGAATATAATAAGATCTTTCAGAAGATGGGTAAGTTCACATGTACATATTTATATATCGTGTGGTGAATATAATAAGACCTTTCAGAAGATGGGTACATTCACATGTACATATTTATATATCGTGTGGTGAATATAATAAGACCTTTCAGAAGATGGGTACGTTCACATGTACATACTTATATATCGTGTGGTGAATACAATATGACCTTTCAGATGATGGGTACGTTCACATGTACATATTTATATATCGTGTGGTGAATATAATAAGACCTTTCAGAAGATGGGTACGTTCACATGTACATATTTATATATCGTGTGGTGAATATAATATGACCTTTCAGAAGATGGGTACGTTCACATGTACATATTTATATATCGTGTGGTGAATATAATAAGACCTTTCAGAAGATGGGTACGTTCACATGTACATATTTATATATCGTGTGGTGAATATAATAAGACCTTTCAGAAGACGTGTACGTTCACATGTACATATTTATATTTCGTGTTGTGAATATAATAACACCTTTCAGAAGATGGGTACGTTCACATGTACATATTTATACATCGTGTAGTGAATATAATAGGACCTTTCAGAAGATGGGTACGTTCACATGCACATATTTATATATCGTGTGGTGAATATAATATAACATTTCAGAAGATGGGTAAGTTCACATGTACATATTTATATATCGTGTGGTTAATATAATAAGACCTTTCAGAAGATGGGTTAGTTCACATGTACATATTTATATATCGTGTGGTGAATAAATAAGACCTTTCCGAAGATGGGTACATTCATATGTACATATTGTTATATCGTTTGGTGAATATAATAAGACCTTTCAGAAGATGGGTACGTTCACATGTACATATTTATATATCGTGTGGTAAATATAAAAAGACCTTTCAGAAGATGGGTACGTTCACATGTACATATTTATATACCGCGTGGTGAATATAATAAGACCTTTCAGAAGCTGTGTACGTTCACATGTACGTATTTATATATCGTGTGTTGAATATAATAAGACCTTTCAGAAGATGGTTAAGTTCACATGTACATATTTATATATCGTGTCTGAATATAATATGACCTTTCAGAAGATGGGTACGTTCACATGTACATATTTATATATCGTGTGGTGAATATAATAAGATCTTTCAGAAGATGGGTAAGTTCACATGTACATATTTATATATCGTGTGGTGAATATAATAAGACCTTTCAGAAGATGGGTACGTTCACATGTACATATTTATATATCGTGTGGTGAATATAATAAGACCTTTCAGAAGATGGGTACGTTCACATGTACATATTTATGTATCGTGTGGTGAATATAATAAGACCTTTCAGAAGATGAGTACGTTCACATGTACATATTTATATATCGTTTGGTGAATATAATAAAACCTTTCAGAAGATGGGTACGTTCACATGTATATATTTATATATCGTGTGGTGAAAATAATAAGACCTTTCAGAAGATGGGTATGTTCACATGTACATATTTATATATCGTGTGGTGAATACAATAAGACCTTTCAGAAAATGGGTACATTCACATGTACATATTTATATATCGTGTGGTGAATATAATAAGACCTTTCAGAAGATGGGTACGTTCACATGTACATATTTATATATCGTGTAGTGAATATAATAAGATCTTTCAGAAGATGGGTACGTTCACATGTACAAATTTATATATCGTGTTGTGAATATAATAAGACCTGTCAGAAGATGGTTATGTTCACATGTACATATTTATATATCGTGTGGTGAATATAATAAGACCTTTCAGAAGATGTGTAAGTTCACATGTACATATATATATATCGTGTGGTGAATATAATAAGATCTTTCAGAAGATGGGTAAGTTCACATGTACATATTTATATATCGTGTGGTGAATATAATAAGACCTTTCAGAAGATGGGTACATTCACATGTACATATTTATATATCGTGTGGTGAATATAATAAGACCTTTCAGAAGATGGTTACGTTCACATGTACATACTTATATATCGTGTGGTGAATATAATATGACCTTTCAGATGATGGGTACGTTCACATGTACATATTTATATATCGTGTGGTGAATATAATAAGACCTTTCAGAAGATGGGTACGTTCACGTGTACGTATTTATATATCGTGTGGTGAATATAATATGACCTTTCAGAAGATGGGTACGTTCACATGTACATATTTATATATCGTGTGGTGAATATAATAAGACCTTTCAGAAGACGTGTACGTTCACATGTACATATTTATATTTCGTGTGGTGAATATAATATAACCTTTCAGAAGATGGGTAAGTTCACATGTACATATTTATATATCGTGTGGTGAATATAATAAGACCTTTCAGAAGATGGGTAAGTTCACATGTACATATTTATATGTCGTGAGGGTAATATAATAAGATCTTTCAGAAGATGGGTACGTTCACATGTACAAATTTATATATCGTGTTGTGAATATAATAACACCTTTCAGAAGATGGTTAAGTTCACATGTACATATTTATATATCGTGTGGTGAATATAATAAGACCTTTCAGAAGATGGGTACATTCACATGTACATATTTTTATATCGTTTGGTGAATATAATATGACCTTTCAGAAGATGGGTAAGTTCACATGTACATATTTATATATCGTGTGGTGAATATAATAAGATCTTTCAGAACATGGGTAAGTTCACATGTACATATTTATATATCGTGTGGTGAATATAATAAGAACTTTCAGAAGGATGGGTAAGTTCACATTTACATATTTATATATCGTGTGGTGAATATAATAAGACCTTTAACAAGATGGCTACGTTCACATGTACATATTTATATATCGTGTGGTGAATATAATAAGATCTTTCAGAAGATGGGTAAGTTCACATGTACATATTTATATATCGTGTGGTGAATATAATAAGACCTTTCAGAAGATGGGTACGTTCACATGTACATATTTATACATCGTGTAGTGAATATAATAGGACCTTTCAGAAGATGTGTACGTTCACATGCACATATTTATATATCGTGTGGTGAATATAATATAACATTTCAGAAAATGGGTAAGTTCACATGTACATATTTATATATCGTGTGGTTAATATAATAAGACCTTTCAGAAGATGGGTTAGTTCACATGTACATATTTATATATCGTGTGGTGAATAAATAAGACCTTTCCGAAGATGGGTACATTCATATGTACATATTGTTATATCGTTTGGTGAATATAATAAGACCTTTCAGAAGATGGGTACGTTCACATGTACATATTTATATATCGTGTGGTAAATATAAAAAGACCTTTCAGAAGATGGGTACGTTCACATGTACATATTTATATACCGCGTGGTGAATATAATAAGACCTTTCAGAAGCTGTGTACGTTCACATGTACGTATTTATATATCGTGTGTTGAATATAATAAGACCTTTCAGAAGATGGTTAAGTTCACATGTACATATTTATATATCGTGTTAGAATATAATATGACCTTTCAGAAGATGGGTACGTTCACATGTACATATTTATATATCGTGTGGTGAATATAATAAGATCTTTCAGAAGATGGGTAAGTTCACATGTACATATTTATATATCGTGTGGTGAATATAATAAGACCTTTCAGAAGATGGGTACGTTCACATGTACATATTTATATATCGTGTGGTGAATATAATAAGACATTTCAGAAGATGGGTACGTTCACATGTACATATTTATGTATCGTGTGGTGAATATAATAAGACCTTTCAGAAGATGAGTACGTTCACATGTACATATTTATATATCGTTTGGTGAATATAATAAAACCTTTCAGAAGATGGGTACGTTCACATGTATATATTTATATATCGTGTGGTGAAAATAATAAGACCTTTCAGAAGATGGGTATGTTCACATGTACATATTTATATATCGTGTGGTGAATACAATAAGACCTTTCAGAAAATGGGTACATTCACATGTACATATTTATATATCGTGTGGTGAATATAATAAGACCTTTCAGAAGATGGGTACGTTCACATGTACATATTTATATATCGTGTAGTGAATATAATAAGATCTTTCAGAAGATGGGTACGTTCACATGTACAAATTTATATATCGTGTTGTGAATATAATAAGACCTGTCAGAAGATGGTTATGTTCACATGTACATATTTATATATCGTGTGGTGAATATAATAAGACCTTTCAGAAGATGTGTAAGTTCACATGTACATATATATATATCGTGTGGTGAATATAATAAGATCTTTCAGAAGATGGGTAAGTTCACATGTACATATTTATATATCGTGTGGTGAATATAATAAGACCTTTCAGAAGATGGGTACATTCACATGTACATATTTATATATCGTGTGGTGAATATAATAAGACCTTTCAGAAGATGGTTACGTTCACATGTACATACTTATATATCGTGTGGTGAATATAATATGACCTTTCAGATGATGGGTACGTTCACATGTACATATTTATATATCGTGTGGTGAATATAATAAGACCTTTCAGAAGATGGGTACGTTCACGTGTACGTATTTATATATCGTGTGGTGAATATAATATGACCTTTCAGAAGATGGGTACGTTCACATGTACATATTTATATATCGTGTGGTGAATATAATAAGACCTTTCAGAAGACGTGTACGTTCACATGTACATATTTATATTTCGTGTGGTGAATATAATATAACCTTTCAGAAGATGGGTAAGTTCACATGTACATATTTATATATCGTGTGGTGAATATAATAAGACCTTTCAGAAGATGGGTAAGTTCACATGTACATATTTATATGTCGTGAGGGTAATATAATAAGATCTTTCAGAAGATGGGTACGTTCACATGTACAAATTTATATATCGTGTTGTGAATATAATAACACCTTTCAGAAGATGGTTAAGTTCACATGTACATATTTATATATCGTGTGGTGAATATAATAAGACCTTTCAGAAGATGGGTACATTCACATGTACATATTTTTATATCGTTTGGTGAATATAATAAGACCTTTCAGAAGATGGGTAAGTTCACATGTACATATTTATATATCGTGTGGTGAATATAATAAGACCTTTCAGAAAATGGGTACATTCACATGTACATATTTATATATCGTGTGCTGAATATAATAAGACCTTTCAGAAGATGGGTACGTTCACATGTACATATTTATATATCGTGTGGTGAATATAATATGACCTTTCAGAAGATGGGTACGTTCACATGTACATATTTATATATCGTGTGGTGAATATAATACGACCTTTCAGAAGATGGGTACGTTCACATGTACATATTTATATATCGTGTGGTGAATATAATATAACCTTTCAGAAGATGGGTAAGTTCACATGTACATATTTATATATCGTGTGGTGAATACAATAAGACCTTTCAGAAGATGGGTAAATTCACATGTACATATTTATATATCGTGTGGTGAATATAATAAGACCTTTCAGAAGATGGGTACGTTCACATGTACATATTTATATATCGTTTGGTGAATATAATAAGACCTTTCAGAAGATTGGTAAGTTCACATGTACGTATTTATATATCGTGTGGTGAATATAATAAGATCTTTCAGAACATGGATAAGTTCACATGTACATATTTATATATCGTGTGGTGGATATAATAAGACCTTTCAGAAGGATGGGTAAGTTCACATTTACATATTTATATATCGTGTGGTGAATATAATAAGACCTTTAACAAGATGGCTACGTTCACATGTACATATTTATATATCGTGTGGTGAATATAATATAACCTTTCAGAAGATGGGTATGTTCACATGTACATATTTATATATCGTGTGGTGAATATAATAAGACCTTTCAGAAGATGGGTAATTTCACATGTACATATTTATATGTCGTGAGGGTAATATAATAAGATCTTTCAGAAGATGGGTACGTTCACATGTACAAATTTATATATCGTGTTGTGAATATAATAACACCTTTCAGAAGATGGTTAAGTTCACATGTACATATTTATATATCGTGTGGTGAATATAATAAGACCTTTCAGAAGATGGGTACATTCACATGTACATATTTTTATATCGTTTGGTGAATATAATATGACCTTTCAGAAGATGGGTAAGTTCACATGTACATATTTATATATCGTGTGCTGAATATAATAAGATCTTTCAGAACATGGGTAAGTTCACATGTACATATTTATATATCGTGTGGTGGATATAATAAGACCTTTCGGAAGAATGGGTAAGTTCACATTTACATATTTATATATCGTGTGGTGAATATAATAAGACCTTTAACAAGATGGCTACGTTCACATGTACATATTTATATATCGTGTGGTGAATATAATAAGATCTTTCAGAAGATGGGTAAGTTCACATGTACATATTTATATATCGTTTGGTGAATATAATAAGACCTTTCAGAAGATGGATACGTTCACATGTACATATTTATAGATCGTGTAGTGAATATAATAGGACCTTTCAGAAGATGGGTACGTTCACATGCACATATTTATATATCGTATGGTGAATATAATATAACATTTCAGAAGATGGGTAAGTTCGCATGTACATATTTATATATCGTGTGGTGAATATAATAAGACCTTTCAGAAGATGGGTTAGTTCACATGTACATATTTATATATCGTGTGGTGAATAAATAAGACCTTTCCGAAGATGGGTACATTCATAGGTGCATATTGTTATATCGTTTGGTGAATATAATAAGACCTTTCAGAAGATGGGTACGTTCACATGTACATATTTATATATCGTGTGGTAAATATAAAAAGACCTTTCAGAAGATGGGTACGTTCACATGTACATATTTATATATCGTTTGGTGAATATAATAAGACCTTTCAGAAGATGGGTAAGTTCACATGTTCATATTTATATATCGTGTGGTGAATATAATAAGACCTTTCAGAAGATGGGTACGTTCACATGTACATATTTATATATCGTGTGGTGAATATAATAAGACCTTTCAGAAGATGGGTAAGTTCACATGTACATATTTATATATCGTGTGGTGAATATAATAAGACCTTTCAGAAAATGGGTACATTCACATGTACATATTTATATATCGTGTGCTGAATATAATAAGACCTTTCAGAAGATGGGTACGTTCACATGTACATATTTATATATCGTGTGGTGAATATAATATGACCTTTCAGAAGATGGGTACGTTCACATGTACATATTTATATATCGTGTGGTGAATATAATACGACCTTTCAGAAGATGGGTACGTTCACATGTACATATTTATATATCGTGTGGTGAATATAATATAACCTTTCAGAAGATGGGTAAGTTCACATGTACATATTTATATATCGTGTGGTGAATACAATAAGACCTTTCAGAAGATGGGTAAATTCACATGTACATATTTATATATCGTGTGGTGAATATAATAAGACCTTTCAGAAGATGGGTACGTTCACATGTACATATTTATATATCGTTTGGTGAATATAATAAGACCTTTCAGAAGATTGGTAAGTTCACATGTACGTATTTATATATCGTGTGGTGAATATAATAAGATCTTTCAGAACATGGATAAGTTCACATGTACATATTTATATATCGTGTGGTGGATATAATAAGACCTTTCAGAAGGATGGGTAAGTTCACATTTACATATTTATATATCGTGTGGTGAATATAATAAGACCTTTAACAAGATGGCTACGTTCACATGTACATATTTATATATCGTGTGGTGAATATAATATAACCTTTCAGAAGATGGGTATGTTCACATGTACATATTTATATATCGTGTGGTGAATATAATAAGACCTTTCAGAAGATGGGTAATTTCACATGTACATATTTATATGTCGTGAGGGTAATATAATAAGATCTTTCAGAAGATGGGTACGTTCACATGTACAAATTTATATATCGTGTTGTGAATATAATAACACCTTTCAGAAGATGGTTAAGTTCACATGTACATATTTATATATCGTGTGGTGAATATAATAAGACCTTTCAGAAGATGGGTACATTCACATGTACATATTTTTATATCGTTTGGTGAATATAATATGACCTTTCAGAAGATGGGTAAGTTCACATGTACATATTTATATATCGTGTGCTGAATATAATAAGATCTTTCAGAACATGGGTAAGTTCACATGTACATATTTATATATCGTGTGGTGGATATAATAAGACCTTTCGGAAGAATGGGTAAGTTCACATTTACATATTTATATATCGTGTGGTGAATATAATAAGACCTTTAACAAGATGGCTACGTTCACATGTACATATTTATATATCGTGTGGTGAATATAATAAGATCTTTCAGAAGATGGGTAAGTTCACATGTACATATTTATATATCGTTTGGTGAATATAATAAGACCTTTCAGAAGATGGATACGTTCACATGTACATATTTATAGATCGTGTAGTGAATATAATAGGACCTTTCAGAAGATGGGTACGTTCACATGCACATATTTATATATCGTATGGTGAATATAATATAACATTTCAGAAGATGGGTAAGTTCGCATGTACATATTTATATATCGTGTGGTGAATATAATAAGACCTTTCAGAAGATGGGTTAGTTCACATGTACATATTTATATATCGTGTGGTGAATAAATAAGACCTTTCCGAAGATGGGTACATTCATAGGTGCATATTGTTATATCGTTTGGTGAATATAATAAGACCTTTCAGAAGATGGGTACGTTCACATGTACATATTTATATATCGTGTGGTAAATATAAAAAGACCTTTCAGAAGATGGGTACGTTCACATGTACATATTTATATACCGCGTGGTGAATATAATAAGACCTTTCAGAAGCTGTGTACGTTCACATGTACGTATTTATATATCGTGTGGTGAATATAATAAGACCATTCAGAAGCTGGGTAAGTTCACATGTACATATTTATATATCGTTTGGTGAATATAATAAGACCTTTCAGAAGACGGGTAAGTTCACATGTATTATATTTATATATCGTGTGTTGAATATAATAAGACCTTTCAGAAGATGGTTAAGTTCACATGTACATATTTATATATCGTGTGGTGAATATAATATGACCTTTCAGAAGATGGGTACGTTCACATGTACATATTTATATATCGTGTGGTGAATATAATAAGATCTTTCAGAAGATGGGTAAGTTCACATGTACATATTTATATATCGTGTGGTGAATATAATAAGACCTTTCAGAAGATGGGTACGTTCACATGTACATATTTATATATCGTGTGGTGAATATAATAAGACCTTTCAGAAGATGGGTACGTTCACATGTACATATTTATATATCGTGTGGTGAATATAATAAGATTTTTCAGAAGATGAGTACGTTCACATGTACATATTTATATATCGTTTGGTGAATATAATAAAACCTTTCAGAAGATGGGTACGTTCACATGTATATATTTATATATCGTGTGGTGAATATAATAAGACCGTTCAGAAGATGGGTACGTTCACATGTACATATTTATATATCGTGTGGTGAATATAATAAGACCTTTCAGAAGATGGGTACGTTCACATGTACTTATTTATATATCGTGTGGTGAATATAATAAGATCTTTCAGAAGATGGGTAAGTTCACATGTACATATTTATATATCGTGTGGTGAATATAATAAGACCTTTAAGAAGATGGGTACGTTCACATGTACATATTTATATGTCGTGTGGTGAATATAATAAGACGGTTCAGAAGATGGGTACGTTCACATGTACTTATTTATATATCGTGTGGTGAATATAATAAGACCTTTCAGAAGATGGGTACGTTCACATGTACATATTTATATATCGTTTGGTGAATATAATAAGATCTTTCAGAAGATGTGTACGCTCACATGTACATATTTATATATCATGTAGTGAATATAATAAGACCTTTCAGAAGATGGGTACTTTCACATGGACATATTTATATATCGTGTGGTGAATATAATATAACCTTTCAGAAGATGGGTAAGTTCACATGTACATATTTATATATCGGGTGGTGAATATAATAAGACCTTTCAGAAGATGGGTACGTTCACATGTACATATTTATATATCGTTTGGTGAATATAATAAGACCTTTCAGAAGATGGGTACGTTCACATGTACATATTTATATATCGTGTGGTGAATATAATAAGACCTTTCAGAAGATGGGTACGTTCACATGTACATTTTTATATATCGTGTGGTGAATATAATATAACCTTTCAGAAGATGGGTACGTTCACATGTACATATTTATAAATCGTGTGGTTAATATAATAAGAGCTTTCAGAAGATGTGTACGTTCACATGTACATATTTATATATCGTGTGGTGAATATAATAAGATCTTTCAGAAGGTGGGTACGTTCACATGTACATATTTATATATCGTGTGGTGAATATAATAAGACCTTTCAGAAGATGTGTACGTTCACATGTACATATTTATATATCGTGTAGTGAATATAATAGGACCTTTCAGAAGATGGGTACGTTCACATGCACATATTCATATATCGTGTGGTGAATATAATATAACCTTTCAGAAGATGGGTAAGTTCACATGTACATATTTATATATCGTGTGGTGAATATAATAAGACCTTTCAGAAGATGGGTACGTTCACATGTACATATTTATATATCGTGTGGTGAATATAATATGACCTTTCAGAAGATGGGTACGTTCACATGTACATATTTATATATCGTGTGGTGAATATAATAAGACCTTTCAGAAGATGGGTACGTTCACATGTACATATTTATATATCGTGTGGTGAATATAATAAGACCTTTCAGAAGACGTGTACGTTCACATGTACATATTTATATTTCGTTTGGTGAATATAATAAGACCTTTCAGAAGATGGGTAAGTTCACATGTACATATTAATATGTCGCGAGGGAAATATAATAAGATCTTTCAGAACATGGGTAACTTCACATGTACATATTTATATATCGTGTGGTGAATATAATAAGACCTTTCAGAAGGATGGGTAAGTTCACATTTACATATTTATATATCGTGTGGTGAATATAATAAGACCTTTCAGAAGATGGGTACGTTCACATGTACATATTTATATATCGTGTGGTGAATATAATATAACATTTCAGAAGATGGCTAAGTTCACATGTACATATTTATATATCGTTTGGTGAATATAATAAGACCTTTCAGAAGATGGGTTAGTTCACATGTACATATTTATATATCGTGTGGTGAATAAATAAGACCTTTCCGAAGATGGATACATTCATATGTACATATTGTTATATCGTTTGGTGAATATAATAAGACCTTTCAGAAGATGGGTACGTTCACATGTACATATTTATATATCGTGTGGTAAATATAAAAAGACCTTTCAGAAGATGGGTACGTTCACATGTACATATTTATATACCGCGTGGTGAATATAATAAGACCTTTCAGAAGCTGTGTACGTTCACATGTACGTATTTATATATCGTGTGGTGAATATAATAAGACCATTCAGAAGCTGTGTACGTTCACATGTACATATTTATATATCGTTTGGTGAATATAATAAGACCTTTCAGAAGACGGGTAAGTTCACATGTATTATATTTATATATCGTGTGTTGAATATAATAAGACCTTTCAGAAGATGGTTAAGTTCACATGTACATATTTATATATCGTGTGGTGAATATAATATGACCTTTCAGAAGATGGGTACGTTCACATGTACATATTTATATATCGTGTGGTGAATATAATAAGATCTTTCAGAAGATGGGTAAGTTCACATGTACATATTTATATATCGTGTGGTGAATATAATAAGACTTTTCAGAAAATGGGTACGTTCACATGTACATATTTATATATCGTGTGGTGAATATAATAAGACCTTTCAGAAGATGGGTACGTTCACATGTACATATTTATATATCGTGTGGTGAATATAATAAGACCTTTCAGAAGATGAGTACGTTCACATGTACATATTTATATATCGTTTGGTGAATATAATAAAACCTTTCAGAAGATGGGTACGTTCACATGTATATATTTATATATCGTGTGGTGAAAATAATAAGACCTTTCAGAAGATGGGTATGTTCACATGTACATATTTATATATCGTGTGGTGAATACAATAAGACCTTTCAGAAAATGGGTACATTCACATGTACATATTTATATATCGTGTGGTGAATATAATAAGACCTTTCAGAAGATGGGTACGTTCACATGTACATATTTATATATCGTGTGGTGAATATAATAAGATCTTTCAGAAGATGGGTACGTTCACATGTACAAATTTATATATCGTGTTGTGAATATAATAAGACCTGTCAGAAGATGGTTATGTTCACATGTACATATTTATATATCGTGTGGTGAATATAATAAGACCTTTCAGAAGATGTGTAAGTTCACATGTACATATATATATATCGTGTGGTGAATATAATAAGATCTTTCAGAAGATGGGTAAGTTCACATGTACATATTTATATATCGTGTGGTGAATATAATAAGACCTTTCAGAAGATGGGTACATTCACATGTACATATTTATATATCGTGTGGTGAATATAATAAGACCTTTCAGAAGATGGGTACGTTCACATGTACATACTTATATATCGTGTGGTGAATATAATATGACCTTTCAGATGATGGGTACGTTCACATGTACATATTTATATATCGTGTGGTGAATATAATAAGACCTTTCAGAAGATGGGTACGTTCACATGTACATATTTATATATCGTGTGGTGAATATAATATGACCTTTCAGAAGATGGGTACGTTCACATGTACATATTTATATATCGTGTGGTGAATATAATAAGATCTTTCAGAAGATGGGTAAGTTCACATGTACATATTTATATATCGTGTGGTGAATATAATAAGACCTTTCAGAAAATGGGTACGTTCACATGTACATATTTATATATCGTGTGGTGAATATAATAAGACCTTTCAGAAGATGGGTACGTTCACATGTACATATTTATATATCGTGTGGTGAATATAATAAGACCTTTCAGAAGATGAGTACGTTCACATGTACATATTTATATATCGTTTGGTGAATATAATAAAACCTTTCAGAAGATGGGTACGTTCACATGTATATATTTATATATCGTGTGGTGAAAATAATAAGACCTTTCAGAAGATGGGTATGTTCACATGTACATATTTATATATCGTGTGGTGAATACAATAAGACCTTTCAGAAAATGGGTACTTTCACATGTACATATTTATATATCGTGTGGTGAATATAATAAGACCTTTCAGAAGATGGGTACGTTCACATGTACATATTTATATATCGTGTGGTGAATATAATAAGATCTTTCAGAAGATGGGTACGTTCACATGTACAAATTTATATATCGTGTTGTGAATATAATAAGACCTGTCAGAAGATGGTTATGTTCACATGTACATATTTATATATCGTGTGGTGAATATAATAAGACCTTTCAGAAGATGTGTAAGTTCACATGTACATATATATATATCGTGTGGTGAATATAATAAGATCTTTCAGAAGATGGGTAAGTTCACATGTACATATTTATATATCGTGTGGTGAATATAATAAGACCTTTCAGAAGATGGGTACATTCACATGTACATATTTATATATCGTGTGGTGAATATAATAAGACCTTTCAGAAGATGGGTACGTTCACATGTACATACTTATATATCGTGTGGTGAATATAATATGACCTTTCAGATGATGGGTACGTTCACATGTACATATTTATATATCGTGTGGTGAATATAATAAGACCTTTCAGAAGATGGGTACGTTCACATGTACATATTTATATATCGTGTGGTGAATATAATATGACCTTTCAGAAGATGGGTACGTTCACATGTACATATTTATATATCGTGTGGTGAATATAATAAGACCTTTCAGAAGATGGGTACGTTCACATGTACATATTTATATATCGTGTGGTGAATATAATAAGACCTTTCAGAAGACGTGTACGTTCACATGTACATATTTATATTTCGTGTTGTGAATATAATAACACCTTTCAGAAGATGGGTACGTTCACATGTACATATTTATACATCGTGTAGTGAATATAATAGGACCTTTCAGAAGATGGGTACGTTCACATGCACATATTTATATATCGTGTGGTGAATATAATATAACATTTCAGAAAATGGGTAAGTTCACATGTACATATTTATATATCGTGTGGTTAATATAATAAGACCTTTCAGAAGATGGGTTAGTTCACATGTACATATTTATATATCGTGTGGTGAATAAATAAGACCTTTCCGAAGATGGGTACATTCATATGTACATATTGTTATATCGTTTGGTGAATATAATAAGACCTTTCAGAAGATGGGTACGTTCACATGTACATATTTATATATCGTGTGGTAAATATAAAAAGACCTTTCAGAAGATGGGTACGTTCACATGTACATATTTATATACCGCGTGGTGAATATAATAAGACCTTTCAGAAGCTGTGTACGTTCACATGTACGTATTTATATATCGTGTGTTGAATATAATAAGACCTTTCAGAAGATGGTTAAGTTCACATGTACATATTTATATATCGTGTCTGAATATAATATGACCTTTCAGAAGATGGGTACGTTCACATGTACATATTTATATATCGTGTGGTGAATATAATAAGATCTTTCAGAAGATGGGTAAGTTCACATGTACATATTTATATATCGTGTGGTGAATATAATAAGACCTTTCAGAAGATGGGTACGTTCACATGTACATATTTATATATCGTGTGGTGAATATAATAAGACCTTTCAGAAGATGGGTACGTTCACATGTACATATTTATGTATCGTGTGGTGAATATAATAAGACCTTTCAGAAGATGAGTACGTTCACATGTACATATTTATATATCGTTTGGTGAATATAATAAAACCTTTCAGAAGATGGGTACGTTCACATGTATATATTTATATATCGTGTGGTGAAAATAATAAGACCTTTCAGAAGATGGGTATGTTCACATGTACATATTTATATATCGTGTGGTGAATACAATAAGACCTTTCAGAAAATGGGTACATTCACATGTACATATTTATATATCGTGTGGTGAATATAATAAGACCTTTCAGAAGATGGGTACGTTCACATGTACATATTTATATATCGTGTAGTGAATATAATAAGATCTTTCAGAAGATGGGTACGTTCACATGTACAAATTTATATATCGTGTTGTGAATATAATAAGACCTGTCAGAAGATGGTTATGTTCACATGTACATATTTATATATCGTGTGGTGAATATAATAAGACCTTTCAGAAGATGTGTAAGTTCACATGTACATATATATATATCGTGTGGTGAATATAATAAGATCTTTCAGAAGATGGGTAAGTTCACATGTACATATTTATATATCGTGTGGTGAATATAATAAGACCTTTCAGAAGATGGGTACATTCACATGTACATATTTATATATCGTGTGGTGAATATAATAAGACCTTTCAGAAGATGGTTACGTTCACATGTACATACTTATATATCGTGTGGTGAATATAATATGACCTTTCAGATGATGGGTACGTTCACATGTACATATTTATATATCGTGTGGTGAATATAATAAGACCTTTCAGAAGATGGGTACGTTCACGTGTACGTATTTATATATCGTGTGGTGAATATAATATGACCTTTCAGAAGATGGGTACGTTCACATGTACATATTTATATATCGTGTGGTGAATATAATAAGACCTTTCAGAAGACGTGTACGTTCACATGTACATATTTATATTTCGTGTGGTGAATATAATATAACCTTTCAGAAGATGGGTAAGTTCACATGTACATATTTATATATCGTGTGGTGAATATAATAAGACCTTTCAGAAGATGGGTAAGTTCACATGTACATATTTATATGTCGTGAGGGTAATATAATAAGATCTTTCAGAAGATGGGTACGTTCACATGTACAAATTTATATATCGTGTTGTGAATATAATAACACCTTTCAGAAGATGGTTAAGTTCACATGTACATATTTATATATCGTGTGGTGAATATAATAAGACCTTTCAGAAGATGGGTACATTCACATGTACATATTTTTATATCGTTTGGTGAATATAATATGACCTTTCAGAAGATGGGTAAGTTCACATGTACATATTTATATATCGTGTGGTGAATATAATAAGATCTTTCAGAACATGGGTAAGTTCACATGTACATATTTATATATCGTGTGGTGAATATAATAAGAACTTTCAGAAGGATGGGTAAGTTCACATTTACATATTTATATATCGTGTGGTGAATATAATAAGACCTTTAACAAGATGGCTACGTTCACATGTACATATTTATATATCGTGTGGTGGATATAATAAGATCTTTCAGAAGATGGGTAAGTTCACATGTACATATTTATATATCGTGTGGTGAATATAATAAGACCTTTCAGAAGATGGGTACGTTCACATGTACATATTTATACATCGTGTAGTGAATATAATAGGACCTTTCAGAAGATGGGTACGTTCACATGCACATATTTATATATCGTGTGGTGAATATAATATAACATTTCAGAAAATGGGTAAGTTCACATGTACATATTTATATATCGTGTGGTTAATATAATAAGACCTTTCAGAAGATGGGTTAGTTCACATGTACATATTTATATATCGTGTGGTGAATAAATAAGACCTTTCCGAAGATGGGTACATTCATATGTACATATTGTTATATCGTTTGGTGAATATAATAAGACCTTTCAGAAGATGGGTACGTTCACATGTACATATTTATATATCGTGTGGTAAATATAAAAAGACCTTTCAGAAGATGGGTACGTTCACATGTACATATTTATATACCGCGTGGTGAATATAATAAGACCTTTCAGAAGCTGTGTACATTCACATGTACGTATTTATATATCGTGTGTTGAATATAATAAGACCTTTCAGAAGATGGTTAAGTTCACATGTACATATTTATATATCGTGTCTGAATATAATATGACCTTTCAGAAGATGGGTACGTTCACATGTACATATTTATATATCGTGTGGTGAATATAATAAGATCTTTCAGAAGATGGGTAAGTTCACATGTACATATTTATATATCGTGTGGTGAATATAATAAGACCTTTCAGAAGATGGGTACGTTCACATGTACATATTTATATATCGTGTGGTGAATATAATAAGACCTTTCAGAAGATGGGTACGTTCACATGTACATATTTATGTATCGTGTGGTGAATATAATAAGACCTTTCAGAAGATGAGTACGTTCACATGTACATATTTATATATCGTTTGGTGAATATAATAAAACCTTTCAGAAGATGGGTACGTTCACATGTATATATTTATATATCGTGTGGTGAAAATAATAAGACCTTTCAGAAGATGGGTATGTTCACATGTACATATTTATATATCGTGTGGTGAATACAATAAGACCTTTCAGAAAATGGGTACATTCACATGTACATATTTATATATCGTGTGGTGAATATAATAAGACCTTTCAGAAGATGGGTACGTTCACATGTACATATTTATATATCGTGTAGTGAATATAATAAGATCTTTCAGAAGATGGGTACGTTCACATGTACAAATTTATATATCGTGTTGTGAATATAATAAGACCTGTCAGAAGATGGTTATGTTCACATGTACATATTTATATATCGTGTGGTGAATATAATAAGACCTTTCAGAAGATGTGTAAGTTCACATGTACATATATATATATCGTGTGGTGAATATAATAAGATCTTTCAGAAGATGGGTAAGTTCACATGTACATATTTATATATCGTGTGGTGAATATAATAAGACCTTTCAGAAGATGGGTACATTCACATGTACATATTTATATATCGTGTGGTGAATATAATAAGACCTTTCAGAAGATGGTTACGTTCACATGTACATACTTATATATCGTGTGGTGAATATAATATGACCTTTCAGATGATGGGTACGTTCACATGTACATATTTATATATCGTGTGGTGAATATAATAAGACCTTTCAGAAGATGGGTACGTTCACGTGTACGTATTTATATATCGTGTGGTGAATATAATATGACCTTTCAGAAGATGGGTACGTTCACATGTACATATTTATATATCGTGTGGTGAATATAATAAGACCTTTCAGAAGACGTGTACGTTCACATGTACATATTTATATTTCGTGTGGTGAATATAATATAACCTTTCAGAAGATGGGTAAGTTCACATGTACATATTTATATATCGTGTGGTGAATATAATAAGACCTTTCAGAAGATGGGTAAGTTCACATGTACATATTTATATGTCGTGAGGGTAATATAATAAGATCTTTCAGAAGATTGGTACGTTCACATGTACAAATTTATATATCGTGTTGTGAATATAATAACACCTTTCAGAAGATGGTTAAGTTCACATGTACATATTTATATATCGTGTGGTGAATATAATAAGACCTTTCAGAAGATGGGTACATTCACATGTACATATTTTTATATCGTTTGGTGAATATAATATGACCTTTCAGAAGATGGGTAAGTTCACATGTACATATTTATATATCGTGTGGTGAATATAATAAGATCTTTCAGAACATGGGTAAGTTCACATGTACATATTTATATATCGTGTGGTGAATATAATAAGAACTTTCAGAAGGATGGGTAAGTTCACATTTACATATTTATATATCGTGTGGTGAATATAATAAGACCTTTAACAAGATGGCTACGTTCACATGTACATATTTATATATCGTGTGGTGAATATAATAAGATCTTTCAGAAGATGGGTAAGTTCACATGTACATATTTATATATCGTGTGGTGAATATAATAAGACCTTTCAGAAGATGGGTACGTTCACATGTACATATTTATACATCGTGTAGTGAATATAATAGGACCTTTCAGAAGATGGGTACGTTCACATGCACATATTTATATATCGTGTGGTGAATATAATATAACATTTCAGAAGATGGGTAAGTTCACATGTACATATTTATATATCGTGTGGTGAATATAATAAGACCTTTCAGAAGATGGGTACATTCATATGTACATATTGTTATATCGTTTGGTGAATATAATAAGACCTTTCAGAAGCTGTGTACATTCACATGTACGTATTTATATATCGTTTGGTGAATATAATAAGACCTTTCAGAAGACGGGTAAGTTCACATGTATTATATTTATATATCGTGTGTTGAATATAATAAGACCTTTCAGAAGATGGTTAAGTTCACATGTACATATTTATATATCGTGTGGTGAATATAATATGACCTTTCAGAAGATGGGTACGTTCACATGTACATATTTATATATCGTGTGGTGAATATAATAAGATCTTTCAGAAGATGGGTAAGTTCACATGTACATATTTATATATCGTGTGGTGAATATAATAAGATCTTTCAGAAGATGGGTACGTTCACATGTACATATTTATATATCGTGTGTTGAATATAATAAGACCTTTCAGAAGATGGGTACGTTCACATGTACATATTTATATATCGTGTGGTGAATATAATAAGACCTTTCAGAAGATGAGTACGTTCACATGTACATATTTATATATCGTTTGGTGAATATAATAAAACCTTTCAGAAGATGGGTACGTTCACATGTATATATTTATATATCGTGTGGTGAAAATAATAAGACCTTTCAGATGATGGGTATGTTCACATGTACATATTTATATATCGTGTGGTGAATATAATAAGACCTTTCAGAAAATGGGTACATTCACATGTACATATTTATATATCCTGTGGTGAATATAATAAGACCTTTCAGAAGATGGGTACGTTCACATGTACATATTTATATATCGTGTGGTGAATATAATAAGATCTTTCAGAAGATGGGTACGTTCACATGTACAAATTTATATATCGTGTTGTGAATATAATAAGACCTGTCAGAAGATGGTTAAGTTCACATGTACATATTTATATATCGTGTGGTGTATATAATAAGACCTTTCAGAAGATGTGTAAGTTCACATGTACATATTTATATATCGTGTGGTGAATATAATAAGATCTTTCAGAAGATGGGTAAGTTCACATGTACATATTTATATATCGTGTGGTGAATATAATAAGACCTTTCAGAAGATGGGTACGTTCACATGTACATATTTATATGTCGTGTGGTGAATATAATAAGACCGGTCAGAAGATGGGTACGTTCACATGTACTTATTTATATATCGTGTGGTGAATGTAATAAGAGCTTTCAGAAGATGGGTACGTTCACATGCACATATTTATATATCGTGTGGTGAATATAATATAACATTTCAGAAAATGGGTAAGTTCACATGTACATATTTATATATCGTGTGGTTAATATAATAAGACCTTTCAGAAGATGGGTACGTTCACATGTACAAATTTATATATCGTGTTGTGAATATACTAAGACCTTTCAGAAGATGGTTAAGTTCACATGTACATATTTATATATCCTGTGGTGAATATAATAAGACCTTTCAGAAGATGTGTAAGTTCACATGTACATATTTATATATCGTGTGGTGGATATAATATAACCTTTCAGAAGGATGGGTAAGTTCACATGTACATATTTATATATCGTGTGGTGAATATAATAAGACCTTTCAGAAGATGGGTACGTGCACATGTACATATTTATATATCGTGTGGTGAATATAATAAGACCTTTCAGACGATGGGTACGTTCACATGTACATATTTATATATCGTGAGGTGAATATAATAAGACCTTCCAGAAGATGGGCAAGTTCACATGTACATATTTATATATCGTCTGGTGAACATAATATGACTTTTCAGAAGGATGGGTAAGATCACATGTACATATTTATATATCGTGTGGTGAATATAATAAGACCTTCCAGAAGATGGGTAAGTTCACATGTACATATTTATATATCGTCTGGTGAATATAATATGACTTTTCAGAAGGATGGGTAAGATCACATGTACATATTTATATATCGTGTGGTGAATATAATATGACCTTTTAGAAGATGGGTAATTTCACATGTACATATTTATATATCGTGTGATGAATATAATATGTCCTTTCAGAAGATGGGTACGTTCACATGTACATATTTGTATATCGTCTGGTGAATATAATATGACCTTTCAGAAGATGGGTAAGTTCACATGTACATATTTATATATCGTGTGGTGAATATATTATGACCTTTCAGAAGATGGGTACGTTCACATGTACATATTTATATATCGTGTGGTGAACATAATAAGACCTTTCAGAAGATTGGTACGTTCACATGTACAAATTTATATATCGTGTTGTGAATATAATAAGACCGTTCAGAAGATGGGTACGTTCACATGTACATATTTATATATCGTGTGGCGAATATAATAAGACCTTTCAGAAGATGGGTACGTTCACATGTACATATTTATATATCGTTTGGTGAATATAATAAGACCTTTCAGAAGATGGGTAAGTTCACATGTACATATTTATATATCGTGTGGTGAATATAATAAGACCTTTCAAAAGATGGGTACGTTCACATGTACATATTTATATATCGTGTGGTGAATATAATAAGACCTTTCAGAAGATGGGTAAGTTCACATGTACATATTTATATATCGTTTGGTGAATATAATAAGACCTTTCAGAAAATGGGTACATTCACATGTACATATTTATATATCGTGTGGTGAATATAATAAGACCTTTCAGAAGATGGGTACGTTCACATGTACATATTTATGTATCGTGTGGTGAATATAATATGACCTTTCAGAAGATGGGTACGTTCATATGTACATATTTATATATCGTTTGGTGAATATAATACGACCTTTCAGAAGATGGCTACATTCACATGTACATATTTATATATCGTGTGGTGAATATAATAAGACCTTTCAGAAGATGGGTACGTTCACATGTACATATTTTATATCGTTTGGTGAATATAATATGACCTTTCAGAAGATGGGTACGTTCACATGTACATATTTATATATCGTGTGGTGAATATAATACGACCTTTCAGAAGATGGGTACGTTCACATGTACATATTTATATATAGTGTGGTGAATATAATAAGACCTTTCAGAAGATGGGTACCTTTACATGTACATATTTTTATATCGTGTGGTGAATATAATATGACCTTTCAGAAGATGGGTACGTTCACATGTACATATTTATATATCGTGTGGTGAATATAATAAGACCTTTCAGAAGATGTGTACGTTCACATGTACATATTTATATATCGTGTGGTGAATATAATAAGACCTTTCAGAATATGGGTACGTTCACATGTACACATTTATATATCGTGTGGTGAATATAATATAACCTTTCAGAAGATGTGTAATTTCACATGTACATATTTATATATCGTGTGGTGAATATAATAAGACCTTTCAGCAGGTGGGTAAGTTCACATGTACATATTTATATATCGTGTGGTGAATATAATAAGACATTTCAGAAGATGGGTACGTTCACATGTACATATTTATATATCGTCTGGTGAATATAATAAGACCTTTCAGAAGATGGGTACGTTCACATGTACATATTTATATATCTTGTGGTGAATATAATACGACCTTTCAGAAGATGGGTAAGTTCACATGTACATATTTATATATCGTGCGGTGAATAAATAAGACCTTTCAGAAGATGGGTACATTCACATGTACATATTTTTATATCGTTTGGTGAATATAATAAGACCTTTCAGAAGATGGCTACATTCACATGTACATATTTATATATCGTGTGGTGAATATAATAAGACCTTTCAAAAGATGGGTACGTTCACATGTACATATTTTATATCGTTTGGTTAATATAATATGACCTTTCAGAAGATGGGTACGTTCACATGTACATATTTATATATCGTGTTGTGAATATAATAAGACCTTTCATGAGATGGGTACGTTCACATGTACATATTTATATATCGTGTGGTGAATATAATAAGATCTTTCAGAAGATGTGTAAGTTCACATGTACATATTTATATATCGTCTGGTGAATATAATAAGACCTTTCAGAAGATGAGTACGTTCACATGTACATATTTATATATTGTGTGGTGAATATAATAAGACCTTTCAGAAGATGGGTACTTTCACATGTGCATATTTATATATCGTGTGGTGAATATAATAAAACCTTTCAGAAGATGGGTACGTTCACATGTACATATTTATATATCGTGTGGTGAATATAATACGACCTTTCAGAATATGGGTAATTTCTCATGTACATATTTGGGTACGTTTAATGAAGTCCATGAAGAAGGAAAGGTACAAAAACACTCACTGAAGTGTTTAATTATATCCATAAAAATGGAAAAGTTGAAGGACAAAACACACATTTAAAGCGTCTTTAATAAAACCACTTGAAAGGGGCAAGTTCACACCTTGGTTTCATTGCAGAAACTATATTAGAAAAGCGGGAAATATTTCACTATATCCGCTCGAGTTGACAATGCGGGATCCATTCTCTAACTGGTCGTTGTTTGCTTTATGGTCTTTATTTCTACCTTCTCTCAAGCAGGTGTTGGCTCTCGAAAAAGTCACTCGAAAATGCGAGGGAAATTCTGTCAGTTGTCGATTAATAATATTGTATTTTGAATATTTCCAACGGTATCGGAAGTGTTACTCGGAGCCTGTGTAAATTACTGATTTTGTTCATATGACTCATGACTTTTGAGGCAGAAACTTCCAGTCGACCAAACCACTTTTAAAAAGTACCTTAAACTTGATACTAAAATTTGTAATATATTGAATTAAATTCTACTTAATTTCCGACAATAACAAAAAGTTCCTATAATAATTTTTTTTGTAAAAATTTTCCTCTTGACTATTGTTATGCTATTTTTGTTTCTTTCTCTCTTTCCTCCCCACTGTTGATGGCTATAATATTTATGATTAGTAAATATAGTTTTTACTTAATAACAAAATCACATAACCAGTACAAATATAGAAATTCAAAAGATTTAAAACTTTATGAATTATTATAATTAAAATTTAAAAAAAATATATTTTTGTAAAAATTATTTATTCAGCGAATTTTTTTCTTTAAAATAAATATCTATAATATATCTTCTTCATAAAAGCAATTAAAAGCTTTTCTAATTAAATAATGTCGTAGTTTGATTACATTTTTTTATTTTACGATTTCGGCAACTCAGTGTCCTGTTTTACAAGAAAAAAAAAGAAAAAAAAAAAAAAGAATGAAGAAATTTATGATTTAAATTCTCCAAGGAGTTCTGCATATAACTAACATAAACATTAAGCGGAAAAATGATATATTTTAAATCAATCAGGATGGTGCTACTGACCAATTAAAATGGAGGAAATATATTTAAAAAGGAGCAAAAGAAAACTGGGGGAGTTATGCAAATACAAAAAAGCTGCAAGAAAGGAACAGCCGGTGGATGCGTGTGATATTTGTAGCCATGTCCGGCTCTCTCAAGTTGAACTGACCAGACATATGCGTATCCAATAGAACCTTGAACTGACTACAAGCTACTAATTTCTTCAGATTTATCTTGCCCAATTTGTAACAAAGTAGAAATAGGCCCGGATTAACTTTGCATGTAAAATCTTGCGATATCAATAAGCAATCAAAACATTTTTGCGCAAATTCCTTACAGAGTTTAAGAGATTACATAATTTATAGGTTACTTGTACATATTTCACTGGTATTGTTTATTTCGGTCAATTTTTATTGTGTAACATAATAATTCATATATATTCATTTTGTACATAATAATTTATTTTGTATATAATTTTAACCAGATTAATATATTTTGTGACGCATTGTGATTTACTTCAAAATTGATTAATGTAACAGTGTAAATTGTCAATGCAATAGTTGCCTTAATTTATATGTTAATATTTTTAGATATAGCCATACACGATTAACGATTCGACAGCTATCATGTGTGTGGGGAGAGGGGGATATTTAGGCAGTGATTTCACATTCATGCACATTTCGTTGATGATAAATGAATTTTCTTTGTTTAAACATTATTTTTTCTTCAATTCTGACCATTTTTTACTTCTGGGCAGTTTGAACATCAATGTCTTTTCGCACTTAGATTGTTTTTTTTTATGTATCGCATTTTTACGGATCAGCTTCAGGTGTTTTCTCACCAAAAAGAAAAAAATAACATGCACACATAACAGTTTACAAACACACACACACACACGTGTGTGTGTGGTGGGGGGGTTGTAATGATAATGGCGAGATTAAACGTTTCTATACCAGAAACTTTCGGCATTCATTGACCGAATACTTAGTGTTAATATAGCAGAAATTTATCTTTTTCTTAAAATATTTTTTAAGAGAATGATAAAAGTGACATGTTCATCTGCAGTCGTATCTTTTTAGTACAATAGAGAGACGCTCATTTTATTTGTGTCATGTCTCGCCCAAAGAAGACATACGACTGACCCTATCACAAAAGAGTGCTAGCTGATGATATCTTGTTTTTATTGAATATTGTAGGCTCTGTTATGATTATTTTATATAGATCACATGTTTCCTTACTAGTACACAACTGTTCATTTAGAACACAAGATCGCCAACCAACATATTTTAATTTTATGCTATGCTCTATACTTTCTTTTCATTGATGACTTTCATAAGAATCGATATACCTGAATACAATGTTAACATTCCGCATAACTAGGAACTAAATACGCTCTATCAAGTTAGTTGCGCGGGTAGGCCATGAACAACGAGAGAAATATGCCTCTAGAATAGACGTGATGTCGTAACGATGAATTGACACCAAGTGGCGAAGAGACTGACTTACATTTGACATTATTGTCATGTGAGGCTTTTCTTATCTTTTGATCTCAGTTGATATTTAAATTTAGTAACGCTATTGTTGTTTTTATTTAATCGTTCATACGATCATCAAACACATACATGCATACATGTTTAATCGATTTTTGCTAATTCAGTATTAATATGGACGTTACGGGGCATTAATGGCATGTTAATTTTAAAGCCTTCAAAACAAAACTGCTTTCTATTAATCATCTGCCTTCCTTCTGCATGACTGATGCCAACGTGCAGTGAATTGTAACGCCTTCTCAGGCTAACGTTCTCTGCTGACATGAAGTGAAAAGATTATATTGAATCAATTGATAGATCTGTTACTAAGAAAGTTGATTTACTGTGTGGTGCTAGATATTTTTTCTCTCCAGAATCTATCTTTAATATTTATAAGCCTACCATTCGTCCATATGTGGCTGTAATATTCGAAGCATATATATATATATATATATATATATATATATATATATATATATATATAAGGAAGAGGTTATAGTAGTTCCAACGAGAGAAAAGTATGTATATTAAAAAGAACAGAGAAACCGCAAACGTTTTTGGTTGTAATGTAATGTGGATTTAAAAAAATATATATTATGCTTTATTTTCCATAATTTTGCTATACGTGATTCCGGTCTCGCGACCATCATCATGCAAAGAGTGAAGATTTCCACATATTATTAAAAATAATTAATTTTTTTCCTTTATGTTTTTCAATGTTAAATATTCTCAATATCAGACATTCTCTTTTTTGTGTTAGTGATATCAAGAGTTCAAGAATGACATTTGGGTCATATATATATATATACACATATATATATATATATATATATATATATATATATATATATATATATATATATATATATGTGTGTGTGTGTGTGTGTGTGTGTGTGTGTGTGTGTGTGTGTGTGTAGATTCTTGATATATATATATATAGAGAGAGAGAGAGAGAAAGAAAGAGATAGAGATTCTTGATAAAATCCAAATAAGAATCTGCAATTTTATTGGTTCTGACCTGTCATCCCGTCTTCAATCACTTTCCCATTGTCGTAATGTAGCTTATCTGTGCCTTTTCTATAAATAATTTCGTTGTAATCCTTCTAATGAACTTTGATCTGTTGTACCTAAACTTTATGAATTTAATCGCTATACTAAATAAGGTCTCATCATTTTACAGTTGAATTGGCTTAATGTAACCGTAAGTTCTTTTCTAACAGTTTCTTTTCTCGCACTACTCGCTCGTGGAACGCACTGCTGGCTTCTTTCTTTCCAGCCAACTTTGATCTTTAAAAATTTATATGTAATGTCAACTGCTATCTTGTCTTTTTTATTTCTCTTCTTTTATTGTTTTCGCTGCTTACTAATGTTTTTCTTTTTCTTTCACACTCATTAACCTCTTGTATCTAAGTGGATTTATTGCCTCGCTTCGTGTGAAATGATTAAAAAAAGAAAAACTACAAAGAAGCTGACTGTATGGAGCTTATCATTTGTTATCAACTGTGTTTGTAATAGACAATGATAGTCTCTGTCTTTAACTTTAGTACATTAATCTTAAGATTAACTATCGTAGTCTAAGTTACGTGTAGAAAGTTTTTCTGTATTTTCATTTTTTATACATGGTTATTTTATTTTGAAACGACAACATGAATCACCAATTTAAATGCTTCAAATGTTCAGGATTTCTAAATGTCTTTGTTAGTTTAGCATTTATGAAATGAACTGGATCTCTTTAAGGCATTAAAATATGAAATGTAGCAAACCTTGTTTTTCTCATTCTACGAAGCACACTATTTAAAATAACTTAATATGTCATATTTTATTAAAGGTTTTAATTTGTCAATTACTTTTTTATCTGCTACGCGACCATAGCTGTCTATACAGGAAAGATGTCTTTCTCACAGATGTTACAGACGAAAAATTTCAACAGGATAAGCTTGCTAGAACGTTTAAAATTCGCCACTGTATCTTGAGTTATTTTATGCATATACTAATGTGAATTCAGTGAAAGCAGAATTATTAGTTATGCGATATCACTTATGTTTCTGTCATTAATCTCGTAAATGAGCGTATAAATCAAGCTTAAATATTTTCACTTTTCATTTTTTACATGCATATTAGTTCCATTACTGATTAGATTTAGATATTTGAAAGAATGGTTCGCGTTTCAGGTTTTACCATTATTTTGGAAGCACAGATGTCATTGGCAGACATATTTTGTCGGGATGGAACTTTCTTGGAATATGAGGAATATCCAAATAAACATAATTGTTGTTGTGTCTTTCCTCTAATGAGGCTATTGTGGAGTCTTGCACTTACTATAAAGTTAGTAGGAAAAGTAGGCCTCAGGGAAACAGTGATATAGACTGAACGTTGGTCAACCGACGCACAATCCCAAGTCGTGTAACACCGTTCTGTTGTAATTACTGTTCAATACACTATTTATCTGCAACCTTTTGTTTTGTTATTTCTTAACCATTTACTTGGTCACAACAATAATTGATCATAACAAACGGGGATATTGCTAAGCATCATTATCATTATGATATTCATCAACTCTTTGAATTGAAGAAAAATACTATGCTGGTACTCAGTTAATAGTGAAAATTAAGCTTTCATCTGAATGCGCTTTACATGTTAACTACAAATTCTTTCGGTGAGAAAATACAAATTAAACTGACCCTTTACTATTTTTACTAAATCAAATGCAACAAAGACAACAACAAGAGAAATAATCAAATAGGCAGATATTTGTTTTAACAGAAAATATTTTTATGTAACAAGTACACACGATATAATAAAGTTGTTTAAAACACTATAGAGTTCTTGGTTGTAATATAAAGGTTATGCTATAGATCTGGTAAGGAATTAAACAGTTTACGTTGATGGTGAAATTGAATGAAATAGATTGCTTGACTTACTGTAGAGTTGTCTCGCTTCGACTGATATAGTTACGATTTCCTTTATATTGTTAAGATATTGAGTGATTTGGTTTCTGAATCTCGTCTTGCTTGAATTCGTCACTAGATGAATTGATGTTGAAAAGAAATTGAATTCCACAAGCCGGGTTGATGTTAATAAAAATTAACTTTTAGCGAGGATGTTTGGTTTCATGGATTCGTATGATGAGTTGATTATTTTAAGGACTCACTAAGTCGCGTTGAAGTTTCATATTTATGAATTTTCTTGATCACGTAGGAGGCTCGAAAGAATGGTTATCAATTTTTGGCGCGTTGTACTCTGAACAGATCAACTCGAGGTCAACCGTGCGGACGTAGGCAGAAACATGACATTATTTATGGACCAATCAGAAAGCATTGTTTCGTACTGAACTCTGGAGCCGATTTTAATGGGTTCAGCACAAACTGAGAATACTTAGCAGTGATCCTCTTTTAACGGGTTTAAAACCGCATATGTGCAAACGCCCTTTTAATGGAGCTTAACTGAAAACTGAATTAAACGAATACAGCTTAATTAAACGCGCTTAATCATTTGTGGTGGTGACCTTGCAGTTGGTCGCTGTATTACTTTCTCTCTCTTAAAATAAATGTTCACTATTTCATTCCTTTCTATATCACATTTCAAAATTATTTATTATTGTAATTCATGCCAAGAAGCTTTCTTCAAGTGAAAACAAAAAAGATATTATAATAATAAATCCTTATTATTATTATTATTATTATTATTATTATTACTTTCTTAGTATAATAATTTCCAGTTACTAGACAGTTAAGTACCGCCCCCGACCAAAAAAAAAAAACAAGGTTTAAAATGAATTCTTAAAAATGAAAACGTTTCCTTAAATCTAAAATAAAAATTTTAGTTTTAATTTCTAGCTAATAGCTTAAATTTAATATTTCCACTAAGCAAAATATTTTACTGTATTTCAAAACGAATTTAAATTGATTGGAAGCAGATTTTAATCGCTGATTTTAGCGATTTTTAGCTATCTGCCAGCACAATGTATTATTAAAAAATATTTCAAAAATAAAATATACTTTTTTGAAATTTTATTTAATGAATATTAGGATTAATCTGATTTGAAACAAATAACTTACTTTTAGTTTAAAATATCGCAGAAATGTATTTTTTAACACGGGGGTATGTGTATTTATTAGGTTAACAGTTATATTGACAACCGGAAATTTATCTATTTTTTCTATGGTGACATATCTTTAAAAATTACTTGACGAATATAGCTTGAGCCCCGTACACACACACACACACACACACACACACACACACACACACACACACACATATATATATATATATATATATATATATATATATATATATATATATATATATATAAATATATATATTTATGAATAAAAATGACAATAGGAAAACTGGTAATTACTGACGCGTTTCGTCCAATGTGGACTTTAGCAAAATACGAAAATGAAATTAAATGAACAAAGTACCTAATAAAAACAAAAACAGAATGTACCTAGCAACTGGAATGTAGAGAAACGCTATTTTCAAATTTTTAACTGAAAAATAACGTCAGTAATTGTCACGTGTGGAAATGACAATATTCTCCAGACGTGACATTACCTGTATCAGAGACTCTGGTGGCAAACTGAAGGTGTGGAGCCACATATTCGAGGCCAGGGATGCCTTTCCGAACATTAAAATGTGCGAATTTGACAACCCCGTCTTAAAGAGATTGCGCAACTTTTGCTCTGGGAGGGTCCCGGTTTTAGTTCACCCCTCCTTATATAGGGCTATTAAATTAATGTACCCTATTGACGTCGGCGGTATTGTCCTGGGCGGTCGTATGACGACTGAATTGGGCACTGGCAGTCTGGGACAATCTGTCGGGGTCCTGCTCAACGCAGATTTCCGCCCCGTATGTGTATAAGGTTTTTGCACTTATTCTTTTTTCTTTTTGCAGGCCTAGACGATGGCAGTTAAGTTAGCTATACTGAATGTGAATGGCTTGAGGGATCGGGGTAAGGCTGCCCGCCTGCTCCGGGACCTGTTGTCTTTTGATGTGGATGTCGCCGCGATCGAAGAGACCCACTTTGTTTGCAGTTCCGATGCGTGTGTGCTGGAGGATGACTTTGTCGTTTATTCAGCATAGGGGGACCGGTCTGCCAGAGGTGTTTCTTTGCTTGTCAGACGTACTCTCGATGCGAAGGTAGACCTTGTGCATACCGATGCAGAGGGCCGGTTGATCGTGGCCGATATTGCCGTGAAAAGTGGTTCGTTCCGGGTCGTTGCGGTTTATGCGCCCAATGACCAGAGGGAGCGGGTCTCGTTCTTTCGGCGGTTGGGGCCGTTCCTGGTGGATTCAACGCGCCTAGTTTTAATGGGGGACTGGAATGCCATCCTGGACCCCAAGTTAGACAGGGGGCGGGGTGCTAGCGGGAGAGGGGGCGATCGCAGCTTGGTCGATCTGATCGACGATTATGGTCTCGTCGATAGATACCGGGTCGATCATCCCAAGGGAAAAATGTGGACGTGGGCTCTTAATTGGCCTGACCAAAGGTGGTTAGCTACCAAAGGTGGTTAGCTACCTTGACAGAATGTTAGTGAGAAGAGCCGACATAGAACTACTAGATTGCCCTACGTTCCACTGGGTAGGCTATTCGGATCACAAACTCGTTTGTGCCCGGGTGGCGTTAGACAATAGGCCTAGAATGGCTGGCTACTGGAAGTTCAATCTGTCTTTACTGGACAGGCGGGACTTCCAGGAGCAGCTAACTAGACTAGTGCAGCGGGAGCTAGTGGGGGCGGTTATCGGGAATAAGTGGTGGGAACGCCTTAAATGTAGGATTAGGTCCTTCACCACTGATTTCAGCAAACGGCTCGCTCTAGATAGAGCTGAAAAGATGAAGACGCTTAAAGCTAGTTATTCCTGGGCGGTGGCTGGGGGGGATCCCCTAGAGATAGCCTTAGCTAAGGAGGCCCTGGATCGATCGAATAGCGAGCGGTACATGGGTCAGGTAATTAGACATAAGTTAAGCAAGATGTCTTCCGAAGCCGTGAACTTGGGCGCAGATCTGCGCAGGGAAGAGGTCCGTCGAGGTGGCGATCGTTACATTCGTGAAGTCAAATCTCCGGAGGGGCGTACTCTTCGGGCCACTGACGACATGTGCGGAGCGTTTCGGCGCCATTTCGAGAACCGGTTTACCAAGGAGCCTGGTCTCCGTGAGGAGGAGTTTCGTAGCTATTTGGCTGACTTTCCTCGGCTTTCGCCGACTGAAGCGGCTAGCTGCGAGGGAGAGATTACGGAGGGCGATGTCTACGCGGTTTTGAAGAAGGTCGGCAGAGGCAAGTCGCCCGGTCTGGATGATTTGCCCTATGAATTGTACTTGAGGCTGTCGCACATCTTTGTTCCAATTTTGACTGCAGTGTTCAACAACTGGTTTCGGTCGGGGTCCATCCCCAACCGGATCACCAGGGGTGTGATCACTCTGTTGAAAAAGGGCAAAGGTGGTGGGGAGAACCTAGATGATTACAGGCCCATAACTCTGCTAAACACAGAGTTAAAGATTATGGCCAAGATCCTGCAGGAGCGTTTGCAGTCAGTTGCCGAGTCTCTGTTGGGATCTGAGCAGACTTGTTCTGTGAGGGGCCGAACAATTCAGAGCAACCTGCATCTGATCCGCACGATCATAGAGGGTGTAAAAGACGACGAAGAAGCCGCGCTGATCAATTTGGATCAGTCCAAGGCATTTGATAGGGTCGACCATCGCTACCTTGCAGCTGTCCTGCAGGCCGCTGGATTCGCACCCAACTTCTGCCGCTGGATTAGCCTCCTGTATCGCTCCCCCAGTGCGGTGGTACAGGTGAACGGAAGGCTGTCGGACGCGTTCGTGCTGTCTAGGTCGGTTCGTCAGGGTTGTCCGCTGTCGCCTCTCCTTTATGCTTTGGCGTTGGAGCCTCTCCTTCGCCGGCTGAAGGACGAGACCGGCAGTCCGGCCCTACGTGGAATTGCCGTTCCTGGAGGGTCTCGAGCCAGGGTTTCCGCGTACGCCGATGACGTATCCGCTTTTGTGTCGTCCCGCAACGACATTGAGGTGGTACAGAAGGCGCTTGATCGGTACGAGAAGGTGACAGGGGCCAAAATAAACCGCGACAAGTCGTCCGGCTTGCGGTTAGGTGCCTGGAAGGGGGTCGCTCTTCCGGGCCGCTTCGGTTGGACAAACGGTCCTGTCCGCATTCTTGGAGTGTGGTTTGGGCCTGACCTCCAGCTGGAGAAGAATTGGTCTGAAGTACGAGCAAAGGTCGATTCCGCCGGTCAGACTTGGAATTGACGGAGGTTGTCCGTGAAGGGCAGGGCGGAGATGTGTGCTACATACATTTTCCCCCTGATTCTTTATCGATTGTCCGTACTTCCTCTCTGTAAGACTCACAAGAAGGCGCTCGAGCAATCGCTATTATGGAGGGGACGCGGGAATCGGGTCGACAGACGAGTCTGCACTAAACGTCCGTGTCATGGGGGGCTGGGAATGCCGCACCTGCCGAGTCACATCCGTGCCTCTAGGTTGGCTTTCCTACGCCGTGCATTGACTGGAGGAGATCCGATTCTGGAGGGGATTGTTAGGGACGCGTTCCCTGGCCTTACCATCAGTCCCCCCATCTCGCGGGTTGAGCGCGGTCGTAAACCCCGGGATCAATCGGTTTTCCTTCGCGAGTGTCGGTCGGCCTTGAGGGCCGTTCCCCGGTCCAGTGACCTTTCTCGGCCTAGGAAGGTCTTCTATCGTGAATTAGTGGAGAGGCCCGCGAAGGATCTCCTACGAGATACGCTCGGCTTGTCGGAGGAGGAGTACTGCTCCTACTGGTCTTGGGCGCCAGCGGCGGATTACCTCAGTAACCCTGAGTTTTCGCTTAGCTGGCGATTGGCTCGGAATCGGCTGCCTCTCAACGACAAGGCTTTCATATGGGGCTTGGCGGATTTGCCAGACTGTGAACGGTGTGGCCTTGGCTTAGAGGAAACGGCTGCGCACGCCTTCTACCATTGCCCCCAGGTCCGCCCCTTATGGGACCATGTCGGCGAGCTGACGGCTCGTCTCGCTCCCGAACAGCTTGTGTCCATTGATCGCGCATACGCGTGTGACAATGTGTCGCCCCCGTATTCCGGGATGAAACGGATGGTGTTTCTGACGCTGATGGCCACGGCTCGAATGGTG
This sequence comes from Acanthosepion lycidas, assembly GCA_963932145.1. NCBI lineage: Eukaryota > Metazoa > Mollusca > Cephalopoda > Sepiida > Sepiidae > Acanthosepion > Acanthosepion lycidas. Next base: position 66,133,468 of record OZ010579.1, read on the forward strand.
ATTTGGACGACGCGAAAGGAGGAAGTCTTGCGAGGCAATCGTCTTTCTCATTCGGATCTGATTCGATTCTTTGAGCATCAGCTCAAGATGAAGATTAGATCGGATAGAAAACGATTGCATTCGACAGTCTTTAGCGAAAGGTGGGTAAAAGAAGCGAGCTTGCTTCGTGTGAACGGGGCTAGCCTTGATTTTCTCTTCTAGGTCAACCTATTGCACATCGGGGTGGCTTCCTGTGGAACCCTCCCCTTGGTTAGGTTAGACAAGCTTCAGTGTACCTAGTTAATGTGAGTAAGTGTTGTTCCTGGCCTGCATCCTGGCCGTTCTTTGGTTATGATCCAAGTCGAGATTCCCATCCTCCCCAGTTTGTTTTGACCCCCGCCCCATTTTCATCTCGACTGGGTCAGTTTTATATTTTCCCATTCCAGCCTAATATTTTATACTTTTTCCCACTCCCTTAGCGAGAGCGTCTCTTGATTTTGTCCCCTGGGCAGAATACAGCGGCCTCTCTGTTTTATGGGTTGGACGGTCCCTACTAACATCAATTATGTTTAGTTTGTATTTGTGTTTATTTTAAGTTTATTATTGGGTTCATTTCCCTCCCCTCTCATTTTATCATTATTAGAATTGTATATATATATATCATCATTAGAATTTTCATGGTATGGGGCGCGATTTTGGTAGGTCTCCCTTGAGAGCACGTGGTATTATGGTGGTTGAAGGATTGTTTGGTGATGGACGAGTTCTTTTGGTGAATGTGTAAAATGTAATGTACGAATGGGTCGCGAATCTGATTAGCTAGGTATAAGATAGTTAGTGTTGACCAGCCTCTACCCCTCCCCTTTATTGGCCTTGTGCCACAATTTGTACTTTTTGTTCAAATAAATACCAGTCCACATTGGACGAAACGCGTCAGCAATTACCAGTTTTCCTATTGTCATTTTTATTCATAAATATTGTCTCTCTACTGATTAATTCGGAGAAATTTTCATATATATATATATATAGTGACGTACCTACGATATCATTAACCATATAGGCGTAAGGTTAAAAAGTCCCCACCTCAAAGAAAAATCCCAAATTCTAGTCAAAAATAGTTAGATATAAAAAAAATAAATAAATAAAATCCATTGCTTTCATCTTGTGAGCGAATATGTTCTATGATCAGACATACTTTCATCTTCTCTCCAGATTTCTTTCTCTCTTTACCTTCTCTTCCACCCACAAGCCCAAGGGACCGTGAACTTTGAAGCGACCCGACCTGAGAATGACCTGGTTCCAAAATCACTCTACCATCAGGTTGACCATAGTGAATTCCAGGCATCATCAGGCTCTCCGGCTGCGATCACGTGATCAGACCCTACTGAGGGTTGATTGAATTTTTGGCCATTACGCAAACACTGCGTGATTTTCGCCCCATCCTCCTACGTACACGGTCAAGGACGAAGGGAACCCACGTGACTGTCTTTGGGGGCAGCAAAAATCTAAAAAAAGGTTTTCAGTTTCCTGTCTGACCAGTGGGAGATGAACATCACTGAGCAAATCGTCCCGATTCCAAATGGACTGCAAACTGAAATAAAGAAGACAGCAAAGTCTGTTGACTACAGAATGAAAGGACTACTACCAAATTGAATCGACCAACGAAACGCCTGTACGAGATGCTGTGGACCCCCGACCATTTGCTAAAGAAAAGGAACCCAGGAAAACTGCCGGCAGACCAAAATATTGTTTTAGCAAAAGAGCTCTCGCTTCGGCGGATTAGAATTTTGTGTGGAGATATCAACTCGACTGACCCATCAAGACTGGATTGATCTTTTTACATGTAGTTAAATTCCCAGATCAACTCTGTGGACAAGACAGATTGGTATAAAATGACAATTGGAAAAAAGATCTTAGATTTTGCCGACGCGTTTCGTCTTCCGACTTTAATTTTAATTTTAAATCTATATTGTTGACATGGAAAAAAAATCTCTTACTATAAAGGTAATTTACATTAACCAGAAAAAAAGGCTTAGGCAGAAGCGTCTATCTTTTTAAATTTGGATTTTTTAATGTAACTATAACAACAAGAACATTTCGATTTCATTTTTGCCTTGAAAAAGTCTGAAGACGAAACGCGTCGGCAAAATCTAAGATCTTTTTTCCAATTGTCATTTTATACCATATATGTATGTATTCGCTTGTACTTTCTGTTCTTTCATGATCCTTTCCCCCTTTGTTAAATGGATTTTCTTTCTTTGCCTGTTTCTGTATTTAGAAATAAATGTTCTATTCTGAAATCCACCGTCTTGCGTCGGTTCTTCGTTGACTCCCTTGTGCCGCTTCCATCTCTGAGTGAAGACAGAGAAAAGATTTCAGGTTTTTCTTTTTTTAAACCCGTGGTTCACCTATATGCTACAAGTTTGTAACAATATATATATATATATATATATATATATATATATATTAACTACCCTGTAAACTTAAAAAAATAGGAAAATATTCTACGTCTAATGTTTCATTGAATTTTACTTCGCCTTTAAATTTGTTATAGTCTTATTTTCTGATAATGCCGTGTATAGAAGTCCGCGTTTACAAAAATCGGCACATTTATATACACAAAGAAATTCAATTATTAAATATTGGCTATTGTATAAATGATTCGTCAATATAGTTTTTACTTAATAACAATATCACCTAATCGGTACAAGTTAATACAGAATTTTAAAAGATTTAAAACTTTATAAATTATTCTAATTCAAATTTATAAAAAAGTAAATAATTCTTGTCAAATTAAATGTTTTTTTTTAATTAAATAGTGTCTTAAATAATGTTTTACTGCATTTTTTATGATTCAGAACAGATTTTCGATAACTGGGGGTCCTGTTTTACAAGAATAAATTGATAAAACTCTCCAAGGACTTCTGGTTAGAACGAAAATAAACATTAAGCGACACAAAAAAAATTCCTCGAAATTACCAATATTTTTTAAAAAAAAGAGACATTTAAAAATAATTTCATTCATTTACGAATAATACCTGGAAGTTTCATTAGAACCTGATAATTATTTGATTTTTGCAATAATTTCAAGATCAATGTATTTTTCCCTATAAAAAAGGACTCTAAAATTTCCTCTACTATATTTTCACCCCAGCTGGTACAAGAAAAACGATTTTAACCAAAATTCTGAAGGTTTAAAAATATAATTTAATAATAAAAAATCCTTTGGTCTTTTGTCTCAATAATGACAAAGGTTTTGACGATAAAACTTTGTTTTTATGTTTGGGGCATTTTTTTCATCATGTACTGCTCAGATTTATCGAATACTTCAACTTCAGTATTTGATCTTCCGACTCTCCAAGCTTTATTAGTAATACAGTTTGTTAACAAATGAATTCTTATTGTGGATGAAAACAAAATAAATTATTTCTAAGTATCTGATTTATTCTTGCGTTTTAAAATCCCAAGTCATCAGATTAACATAGTAAGTGTGGGAAAACAGGCAATTTTAAACATGACATTATTACTCATTAATTAGGAATTTTCCTTAATAACTACACTCAGAAACAAAACTACGCAATGCACATGTTTAATGAAGCTCCCAGCATTAAAAGGAAGCAAAGTATCTCCAATTTGATAATGAAAGTAAAGTTTCACAAAAATGAAGCCCAAAACACAAACGATGGTTGACGTTGTTCAATGACACTGGAGATATGTAAGTCTCATTAGTTAGTTCATTAGGCATACAAGAAAGAAGGACTTGTAGGATATCAAATGTTATATTTTACAACCAATAGGTGAAGCACAAATAAGTAAGAAACGTCCAAGACATAAATAGGTTCAGAATCACTAAAACAAAAACTTTTGTACCAATCAGTAACAAAAATAGGATCCAAAATTAAATAAGTGGTTTCTGGAATTTGATTGGACAGTACAGTCACGTGCTATGTTTCCGACTACGTCCATACGTTTGAACTCCAAATGAAATGGTCGCTGATTGCTATCCCACGTAAACAGAAAAGCTTTCGTTTAGAGCCGATGTGATCAAGATAACTATATATACACTGATTTCGGGAGCAATAAAAACACTCATAGCGAAGACCCAGTCAGCAACTGGACGTGAATCACCCGTCGATGACAAAAGGTTGAATCTGTAAACACCCAACCAAAATTCTCTCGTTAACATTACAACACCTCAGTCAACGACGACTATACACCATTCAAAGGAATAGTCACACAACTCAAAGAAATATTAATAGCCGTGGAAAAAAAGTAAGTCTGATCATCTATCTGTATGTCCATTTCCTTTTGGAACCACCGTAATCGGGTTTCACGTATTAGCACTCAAACACACACATACGTTTCTACTAATGTGTATCACCCACACATACACACAGTCAGGTAGCAGCCACGCATACACCCCGTTAAAATGTGCTTCAGACACGCATACATATATACACACTTTATATTGACCAAGACATATGACTAGGAATTAAACTTTAACAAATGGAAAATTTTGTCGAACATTTGAACTTTGTAAACATTATGTTTGTTCTGGTAGTGAATACCAGAACAAACATAATGTTTACCGTATAAAAAGCAAATGTTAATGTGTACATAAATATATGACTATTTCAATCTGGTTTTCCTTTTTACCTATGTAAAAAAAATCATTTCTTCCCGTTATATTTGTGGGCATGACACTCGGATTTTAATTTTTCACTTTTAATCCGGGTAGACTGACCCTCAGACGCTTACTCAATGTGAAATAGAAAAGAAAGAATTTATGAAAAGTAAAGAAGGCTGTAAAGGTTTGTTTAAAATATTATTTTGAGCGCCTAATAAAAATAAAGATAAATCTTAGATATTGATAAAGTGAATTTTCATGTTAATGTTCTGACCTGTCAGGAGTCGAGACGTCAATCGTAGTCGTAGTGAAATGTGTATAGGTGAAATGGGGTGTAGCGAATAAAAACTTATGGTAGCAGTGATGGATCTTCGAAGAAGGCTTGGTCTGCGTCTGTTTTTTTCAGTTTTTAGTTTCAGTTATGTTGTCCAGAGTCTATGTGGTTGTCTATGTGGTTGTCTATGTGGTGCCCCAGTGTTTAAACTTCTCACTCTCAGCTGAAAATGTAATTGATGTGCTTGGCCCGATGTCCTGACTATCCACTAACAAGGTGTGAATGAATAGTGATTTTAACCGGCCGGCGACCTTGGTTGGATTTTTGTCAGCAGGCTCACGAAAGTATATTTTCAAATTATCATGGCTTTCAAATTCCGTTCTTCTAATTTGTGGGGAAAAAAAAGCAAAGGATGATTTTTTTTTCTTAATCTTTTTTTTTTTATACCAGAACATTCGATTCTTATTACCCTGAGTGTCTGATTCAGGTAATAAAAATCGAATGTTTACATTGCAGTGTCGCTATAAACAAACACAAAATCAATGCTTATCCAGGGAAGACGTTATTAACCATGGATGTATTCAGATGGGATATTATTAACCAAGAATGTATTCTTAGGTAATGGCAAGTTTTGAAATGTTTTCACATACATTTTTGTAATTTTCCTTTTTGCAAATGTTCTGCTAAAATAACATGCTTAGTTTGATTGATCTGATAAACTATATATTCTTTCTACTCGATGCCCAAGAAATTAAAGATTATGTTTTATCACAAATGATATAACCTCGACAATCCTTTTAGCTATAGCTTTCCTTTATTTCCCCTTTTCAGCATCTATTGTACTTGAATTACGAGATTTAAGGGCTTTTCAACGTTTGTACAACGGAGTTAACAGTGACATTTTCCTCTTTTCAAAAAAATAAAATTTTATTCCACTCTTTAATTGGATGCCACCACGATATGGATGCGCGGGACGTCGCACCCTCTGCCCCATATCTGCATCCTACAAATGCTAGTTAGCAGAATATATATATATATATATATATATATATATATATATATATATATATATATATATATATATATATATTAGCACCAGCACTCGATGTGTGATACTCTGAGATATATATATATATATATATATATATATATCAGAGTATCACACGCAATTTTGTAGAGATAAGTACAGGACAAAACTGAATACCACCAAAAACAAATGATCATATACAAGATTGGTACCATTTCTGAGCTAAAATCAGATAACCGCCTATGGCACCGATTTCAGAGTAGCACAAAATAAGATCAAACAAATACTACCCACTGCACAAAAATTCTTATTTTTCTATATTTGTCTTAGGTCAGTGAACAATAGAATTCAATATTGAAATATAGAGCAAAAAGTTTCATAGCTTCAAATGAATCAACCCATGAAAAACAAACAAGGACTTAACTGTCAGATAAAATAATCATATTTTTTACTTTTTTCATCCTTCTTTCCACAAAGTAAAACAATAAATAAAATTTATTTTCATCACAAACTTTAGGGCGTCAACTTTGTTATCCAAATATGAAAATTTTCTTCTTCAAAATCTACGCAATTTAATATATAACATACAAAATCCTTTCGAAGAACCGAGGTTTGATTACCGAGCATGTCAGATAGTTGTTCGTAATCCTGAACAATTTCTCAACAGAGAACGCGACATTTTGAGGAATTCCGAGGTGACACAACTCCTTCTGTAGCTTCAGGAGACCTTAAGAACCTTTTGTTGCGGTAGTATGTACGTTGGTATTTGAGTTGGAAAACACATGTCTCCTGGAATGTTTATCTCACAACAAAAATGGCGAACTTACATGTGAGTCCGGGTAATAAAATACAAAGAAAAAACCAATATATATAGAAACATATGATAATGTATTATTAGCAAGACAAAAAGTTACATTGTTGCGAGCGACAAAGACAATGATAGTGTATGTATGTGACAAAAAAATGAACATGCACGAAAACATTTAAAGACCAGTAAATTGTTCGTGCATGTTGTAATAGAGAGAGATCACCCCCCACCAGGTGGGTTTATTAATCAACGGTTCTAAAGGATTGGGAAGAAGGTACTAATTAGTTGGGTAGAAGGGATTCCGGAGTAATTCCAGAAATAAGTTTTTCTTTTTACTGAGTTGTTTCTGGGATTGAATTATTAATTAACTAGGTGAATTAATTCCAGAGTAATTAATGGACAGGTTTGTTAGGTAAAGCTTGTCATAAATGGTGAATTGGATTTTGGGTGGTCTGCCGGGCGAAATCCAGCCAGAGCCCTTAGAGGAGATAAGTGCTTTTCGCCGGGCTTAAGTGAACGTTGTCTGCGGAAAACCCAGCAGGGAGTCCGAATCCGATTTTAGTACCTCTTGAAAACGGAGCTTCGGAGATCCGGCGGAAGACACATGGTGGTCCAGGCGATTTGCATATTAAAAAATGTTTAAATGTTTAGCTCCGCCTCTCTCTATATAAGCGGTGTGCACGCTTGGGTTGAGCTGATGAGATCGGAGATAAGATCGGATAGGATCGGAGAATGCGTCGGAACGCGAGAGAAGCGGCAGACGCGGCAGAGAGAGAGAGAGATCGCAGATCAGGGACCGCAGATCAGAGATCGCAGATCAGAGAACGTGAAGGAAAACGCGGCGGAAACGGCTTAGAGGGTCTTGCTAATTTGGTCAGTGGGTTGTATGCGTCAAAAAGTCCGAATCGTACTCAGAGATAGAGATCGAACCCGTGCGAATCCTGATAACTTCGTCAACAAAGCTGAGAAAAGCCGACTGCTATATCGGAGGGGGCGGACGAAGAACCACGGCTTATCTCCCTTAGTACAGCCGAATTTCGGCCGGCATAATTGTGTCATTCTCTCTCTGTGGCGTTCCGACCCAAACGAGTGAATCTCGTTAAGACAGTTTGTATTCGTGCAATTTCGTTGGTAGTGATATAAAAACAGTAGCTTTAAAGGGCTCTTTGTACAGGAACCGAAAGTGTTGCTTATATTTTTTCTTTCTTTGTGCCCTTGCGGTTACGACAAGAACCTTTCTGCACAAATAGCGATTTCTTTCAGCGTGGAGCCCAGCCATTTTGTTCATCCTACCTACGGATTGTTCCGAGGGATCGAAATACTGCTGTTCGGATCAAAAATTCACAACGTGGCGGATAGCAGTGGTTCCTTCAGTTCACCGGAGGAGGACATTTGCCAACGGGAAACGGATTTTCGTGATCGACCTACATCTTATGTCTAAGGAAACTAGGAAAAAAGAGAATGATAGAAAATATTACAGTGTATTTATAGGTCCAGGACTCGTCCCCTAGTGGCTGTTTTTTTAGTTAGGAAATGTAATTGGGGTTAACTTTACACCTTTACTGATCCATACACCATTGAGAAAGTGTCAGCCACTTCATTTTCATTGTCAGGACGATAGATGGCGTCAAATGAAAAACAGCGGTAGTGGTTAATCTTGCGTATTGCAATCGATATCTACTTGCCGCCCCACGCAGACAGGATGCGACACAAGATCAGTTTAATGTGCGGAGGCTGAGCGCATTCACCCGGGTCAGGTCCCAAAATAGCCCAGCCCCTGCAACCGTCGGTTGTGCTGGTATCGGTATTACTACCGACCTTTATCTTTAGTGCAATGTGAGAGGTACTGCTGCGAGAAGCTTTCCTGGAGACGGGGCACGACTCTTATTTTTCTCGGTTTCACTTTGCCCGAAGAAAAAGACACAACTGAGAGATGATGCAACTGTGTTTCTTTGATATCCACTCTATATTCCGAAATATTAATGGAGACCTCAACCAGTCTCGAATTTTAGAACTGTCTTCTTCACTCCTTGAGTCTTCCGAACTTTTAGAGTATTCATTTTGTCTGTCTTTATCATCCATACGTTCATCTTCAGACATTTAATCAGGTAAAGATAGGTTTAGTTTTTGTTTGACAAAATTATTATTTAAAATATCAGAAAATATTTCTTGATTATTTTTCTCCTCGCATTTGTGTCATGGCATTATTTGATCTGCATGGGCAAATATGCTATATCTATTTCTTATTACAGCTGTGTTGTTTCCTTTTGTTTGCTTTTTTAGTCATTTCTTCCAAGCAAAGCAACAATGCCATTAGGACGCATGAAGGCTATAGTGAGTGAAAGAGAATGATGACTTTTATGAGGAGAAGTGAGGAAAAGGTCATAAAGGAACAGGATTCAAGAAAACAGAAGATCTTGTTTGGTGTTGTATTTAAATTTTTGAAGATTGTAGGTGCCAGAGAGGCAAGAAATCGGGAGGGGGTTCCATAGGTGAGAAGTGGTGCGAGAAAAAGAATCTGTTAGAATAGAATTGGCGGTTGCATCTAGTTAGTTTAACAGTAAAACTGAGACCTAGTTGCCAATCTAGTAGCACGCTTAGATTCATGTAGCACTGTGGAAAAAGCTCATCAGAACAGTTGCCATGAAAATATTTGTAGAAAAGGCAGAAGGGGTGTCAAGTCACGCTGCTGACAAAGTGACTGAAATCATGATGCCAGGCCAGGATCAGTTACATTACAGACCATTCTTTGAATTGTGTCAAGAATCTTGATGTATACAACAGGAGCACCAGCCCAGATATGGCAGCAGTATTTAATGCACGGACGAATTTATAAATGTTCAAGAATTCTGACGAGAAAAAAATGTGGGTGCAACACAATAACAGACTTTCATAGCAGTAGATGTAGCAATTGATTCAATATAATCACTCCACTTTATGTCAGCTGAAAATGAAGGCGTCAATGGTGTTCTGGAATTGAACATCGGCCATGCTGATGAAAAGCAGAAAAGGTTCTTCATGGTGATTAAAAGAAAGCAGTTTTGTTTTCGAGGAGTTAAAATTTACAAGCCATTTTTTGCTCCAGTTAATCACTGACTGGAGGTTCTTTTTGTGAGCTGTTTCCAGGTTTACTTTGTCGTGTCTGTCGGATTTGCTACTAGGACTGGAATAAATGGCTGTGTCGTTTGTATAAATACCTAGTTGGGAATTCATGACGTCAGGGAGGTCATTGATGAAAATCAAAAACCGCGCAGGTCCAAGGATAGAACCCTGGAAGAACCCCTACATTCGTATGAAATGATATGGAAGCGTGTCCGTTCAACACGACCTTTATTACACATTTTTAGAAACGATTGAATGGAGCCAAATATTCGTCTCGTGACACCGTAGCCATTGAGTTTTCAGAGACGGTCAGCATGCCAAACCATCTCGAACGTCTTTGAGATATCTAGTGCCACAGCCCGAGCTTCGCTATTCTTGTCTAAGGCTTGATAGGCACATTTAGTAATGACCATTAACACGTCGGAGGTAGACCTTGCGAAACGGAAGCCATATTGTTTGCCCGAAAGGACGTCGTGCGAGGTAAGATGCTTAACCAATTCGGCGTTTACAACGCCGAATTAGTTAAGCATCTTACCTCGCACGGTATCAAGTATTTTGCCAAAAAGAGGCAAGAGAATTTAGTTTGTAAAGTCAGAGGGTTCCTCGGAGTTTTTAAAAACAGGAATTACTGAGGAGAACTTCCAACAAGTTGGATAGCAAGAAGCAGCGAGGCATTTCTTCTAAAGTTTGGAGAGAACAGCGGCACATTTCTTTAGAACGTCTGGAGGGATCCTGTCACGTCCGAATGCTTTGTGGGAATCTAATTTAGAAATGATAGCAAAAAACAATGATGGAGTTATGCATATATCACTCAGTGGAACATCCGTTCTAGGGGTGGTCTGGCAGACGTACTCCTGATGAGTCAAGGATGGAGTTGAAAGAGAACCTCCGAGCAAAGCGCTATGTTTTATCTGCAGTAGATATCAGTAATTCAAATTTAGTGAAGAGATGATGCTCACTCTTGCAGCGTTCCCAGTAATTTCTAGAACCACAGGAATCACCAATGAAATCCCATGAGACAGTAGTGATTTAACTTAGTATTTCTGTAGTGAAACGAAAGCTTCGATGTCGGCTTTCACCTAGGAAGAGTCTTCAGTGGCACATTCCTAAATAGGATGATTAAATATATCATTTAAAGGATCATTGCGAAGAAAGTCATGAAACGAGTCTCAGTGCGTTGCTAGCAGAAAAAAATGTTCTGTTCATAAATAAGAGGTTCATGACTGATAGAAGAGTGGAAAAAGACGTCTGTATGGTCAGAGTTTCCAAGAGGACAGACCCGCAGAGCACGACATGAGTTCAGGTGGAGGTCAGGAAGAGATCAAGTAGAGAAGCGAGTCCGTCAGAATTACTGGGGAAACACATGAGGAAGTCTACTATTTGAGTGATAGACTGAGTAATAGAGAGGTTCATGGTCTGGATGGCAGCAGTTTTAGTGGCATTAGAGTGAATAAGCCACCTGATATATTCGCGGAACACAAAGATATTTGCAGTAACTCAAAAGCAGTTTCGATAGGAAGATTTCTATTTTTTTTTTTGTTTTCTTTTTCGTTGCCTTTAGGTCCAGATTTATAGTTTGTACCATTCTTTCTGCTATGTCATTCGTTTGATTGGAGGTGACATAAACGATGGAAGATGTACATCCTATTTTTCTTAGCCACGAGTTAAATCCTACGTCGCAAAATTCAGGAACGTTATTAGATACCATTTGGTACTTCATTTCTAGAGATTATGACTCTTAAAATTTGTTCTACAATAGAACTTCTTTTGTCAGGTACACGAATTACCTCAGGCCAGCCTGAAAAAAATCTACTAATTTTAATTAACATACCCGTGATCCATGTGAACGTGAATCCAGGGTTTCAACGTTTTAGGCCACATGTATAGTTTACTTGCGCAAATTTGCTTATTTCTTTACATTTCAGAAGCTTTTAATATGTTTCTCCACATCTCGTGAATATCTCGATCACCATACCTCTAACTTTAGCCATTTTTGCGTATATGCTATTCCAGAGTGTATATCGTCATGTACACTTTTATTGCCAATTTTCTTTGAGTTTCTGGGAGTATAACTAAATCGCCATTACAAATCAATCCATTCTAAATTGTTAAATTTTGCCTTATTTCCTTGTATTGTCTTTCTGCCATGAATCAATTACCCCATATGTTCTTTTTTAATTTTGATTTTATGCTGTTTAGTACTGGTCTCTTTATAATTTCGGCAGCCATTCTATCCATTCTATCCACGGGTCCCTACCCAATGTAGAACGGTATTTTCAAAAGTCTCCTTTATATTCTCTTTTGGATCTTTGCAAAACCGCAACCTCGATAATGCGTTCATGTGTGGAACTGAATTTCCTTTGACATATTCTATATCAAAGACAAAGGCCATTGATCTTTTTGGACACCTCAATATTCTCGATATCGTGGCTTTGATAAATTCTTTTCTCGGATTAAATATAAATTTTAATGGTCTATGTTTAGACCTTAATATAATTTTTTTCCAAACAAAAACTGTCGAGCGCTAGTAGTCGTCTACACGATAGCTAGACCCTCCTTTTCGATGTTTGAATAATTAAATTCAGCATCTGTCAACTTTCTTGATAAGTGCATTATTGAGTGTCCTTCTTGTCATAATATTCCAGATATTGAATGTTCATTGGCATCTGTAGACGACAATTTCCTTTCTGAGGTTAAAAACTTTCACCACTAATTTTTTTGCAAGAGTTAACTAACTTATCAAAAGCTTTTCATTGTACTTCGGTCCACATGAATTCATCATTCTTTTTTCTCAGTTTGATTTCTTTAGACCTGTATAGTATAGTACATATCGTCTCTAAAAATTCACTAATCCTAAGAAAGATTCAAGTTCTTTTTTATTTGGGGGTTCCAATACTTTTAGCATTTTCGTATTAGTGCTTGATCCAGTGAACCTCCTTTTGAAATGGAATATCCCAGAAACGATATTGTGTACTGATTTTTTTTTTAATTTATTGTTATTCTTGCATTTCTTAATCTACTCAAGACTTGTTAGTTTTTTTTTTTTTTATTCCTTTTTAAAAATTAATGGCTTTTAGGCATATGTTATCGTGATAACATACCATGTTTTTGTGACGTTTCCTAAGACTTGTTCAATAACCTTTTGAAATATATGTACTTGACATCTTTATTCCATATAACATTTTCCATCTCAAGAGACCTATCGGAGACTTTATTGTTGTTCCATCTTTAAACTTCTCGTCTATTAGTATCTGCTGATATGCAGTTGTCCGGTCTGTATTGGTAAAAAACCTTTATTCCTGCTATAAAATGTAAGACCACTTCCATATTTGGTATGGGATACGAGTTTGAGCAAACTTTATGATTTACTCCAACTTTATAATCACCACATATGCGTACATCTCCATTTGATTTTCTTAAAACGACATTTTGGAGACCGATTTACAACCTCCCGGAAGTACAATCAAGTAGGTCTTGCCCTACTAATTTTTGCAATTTTGCTACTAGTAACAGAAACAAATGCATTGGTAATTTCCGTGCCTCATAATGGAAGGAGTTTCCTTTTAACTTTAGACTTGCTTCATAGATTTTTTAACATGTCTGTTTCTAATTAATTTGGTAGAGTTCATCATTTCCAATAAGTACGTGATTTTTTTTTTTTTTGCAACAATGATAGGTATTATTTCAAATTTTTCTAGGGACTCTTTAAAATATCCCAAGGTTTTTATGACTGAGCAATCGAACTGGCGTAACTGCAGATGGCTTATATGTAGTTTTGGTTTGCTTATATGCTCCCCAACATTTCTTGTTATTAACGTTACTTCGTTGTCTGTGTCTATTTGCATATCTAAATTTACGTTGCTCATTCGAACTTTTAGCAAAATATTTTTCTTTGTTCCTTAACGAGAAAACTCCATTAGTTTCGTATTGTTTTTGTTCCATTCTTTACACTTTTTTTTTCAACTCTGAACACTGCTTGAAAATGGTTATATTTTTATTCTATTAGAGGTCTTTTCAAATGCTGGGAATTTCTCTTTCTTTATTTTGTGTCTATATCCACAGAATCGACATTTTGTTACTGTTGTCTTCACTGGATAGATTTCTAAATTATTTTGTTTGTTTCATTTTTGTTGAAATTTTATATTAATTTTTGTTGTTGAATAAGGTCAATGCAAACGTTCAAGGACATATTTCCCTGTTATAATTGTTCCAGCATTTTGTAGTGGTGCATTGCATTATACATTCCTTCAATTAGTCTCATTTTAATTAATTTTTCAATTATTTGGCTTTCTCTTCCGAGTTTTGCAAACTCACAATATATAGAGGCATTTTTTAGACGATGCAAAAAAAAATTGTAACCGGTTCTTCAGCGTCTGGAAGTCAGGAATTCTACTCTGTTAGGAATTATTAATCTCTCATATCGCATATTTTTCTATATGATCTGACTTATTTCGTTAAAAGTCAAATTTTTCAGTTCCACTAGATAAACCATTGTTGAAACTTTCATTATAGCTTTACGTCCAGCTGTAGCCAAAAAAGACCTACAATTTCTACTTCTCCCTCTCTCTTTGTTGTCTCTTAGTTTCTTGGTTCTAGCTCTTGCCGCAAAACTTCTAAGCTAGGCCTCCACGAAGTCAGGGTCTTCAAGAGGCAATGTATTTTCTATCGACGATGCCATTGTTATGAAATGTATTTTCCTTTGTATTTTCTCAGTTAAACTCGCGTATCGCATTCAATATTTCCTTACCACCCCACGCAGGCAAGATGCGATACAAGTTAGGTTTAATGACGGGAGCCCAAACGCGTGCACTGGGGCCAGGTTCAAAATATAGCTCAGCCCCCGCTACTGTCAGTTGCACTGGTATAGGTATTACTACCGATTCTCTTCTAGTGCCACAAAGAAGGTAATACAGCGAGTGGGAAGGGTTATTTTAGATACTTGCCATCTGGTTTGGTTCCTGACCGACAAATGGAGATAAACTGGTTGGAGGTTTGGAAAAAGATCGAAGCTGCAGCTCGTTAGTGGACTCAGAGAAATCTTTCTTTGAAGTTGGCTGGGGGTGGAAGTTTGTGCTTCGCACATCTATCCGATTCCCCTTTACCGCGTCTCTCCGTTTTTCCATTTCCGTATGCCGAAATAATTTCGGTTTCCTCTGAGGAAGTTTCCTTTGGTTTGCTGCCTCCCTCCTGCCGAAGTCGATTTAGGAATGACGAGCGTTGTGATTCGTTAGTATAAGTTCCGCTTGAACATCCTAAAACGAATATGTTCGCAAGAGGACGGTAATGGAAAATTCTGGAACGAAGTCGCCAGCCGATCTTTTCCGTCACTGAAAAGTGTGCATACAGACAAGGGGGGCATCCGATTTCCCCAAGCCGGATACTCCTATTATCGCCTTTAACTTGCTCCAACGCAAGAACGCAAAGCATAGGCGAAAGCGGACAACCCTGACGAGACAATGTGAAAGGCCCCGACCTTATCCCATTTACCTCCACCAAGATACCGGGGACTGATACAAGAGACGGATCCAAACTCGAAACCGGCTGATACGAGAACTGGGAAATCGATGGTCCACCTTATCCTAATTGTCAGCGCTGCTTCACTGTCGACTATTTCTATGATCAAGCGTACTAAATGAAGGTTATCCTGAATAGTCCTGCTCCTCACAGCACAAATTTGTTTGGAACCAATCAGACTGGGCAGAACAAGCTGCAAACGGCTTGCTGCGATCTTTGCCAAAATCTCCAACTCTGCATTAAACATAGAAGGTGAAAATTACCTATCCGGTCGCTACAGTTTTTATTCTGGCGTAACAACTTGATGACATCTCTGGTGAAATGTTGGGTTATATCCACATTCTTCAATTAATGACTGAGTATCAGTGCCAGCAGAGAAATAAACACCGGTAACTTGCTCAACTAACCTCGTAGAGAAAATCTATCTATGCCCGGAGACGTATCTCCAAAATTTCTCCTCGGTGATTGCCTCTTTGTACCCAGCTGCTTCAGCCATCACAAGACTATGAAGTCGGCTAAATAGATATCGAACTGAGCAAGGCAATCCGTGTTCTCTGGTGAACAGGTCCTGAAAAAAAGGACCGAAATGCCTCATAGATGCCTTCGTTTGTAATCACCCATCGTCCGACACTATACAATTCCTCTTACCGCAGTTCAGCTTCTATATCCGTCACTTCGGAAAACAATCTTTTTAATCGAATCCTAACTACCAGAGCTTGGTCCTTCTTGATAAGCAAGGAGGCCAACTCAGCCATAGCTACGGCTACTTCCTCACTATCTACCGATGTGATGGCTCCCTCTTATCTAGATTCAGTTGCCGTTTGCGCTGCTAATCTAGATTGAACTGATGGCTATAAACAGCAGCAAATGATCTAATCTCAGACTTAAGGTGCTCCCACCATTTACTCCCGATTATACTGTCAGTCACATCTCTCATTAGTGTTAGTAATAACTGATCACGAAAATCCTCCACCTAAAACAACGTGTTGAATTTTCAATAACCAGTCAATGTAAGCTAAGCTTGTTTAAGTTTACTCGCACCCAGACGAGTCTATGATCCGAATAGACTATCGAATGGAAACTTCCTGGTGGTATATCCTATGACGGCACCATTAAAACTGGTATGGGCGTAGGGTCAATGGGAGAGATCATCGGCGTTCTCACCCCGACAATATTTAAGGACGAGATTCAACCCAAAGGTAAGTGTCACCCTAAGAGCTCTACATCGACTCTCTTAAATAACACCCGGTCGATATAACTCGAACGAACTACCATATCTGGGCCGCCCATATGTTTCCATATCCACACTACTTCCCGGGTGTATTCTTTTCTAAAGTTTCAAATCCGGGTTGTTATTATCTGATCTATTTCCATTACGATCTATATCGAACTCTAAAGACGGCGTTCCAATCACACGTCAAAAACGGCTCGACTCGCCGAAAAAATTCCACCCACTCCGCTTTGTCGTTGTACGCATAAACCCCAATGAAACGAAAAGTTACTTTTTATGGCAATGTCCAAAGCACAAAAACTGCCATCCGGATCTGCGAACACAAGAGCATACGAGGCTGTCAAGGACCTAATGATCAGCCAAGAAACATCTCTGGAACGTTTATCAGAAAAAACCGAGTAGAGGTGAAACCTTTTACAGAATATCCTCATAGTACCTGGCATTCAGATGGATTTCTTGCAAACAACAGATATACACTCCGAGATGCATAACATCGCGAACAAGTCTCGCTCTGTGAGGCTCCAATCTCGGACAGACTAACCATCAAAAAGAGCCATTGAGAGACACTTACCTTTGGGTTGGATCTCGTCCTTAAATATTGTCGGGGTGAGAACGCCGATGATCTCTCCCATTGACCCTACGCCCATACCAGTTTTAATGGTGTCGTCATAGGATATACCACCAGGAAGTACCAGCTTTAACTGTAGAACGAAAATCGGGACCCTCTCACAGCACAAATGTTTCAGCTTTCTTAGCTCATCACTGTCTGAGATTATGATGGAGGAAATTATGATATTTCTAACCACCTTGTCGAACATGTCTCACAGCTCCCGTATTCATTGTCCTGTACGGACGACGTTAGCAGCTTGTTTTGTTCTGGGGAAGTTGGTTAGGTCCTCCAAATCCAAGTCTCCACATTTTGGGATAGATAGGAGGACCTTCAGTTCTTTAATTCTTTGGCCATACTTATTGTCCCGCTCCACACACTCTCCGGAAACACGACAGATATTCTTCCTCATATTGTAAGTTGGTTTCAGCTTCAACTTGGCCTCCACTGAGGGACTCCTCTGTCTCTTAACCGACGCCACACAGTACTTCTTGACAATGATTGAGCCAGAGGCTTTCGCCATTTTCTTCTTTTTTGGAGAAGACCGTTGTTTCTTCTTCTTGGACGAGGGGCAGAACAGTCTTTGGAGGGGCTTCTGGTGATGAATTTGCTGGAAGTAGAGATGCTGCTTGAAGTGGAGATGATGGATAGAGCATCTCTCTCTCTCTCTCTCTCTCTCTCTAAGACCCGCCTTAAGGTTTCTTTTGGATTTTGTCCCATGACGGATCATTATCCGTTCGGCCACAGTATAACTGCTCTTTTTTTCGTTTTCTCAATTTTTTTTCTTCTTCTTTGAGAGGCGACTGGCCATTAGTGGGCGAACACCTCCTTCGGAAGCAGCTGCGTCGTTTTCGTCATCTCCTTAGGACGCGGTTGGTTTCTCATGGGATTTGACTTGTATTTCCTGGCAACCTCGTTGGGAGGCGACTGGGTCCCTCCAGGTATCTCCCTGGAAGTTACCCGCTCCTTCCTTGCTGCCTACTTCGAAGGCTCCATGACATTTTATATTTTTCTTTTACCACTTTAAGGGGCGCTTTCCGATCGGGAAGATTTGCCTTGGCGGCCAACCCCCATTTTTTTTTTTTTTTTGACTGATGCCCTGTCGGCTATGTCGCGCAGAATTTCTCGCAAAAAAACAAAAAAAAAAAAAACAAGATACGAACAAACAATTATAATACAAAGAAAAAGGAATAAAAAACAAGATTGAAAAAAAGAACATAATTCAAATACACAAAATAATGTAGTGGGTGTGAAATAATAATAATAACTCCTTTCACACACTCTTCAATTTCGGGGGACTAGGGAAGAAGAAGAAAAGGTATGCGTGAGCCTATGTGAAATTTTCTTTAGGCCAATGAAAACATTGTCTTCACAAAAATTGGCTGGTGAGCTGAGAAGAAGGAAAGAATTTCGTGGGTCTATGTGAAATTGTTTTTGGATCAATGAGAACCTTACTTCACAAAACAGAAGAAAAGAAAGTAGGAGCTTACACGAAATTCTTTTTTACGTAAAATGAGGAGAGTAATTAAATTAAAGTTTCCGAAGTCATGTGAGAGTTTTCGTATCTGATAAATGCGACCAGCGTTGAAGTGATCACCCGAGTAAAATTACTCGACAATTATATTATCGGCTTCTAACCAGCACGCAAAATTCCAACGAATTTTCTCTCAGCAATCCAAGAAAGCTAAGTATTTCAAGCTATCTCTCTTCGTCTACTTTTGAACACATGCAATTATATATACCTTCGGTGAGCAACGAACTCTCTTTCCTTTGTCGTAAACATTTTCAATATTATTTTTGTCAGATCCTTTAATCTGTTGTATCGACATTTCCCCTTAAAACTACGGACTTTAACAATTCTGGTTTATTTTTCTGAAAACGAACTACCCACACTATGCGAATAAATTCCTTGTATTGTTTTGTTAAAATTAGTCGTGTGTTTTCTCGTCATTATCATCAATCATTAATTTTCTTGGCGTGGGTAAATCAACTGTTTATTTTAACCCCTAAGACCATGCCACTATAAGACATTCCAAACAGACGAGCGAACTGACTGAATTTGCTTGTATGACTGATCCTCACGTATCGTATTTTACCCATCCTTTGGCATTTATATAGTATCTATACCTTAGCTATTGTAATTATGCACTCATTTGCATATATACAGTCACCATTACTTTAGGGCCTCCGCAAAGGCATAAGCCTCTTTTTTATATCGCTGAACGCCGTCGTTCCGATCGCGAAAGTGTTCGGGAGAAGAATGCTACGGTGCAGCCGGATTGTTTCATCGAGGCAACAATAGGACAGTCGGCGCCTGTTTCTACTATTGGAGGAATAGTCAGATTTACTGCCTTGATTGTAGAATTGGCGATATTCGTTTTTAGACCCTCAAGGGCTTTGACGGTAGGAGTAACTAAAAGGAAACTGGTAGTCTTAACGAGTGTATTTTCTGAGAGAATGGGCCTACTCAGGGAGAATAATGTGTGAACATACACAGGGCCTAATGTTATTAGGGATCGATAATTCACGTAGTGGTTTCAGCTGTTCAGGGTCAAGTGCTATAGTTCCTTTGCTTGTAAAATATCTTTATAGGTCAGTGGTGCTTCAACTGGAGGAACACTTACTGTTTAGTGCAAAGTATTTTTCAACAGCGGCTATGAACGGCTTGTGATTGCGATGGTGGTTATTTTTACATGGCCGCACACCGTTGTTTATGTAAGCGTAAGTTCCTTGCAGTTTCATGTCGGTTATTATCTTATCAATAACCCTTTGTAAGCTGGTGCTTTTAAAATTTAAAGTGATAAATGTTTTTGCAATCATCTCGTCAATTCGGGGTAGCGGTTAGGCATCAAACTCTGTAAATAGATTTATAGTTTACGAGTAGTCTGTAACCATTTGATTTTTGTTAATTTCAAAGGTTGTTATCAAGAATGGGTATTTATTTTCTCCGATTATGCCTTCTCTTATTCTGGATATTTCAGATTGAATAAATCTCTTGTCTTCAGAAGAATATCTCCTAGATTTGATGGCTACTGGTTTACAGTCTGTAGTTAAATTATTGAAGAGGGACCAATTACGACTCCTTTTTTTTCAGACCATAATAGTAACATTTATTTCTTAGCACTCAACAAAAATTCGAGGTAAAAATTCGTCCAGTAATCAGCTTCCCAGTTACATGTTGGATGAGAAAATTCATCGAAGTGTTGAAATATTTTTCGTCTCAACTTTGGTGGTATCTAGGGCTGTAGTGGTGTTTGTGAAATGTCACAATAAAATTTGGTATCGCTGAATGGGACTGGTAACTTACCTAACCTTAGCGATGAACTAGAATCTAAAGATGCAATTGTGGCGCGTGACAGTGTGTCTGCCACTGTTTTCTTGACTTTATACATGTCTGCATGTCTGAAGAAAATTAGGAGATATAATATAGGTGTCTACTTTCTCATGGGCTATATTTGTCAGCGTGTGTATGCAACGCATAGATCAATGGTTTGTGGTCAGGTGTATATAATGAAATCTCTGCCTTCAATGAGGTGCTGAAAATGCTTAATTGAAAGGTAGATTGCTAACAATTTCCTTGAGATGGTACTGTACTTGGTTTGGCTTTGCTTAGTTTAGCAGAAAAGAAAGATATGAGTGTGATTTGTCCATATGATACTTGGTATATAACTACACCTACTGCACTTGAAGAAGCATCCGTTTTAAGGGTAAGTTTAATTTTATCACCTTTGATGTAATTAAGCCTAATGAAGTTTACTAATGATGTCTTAGTATTGTTGAATACTTGTGTCTTACCTTACAATGTAATATTTTTGTTCTTGCTCACAAATAAATTTGTTAAGATGAAAGTACAGTAGAGCGATTTGGTACCAATCTCCTGTAATAAGTTATAAGGTTTATAAATCTTCGCAACTGTTGTAGTGAAGTTGGTTGTGGGAAATTTTGGATTGCCTCTACCTTATCTGGCAAAGGTGAAATACCTTCTTCGTTGATTTCATGTTTCAGTTTCAGTTCCCCGAAAATACATTTGTGTACATTAATTTTTAGTCCAAAGTGTGAAGTCTCTGGTAGGTTTATTTTAAACGTATTTTGTGATATTCCATAGAAATCAAAACTTCACCAATGCAGGCGTAAACAAAAGGTAAACCTCTGAATACTTCATCTATCAGAAGTTGAAATGTTTTAGTCGTATTTCGCAATCCAAAAAGCTTCCGTACAAGCTCATATAATCCAAATGATATGGGAATAGCAGTTTTGTGGATGTCCTGTTCAGCCACTGTAGTGGATGATAAACGTTTACATGATCTAAAATGTGGGAACCTTGGATGACCGATGTATTTGAGGAATAGGATATCTGTCTGATGTTGTAAAAGCATTCAATCTACGGAAATCGCCACAAGGATGCCATGCAGTTGTGTTTGGTTTAGGGACCATGAGCAATGGGGATAACCATGCACTCTTTAATGGGTGTACAATTCCCATCTGCAGCAAAGCAGTTTTGTCAGGTTTCAATCGTCTTGGTGTAAAATGTACCAGTGGCCCTGTTATTTTGATATGTTGTTTTATACTGTTCGTGTGCTTAAATGGTTTTGTTATTTCTGTGTATTTTTGTAGTAATTCTTTAAAGCTTTTATTCCAGCCGACTAGTATCGAGAGAAAATTCCTCTCTCTGAAAGTTCAATCAAGAGATTGAGTAGCCATGTTGACTTATAAGTTAACATTAACTAAGAAGTTTGCACCTAGAATGGGTGTTGTAACATTTGTTCAGGTAAAAACCCAGAAGAAATCTAGCTTCATACCCAGGTTGATGGTCACAAATTTTTCACTAAAGGTGTTAATTTTAGTACCGTTAGCTGCCTGTAGTTTGTAACATCCTGGTTTTAATTTTTGTTTTGGGTCTGGTGGTAAAACATTTATTTCGGCTCCGGTATCTATTAAAAACTATATCCGTGGCTCCTATCCTGAATATAGAACAGACGACCGTTCTGTGAAAGTCTAGCAACAGTCGCCGTCACTACTATATTTGCGTCTTCCTCTCTCTCTGCTAAAACTTCTGCTGGCGCTACTGAAATTAGGCCTGCTTGTTTGGCATGCAGTTCTCTGTTGCTGTATACTCAAAAGAGACATTTGTTGAGCTAAACTTGCAACTGTTACTTATAATTTTTCGAACTGCTCGTCAGTAGGTCGCGTTTATATCTCTGACTTGCGCGTGTGTATCTCTGAGCTACATGAATACCGTCCTCGGATTTGTATCTTCCGTCATAGGCGCTAATATTTGCGTCATTGTACTAGGTAGTTTGTCGAATCACAGCTTACGAATAATATTTTCTGCCACGACGTTAGATCTTAAAAGACCCCTCTTACGTGTTCAGTCACGCAGGATAGTTTCACTGAACTTGCCGGTCCGTGTAATTATGGCGTAAAGATTTTTTTCGGGTATGGTTTCTAGTAGGTCTGTAACCTCTTCGACTACCTCTGCTGGCAGTTTCTCTGCAACGTAGCAGTAAGATGCTCTCTGTAAAACGATCTTTTCGGTTTTAAAAATCGCCTGCATTTGTATAAACCACGACTTTATGTTGTTTGGGTTATACGCGGGTAAAATTTAAAGCCGTTAGTGACGCTTTAATGGGATTTGTGTTGTGTTCCATTTCAATGTTGTTAATTTTATTTTGAAAAATGTTAAAAGTTCGTTTAACGAGGTATGAATAGGGCGCGTTGTTTGGAGAGAGTGAAAGAAAGGGCTAAGGAGAGTGAACGATGTCCGGGTAGTAGTAAAACGCCTGTTGGATTTGAGTGGGTAGGAATTGGTATGCCGGTAAGCGACTACGAGAGAAAAAGCAGGTGTAGGGAGGAAAAAAGTTCTAGGGAGTTCATAAAGGTTAGGTCATGTTTGATTTTAGCTGTTGTGAGTTTACCAAACACAATATAGATTTAAAAAAAATATTTTCAGTTCTTTGTTGTCTTACGTATAAAAGGTGTTAATGTTATTTCAGAAGGGCATTTTTTGTTTAACGTCGGGTTGTTACCACGTAGAGGAGTTATAAAGCTTAGTATATAATTATAACCATCATAACATTATACAAAAATACTCGTAAAAATGAGAAGCAGCAAGACGTGGACACAACAAAATGGGTATCATTTATTATTTGGTTACTATGCGGTGCTGGAAACACGAGAGACAATCATACTGAGTAAAATTGTGAATTTGTAGATCAAATATGAATCGGAATCCGACAGACTGATAAGATAAAGAATAAGTGTATACAGTCTTTCTCATAAGTTTTTTATATATATATATATATATACCTGTATGTAATCAGTGTTCAGATAATTTAGCCAGAAAATACAAGAAGTGTCTGGGCTTACCTCGAACCTTTGTTGAGTGATAAGAGATAAATGTTATTATTATGGCCTGAAAGGGAGCCGAAATGTTCGTTGACGCACGTGTTGACGACCTGTCAATGTTGACTGCCTGTCCGATAGTGTGTATGTCAAGTGTTTGCGTGTGTTGAGGAGAAAAGTGGTTTAGAAAGAATGAATTAATGATTTAACACTATAATTAATTTTTTAATTTATGTATTTCTTTATGGACACCAAAATATCTAAGAAGATAGCTGTTGTCAGGTCTAAAGTTTTATTTTGAAGTAGCCTTTGTTTTATTTGGTTAGACAATATTCCGGCTTAGTGTCTTCAGGGTCTGTAGGTACTGATTTAAATTTTCACTTGGTTGTTGCCATCTAGCTGTGAGTGGGTGACGAGTAAAAATGGAGTTTCTTTTTCTTAATGGACATTTCTTTTAAAAATGCCAATAACAATTTCATAGTACTTACAACAAGAAATATTTATATAAATCTACATGGACACATGGTGAAATAACAAAATAAGCTTTTTAGTCCCCAATATTCTTGCCGACAGAGCTGAGAGACAGTTATCGAATAAAATTTTTCAGATAAAATTATCAAACGTCAGTAGTATCTGAGTCAGATGCATCTAGGTCTAAGCATTCAAGCTTCAGATACTTGTCCATAATTGACTGGAATGAATTGTAACAAAACCACATGAAGCTTTATTTAAGCAAATTGACCACTGCCCATATATGAGGTTCCACAATCACATTTTATAGTAGTGTAGTTTGAGGAAGAGGCATTTATAGTTGCCTTCACAACATGTCTTATTAATTTATGAAAACTGAAAGAAATTAAAAGGTGTCAAGGCATGTAATTTTTATGTGCAAACATCTCAAGTACTGATGATACTCACTGACTAATGAACAACTTTTGTAACTGATTACATTACAGTATTTCTGAAAAATGTTTTGTATCTACTTTTAAAAAAATTGAAGTCGGAATTTTTTTTCAGTTGAGGAATTATCATCATTGTGCCATATTATTTCAACTAGAATGCTCAACTTGGTTGTTATACACACAATATCTCAGTCGTTGTACTTTCCAGCCTTCTTCAGATGTCTGCCGTCATATTTGATAAACCTTTTTGGGATTTTGAACCAAACTCTTTTTTCAATCAAATGAGTAGATTATTCCAGACCCGTTGCCAAGAGTGATTTTGATTGGGGATAGCTTTTAAGCATTTAAGAATTTGCAAGGAAAATTTAAAAGTGACTGATAATGTAAGATGCAGTGTATTTATTTATTTATGACGTAAAATAGGAATTTATTTTGAGGTTATATATAGAGAGCCAAATTATTGTCTCATATCAAAGTGGTTTCTCTCTATTTCCAAATATATATCGTCTGAGGATCACGTGAGCATAAAACTCGAGTTATGACTAGAGCCATCCTTTTAATTTTTACTTGGTTTAGGCAATCTGGGCTTTGGGCACTTTAGTTTACTCAGTCGGTAAGTTTGCTTTTAGACCTTTTTTCAGTATTATCAGTTTTAATTTGAGACTGTATCTGGACAAGAGTGTTAGGTTTTGACAATTTGGCCAATGATCCCACCAATAGTTTTTTTTTTTTCATTTTTATAAATATAAATTGTCATCCACAAACTGTGTCACAGCTCATCAGTTTGGCTGATCTGATTGTCTCAAGCCAGAATTGAAAACCAACTGATATAGTATCAGTCGGAGATTTTATCCCTAAGCCATTATATATATATATATATATATATATATATATATATATATATATATATATTGGTCAGAGTAGAATTAGACCAGGAAATAGTTGTATTAAGAAGTGCTCAATACACGTAGAAAGAAAATAAAAATTTAACAGGCAGAGCTTTTAAATTTAAAAAAGAAAATAGATTAGCCAATCATGTTACTTTGGTTTCTCTATCCTCAGGTGATTTGATTCAAACCATCTGAGGATACTGAAAGATTGAAACCAAGGTAGAATGATTGGCTGATGTCCTAATTTCTTTTCTTATATACAGGGAGGCATTGAAGTCACTATACAGTTACTTATAATAAAAAAGCAAAGCATTGAAGCAAGTGTCTTGCAGATTAAACAGTATTGGTTATTAATTTACTATTGTTTACCATAGTATTTTAACCATTTTAATAATAATTTTCTGAACTGTTGATTAATTGCTTTGTCTTAATTGTTATTGTAACTGTATAGTGACTTTATTGTATATACACAAATCCATACAATGACTTTTGCAACAACAATATTGGTGCCTTCAACAAAACCTTTATCAGGTTCAATTTCTAAGCCACAGTATCACTACTATTGACTGAGGATAACCCAGTAGTTCCTTGCAATACCAATATGCTTTATTGTTTCTCCATTTAATTGTGTAAGTACTGGAAGTATATGAAGGCTGAAGGTAGAAATGACACCACTCCACCATTTGATTTTCTGCTGAGTAAGCATTAGTCATAAAGCCAATATTTCTACTCACCCACAACATCACCACGAAGAAGGATTCCTTCACTATTAAATACTCAACTAAAAAAAAAACAATGACAAGAAAAACAAGAAAACTGAAGTAAAAGAAAAATTTGTTTAATTAAAAGGAAAAAAGAAACATAGCTTGTGGATAATCAGAAAGCAGAATAATAACTGAACTTAATTTCCCATGTCCATGTGCCAAATGTATAACCACTGCAATGATTGAACAAGGCATTCTGTGCTCAACTTTTGACTGACTGCTAAACCTGCTGCATATACCAGAAAATCTATCTAAACAACAAAAGCCATTATTGAACAATGAATGTACACCATCTCCAAGAATTGACATTATATATATTATTATATTTTTATTATAATAAATTATAATAAAAACACGTAAAAATTTTTTGTATTATAATCTATTATAATAAAGATATTATAATAATATTTTACTCTGCTTTGTATTGAGCACTTTTAACAAAAAAGTAAATGCTATGAACTGTAGATTTTTACTCCATCTGTTCTTTCTCTTATATACATACATATACATATATATACACACACATATATATACGGCCCTGTCGGCTGGGGCTTTAGAATACGCCGACTGCACCTCTGTAGAGGGGTAAGACCCCCCCCAATGAGGCGTCCTGGGTATGACGTTAAATTGCATCCAACAGCAAGGCCTCTGATCTGGAGGTTTTGAGGAGCGTGGAACCACCTCTTAATTGCTGGTGTTCCCAGGTCCACCTTGACCCGGGGTGGTAGCACCTGTTAGGGTCCCAGCTATGGGCAAATAGTGAACTCCTAGTTTTCCAAGTTTTACTCACGTCCTGGGTATGACGGTAAACTACATCCGCGTCCTGGGTATGATGATAAACTACATCCACGTCCTGGGTACGGCGATAAACTGCATCCAACAGCAAGGTCTCAGATAATGTTTTCAGAAAAATAATGTTGCCAGCTCTCAGTTTTTGAAACAATAATGTTGCCAGCTCTAAGTTTTTTTGTAAAAAAGTAATGTTGCCAGCTATGCGTTTTGTAAAAAAGTAATGTTGCCAGCTATACATTTTTTTTGTAAAAGAGTAATGTTACCAGCTATGCGCTTTTTTGTAAAAAAGTAATGTTGCCAGCTATACGTTTTTTTTGTAAAAGAGTAATGTTGCCAGCTATACGTTTTTTTGTAAAAAAGTAATGTTGCCAGCTATACGTTTTTTTGAAAAGGAATAATGTTGCCAGCTATACGTTTTTTATTCCATACAAAATAGGCATTTAAAATTCATATAAACTGGATTTGGCATTAAATAACCCACAGTGGCCATAAAACCCAAACAAACACACACACACACACATATATATATATATATATATATATATAAATATAAAACTATGTATAGAGAGAGAAAGAGTGAAACCATGCAGATAAATCAATTAACACAGCAAGGTGGCTATCAGTTTTGTCTCACTGCAATCTTCAGTCTCAGTATGAAAATCTTACTGAGACATAAAACTGTTTTTCCTATATTCACACTTCCTATATCTATAAACATAATTAGTATTGAGCAATATATATATATATATATATATATATATATATATATATATATATATATGTTGGTGTGCATGTTTGTTTGGGAGTACTTACTCAATCCTAATATTTGGAGGTTTGAAAAATGCATTGTTATGAAAGTATCAAAATCCTGCTATCCTAAATGAAAGAGGCTTGAGAACATGCTCTTGCATGCTTGCTCTATCTCTGTCTATATTTCTATATATAATTAATACAAATATGTTATTTAGCTGTTGGTGATACCTTCATCATCCTGACTCTAGTGTTTTGTAAATGGACCTTCCAGCAATCACTCCTCCACTCATCAGAGGATATCAGCAATTGACTTATATATATATGACATTAACAGATATATTTAATTATTTAAAAGAATTTATTTCCCTAGTCTCATTTTACATGATGAAATTTACTGATGAGCTACATTCATTAGTTCCACCAGTTCAGTCAGATATTTACTGCTAAGACCTGCCATGCTATGTACACAGGTAAACTATCCTTATTCATTTCCAGTGATAAGGAAGTTCTTGGCACTACAATCTTAACCTCATCAATCCAAGGTCAAATGTTATCTAGCATTCTGTATAAAAATAATATTCCAGTGAATAATTAAACTGTGTTACTATTTCAGTATTACAGCTTAATTATTCATAGTAAGTATTATTTTGTGGCTTAATTTATCAAAAATTTCTGAAATTATATACACTGATGTGCCAAAATTCACAGGTGCATAGTATTGTGTAGGAACCACCGTCTGCTCATGTCAAGCCCTTGCACCTATATAATTAAGCCCAACATTGTCTCGCAAACTGATTACATAACAATCAAACATCCAAATGTTTATTTTTATTTATTATTATTTTAAAAAGTGCTAGAAGGCAGTTGCTTTGTGTCAGTCAAGTTGAAGAGAAAGAAAACTTTGACCACTGTTTCAAATTAAGGCATCAGATTTTTTGGGTACTGAACCTCAAAATTAGCAGAGTCTTCTCTCAACAAGAGTATACTGGTAAATGTATCTCCATCTCAGCCAAGGTGAATGGGTTTAAACCCCTTGGAAAATTCCTAATATTAACTGAACTCCATAGTGGATGGTGTAGCACAGCACCAATGAAAGAAATAAAAATAAATAAATCACATGGCAAATTTAAATAGAAAAGGAATCTGGCTTTGATTCAGAAATAGTAGCTGGAATAGAATTCCCAAGATTTCTAAGAATCAAATCACTAGAGGAAACTCCTCTGGACAATTTGTCACCATTCTTGATCTAAAAAGTAATTACTAGCATGGTAAATCCTCAAACTATAAAAAAAAGTGGTAATCTGGTTGTGGAAGTCAACAATAACAAGCATGTGAATAATATACTCAAAATAAAGTCTTTCAACAATTCAAAGAAAGACTTAAAACTTGAAAGGGAATTGCCAGAAATAGAGAGTTGTCCCTGGCTACATCCGAGGAAATAAATGCAGCCTTAGGAAAGCAAGGAGTTACTAACTATAGAAGGATAAGTATAAAAAGGGAAGACCAACAAATTCTGGCACATAGATATATCTTAACATTTAATAAACCTTCAGTCTCAAAAGAAATAAAAATGGGATTCAAAATTGAGAGGGTGAAACAATATATCCTCAATCCCTTGAGGTGCTTCAAGTGTCAGAATTATGGACATCACAAAGAGAGCAGCAGAGGACACCTGCTACGTGTGAAATATGGTCAAAAAGACTCAACTCATATGGAGAAAGGCTATACTCATGAGATTAAATGCAGTAATTGTCAAGTGAACCACCCAACCATTGTAAAATCTTGCTATATATATATAAAAGTGAGAAAGAAATCATGGAGGTCAAGTATAGAAGAAATGTATCTTTCTGAGAATCTAGACAAAGATGAAATTTATATGTGAAAGGCTGTAGCTATGCCAATGTAGTTTAGAAAATGAACCCGATTAGCAGCAATAATAACAACAAAACAGACAAATACAGAGTACTCATCAAGCAACTGGTGCAGCTAGGACTAGATGACAGGCCAAAGTTCCCAAAATTTCTAAAAAGAACATGCACAGCTGAAAGCTGCCAAACAGAAATAATAAATAAATTAAAAGAGTCAATTTCAAACCCACATACCACAACTCAAATAACACTTATACAAAACACAAAATCTCCACCTAAATCAAACACTAGTAGACAAAAATCTTAAGGATCACCAATTCGTTCACCATATCTCAAAACAGACATCTCTAGAAAATCACACCAACCAAAAATAAATTTGAAGTACTAGAGAGAATGGATAATATTCTACCAAAAGGTTCTAAACAAAAATCAAAATTTTTAAAAGTATAAAACTAAAATGAAAATACAAACATGGGACGCAGAATACTATAATGAAACTATCGTGAACTAAATTCAAATTACAACAAATTATTTATGCTAATAACAATATTCGATCCTGTTTTTATTTGTATCCAAGAAACATTTCTAAAAATAGATTGTTAATATTAGAAACTACCAAGATTACAGTCACATTCACAGCTCTGGATGGACTAAGGCCCTTGGAGGTGTAACCATCTTAATAAAAAATGACTTACCTCAGAGCAAAATTGAACTAAAAACAGAATGACAAGCAGCTGCTATGAGAGCACAGTATATGCTCTCTGTATATCCTACTGCATAACTAGAAAGAAGAAGAAAAGTTCGAAGATCTGTTAAAGCAATTATCTAAACCTTTCATTTTCCTAGGAGATGTTAATAGCCACAATACTATCTGGAGATCCAAGCAGACAAACAAAAAAGGTAAAATTATGGAAACATTCATTATGGATAATGAGCTATGTCTACTCAAGCAGTAAGCAGTGACACACATTGATCCAACAACTGAAAGACTGTCAACAATTGACCTAACCATGTTTGATCCAGCAATTTACCTAGACATTGGAGTGTTTATGATCAATGATACATACAGTAGCCACCATTTTTCCATCATCTTGAGGAACAGTGAGGTGATCAATAAGCACCAACTTAAATTAAGCAAGGCCAACTGGGAAAAATTTGGAAATTTATGTCAAAATAATATAAAAACAGCAGAAATTTTCATGGAAACCCTAATAACTATAGCAAAGGAATTTATTCCTCAAAACTCTATACGAGGTAGAAGAAACAGACCCTGGTTCAATAATGGATGTAAAAAGGTAATATGACTGTGTAAGGCAGTGCTTCAAAAATTTAACAAGTAGTCAACAACCACCAACCTCATCAATTAGAACAATGGCCCATAAAGCAATAAAAGAAACCAGAGGATTTTTGACAAAAATATATCAGCAAACTAAATTCTGCTACAGAACAAAAAATTTTGTCAAATGATTAGAAAATAGCAGGCAAACGATACCAGTAAAACATCTTTCAATAAATAATAGCATGATAATGGAAAAAAAGGCTATAACAAACATTGGCAGAAACATTCTCAAAAGATTCTTTCAAATAAAATTGTAAACAACAATCCCAAACTATAAAACAAAATGCAGAAAAATACAAATCAAACTTCAAAACAAAGAACATGGAAGATTACAATAATCCATTCTCTTGAACAGAACTAGAAGACTATTAAAAGTTGACATAAAAACTTTAAAACTGAACGACATCCACTATGAGTTTTTTTTAAACAACCTCCCAAAAAGAGTCATTAAAAATATATAACATCTATACAAAAGCCAAGTTCCCTAAACAATGTCAACAAACATCTGTCCTACCAATTTCTAAACCAAGTAAAGACAATTCAGACCCTGGATATTATAGATTAATTTCTCTCATAAGCTGTTTATGTAAAAC
The DNA here is from genome assembly GCA_963932145.1 of Acanthosepion lycidas. Taxonomy (NCBI): domain Eukaryota; kingdom Metazoa; phylum Mollusca; class Cephalopoda; order Sepiida; family Sepiidae; genus Acanthosepion; species Acanthosepion lycidas. Next base: position 66,164,877 of record OZ010579.1, read on the forward strand.
TGTGGATATAATATAATTAATTTGGTACTTGGAGTCCAACAAATTAATGATGACTCACAATGTAGTTTTTGTAAAAATAGGGGTACAATGAAGCACCAGGTTTGCTTGGAAAGCTTTGTAAGGGAAGCATTCATAAGAAAAGAGCAATGTGGCTACTATATTCTTTGACATGGGAAAGGCATATTACAAAAGTACTTGAAAATATGGGATCATGCTAGATCTACATGAACTTACTCTGAAAGGTAAGCTACCAGAATTCATTAAGTACTTTCTTTCAAACAGAACTTTTCAGGTCTGCATTGGATCTATTCTGTCCGATCCAAAAACGCAAGACGGAGTGCTACAAGGGGCTGTATTGTCAGTCACTCTGTTCAGTATTAAAAAAAATAACATTGCAAAAGAACTCACTCAAGTTATAAATTTAGGTTTATACGTGCATTACTGTAAGTTACCAATCCTAAAATATACCATACAATAGAAAGGAATCTGCAGCAATACATAAATAAGATCAACAGATTGGCAAAAAAATAAGTTTTAAATTTTCAAAAATCAAAACAAAATGAATGCATTCTTGTAATAAAAAGAAATTACATAATGATTCAAAATTGCATCTCAAAAGAACAGAAATCCCAATGGTAGACAAGTACAAAGTTCTTGGGAATAAATTCTCAACAAGAAACTAGCATTAATGCAACACTCAAAATATCTGAGAACAAAATATTACAACTTTTGAGAGTGATGGCCTACAAAAATTGGTGACCAGACTGGTAAATGCTTCTCAAATTATACAGATCATTAATTTGATCAAAACTGGACTATGGAAACTTTATATAACAATCAGCAAAGAAACCATATCTCAAAATACTTAACCCAACCTGCCATAAAGGCTTGAGACTGGAACTTAAGCATTTAGAATATCTTCATAGAAAGTTTCTATGTAATGAACTTCCACCAAAACTTAGATGGGACAAACTAATCCTACAATACTATATAAAAATAAAAACAAGCCCCTCTAATCCTGCATACAATATCATATTTGATTCAAAATACAGAAACCTCTTCCAACAAAAAAGAAAGTCATAAAAATCTTTGGACTCCAGATGGAACCCATCATTCAAGAAGCAGAACTACCACTATCTCATATCCATAATGAAATCATACCAAATACACCACCTTCGACCATAAGAATACCAGAAATAAATCTAAATCTCTGCAGACCTCATAAAACAAGTACACATCTACTTATATTCCAAGAAGAATTAGAAAAAAACAAAATCAATTATTCCAGGCATGTATACACCTGCACAGATGGATCAAAATACAAAAACAAATACAAAAGGATGTTCAGCGGTGTATAACAAGAAAATAAATAAGGAATATTTGCCAAAAGAAACTTTAATTTTCAACGCAGAGATTTGTGCAATTTACCTAGCACTCAACTTCACCTCTAGAAACAAAAATAAAAAGACATAAATATTACATGGAAACCAACATGAGAAAACTATTTGAAAATACTGAAACTGTCAACATAATATCCTACCTTACAGAAATAGATTTATACCAAAACATGTAACACCTACAACAGATCCTGTACAAACTATATATCTATAAAACACATGTCTACATTGAAAGTATAAAATTATGTACAAAATACTTGTAGTTGAAGGCATACAACTGTGTTCCAAATATATTTGGATTAAACTATAAAATTGTGTTCAAAACATTTAGATTTTGGCATTAAGTAACCCATGGAAGTTGATATGCCACTAAACAAGAGCAACCAACCAACAATCTAACACTGAACACAAAAATATAAATTTGAGACAATTATACTCTTCAAAATAATTTTAATTTTTCAATACAATTAAGTAGGAAATCAATTTTTTTTTTTTACTTATTTTGAAATTAAAGAAAATAGTTTTGTTATTGAATTGTTATTTACATGAAAAAAAAGTAACCTTTTATTTTGAAAAATCAAATAAAAAGGCCAATTAAAATGTTTCTTGTTTATTGGATGTAGCCATAAGGGCAAAACAAGGAAGCGATATTGATGGAAAATTAGAAGATATTTAAAGAAATAACTAAAGCTGTATCCTTGTTTATTATTTTATAATTAAACAAACTTTAAAAGTGTCTCTCAAAATCTGAAAAAATAGAAAAATCCCTCCATTAATACTATGGAATAATTTTGTACCCCTAAGATAGTTTGGAATTTGCACAACTAAGTTGTTGCTGTGACATTTTTGTGTCAAATAAATATATATATATATATATAGTCATTTTTATTTTTCTACAAAAGATTATTTTTAATAAATAATCACTTTCTTCAAGTATGAAGAAATAATTCTTTTACCTCAGTAAAAGATGAATAAAGATATTTCTTGTAACCTATCCATAAAGTCACCTATTTTTTAGTACAAATACACATATAATTTGTGTACTTACTCATATATATTCTTTGTGCAGAGGTGTGATTAATGCAATCATAGCAAAATAAATTTTTCCTTATAAATGAACAAACTGAAGATTTTTATTTGGTTGTAAAAATTATCATTCAATTTTCAGTTTTTTAAGAATTTTATTGAGAAAAAGAAATGTTGAAAAAAACATGTAAATTGTTTCCAAATATTTTTTTTTCATCTGAAACAATAAAACATTTTCAAAAAATCTGTCGCAAAGCTGAGACATCCAAGATGAAGTATAAATTTTCAAGAAATGCAGACTCTTCGCACAGACTGACACAATACAATCTAATTCTTAACCATTTTGTTAGGAAATTGAATCATTTTTCTTTGTAGAATGTTTAAAAAGGATCTAAGGATTATTAAACAATAATTTAGCTTATTATTAAGAATTTAAATACTTCTGTCAATTATTATTTCCTGAAAATAAAAAATAAATAAATTTAATGTGTGTACGTGTGTATGCGCATGAACCAAACACTCAGGCACAACCTTATGTGCAGACTGCATGGGATCTTATTTTACTAGCATTCACAATGCATCTGAATCTTTTCCCTCTTTCTTTGATTTTTTAAATCATTAAATTAGAAACATTAAATTTTATTCGATACTAACTAAATTTGACTAAGGTACCTCAATGAGATTGCTAAAAATGAGCATAGCATGCTGAAAAAGACACCAAACTTGACGAAAACGAAATTTTATCGTGTAAATGTTCATGTTATTATTAAGAGGAAAGATCAAAGTATTTTTGGGGTATTTTTTTTTACATTTTTTAATTATTCTGAGCACATCTGAAATTTTTGTTAAAAATCTTGATTTTTTTTGAGTTAGCAAAATTAGTGTATTGTGCACTTTTATATTTTTATTTAATTTACTGTCAGTGTTTTTTCTATTGACTAGTTATTACAGTGCTGATCAATTATTTTTGTTCAATACGGATATCTTTAGTCTTTTCTTGTCTAGTCTTTTTTACAAATTGTTTTATCCAGTTTTTTTACAGTCAGAGTATAGGTATTAAAATAATACACACACACACATATATATTAGCTTATTTTTATATAATTTTTGAATACATTTGCCAAATAATTTATCTATAGACAGAGCCAGATAGAAATATTCAAGTGATTGTGAGTATGGAGAAATAAGACATGTATGTATAAAATAAAAAATATTAAAATGATATATATATATATATGCATACTGTAAGAAAAAAATTCAAATATATGTATATACACTCTTATATATGACATGCCAATAACTTCAAAATAGGCCACAAAATTTCTAAAATTTAGTTATCCTTTTGCAGGTGAAGCACAAAATTTATGATACACAATGATTAATTAAATAAGTTTCAATTAGGAAATCATAAAGCCTGTGACCATTGAAAATACTTTTAAAAATTCACTAACAACTAAAGTAGTTGTTAATACTAACAGTTTAAAACATTAAAATTGATCACAAAGAAAAGGCACAAACAAAGATGCTTAAATCAGCATTCTTACTCAAATGCATACAGTAATGAAAACTACAATATTTCTTTCTGCAACATGAAAGTAAACTTTTTTATAGTACCATGTTCAAATGTTCTCAATTAACTTTTTAAAGCATTCAAGATTAATTTCTATAGGATATGTAAATGAGTGGATTTATGAAATTCTCCCAAAGTACAAAAATAGGACATTCTGGTTTGATAAAAAATATTTAATGATCAAAAAGGAGAAAAAAGAAAAAATTCAGAATTTTTCAGTTTTTTTTCCATCAAGCTGATATTTAATCTTAACTACATTTCTGAATATTCTTTCTACAACAAATGTATAAATTGTTTGTACTAATGTTCATCCAATACAAGGCCCAAGAGCCACTCAAGCTAGGGGTTATTGTGTGAACATATATTAACGTAGGAAAGAACAAGTGTTAGAAGTATAGAGCTGAAGCAGACATTAGAAAGAACTGGAAATCCAATCCTAAGCAGGAAACAAGGGACTAACCTCTAATCCTGTTCAAAAACCAGGGAGGTGTGTGAACCAGACTATAGGCGAACATATCTACTCCTATTGGTGGAGGAGAGAAAAAAATGAAATAAATAGTGAATAAAATTTCAGAGTTCAAACACTGTCATTAGGATTATAGAGCTGAAACAGACTTTAGTCATGTAAATAAATTCAATTAAACACACTAAAGAGTGGACATTTTAGTTTAGGTTGAGGTTGACTTAGCTTCTGCACCAAAAACATTTAATTTGAAAATAAAACAAAGCAGGTCATAACCTTTCGCGTCACTTGACAGGTGTTGAATGACATATTGACAGATTTACGTGATCATAATTTGTTCTATAGAAGGCAAAAAGTGAAGTTATTTGGATTTAAGTGAACAAATTATTTACCTTGTTATTTTTAAGGAAAACTTTCAGTGCTCTAATTTTTTTTTTGTAATTAGCTTTCACCTTTACGTTTATGATGCTTTATGGAAAATATAAAGAAATTAAAATAAGACTGTTAAAAGTGAGATAAAAATTTCATATTTCATAAGAAAGGTATCTAATTAATTTATAGGTACCTTTCTTATGAAATTTTATCAGAAGTGTACATAAAATACTATAATTTTATGTAAATTTATTACATTTTACTGTGTTATTTGTATTTTCATTCATTTTATTATTAATTTTGATATTTCATTTATGGAAAAATGTCATAACTGAGATTAATATAAAAATAAGATCATATAAATTTCATAAGATGATACTGATGCTTGTAGGTATCCTTCACAGTTGAAATTGAAAAATCAAATTAACTTCTCCACACATTACGCAAAAGTAAAGGCCTTAACAGCGGAGAACAATGCTTAACTCAAATAACACAACTTAATTGTATTCTGGTTGGTCTTCCATACTTTATAATTACAGCCCAATTATAAACACAAAAATACATTTCTTAATTACTGCAGGTTTTCTGATTAGTCAAAACGATACAATTTACAACGTGCTAAAAAAAGATCTATCTCATAAGGACACTTACGAAATCCGATGCAGCTTTTAACTAATTTTATAATATTCTAACAACTTAAATGTAAAAATATTCTATTATAATTAAAGAAATAACAAATAATTGTATTAAAAATTCATTTTTCATCGAAAAAATTTTTTGCTTTCAGAAAATATTGTCCATATTCATAAAAGCAAATAAAAGCATTTGAAATTAAATAATATCTTTGTTTTATTGAGTTTTGTATGTTACAATTCAGAGCTGATTTTCAGGTAGGGGTGTCCAATTAAAAACAAACATTATTTGCATTCCTCAAAGCCTTGTGCTTTTAACAATGTAATCACTAAACCTGACGCGATCGAATTTCTAGTGTTTTCATAAAATTAGTTTTTTAATAAATATTAAAAAAATATTTCTGCCATGACTTTAATAAAAAAAGAAAAACATATTTATAGTAATTTCGATCATCCGTGAATAGTTTCTGAAAGTTTCATTAACATCCGACAATTATTTTTGCAAGATTTTCCAAATTAATGTGTGTCATACAAAAAAAAAAAAAAAAAAAAACCTGCTAAAAATTGTATATGTTTTATTAGTGCCGGTGATACAAAAAAGAGAAAAGGTTTTTTTCAATCAAAATTTAGAATGTTCTAAAAAAATTTAAAAAATAATTAAAATAAACTTTGGTCTTTCCTCTCTAGTGACCTAGTCTAACTAAGCATAGACAATTTTTGTTTTCGTCAAGTTTGGCGTCTTTTTAATTATGCTATGCTTTTTTTTAGCGATTTCGTAGTGGTACCTAATTTACTTTTTAAGGAAAACAAAAACAAAACGCCTTGATAAAAAAAAAAAAAAAAATTAAATTTTTTTTTCCCTAGTAAAAACGTAATTTGTTCGGATACGGATGGTTTCTTTTCTTTTTTTTTTTTTTAATTATTACTTCTTCTTAGTCTTAAAAATAAAATATAATGGACTGCTGCAACAATCCCGAGTGCCAGGACACGAACAGGAATCGTCTTTTAATACTTTTTTTTTTTTTTTTTAAATCTGTCGAAGTGTGACTCATCTCAAGTACTGGCCAGTAATGAAACTTGCATACAGTTGTTGAAATACTTAATACATCCTTTTTCTCTAATTGAGTGAGTGACTTTCCCCACTCTGATGACAGACTGTGTACACATTTTTGCAAGTGTGCGGAGTGTCACTCTCTTCTTTTGCTTTCTATGCGCACGAGTGTTTTATGATTCGTGACTCAGAAAAAGTGAGCAACAACTTGCTGCTGTGATGAGCTATCTATATGATTACTTTATTCTTCACCCCTAGCCTACCAGTTTTCGCTGTTATCGTGGTTTCTCCTGGTGCATCAAAAGAGAAAAAGAGGGTTATAGAAAAATAGACAGAAAGGGAGAGAAAGATAGAATGAGAGAAAGTGATTGGTGAAAAACCGTAGCCACTTAGTGAGCCTGTCAGCCAGCTGTATGCCCTCAAGCCCAAATGTCTGGGAAGGAACAGCGCTTCCCACAAGGCATCATCCACTGTTGACTATTTTCTCTTCGTTTATTCCATCTCTTATTTTTATATTTATTTCTCTTCTTTCTACAACTACAAAAAGTGTACAACAGATCACTACTACTACCAGCGGATCAGCCAACCAACCTTGTGTTTACTACAGTTTACTTGAATACTTTGTCCAAGGTAAGATAACTATTTCCCGGGAAAGTACATATTGTTTTAAATTAAATATCAACTTTCCTTGCTTTCTTATAAATTTTTATGTACCTTTTTTTTCCCTATATGATCGGCTCCAGAGTCAACCAAATCTACATGCACATCTGTTTTTTAGCTCATCACTTTCACTCAGCCTTTTCAAAATCATCAGCAATATTTTTTTTATTCTTTATTGGTTTATTTTGCCACAAACTAATTTTTTACTCATAATCAAACAAGTGTCAAAGATATAGCATTTGTTGATTTTGTCCTCTGCTCAGATTTGTCGATGTCCTTGAAATTGTCACCTGGAAAATATAGTTTTTTTTTGTTTTTAAACTGGTCAGTTTTCATAGGGATGGATAGTTCGTCAGGTGTTAGTTAGATTTCTTTATGAGTGTAGAATCGTCGAATTAGAATTGACATTGTGAAACATTGTTGAAGTATCATGGGAATGTTTTTATTTTATGACTTCATAAATTTAAACTAAAAACAGTTTCAGAGTTACTAGTTTTGATGTTAATTGAATGTTCTTAAAACCAAAAGAGCTGAAATGCAATTTTATTATTACTCACTAGAGATGAGTATTTTTCTCTTTTGTTAGAAAAAGAAAATGTATATTTTTTAAACAAATTCTTTTTTTTTAACGATTAATTTATATAGTCGTGAATGAAGATTGCAGAGATTTTTCTATATAGTTTTCATTCAACTTGCAAATTTATTTTTCTTGAGTGCTTATTTCAAAATAAATGTCATATTGGCATCATGGCAAAAGTAAAAGTAGCTTTTTCGCGAATTAGTCACGTCCACTAAGTGTAAAATCTACACACAGTGGACGTGACTAATACTGTATGTCATTTATGCATTTGTCTTTGAAACACCATTTTAAATCGAATAAAAACCTGTTCTTATAAACTTGATTCCCACTTTTACATAAAAAAACATTTTTTTTTGCATTGAAAATAAAAATTTAATTTCATGCAATCAACGAAAAAAAAAAAAAGAAAAATGATAAAAAGTACTAATCGTTAATTTCAATTGGAATCATCTTTTAAATTTTAGATAACATTGTAATTTATATTTCGTGCAAATGTTTTTAGTTGCACTCAAATCAGATTTGAAAAACGTGATCAACAAGTTACAGCCAGTCACACGCACACGAGAGCATACGGTCTTCTTTCTGATAAGTTGTAACTAAATGGTCTCCTAATTTTTTTATTATTTTATGACCAGATATCTATGAATAAGTAGCCTAACCCAGTGATGCTAATAATTAATACTATCGTTAATGTTATTATTTATGTATTGTAACTCAACTGTAACAGCAACAGATTTCCAGGATAACAAAACATTAATCAACTGCCATAAGGGACCATCCTAAATTCAATATTCATACTTTAAGAGATGAAAAATACCATGCTAAAATTTGTGATTGTACAAATTAATTTTATTTCAAGGAAAGCTAGTTTGCCTTAAAAAAAAAAAAAGATAGCTCTTAAACTTTTTAAAATGGTTTCCATATGGTAAAATTAAAAGGTAAATTATTCATTGTAATGATGAATCACCCATATGTAAAAAAAAAAAAAAAAAAAAAAATTGACTTTACTTTATGAAGAAGTTAAATAATATTTCTGCTATTACCGACTACAATATCGCTTTTTCTTTTTGGTAAATAACTGCTGAAATTAGAAGTTGTTAAAAATGTTGCAAATTGTTGGTGAATTAGAATTACCTAAATAAATCGGTTAAAAAGTGATCACTGATTGCCATGATAAATGATTTTAAAAAAGAAAGTATAGAGAATAAAATAAAACGTTTTCCAAATCCAATCTCACTTGTTTGTATGGCACTTTGTCATCGTTTTTTTACGTAGTTTTAGTACTGAATTGATTTTTTTATTCATTTTTTTCTTATATTCAGTGAGGATATGAATGATTTTAATAAGCAATATAACGCGATAAGAACTTTAAAAAAATAAAAAATTCATAATTAAATTATCTCAAAGTTTATTTCTTTCCTTCATTTTCGCATTTTTAATGAAAAAGATGGAGATATAACTGATAACAAAATATTTAAAAAAATTACTGTCTCAGAAAGGGCAAAAATGAAGATTAGATTCACAAAGAGAAAATTTTTATTTGTGAATCTTTTTTGAAAAATGAAATATACTTAACTTTTGCGCAGAAAAATTATACAATTCATTTTTTACTTATTCGTTTTATTCTTTCTATCAAAACAAGAGGATAATTTTCTAACTTTATAAATACTTACATTTTTATCATTTTAGAGAGCTTGAAAAAAATTATGAACAAGTTTATTGTTTGTAAAAAAAAAAAAAATTGATGTCAATGAAGTAGAAATTGTTTTCTTTTTCAGAGAATTATCATTAATTAAAAAATTTAAAAAAATCGATTTGTGTAAGATAAGAATATCTTTTCTTCAAGTTTTAAATTAAAAAACTTTACTAAAAAAAAACTACTCATTCTTGAAGCTTAAACCGTTTATTAAACAGTAAAAAAAGCCAAAAAACTCCAAAGCTCAAACCTTATCGTAAAATTTTCCTTGCCTTGTTTTCAATTTATGTTGTTTGCCTGTTGTTCATTTGTTTAACAAGTGCAAAAATCCTGAAATATTTGGTTCAGTAATTAATTTAAATTCCATTCTGATGATATTTCAGCTCCCAGGAGGGAATGGCAAATAAAACAGTTTTCTTTTTTAGACCGTTGCATAAAAAAAGTAGTTGTTTTCCAGCAATCGAACTATTCGACAAATGCTTATTATGCACGGATGATAAATCCCTTAAAGTTTAAAAAATGATTTTTCTTAGGGAAGTAAAATGAATTAATGATGTATTGTAGTAAGTAAAGATTTGTTTCGTTTGTATGTATTTGAGAATCATTACAAGGAAATAAGTTGTCATTTGTTACAGCTTTGTTTTGTTTTTCTGTTACACTAAGTTGGGAATTTAATCGCGTTTGCAACAGATGAATGAATAAAAGAAAAAGTTAAGAAACCGTTCTTCTTTTTGGAGGAAGGAAAGGTCAGACTGACATGACCCATTTGTCATGATGCAGTAAGCTCCCTTTAATGTTGTTATACACTGGGTTACTTTTTCATTTGCTGATATCCTTGTGACTGGCTCCATAAAAAGTTTGAAGCAATTTTACTAATTTTAATGATCGTCTTTTAAACCCATTATTAATATTCATTATCAGAAAATAATATATGGTAACTATTAAAGAGAGAAAAATAAAAGCTATTTTCTGTCTTTTTTTTTTCTTCTAAAAGAAAAAAAATAAGACAAAGTTGGATTTTCAAGTGCCATAGTAAAATTTCACAATATTAAATTAATAATTAAAAATACGTTTCATTTAGATTTTAAATGCATAAAGTAAAACAGACGGGAAAATATGATTTTCGTTATCAGAGTCGAAATTTAAGTTTAAAAAGTTGGATAAAAAAACAAAAGCTCAGTAAAAAAATAAATACGAATGTCGAATACAGTGTTTAGCTTCAGTTTTTAAATGATAAAAAACAAATCAAAATGTAATAAGATCTCTAACACTGGAATAATCCAATTTTTTTAAAAAATTGTTTATATTCATTTCATTGAATTTTAGTAACGGAAAATTGAGCCATAATAGTAACTATTCTTTTGAAATTCTCGTTGTCGGCCAATGATCAAATTTTTAGTCTGATTCACTCCGCCTCACTTTACACACACACACACACACTCATTAGCATTTTTGTTTTAGTTTTTTTTTACGATCTCTTCATTTATTTACATTTTTAGTCAAAATGTAAAAGATTGTGACTATTCTTTTGTCTTTCGAACTTATTAATGTATAATAAAAAATAAAACAGATTTTTTTTATTTGATCTGTACACTAAACACACTTACGCAATTTTGCACAAGAAGAAAAATAGATTTCGATTTTTAAATGTGTGATTAATTAGAATACTTTATTTTAAATTATTAAAATAATTAAATGTCTTCTTGGCTAAATTATTTAAATTATTCTTGCTTGAGTAATTCCTATGTGCTTGTTTGTAACCATAGAAATTGCTCATTTAAATTTACTAGCATATTATTATTTTTTTAACAAGTCATTATTAATGTTCCTAAAAACACCTTATTCGACATTTCCTACAAATAATTATTCAATATTCATTAATAGAAAAAGTCGGGTTGTTCACTTAATACCAAATTCATCAGTTTCAAATTGAAATTTCAATTAAAAAATTACATTTTGCCATAAAAATTTCAGTCTTTCTTTCAGTTGATTGAGTGCTTTTTGTATTTTTTAACCATAAAAAATGTTTGCAAATTTATTTATCCCATACTTTTTTTTTCTAAATTTGATTCGTCAGTGTTAAATTAAATAAATAGTGTTGTGTTCTTTTGGCCTTGCGCCACATCTAAGCTACGCATCGCTACATACTAGAAGACTACTGTTAGCTTTCTTTATCATTACTATTTCTTTATTGAAAAAGTATTTTTATATTCTGCTAAATAATTTTCTCACCTCAATATCTCATTGTTGAGTTAAAAAAAAAATGTTTGAAATTGTGTAACAAGAGAAAAATAGGGCTAAGTTTAAAAAGTAATTTTTGTGAAATAAGTTTAGTTAGTTTATTTATACTTTTTATTTTTAAGAAAATTTATTAATTATATCTTTATTCTTTAGTTAAATAAAATTTCTCTATTTTACAAGGTAAAAATTGTACATCGAACGAAAATAGCCAAGTTTTTTTTTTGTATTTTTGTCATTCTTTTACCATTTTTTTTTCAACGTACAGTTAATATTTGGCTACAAAAATAAAATCATTCATTTTATTTTAAGTTAACAATAACATGAAATTTATGTTAACTTTTCTGCAAATCATTTTAATAAATCTCTCGTAGAAAAGATTCGGATTTTGAAAATTTATTTTTTGTTGGTCAGTAATTGAATATTGCAATGATAGCTCTTATAGTTTTTTTACTTTTTGCAAGAATAAAGATATTTGGTAATGAATTATTTTTATTTTTCATCATTATCTCGCTGGAAAATATTGTGTGGAGAATTGTTGATTTATAACTTTTTTTTTATTTCTTCATCAAAATATCCTTTGATAGAATTTAAAAATTTATTACCAGAATGTTTAAAAAATGTCCAAGAAATATTTTGAGTCTGAATCTGAGATGTAGAGTTATTTAATTTATTTACATTTAGTCTTTAACTGTTTGATACTAGAGATATATTATAAATAATTAAAATAAATTAAATAGAACTTATAGGTACCTCCACGAGATCGCTAAAAAAAGAGCATAGCATGATGAAAAAGACGCCAAACTTGACGAAAACAAAATTTTATTGTCTATGATGGTTAAGAGGAAAGATCAAAGTTTATTTTATTTTTAATTATTTAAAAAAAATTTTCCTTCTTTTTAGAACAATCTGAATTTTCATTTAAAAATCTTTGTTTCTCTTTGGTATCACCGGAACTAGTAAAAATAACATTACAATTTTTTAGCACGTTTTTTTTTTTTTTTTTTTTTTTTTTGTATGACACACATTAATTTGGAAAATCTTGCAAAGATAAAATTAAAAATAATTGTCCGATGTTAATGAAACTTTCAAAAACTATTCACAGATGATCGAAATTATTATAAATAAGTTTTTTTGTAATTAAAGAAAGTCATGGCAGAAATATTTTTTTAATAAAAAAATACTCTAATTTTATGAAAACGCTAGAAATTCGATCACGTCAGGTTTTTTAGTGATTAAAAAGCACAGGGCTTTGAGCCTTTGAGGAATGCAAATAATGTTTTTTTTTTTGTTTTTAATTGTTTTCGATGAAAAATGAATTTTTAATACAATTATTTGTTATTTCTTTAATTAGAATATTTTTACATTTAAGTTGTTAGAATATTAAAATTAGTTAAAAAAGCAGCATCGGATTTCGTAAGTGTCCTTATGAGATGGATCTTTTTTTAGCGCGTTGTAAATTGTATCGTTTTGACTAATCAGAAAACCCGCAGTAATTAAGAAATGTATTTTTGTGTTTATAATTGGGCTGTAATTATAAAGTACGGAAGACCAACCAGAATACAATTAAGTTGCGTTATTTGAGTTAAGCATTGTTCTCCGCTGTTAAGGCATTTACTTTTGCGAAATGTGTAGAGAAGTTAATTTGATTTTTCAATTTCAACTGTGAAGGATACCTACAAGTATCAGTATCATCTTATGAAATTTATATGATCTTATTTTTATATTAATCTCAGTTATGACATTTTTCCATAAATGAAATATCAAAATTAATAATAAAATGAATGAAA